>OX422140.1:38511328-39711328 GCA_949129095.1 Volucella bombylans | reverse complement strand
TCCACGGTTTTGACTGCATTTTTATTTCCGGTGTATAATGCTGTATCCAAGTTTCATCTACAGTACTTAATCGGCGCCAAAACTCGGATTTATTGCGCCTAAACTGCGCCAACAGAGCGTTGGAAATGTTCATTCGAACACGTTTTTGGTCTAACGAAAGCAAACGCAGCACCCAACGCGCGTACAGCTTTCTCATGCCTAAATCTTGATTTAATATATAACAAACACGTTCTTTGGACATTTTCATAACCTCTACTATCTCTCTCACTTTAATTCGGCGGTCGTCTAACACCATTTGGTGAACTTTAGCAATGCTATCGTCAGTAGTTGCAGTTTTTGTGACTGAAACTTCGGTAAGTAACTGTCAAAAGATACACAACTAGCATTCACTAGCTTTTATTGACGAGTGCCGGTATCCTTACGTTGCGGTCGGAAACTTTTCAGACAACCCTCGTACTTGACATCGCCTTAAAGCGACTATACAGTGAACAAATAAATTATTTGGCCACGCTAATATTCTGAAGTATTCCTCCTGAAAATATCGACTACATTATGCCCCAACATGCATTGGTTTGACCATAGATAAACTAACCTAGATGTCAAACTTTCCAGATATTGGAAAATCAAAACCGGTTTTCTACTGATCGCCACTATCAGTGTGACCCTGTCTGTTAATAAGTGTGAATTGTCATCAGTGGCAATTTCCCTCTCATTTTATACAAACCACGCTCATTTTAATCAAAAAAACTTCATCCACATTACACACACTCATGCAAATCGCTCTCATTCTAACAAATTTTGACAAAGTTATAGAGATGTAAAAGTGTTGGAATTCACTAACAGCGTGTCTGTGCGAACGTTAAGGGTTTGCAAAAGAATTAGTAGCGTTAGACATCTAGGTTAATTTATCTATGGGTTTGACTAAAACTTTCATGTAAGTGTAGATCTTTCTGGGAGGAAGATGTTTTCATGGACGACAAGTCAATCGATTCGTATGCGGATGGATTTAAGACTGATAGCGGGGTTGGTGGAGGTGTTTTATTAGATAAGCTTAACTTAAGCTTCACCTCCCGCCTTCTCAATCAATGGTGATTAAAAAGTCCTACCCTGGCTGACGAAAGACGTGATATCACAAAAAAGGATATCCGCATTTTTTCGACTAGCAAATCCCTGAACTCAGTCTCACAAAATTCTAAAACCGCCTTAGGGAAATGGCAAAGCAGTTCAACATTCACTTATTTTGGTTAGCGGGCCACAGGGATATTCCAGGGAGTTGTAGCGCCGATGGACTCAATAAAATTGGAACCAGTCTATCTATCCTACCGGAAAAAGGTAGCAAACAATACTAAAGCTGGATGCTAATAGAAGAACAATCCTTAGGTGGACTGTTGGGTTAACATGATCTTTCAAAATGGGAAATATCTCAGCGCTAACATAGGAGGAGGAGGCTACAATCCTCCACCTACTCTGTACATCCCCAGCTCTCTCCTGTAGATCGTTTAAGGCATAGTAGAAAAAAACTCCACTTAGGAGCTAATGACTTATGTGATTTAAACAATATAGACGTGAACAGTCTCTTACGCTTCGTCAGAAGCTCAAATTGCTTCCAAGCGTTGGTGGTGGGCCACGATTACCTAACCCAACTACGAGAAACACGTTTCAAAGTTGCAAGAATGGGAGTTATATAATTTTCCGAAAATAATTATGACAAAATCAAAATTTTAAGTTTACAAAAAAAAAACACACTTTTGATTTTCAATAGCATTTACTTTAAAACAATTAAGGTACTCATCATTACGAGTTACCTCCTATCATCAATATTAGTCAAAACAGGAGAGTGTAAGGTGTCCTTAAAGTTTACGACACATTATCCGTATTTCCGCAATCAATTTGGGATTAAAATCGTGTTGTCTCCTTTCTCCGCGCATTTTGAACGCTCAAGTAACGCAGCATATACTACATTCAAAAAATAAAACAACTACTATTAAATCATCATTAAAATTAAATGTTGTGCAGACTTATTCATACCCTAGTTTTTATCTTTCATTTGTATGTGTGAGTTTATTAAGGTCAGCATTTCTAACTTCGTACAATCGCATAACTTTCCTCGTGTGTTTTTGAACGCATATGTTCAATCCTCATTTGCGTTCAAAATCATCATGTCAATGTAAAAAAAAAGTAATATTTAGCCAAATCTTTGATTTGCCTTTTTTTAAAAAAAAAAAGAAAATGGTTATTTATTTTTATTACATATTGTATTTACAAATAAAAAAAGTCAGTCCATTTCATCACAGCTTTGTCCAATGAGAAAAAAGGCAAGGCAGAGCAGCGCAAGTTTGTGAAAAATGTCAGATCAAATGCTGCTCTCATGTACGGCCATATGTTAGTTGTCAAAAATGACAACTTCATTTTCGATTGTTGGATAATTATTTGAGTTTACAAGTTTAGTATAAATTGTGAAATAAAAACAATAAAATAATGGAACTTAATTTGTTGAAACAAATGGTATTAGAGTCAATGGATTCAGAAAGCAACAATAGTGTTTCAAGTGATAGTTCGAGGACAAAACAATTAATTTGCAATCACAGCTGATTTTGACGTTTCTCACAAATCTGCTCTACCTCAAAAGTAAGTGCAGAAATCCTGCCAAGGCAGAGTCCAGGTAGAGTCATTGAACAAAAAGCAAACATAAGCTGGGCAGAAATTTTTCTCATTGATCACGAAAACCTGAAATTTTCATGCTCCGGACTGAGCTGGGCAGCCTCATTGAACAAAGCTCAAAAGTCAGTAGTTTTCAAGATATTGCCCAACTTGTTCAAACTATAGAAGTCAAAAATGGGGTATTCTTTTACAACAGACTAATGAAATTAACTAATTAACAGCTGCTTTAAGTTTGTTATTGCACATTGTAAATTCATAAATTTTTTTACACCTAAGGGGGAAAAGAGGACCACCTAGAGAAGGTAACGCTAATTTTTTCTTGTAAAAAAATTGCAGGTCCCTTTGCTAAGAAAAAAAATTAAGCAGATCTCTTATGAAACAATATAAAAAGAATGCAAAATTATTTGCGTAACCAGTTTGTATTTCTAATCGAGTCAAGCCCCGTTTACAATACTGCGAGATGCGATACGTTGTTCGCAAAATAGAGCGCATGAACTGTCAAAAATATTTCCGTAACATGTACTTCAATGTGTTGTTGTCTCGCAGTAAGCATCGCAGTCAATTTCGAAAATCTAGAAAACTCTCGCATCTCATAATGCGTGACAGCTAATTTTTTTTGTTTTCATTTTGAGCTTGTCATTTGTGAGTGGTGTTTCAATTAATTATTTGTGAAGACACAAATTATAGTGTACGATGCGAGGGTTTTCACAACGCTAAGTCAACATTTCTATCTTTTTTTGATAGATTAATCTTAGTTGATTACAGTTTAGGCTATCGAATATATCCTTTACTAAGGAAGGTTTACTACAGCGAGTGGAGCGAAAAGAGCGAGCGAAACGAAAAAGAAAGACGATCTATTCGATAATGAGTTCTTCAGGCAACTAACTTTATTACGAAATGTGGCATGATATACTTATCAGTGGTCTTCTCTACATAAGAGGGTAATGGTGCAAACTTGCGAATAGCACGCCTAATGACTGCCTTTGCCGTTTTAACATCTGCCACTCTAACTTGACCATCAGCATCTTTGATGACTGCTGCTACTCTTCCCATTACCCATCATTGCGGTGGGACGTTGTCTTCGTGGATGAGAACTAAGTCGCCAATCTTGAATTTGTTGCTATGCGATGACCACTTTCCTCTTCCCTGTAGCTCGTGAAGATATTCCAGGGACCATCTGCGCCAGAAATGAGCCTTCACTGCGTTGATTCGCTGCCATCTCTCGATATAGCTTATTTCGGGAACTTCGATTGCTGGTTCTATGATGGTTTTGAGCGACGAACCAATCAATAGATGTGCGGGCGTTAGGGCTTCCAGGTCATTGAGTTCAGACGACATCGTTGTAATGGGTCGAGAATTCATCACCGCTTCTATGTCGACCAGTGCTGTAGGGAGCTCCTCGAATGTCAACTTTGCTCCTCCTAAGCTTCGATATAAGTAACCCTTCGCGACTTTCACAGCCGCCTCCCAGATTCCGACAAAGTGAGGTGCCCTGGAGGGTATAAAATTAAAATTGATACCAAGATTAGTATAAAAATGTTACAAAATTTTTTCACGAACATTTTTTAAAGAACATATTGCGTAGCTGCTTGAGTTTTGATTGTGATCCAATAAAATTGGTTGCATTGTTGGAATAGATGGAACTTGGCAGAGATCTACGATCAATCATCCGTTTCAAAGCTGCAATGAATGCTTCGGCTGACAAGTCAGACACTGCTTCTAAGTGAACAGCCTTTGGCGAAAAACATATAAAGACACCTTGCCTCTAATCTTAAGGTACGTTAAGATGGGGCCGCAGAAGTCTACGCCACAACAAAGAAATGGACGGAGTGACTCTCTGTTGAGACAGGTCACCCATGATTTGCTCCAATAGCTTGGGCCGATATCAAACGCAGTGAATGCATTGCCTTACAATCTGCCTTACCAACTCTCGAGTGTTTATTATCCAAAACCGTTGTCTAATCAGGGCCACCAAAGCCTTAGGACCAGCATGGTAATTGAAGATTTGTATATGACGAAATAATATTTTTGCAAAAATATGTTTTTTATATGTAACAACAATGGATATTTGCACCCCTCAGGAATATCCGCATGTTTCAGCCGTCCTCCTACTTTTAACAACGATAGACCACTTGTTTCCTACAAGAAAGGATTCAACCACTTGATTGATCCTTTTAGAGGTCGATTGGTTTTGATTTCATCAATTTCCTCAGCAAACGAATCCTTTTGTATAGCATACATGATATGCAAAAGTGCATGGTCTAATTCCGCGTGAGTTAAACATGGTTCGGGATCCTCTTGCAAATCTTTCATGTTGGATAGCTTTTTCATGTTTTGAGACCACTTCGACTCAAATCGACGACAAAATCGTATTACGTACGCTATTATTCGAAGTATCTTGGAATAGGAACTAAAACGCTCGGACTATTCCGTGTATTAAATTGGGTATTGTATTGCACACAGCAACAAGCGAGGTAGTGATTTTCTATTTATAGGTGCCACCCGGGATTTTGATACCAAGAGCCTAACCTGAGTGGATCCAAATTCATCCACTGATCTAAGATATGTGCAGCAACCATATGCGTGCATAGCACAGCAAAGCCATGTATCTGATAGCTGCGCCGGTTTCCCATCAAGACAAATCTAGGAACCGATACCTTTTGTACAGAGTCCAAATCCGTTACGAACCGTTCCCATTCTTCTTCTATGCCTTGTGGCAGTGATGCGTCCCATTCAATCCTTTCGATCCATAATTGTTGAAGGATATTCTTGCCCTTAATGATGATCGGACTGAGCAGGCCTAATGGGTCTAACTTAATCTTTGTATCAGGTACAGCTTTGTCGATGTTGGGGTGGTTGCTGTTCCATTTGGACAACTCTAACCCTGCTGACCTCAAAATTGATTTGACTTCCTCAAGTTTTTGAACTAATTTGTCAAGATTGTCGTCTTCTGTGATAAAATCGTCTACGTAAAAATCCACAGGATTCTAACGGCAATGATGATCGATGTTTATCTGCCAAATATTTAAAAGAACGGATGGCTAAGAACGGAGCGAAGTAGTCCCATATGTGACAGTATTCGGTTCGTATGCTTGTATTGGTTCTGTTTCCCTCATCCCACACAAGATGTATTGAAATTTGCGATGAGCTGGGTAAACCAGGAACTGTCTATACATTTTCACGATATCGGCTGTCAGAACAAACCTATGCAAACGAAACCGAAGGAGAATAGTAAATAGCCCAGTCTGGATTGTTGGGCCTACCATGAGAATATCGTTTAACGAAATTTGTGAGGAGGTATAGCAAGACGCATTAAACACTACCCTTAGTTTCGTGGATAGGCTTAATAACACAGTGATGGGGCAAGTAGTAATGTGGTCCGTTTAACTTTGGGTTCTTCACAAGCGACATATGTCCTAATTCCTTGTATTCCTCTTGATGCGTACTGTTGTTTTATAGACTCATTTTTCGCTAACCTACGCTCAAGTGGTGACAAATTTTTCGGTGATAAGGTTATTTGGAGTCCCTTTGGATCTCAACATGTAACGTTTTTCGTGAATACCAAATGTATTCTACAGAAAAAGATATCCAGCAAGTGAAGTTTAAGGTGTTCGACGATCTTATGAATGAGATGAATATTAGCTTGTTCAAACCCAAAAAAATCAATGCGATCTCTACATTGCACCTAAAGAACGCAATGTATTAGAAGAAGACTATGTACGTCACCAAAAGATGAAAGAAACTTCACGACATGAAAGGCTATTCTCCTGGCTCCATCTTTGAAGGCTTCTGTTTATATTACAAAACAAAATTGGCTGTTCACAACTTTACAATATACGATCTAAAAACAAGAAAAGGATTTTGCTACTTATGGAATTAGTCGCAAGGGGCGTTAACAGCAAATTAATTCACGTCGATTATTTGCAGAAGTTCCGTTTGTGCCTTTTTACATTGGCGACGGGATGAAAGTGCTCACCATGAACGTCGTGTTCACATTGTCATGGGGTTGAAAGACTTTTTCACAAGTGGAACACTTGAATTTGGGCAGTTGGCCTGAAACATACCTTTTTTCCTATTCTTCACACTTCCTTTCTCATCAACGATCAAAACTAAAATGAAAAAATATGTCAGAAATGGAACGATGAAAAAAACGATGTGTTGCACCCGAGAATCCACTTTAGAAATGAAAGTGGAAGTAACTCTTCTTCTTCCCACTTCAATAAAAAGCGTTCCCTTTCTTTCGTACAATCTTCCTGCCCGCGCCAATGTGAACAGGCACATGATGAGGACGGGATGAGAGTCCTCACCATGAACGTCGTCTTCACATGTTCACGGGGTTGAAAGAGTTTAACAAGTGAAACACTTGAATCGGAGCATTTTAATTTTGAGCAGTTGGCCTGAAACATACTTCTTTCCTATTCTCCACACTTCCTTGCTCATCAACGATCAAATCTAAAATGAAAAAATATGTCAGAAATGGAATGATGTGGAACGTGCTTCACCTGGAAATCCACTTTAGAAATGTATTTTCTGTTGAAGTAACAGTTCTTCTTTCCAACTCAGTAAAAAGTGTTCCCTCTCTTTCTGGCAATCTTCCTGCCCGCGCCAGGAAGGCGCTTTGAAGAAGGTGATGAAATAATCATATTTAGCAATGGCTGTGGTTACTAAAACCGAAATATGGCTCTGTCCAATGCTTTAGTAAATCTTTCCTATACTCGTAGCATTATAATCACTCAAAAATACCTAGAAAAAGGTCACACACAAATGGAGTGTGATTCAATGCATTCTAACATTGAAAGACAATTAAGAAACCAACATATTTATCTCCCTAGCTCATATATAAATGCATGCAAGGATGCAAGGAATCTATTCTGTTGAATACCTTAATTACAACTTTTTTCTAAACTACAATGCTATAGATCAATCCGTCCTGGAGTAAAAACTGGGGACCCACAAGTAACCGATTTGAGAGCCTTGCAATATCAAAGTAGCGGTTATATAAAGTACAAACTTAGTCACGAAGATGACTGGAAAGAGTCCCCAGAGTAGAAGTAAGTAGTTTACGGGCATAATATTAAATAATTGTATATCAAAATTATACAGCGAAGAGCTAGCGGATGCTTAACAAATTGAATTGTTTCTTGGGCTGTATGTAATGTGGCACCACATCAATATCTTGCGAATGAGGTACAAAAATCGGGATTATCATGTAGTGATAGCGTGCAGCGTTAACTCTTATTACCTGACCAGATGAATTTTCAAAAAAGATTGATCCGGTGATGCCTCCAGCCAAAAATTCGAATCAAATTGTGATACGTTGTGGATGCATTAGTTGCTCTACAATCACTCGTTTACTGAACCGACAATTTTGACGATTAACAAAGCCATCAAGTTGAAAATGAGCCTCATCGCTGAAGATGATTTTGTTTGATAAATCAACATCCACTTGTTGTTGTTGCATAATCCATTCAACGAACTTTCTTCGCTGTGCGTGCTTTCCATTTTTAATATCCCAGAAATGTCAGCTGTCACTCTGTACTCTTTTTTCGTTGGCAACATTTTACCGCACAAGGACACCCGTTAGATGATGTTGCAGTTTGGACCTGAGCTCCAACCTATAAACCTCCCCAGTTTGTGCCCGCCGTCGAAGCGATGTCACTCCAAATAGGAATCGAATATTCTTCGGAATGTCCTAACTATCTCAGCCGGCAAATGCGCACTTTTCTAATCAGATTGATGTTGGTGTACAGCTCGTCGTTTGCTATTCTTTCTGCTCCAAAGGCTATCAGCGCAAATGAGACCAGAAATCACCCTGGCGTCCGTTCTTCTGCACCATAGGTATAGCAGGACTGGGATGATAAGGGCCTTATATAGAGTCACCTTAGTGCTTTTTAGACAAGGCATGTTTCCTTAACTGCTTTCTTAAAGTAAAGAAACAGCGATTGGCTTCGTTTGATCTCTAACAAAGTGTCGTTATTACAGTTAATAACGCACCCGAGATAGTTAGAATTGCCAACTATGAGGATCTTAAAGTTACGGCTGTAAATAGTGAAATTCTGTCCGATTCTTCGATGTTGTGTGTCTGATCTTATTGGCAGAACCCACTCAAAAAAACATATATGTTTCTGGGGCTTGTGTTTGAATACTTGCAAACGGCAAAAAATCTTAGGTCCTCCCATACTGTGCACTAAATGATAAATAATTTGGCCTTATTTTTGCTAATTGCTAGGAAGTTTTATGAAAAATTAATAAAGCGTCCTGCTCAATCTTTATCTGATTTCAAGGTAATATACGAGTACAAAAAGTTGCAGGCCTAACTAATGAAGACTGAGCACTTGCTCTGACAAATTTAGTGGGCTGCTACTAGACAGACATAACCGCCATCGTAGATGGGATGGACCGGACAAAAAGGGCATGAAAAACTGTGATATCTGACTATGGAGAATGTTACCGACAATCGACGCGAAAAGGAAATTAGTTGAAACGTTTATTTGGATGCGAATTTGCCGTCAGAGGAAGATTTAGGAAACGTGTTGCGCTTCAGGCATGTAAACGAACGCCTAACGACAATTCCAATAAAGGCTAAAGTCGTCAACAGAGGCCTCATAAATGCTCGCACCCTAACAGAGGAGAATTCGATCTTAGAACACTACTATTACCAGATCCTTGACAAAAACTATGAGCAATGCCTTTAATATGATGTCAAAATTGGCGATTTTAATGCCAGGCTATGCAAAGAGGGCATCTTAGGCAATAATTTTCGGAAGTACGATATCTATTCCCGAAACGTACATAGGCAGCAAAATGTAATCTAACTACAGCCAGCACACGGTTTTCATACTGATAAACAAATTGACTACCGAGCTCTTCAAAGCGGTAGGCGATGACTTGGTAAAGAGCATACACCAACTCATCTATAAAATATGGTCTGCTGAAAATCCCGATGAATGGAACCTCAGCATTGTTTGTCCGATCCTCGATCCTTATGAAAGGAGACCCTCTGAACTGTGCCTACTTCGGAGGCATCAGTCTTCTTAACATCGCCTACAAGATCCTCTCTGCTGTATTTTATGAGCTCCTGAAGCCGTTCGTCCTCAACCTTATTGGGCCACGAAAGTCCACCATCAACCAAATATTCATACTACGACAGATGTTGGAAAAAACCCATGAGCTCCAAATCTATACACACCACCTATTCATCGATTTTAAGGACGCGTATTTCAAAATCTATAGAGACGAACCCTATACCCTGCCAAACTCTTTCGTTTGGTCGGTAAAGAACTCACCGAGACCTTTGATGTCAAAAAAAAAGATTTAGACAAGGTGACTCGTTATCACGCGATTCCTTTAACATCATTCTTATAAAGGGTCCGCCATCTAACGGCTTTTTTTCAACTAGTGCTTATTTCGTGAGTGGTAACACTTAGCTCATGTCTGATTTGACAGATAATTAGTTTTATCCTTCCGCTGAACGAATATGGTTGTGTATATGCTTGAACAGAAAATCATGGTAATGTTGCAGAATGTGTGCGAAAATTGCGTACGGATTTTGGAAGAAGAGAAGCACCGTCAGCTCCGTATGTTCGTTATCTTGTGAAAAAAGTGAAAGAAACTGGCATCCTCATCGATAAACCAAAGCGTGAAAAGCCAAAAACAGTGCGTACACCCGAGAATATTGCTGCTGTGGCAGAAAGTGTGCGTGAAGCGCCATCAACATCAATTCACCGTCGTTCTCAACAATTGAACATTTCGGAGACATCATTGAAACGAATTTTGCATAAAGACCTTGGTATGATGCCATACAAAGTCCAATTGGTTCAGGAGTTGAAGCCAACTGACCATCCATTGCGTTTTCGCTTCGCTAAGTGGGCCTGCGATCGACTTAGAGAAGATGCCGATTTTGCCAAAAAAAAATCATCTTTTCAGATGAAGCTCATTTTGATCTTGGCGGGTATGTAAACAGCAAAATTGTCGCATTTGGGGCACAGAAAACCCGCACGCATGCATTGAAAAGCCGATACACCCAAAACGAGTCACTGTTTGGTGCGGATTTTGGTCCAGAGGCATAATTGGGCCATTTTTCTTCGAAAATGAGCAAGGAGTGGCCGTTATAGTCAATGGCGATCGTTATCGGGCCATGTTGAACGAATTTTTGTTCAATTGAAGAGGAGGATATTGGCAATATTTGGTTTCAACAGGACGGCGCTACGTGCCACACAGCCGAAGCTACACTCAATGTTTTGCGCCCTGTTTTTGAAGATCGCATTATCAGCCGCAGAGCTGATGTCGTTTGGCCACCTCGGAGCTGCGATTTGACACCGTTGGACTATTATTTGTGGGGTGCCGTAAAAGATAAGTGTTACGCCGACAAGCCAGAGACAATTGACGCTTTAAAGGACAATATTCGTGAAGCCATTGGTGAAATACAGCTGCACACAATCGATAATGTGCTTAAGAATTGGACCGATCGTGTAGGCTACTGCATGGCCAGCCGAGGCAGCCATTTGAATAAAATTATTTTCCATTATTAACCGGAAGGATAAAACTAATTATCTGTCAAATCAGACATGAGCTAAGTGTTACCATTCACGAAATAAGCACTAGTTGAAAAAAAAAAGTTAGATGGCGGACCCTTTACTATAGTGCAAAACTCACACGGCGAAACAAGAGGTCCAATTCAATTACTCACATACGCCGATGATATCGACATAATCGGGAAAAAACAGCGTGATGTCAGTGGCGCTTTTAAGAGTATTGAAAAGGAAGCCGCGAAGATGGATATAGCAGTCAAAGAGGGCAAGACCAAGTATATGCTGTCAATAAGAAATGACACCCAAAACCGACGTCTCGTCTCGACATAACGTCACCCTCGACAGATATATCTTTGAGGTAAATAAGGACTTTATCTACTTAGGTCCCGCTATTAATTCAGCCAACGACACCAGCGCTGAGATCAAACGAAGAATAACTCTTGCCAATTGCTACTGCTTTGGGTTAAGAATGCAATTGACTACCAAAGCCCACTCTCTACCAACAAAAGTGACTCTACATAAGGCCTTAATAATCCCAGTCCTGTCTTTAGCGCAGAGGCATGGACTCTACTAAAAATGGATGAGGGTGCTGTTGGCTGTTTTGAGAGGAAAATTCTTCGGGTGATTTTCGGTCCCGTCTGCATGTGGAGGGGGGATACAACCACGAACTGTACTCGCTGTACAGTGACACAAACTTAGCCAAAGTAATGAAGGTACAACGACTGAGGTGACTGGGTCATGTAGAGGGATGAACACCAATTATCCGGTCTGAAAAAACTTCGAATTCACACTCGAAGGACTGCGCAGTAGAGGAAGACCCTGACTCAGGTGGCGCACGCAAGTGGGAGGGGACCTCAACCAACTTAGCGTGCGAAATTGGAGGCAGCTGGCTAGATAAGCTTGTTGGCTGAGGCCCAGATCCACAGTCGACTGCTGTTTGGTTTCGATCTAATATTCATAGATTCATGATTCGTGACCTGTCATAAATCTTTTTCAACATTTCTTTAGACCAATCGACGCGAGCCCTTTTTTGAGCGATTGTGAAACTATGCGGTATCCAACGCGAAGGAGTTTTTTGACAACCAAATGTTCATGCAATATTTAATGTATGCGAGTTGAACTAATGCCCAAGTATGCCTCAATTTCACGATGTCACATGTCGATCTTGCAATATCAGTTCACGCACAGCATCGATGTTTTCTGGCACAACTACCGATTTTGGACGACCTTCAGCGAAACACGGTGGCCAGGGATGGTGCTCCATCACCAAAAGTCGAAGCGAGTTTGTCGGCACACTGTTGTTGAGTTCATCAACATCGAAAATCATAAAAAATCGTCGCACGAAAATGTTTACGATTTACGATTAACGACATCAGCCCAGAAATCAGACGCAGAATTAGGGTGAGTTCATAAACATCCGTATCTCAAACTTAGTACAATCGCAGATTTTTCCTCGTGTTTTTGAATACATTCGCTGCGCAGACATTTCCTAATCCGATCGTCATTTATTTTGCGTTGAAATTTAGATTTGGTCTTTTCAAAAGAAAAAGGTTATTTATTTTTATTAATTATAATACATCTTACACAAAAACAGAAAACTATTCAGCACTAAAATCTTCTAAGTTCTTCTACAGCTACAAGGGCACATATACAAAGGTAATGAACACAAGGGTAATACAGTTTGACTAAGGCCGTTTTCGAAAACGTCATTTGATCGTCATTTGCAATACTTAAGGGTTGCGAACATCAAACTGCAAACGTCACTTGGTATCGTTGATCTGTGTCATCTACATGATTTTTTTCTTGCAAGAGCATTTGACGTTTTCGAACAGAGCAATCATCCTTGAATGCATGTTATTACGCAGTGCAAATTTCTGGCTGTTTTTTGCAGCGCATATGACGTTTATGAACTTCTCTTCTGCAAACACTGCATTATCGAACATGCTGCAAAGGCAGTTTGATTTACAATATCGTTTTCGAACAAATGACTTTCGCAGCTTGCGTTTAAGAACATTTTGCAAAAGCAATTTGATGCAGATGACGTTTTTGAAAACGGCCTAAGTTAGTTCTGCAGAAAATCTGCATTATTGAATGCAACTAATGTAGTTCTTTGTTAGTATGACCTTTTTGAAAACGCTCTATCTCTGGTCAACCGCTTGGTCTTTAGGCTCCGGAGGCAGTTGAGTAACAGAGCCTCTTCTCGTTAGACAAAATTGGCTTTATAAAAGGTGACCAGATAAGGCCGATAGGAAACAATATTAAATAAAACAACAACGGTGTGAGATAAAAACTTGATTCTGGCTTTATTTTGAAGCTACGTTCATGCGATTATGTGTGGAATAGTTCATCATTCAAATGGCCGCCTCGATTTCGCTGGCGGTGCTTCAAGCGGTCGGTTAAATTTTTGATCACTCAGTCCAATATGCACGGCGTTATTCCGGCAATAGCATGTCGTATGTTGGTCTCGAGCTCGTCCAAAGTGGTTGGCTTGTTAGCGTCGTCTAAGGACTTGAGGTAGCCCCAGGGAAAATAATCGGGTGGTGTCAAATTGCATGATCGCGGCGGCCAATGAATGAACGCTCGCCATGGGATCACCCACAACTTCAAAACTTCGAGCGTTGCCTCGCTTATATGGCATCTAGCGCCGTCTTGTTGGAACTACAGCTCGGATATATCGATGTTGTCGAGCGCTGACCACAGAAAGTCGGTTAACATCGCTCTATACCTGACAGTAACGGTGTCTCCTTCCTAAATTCGAAACCAATAAGGTCCGATGATGCCGCCATCTCATAAACCCCACCAAACAGTCAATATTTGTGGATGCATTGATATTTGGCCACAACACTTGTGGATCTTGTTTACTCCAATAGCGATTTTGCTTGTTGACATAGCCGCTGAGCCAAAAATGGGCCTCGTCCGAGATGATTTTTTTGGCCAAAATCTGGATCTCCGACCAACATTTCCAGTGTCCAATTAGCAAACTCACGACGTTGTCTATGGTCGTCCAGCTTCAATTCTTCGGATGTAAGCCCAAATCCAACCACAAAATAGGCCGGGCTGACTCTCTGGCGATGCCTAATTCAGCAGGTCGGAGGTGAATCGACATTTCTGGGTATTTATCAATACTGGCCGCGACAGCGCCTATTTTTTCTTCATTTCGCACCAATCTCTGTCTGGTTGGTGACTTAAAAGTCCAAAAGAGTGTATTCACGCTCAAACTTCTCAACGGTGCGACGAATTTCTTGCACACTGAAACCATAACGATGAAATTCAAGTTACGTATTTACAACTGAGCCGGAATTTCGATAACATTTTTTAATAATTTCCGCACGTTCGGCAAGCGTAAAACAATGCTTGACGAAATGGTAAACCTTACTGAATATTTCAACAGCTGTATGTCATTGGTAACTTTGACAGCTGCTGAAACATAACAATTAAAAAAAAACTATCATCACTATCTGGTCAATCTATACAAGACACTTATCATCTCGGTCCTGATCTATTATGCAGAGACTTGAACTTTGTCGAAAGCGAATGGCCGTTTCGAGAGAAAGATGCTGCCTGTGATTTTCTATTAATAGGTAATGGACGAGGAGATTCAACCATGAACTGCACGGGCTGTCCAGCGACATCGGTCTAGTCAGGCGTTTACGGATCCAACGTCTCAGATGGCTGGGGCATATTGAGCAAATGGACACCACAGCCACGGCCGAAAGAGTTGTCGGTTCTATCTCCGAAGGACGATAGGACTGGAGGCAGTTAGCGAGAGATCGTGTTAGCTGGAGAGGCTTGAAGCTAACGATCACCCCAGACGGTAGCGTAAGTAAGCTAAATTATTATTATTATTATTCTATTACTGCCTTATAATTAAAATTATAAGTAAGTAAGGCTAGCCAGAGCATCTTAGGCCTTCGGCTATGTTCGTGAAGTTAAATTAGATTAAATATATTTATATCTTTAAGAAAATCGAGTAATTGCTTTATGTTTTTTTTATTGGGATTTGAGAGGAGTTCTTTTGGGTTGGCTTGGAGGAAGAATTTGATTCTTGAGTTGTGAAAGGCTGGACATTCTAAGAGGATATGTGGGATTGTGTTGTGTTGTTATGTGTTGTGTAAATAGTTTTTTACAGATAATTTGTCTTTGTTTATTGCTTTGTACCATTCAGATGTTTTGTCCCAAAGAAGATTATTAGAGGAAGCTGTGGTTTTGATAAAATAGTTGATATCCTGGAGATTGAAGTTAGCAGAAAATAAGGATGGTGTTTTGAGGGTGTCCTTAGCAACTTGGTCTGCGAATTCATTGCCCGCGATTTGAACGTGGCCTGGGATCCAGATAAGTTTAGTTTTTGGAAATTGTAAGTATAGGAGTTTTCGTATTAGGGAAGGGTAATAACTTTGGTTGCAAATGTTAGCGATGGCGTCAATGGATGACAATGAGTCTGTGCATATAGCAATTTTTCTATTAAGATTTTGTGTGTATCGGAGTGCTTTCAGGATGGCGATAATTTCGGCTGAAAAGACAGAAGTGTAAGGGGGGAGAAGGAAGGAGAATATTATTTTATTTTCAGTGGTGACACTGAAGCTACTGTTGTGTTGTATTCGGGATCCGTCTGTGTAGATGAAGAAAAAATCACTTAAGATGTTTTTAAGCTCAAGGAATTGGGCTCGGAATACTTCAGGAGAGGTATGAGACTTTTTATATATTCTTAAAGATGATATTATGGATGAAGATTGAAAGGACCAAGGTGGGGGCAATGTTAGTTGGGGTTGTATTGGCTGGCAAGGAATGTTCATTTCGTTGCAAAGAGCAGTGGCACGGTCAATAGATGAAGGGAGTTTTTTTGGTTTCCTTTTTCGGTTTTTGTGTAGTTCATAAAGAGAAGTATCTTTGCAGAATAAAATGGATTTGGAGAGCCCTAAAGTAGATTTATAGAGGAGATTTTCAATAGTTTGCATTTTGGTTTCGAAAAGGAGGTGATTTACGGAGGTCGTCCGAAATGCACCGACGGCTTTCCTAAGAGCGGCGTTGTAAATTGTTTTGATTTTATTAAGTTGGGATTTCGCGGTATATCCGTAAAGAAAGAGGCCATATGTTATTTTGCTGACTATTATAGACTGGATAACTGACGTTAGAGTATATGGGTTGCAGTTAAACTTACGAGATGAAAGAGATTTAATTATATTAAGCTTTTTTTCTAGGGTGGAACATAAGTGTTGGATGTGCGAATTCCATTTGTAATTTTTTTGAAGGATAATGCCTAAGATTTTTAGTCTATCCACTTTTTCAAGAGCAACATTGCCAGATGATATGTTGCAGCGACACTTATGTTTTCGACAAATATGAAGATGCTTAGTTTTGTCCAACGAAAGTTGAGCCCCGGAGTATTGGCACCAGGCTGTTATTTCTTCAAAAGTGGAATTTAAATCGATGTTGGGGGAACGGTCTTTCTTATTAAGCTTTTTAATTATTGTAAAGTCATCGGCGTATGCACAGAATTTTAAATGTTTTTGCAGCGATAGAATATGGGCAAGCTTATTATAGGCAATTAAAAACAGGGGCACGGAAAGGGGTGATCCCTGAGGGATGCCGTTAAAAATGGGGAGGGAGGGAGATAAGGCGTTTTTAAAACGAACTGTTATTTTCCTGTTCGACATGAAATTTATTACATAACGTATCATTTTGGGACCTACTTTACAATTTTTAAGCTGATCAATTACTGTGTGAATGCCAATTTTGTCAAAAGCCTTTGCAAAGTCGAGGGAAATAAGAGATAAATGGCTTTTCCTTGATAGCGAATCGGTAATGTGATGGTCTAAATACAGTAGAAGATCATTTACAGATTTGCCTTTTTTGAAGCCAAATTGGAATCTACTGAGAAGTTTATTGTGAGCAACAAACCACCAGAGCCTGTTGGCGACTATTTTATCTAATACTTTAGCGGAGCAAGGATTAAGGGAGATCGGTCTATATGATTTGGATAGAGACTTATCAGAATTAGGTTTAAGTATAGGGATGACGATGCTGTTTTTATATAGTTGGGGAATAAAGTTGTGTAAAACTAGGTTGTAGTGTGTGAGTAGTCTTTCTTTTAAATTGGGGGATAAGTTTTTTATCATGGGGTAGGATATTCTGTCATTAGCTGGTGTCTTCCCTTTGAGTTGGTTTAAGGCTAAGTTAAGTTCGGCGAAGCTGATATTCTTTTCGATGATTTTCGCACTTGTGCAAGGGGAGTAGGAGATAAAGGGGGTGGTAGAGAGCTTATTTTGACAAAAGGATGGGGGTAAAGTTAGAATCGTGTGAATCGTTGGACCAGTATTCAGCGAAGTGTTTTACTATTTCAAGTGGGGAGGTAATATTACAATTTGAGTGCATTGTAGGAACAATTGTATGGATAGGGGAAGATTTATATAGCCCGCAAAACCGTCTTATGGATGACCAGATTTTTGTTGTAGAAGTAGCAGGGTTGATTTCAGAAGTGAATTTATATAATGACTCGGCTTTAGAAATTTTTACTAGTCTTTTAAATCGGGCATTAGCCTTTTTGTAATTAATAACGTTTTCAATGGTAATTTTCGATTTTAGGATTTGCCAGGACTTTGTTTTTTCTGTTCTTAGTAGCTCGAGCTCCCTGTTCCACCAAGGGACTTTTGTTCTCTTGGTTTGGGTTGAAAATTGAGGGATGGAACGATTAGCACTTTGCAGGATAATTTTATGGATGCTGGCAGCTTCTTTATTTATGTTATTGGTAACGGGATAGTGAGAGTTATATTTGTCTAATAGTGTCTGGTACAGGTCCCAGTTAGCGTTTTCTGTTTTGAAATTTGGTCTCTTTATGGAGGACAAGGAGGTACCGTGGAACAAGGAAATAATGATGGGGAAATGATCACTTCCGCATAGGTCTTTAGAAATACTCCATTTCGTATACACTGCCAGGATAGGTGAACAAAAGGACAAGTCTATGTGGGTGAAGGAGGAATGAGTGCTAAAGTGGGTGGGAGATCCGTCGTTTAACAGTTGGAAATCGGATTTTGTTAGGAACTTGGATATGGTGTTACCACGTGAGTTATTTTTAGGCGAACCCCAACTGGAATTCCAACCGTTGAAATCACCCAATATCATAGTGGGTTGGTTATGGGAATCGAGTACATTTGTTAGGTTACCGAGGCTCAAAGTTTGTCCAGGAGGAATGTAGGCATTGATTATAGAAAATTTGAGCTTAGAGGTGATTGTGATACCCATAGCTTCAAAGTCATTATTAAGATTAATTGCACTGTGTTGTATTGACGTGTGAACCAGGAAGGCAATACCACCAAAGGGACTCAAAGTTTGGTTTTGCGGGATAAGAAGATAATTAACTGGAGTGGGGATATTTTTTAGGGATATAAGGTGGGTTTCTTGTAGGGCTATTACTTTGGGAGAGGTTTTTTTAATCAGAATAAGCAGTTCATTGTAATTGTTTAAATATCCTTTAATGTTCCATTGTATTATCTTGAGTTCAGGTGGGATGTGTTGTAAGTAATTTGTATTGAGCGTTGTGTTGTTTGAATTATAGTGTCCTCTATGTCCAATTTTGGGATGGTGGCGAACTTGTGTATTATGGGTAGCTAATTTTTTAGAGAGATTCATGGAGTTGGAATTGTTCAGGTTCAGAGCTGATATTCTCTCCATTGGTGAGGTTGATGTCATTAATTGAGTGGTGTTTTAGAGGTGAGTGTAGTTGGTTCGGTAATACATAGTATTTGTTTTTGCGAATGAGTGTTTGAGTTAGGTGAGAAATCGGTGACGTTGAATCTGTTACGTTTTGTGGTGTGTGTTGATTTTGGTTGCCACTTGACTGACATGTGGAGGAGGGGGCAATGTGTTTTTTTGATATGTCTGTATTGGTGTTTGAGGTTTGTGCTGGAGAATTGATGCTTAGTGCTTTTTGTATTGGAGTAAGAATTGGAGAATTGACAGTTGTGCTTAATTGAATACTGTTTGATGTATTTTTCGTTTGTTGACAATGTATGGAGTTAACAGCTTGTGTATTTGTTTTCGGTGGAATTGGTTGCGGTAGAGGGGTTTTCGTAATCTTAGCGTAAGTGGTGGAGAGAGGGGATGAGACGTTGGGAGTTTGTGCCCTGTATAATTTTTTTGCTTCGGATATGCTGCATTTGTTTACAGTTTTTATTTTTAGGATTTCTTTTTCCTGTAGGTATGATTTGCAAAGTGTGGAGGATGCATGTTCTTCCGAGCAGTTGGCGCAAAGGGTGCGGGTACACTTGGCGGGGTTGTGTGGGGGAAGATTGCAGTTTTCGCAGCGGGGGGTATTATTACATCTTTTGGTGGTATGGCCAAGAAGTTGACAGCTTCGGCAACGCATGGGGTTAGGGAAATATTCCCTTACCTTGACGTTGTACCAGCCGATGTCTACTGAGGATGGAGGGCGGAGGCGGTCGAAAGTAAGAAGAATAACACCAGTACAAATTTGTTTTGAGTCCTCTTGTCGTTTTTTAAATTTAAATACTTCAGTAACTCCTTGGCTTCTCATTTCCTTAACGATTTCTTCTTCTGGAACGTTTATGAGGCAGGGAGCAAAGACCGTGCCTTTAGACGAGTTAAGAGTGTTGTGGAGGGAAACCTTGATAGGGCAGATGTTTGATAGGGACTTTTTTGATGTAAACAGATCAGCTATTTTCTGCGATTTGACCAGCACTAATAAATTTCCTTCACGTAGTTGTGATATAGATTCGTATTGAGTGCTGATACCATCAATGGCTTTTTTCAGGAGGAAAACACTAAATGAAGTTAGAGGTTTTTTATCGTCTGAAGCGGTTATAACAATAAATTGTGGATCAGATTGGCATGATGTCGTGGGAAAGGGGCTAAAGGGGTTAATAGAGGCAAATTCACTTTTCTTTTTTCTTTTGTGTGTTGGTCCTGATAACACTTCAATATCCAGGTCATCGAACCGGTTTTTTGAGGGCACGTGGCCCCGTAAAGCCATTGAAAACCCGTTAGTTTTTCACTGTATAGTATTAGTACTATTTGGAAAACGGGACAAGAAAAAAAAATAAGAAGAGAAGTCTTTGTTTTTTTTTTTTTGCACGCTCACTACTTTACACTACTTGACAATAAACTCGCGAATTGATGTTGTCGGTACCGAGGTTAGACGACGACTCAAGTAAGCTAAATGTTTAAATGGTGCAAAAGGATTGTAGTCGAGACGGAAATGTTTAAGCTAAACTTACCTTTATAATATACTCGTATGTATATAAAAAAAAAACATGCGGTCCAAAAATAAAACGCCAGCCATTTCATTTAAAACATTTTTTTGTTGCCTTTATTCTTCTTCATAATATTCTCTTCTTGCTCTCATTCATATTTTTTTTCTTTTCTTTGCATCTAAGAGATAAATCTTTTAAGTTTTTCTTTTGTTTTGTTTTTAGTAATGCTTTTTTTTTTCTCTCGTTCCTATATACAGTTACATTATAATGGGAATAATATTAACAACGTTCATAATATTACAATAATCGTTTTATTTTTTGTATTTTTTTTTATTCGTATATATAAATTCAAATCCTGAAAAACACACAATACTTATGTAGTTGATTTCTTTTTCTATTTATTACCGTTAAATGCAGGTTATCTCTTTTTTGTTATTTTTATTCTTTATTCTCGAAAAAATTCCTATACTCAATAATCAGAATCTACTTAATTATACTATGTGTGGTTGCTTATTTTGTGTTTCATTTTCATTCGTTTTTTTTTGTTTTTGATTTAAGTTTATGCTATTTCATTAAAAAATGTTTAAGTCGTTTTTTTTGTTTTGTTTTGCAAGCCCCTATATCATTTTAATAAACGATATGCGATAGCAAATAAATAGTTGTAAAGTGTATTCGTATTGTGTCCTATAATGTAATCAGCAGATATTTTGTTTTTTTTTTTTTTGTAAAAAAAAAAGAAAACTTTTTGTGTTAAAAACTAAAATAAATAAATTTCTAAAATTTAAACTTAAAAATCTAAAAAAAAAAAAAACCAAAAAAACAATATTTCTTAACAGGAAAAAAAATGTTGTGATTTGAATAGAATTTTTTTTACAACTTTTGCAGAAATTTGTTGATTTCTTTATTGTCTATTATGGTGAAATAAATTAACTGTTATCCTAAATAAATTTTCTTATATACATACAATCTATTTAATTCTGTTGTTTTGTAAGGCTTATACAATAGAAAACAAAATAATGATGAAATAGATATTTCAAAAATAAAAATAATATTTTTAAAAATAAAAACAATTTGTTATCCTAATTGCAAACTGCTTGCGCGCGCGCGCTCTATCGCCGTCGCTGTCTTGTATTCTTGCATCCTGTGTGGATTTGGGCTACTTGCGGATCTACCACGATTCAAGAATATTGTTGTATATGTACTTCAATCACAATGACGTATAGTCTAAATACACGTTTGTGGTGTAGTGTTTTGTTGTTTATTGTAATGGGTATGTGTTTTTGTTCTGTATGGGTGTGTGTATGTATGTGTGTGTGTGTGGGTATAAACATGGAAAGCATCCTCGTTTATTTATTGTGAATGACTAGAGTGAATGTTTGCATTGACCACGAGAGCGCGCAGGATTCGGGTCATTTTGACTGCGTCTGCGATTGGTGATGCTGGTGATGGTGCTGTTGCTGATGGATGTGACTATGCTGGCTGGTGACTTGGCTAATACTAGTTGTGAGTTGTTGTTGCTGATGTTTGCTGCTAATGTTGGTGCTGTTTGTTATTGTTGTAGTTGAACTAGCGGTGGCATTAGGTGGAGCTGGTGCTATCCGAATTGGCTTCGATCTCTGTTGGCTAATACTTTGTGCTAAGGCCGTTCGGCCACGTCCACGATTTTTCGCTGAATTTGGACTGTTGCCGTGCGGTGTAGATGATGTTGATGTTGGTTGGGAAGAACAGCTGTTGTTACCTGAAGATGATGGTGGTGTTGCTGAAATACGATCCAATTCAGTCATGGCTTCTTGAATGGCACGTTCGAGTTGGGAATTTAATTTTCTGCTCCTGGATTTTTTTTTTCATTTCATTTTTTGGGGAGTTTTTTTTGTTTTTTGTTTTTTTTTTTTGGATATTTTATTTATTTATTTATTGGTTTTTTGAAACGAAAATGTTGTTTTGTGTGATGGTGCGTGTGATGATGACAAATGGACATGGGAGGAATATAAAAAAAGAAACAGAAAAAGAGAAAAGAGGGGGACAAATGAATTAATTTCTTCTTTTTTTTTTGAAATTTTGTCGACATGATTAAAATTAAATTTAAATATAAAAAAAAAATACAAAAAAAAAATTATATCAAACTTTGCAAAAATAAATAAAAAATAAAATCTACTCATTCACGTTCATCTAGCTAGAGTCTAATCAAATTTCATTCTATCAATATCAACTCAAGAATTGGCCAATAAACTTGCTTTCTAACTAATTTTTAAAAAAAAGAAACAAATATAAAAAAAAATTACGAGCTTCCCGCTTAAATTTATAAATAAAAACAAAAACTTAAGAACAAAAGCAAGCTTAAATAAAAAAAAAAGAACAAAAGAACAAATTTATATAATCTTCTCACTTTCTGGTGTCCTTTTGGGCTTTATGATGGGCTTCCAGACCCTCAGATAGACTCTTCAAGGTGTTAACAGCAACCAGCTCAGCATGGGATCGACCACCACCACCGAACCATTGTACCCAAGTGGTTTCACTTTGATAATCACAAGGCGTTGACATGCCATCGGGCGAACGTACAATTTTACCCGGCCATGCCGGATGACCACGAGCAGCACCCCAAATTAATTCACCTATGGCAAAGGACTTTTGCAATCCGTTTTGGGTTAACTCGATATGGGTAGCCATTGAAGAGGAGGAGGAAGAAGAAGCAGTTGACCTAGGATTCCGGAGGTTCTGATGGTGGTTCGTGGCGCAATTGCTTTTATTGATTGTTGAGGTTATCGCTGGTATAGATGATGATGTTGGTGGTGAGTTTGTAGGTGACTCTAAAGGGTAGGTGGATGTTGGAGTTTTTTTTTTCTTTTTTTTTTTACAATTCAGAATTCATAAATCTTAAAACTCTGCAGGGGGTTGGTTGTGATTTGTGGATGAGGTTACACATAGATAAATGGCACGATGGATGGATGTTAATTAGTAGTTTTTATTATTTTTTTTTTTTTGACAAAACACGAACAATATTTTTTTTAAGGTTTTGAGGAGGACAATTCTGATTTTTGGTTTTTAGTAGAATAAAGTTATAAAGCTAGCCAGCACCAAATTTAAGAAGCCTTGATATTGGTTTATGAACGTTGATTATTATTTTTATTTATAATTGGTGTTAATTAAGCCTATTTTATGTGATTAGTGCGGTATTTTGTGAGTTTTTTTTTCTGATTCGTTTAATATGTACACTGATGTCATTGAAAGAGAAGGGTATTGTGCCAAAGTAAAATAAAAGGAGATGGTCGGATCCCCAGAAACTAATTAGCTAAACCTTTCATCACGACAGAATTTAGCAGATGGGGATATATATTTATGACTGGAAAAAATAAATTTCAAGTTACAATTTCGATACAAACAAGTCTTTGCCGTCACTCGATACATAATTTAGGAGATAAACTTGCCAAGCATGGGGTCGAAAGGCCTATATATATAAGACGTTCTTCAAAATGCGTTTCACGCAGCTGATAAGGAGCTCTCTTTCTAAAGCGGATATTGTGAATGACGTTGGAAACCTTTAAATCTCACTCAACCCAGGAAACAGAAAACCTTTATCTGTCCCAGATGCAAAACTGAACTAAAGAGAAGTATACAAATTAAGAGCTCTCAATATACCAGGACCTAATAGAAATGTAAACGATCAATGGATCCAATGTCCCCCGTGTTACAGCATCAAAAACAACAATTTGTGAATTAAAAATCTGTGACTTAGTGATGACTGCGCACGTAAGAAGTAGGCAATAGAAGTGACATGTCGTTTAACGCATAGAAGAAAAAATATCGCTTAAAATGCCATGGAGTCATATGTGTGATCTAAATCCAGTATGATACACTTTAAATCCAGTTCAGGGACTATGACTTTTTAGGCAATTAAAACGGCTTCAGTGTTTTATGAAAATTTTTGGTTTTCAATAATTTGTTACTCTTTTTGAGAAAATTTCGATGAATAGCTTTAATTAATCAGGTATAACGGTGAAATTATGTAAAGCATATCTCTCAACTTCTCGAAAGTACTATGTAAGCTGAATTAAGGAACAACACCTTGACGAATACCTAAAACCAATGGCACCGAGTCAAAGAACCTGCGTAAGCGTATCATACATTTTACATGATAAATTAAGCATGAGAAAGCTGCAGGCCTCATGGGTGCCGCAATTTCTCACAGTGCACAACAAACGGATGCAGCTGTTAGTTTCAAAGCAGTGTTTGGAGCTCTTTAAGTGCAATCCGCGGAAGCTTTTGCATCGAGTCGTCACCGCTGATGATGTCTTGATCCAAAACTGAATGCCAGTGACCAAGCGCCAATGCGAACAATGGATTTTTCCTATAGAATCTGCTCCGAACAAGAAAAAGACGGTCCCATCGGGTGGAACAGTCTTCACTATGATTTTTTTTTTTTACGAAAGGAAGTACGATTACATGGCAGTTCTACAGTGACTTACTGGATCGATTTGATAACAAACCTAACAGAGACACGCCGATATTTGGTAAAGAAAAAAAATGCTGTTCAACCACGACCGCCCAAATTACATGAATTACTCGCCCGACCTGGCTCGATACGACTTTTTTTCGGTTCCCAAACAAGAAAACGCAGCTCGCTGGACAAAAATTCAGCTCGAACCAAACGGAAGCCTATTTTCATTAGTAGATCGTAAAGTGCAAAACCTAACTTATTTCCAAGAGTTGGTCGGATGAAAGTTTGCCTGATTTGCCAGTTTCCCTAACATCGCGTACAAGATCTTGTCTGTTGTCTTGTGTGAATGCCTGAAATCATTTGCCAACTGCAACGGTGTGAATGGCCCATATCTGCGTGTGCTAAGTCATAATTGACCAAATACTCATATTCACACTACGGCAAGCTATAGATAAAACTCAAGTCCAGATCGATACTCACCAATCCTTTATCGATTTTAAAGTCACATGTGATCTATACAGATCATATCTGTCAAACTAGTCCGGAAGCAACCTAACCGAGATCTTTGTAATCAAAAAGATGATTATAATCGCTGATTTTTTAAGCATTTGGCTTTAAACTGTCAAAAAATCACATGAAAATTGCAAAAGCGTATAACATTTTTATTTAGGTTTATAAATCAATGCTTTCCATTTACTTTTTAAAGATTATTTTATGTAAATGTTGACCACGACTACGTTTTAAGTGGTCCATGCGGAGAGTCCAATTTTGAATCAATTTTATTTGTAAGTTGCTCATCATCCCAGTCCTGCTCGGTTGTTTTGAACGCAAGATTCTTCGAGTAATTTTTGGCCCGTTTGCCTTGACAATATTTGACACTAAGTAGTCAAAAGCACAACAGTCGGCCAAAATGACTAGGACTTTTAGAGCGAATGGATACAAACACTCTGACACGCAGAGATTTTAATTCCAGAACGAAACTTAATAGAAGAAGACCGCGCCTTAGATGGCACGCACAAGTGGAAGAGGACCTCACTCAACAGAGAGTGCGCAACTGAAGGCACTTTCCAGTGACTGCCATAGTTAGATAAGCCTGTTAGTTAAGGCCTTAAAATGATAGAAGGTGGAATTCTTTATAAGACTCAAGCCACCCAAAAGTAATAATATCTATATGAACCTTCAAGGACTAGTCCTTATAATCCTATTTTAATTTAATCGTTGTCAAAGAAACTCTAAAGCATTATAATTAAGGATCTTTATAATCAACTTAACAGCAATTTAAAGCCCTTGTACATTTCATGAAAATTAATGAAACCCAATTCTCACTCCTAATCTTTCAGAAACCACCCTTCATCTCAGTAGCCCTACAACAAAAAGGCTTCTGTTAATCCAAACACCTTCCCACAAAAAAACCAATCACAAAAAAACTATGTACATAACTATGTAAGTACCACCTATCCTATTGAAGTTTTGATGTTTGTGTGGTACAAATGCTCAGCAAAGCCCTTCACATAAATTCTATCGTTTTCAACCAAAAAAAGAAAACAGATGAAACGATTACTCCGAACCTACTCCTCCTCCAGGATTTTTACTTTCTCTGCGCGATTACACTTTGGATTAACTGCTGATTTTCGTTCGACCGCCATAAATCAATACTTAAACCAACAAAAAGCCATAAATCAGATTTTTTATTTTCTTTGTTTCCCGGGATCCTCCAGCAGTATCCAGTATCTCTCAGTGTTTTCAGAGATGTACGTTAATCGCACGGTGGTCTACCTTCCAATATAGGCGTATAACTCGTACAAAAACTTTCCCTGTTCAACATAAGAGGGCGTTTTATTATTGTTTCCACAATTCACATGTTTGGCGCTTTGTCGTGTGTATTAATTTTGAATATAGGAATATTCGAAATTGCTACCATCCTCTTCCGGCAGCAGTTACACAACGGTAGCTGTTACAGCACCAAAGTACGTAGTCATATTGAGTAATAGTGAGGAGAACTCGTCGGAGATAAAACAAAAAAAAAAAAGAATCACCAGATCAGAAGACAGACGTGACGTATTAATGTTTCATGGATGCACAACAAATTACTTTTCCCAAAAAAAGTTTAAAAATAAAAATAAATAAATAAAAACTTGATGTAGAGGTTTTTCTGCTACGCGGATGATGTCAGTGCTTTACATTTTGTTGCCCCATCATATGCCTCTCAAGTGAAATTCTGTAATTGACTGGGATTTTCGTTTTTTTTTTTAGTATTTTCTGCGCATTGCATTAATAAACGCTTTTGGTTGGGAAGCAGTGTGAACTCACCCTTGCCAAAGGACAATAAATGAAAAATACATCACATCAGACATCCGAGGAAAGGAAAATCCTCATGAAACCCTAAATTTATCGGTTCATTTTGTTTTTCGGTAGAAACAACTCCTCAAACAAAATAAAAAGGATAAAAAAAACATGAAATCGAGAGAAAACCTACCTCGTACATCCGTTGTGGGAGTGATTTAATGAACTAGGACATGGCCACGTGTGGGAATGTATGTATATAGGGGTACTGAAGACCATTGGGATCAATTTAAAGGCGCTTAAGTATTCATGATGGTACACTGAATTTCCATTGTGTTCATTGTTTCAGCGAATTCAATTGAAATCATCACTTTTTTGGCTCAAAAATGATACAAATAAACGACAGGGTCAATTTAATTTAAGTAGATCTTTTAATTTTAATAACACTTTACATTAAAACAGAAACAGAAACGCTTTACATTAAAATAAAAACAGAACAAAAAGATTAACATCCATTTCCTCCGCCGTACCTGTTTTTACGAATATATACCGCGATGTGCAAAAATAGCGGAATATCCAATGTGTGGCGATCTTGTCGCTTGAACGAATTGAATCCCTTTTTTCCACCAATTTGAGGCATCAAAGCATGAAGTTTGTGAAAGGTATAGAGTTATGTTAGGTTTAAATCGGTTTCTTTCTTCTCAGCAATTTTTAAAATGGATGTAAAAATTGAACAGCGAATTTGTATTAACAATTAAATCAACGGCACAACAATTGGAAATGTTGAACAAGTGCTTAGACAACCATGCTCTAAAGAAAACAGTGGTTAGCGATTGGGATATACACTCCAGAAGCGGTCATGAAGCAGTCGACGATGACGACAATTCTAGCATCGACATCGACAACTGAGGAACACGTCAATGAAATCAAAGATTTACTACACATTTAAATCAATGGTGTCGAAGAGCTTGATTTTTCTACTTTTGAGCCTGATACCCAACAAACATTCATCAAGCGCATCGTTAGTGATGACAAAATTTAGCCTATGAGTACGACACGCAAACCAGACATCAAGTGAGTGAATGACGAGCTCCAAATGAGAAAAGACCGAAGAGGCCACGTCAGTTTCAGTCAAAAAAGAAGGCAATGGTCACTGTTTTCACTGGATTACAATGGTGTTGTGCATCATGAATTCATTCCTGAGGCGAGGTTGAAAATAAAGAATACTACTTGGCCTTACGTGAAATGATTCCCAAAAAAAAGGTCTCAATTGTGGACTCTACGACGAGATTTTTTTTTTGTTTTGGAACTGGAAGGTTTGGAGGATGCCACTTGCCACACAGCTCGTGCCACAATCTACTTATTGAAGACGAAATTCGATGATCGCCTTATTGTCAGAAACCACCCACTCGATTTAACATCGTTGTACTCTTTTCTTTGGGGCTACATTAAATCTCTGGTTCAAACCAACGACACCAAAACTTTAGACGATTTGCAGACGAACATTCGATGTGAAATAGCTGAAACACCAGCCGAATTATGCGAAAGTTATGGAAAATCGGTCCAATCGGTTCTGAGGAGGACATTTGAATGATGTCATATTTCATAAGTAATGGTATCAATCATATTTTAATCGAAAACAAATATTTCATTGATACTTTAAACATACGTCCTTTTATTTAAAATCCAAATTGGGGCGCAATGAAACACCATGTACATTTCCAGAGAAGATTTAATGAAGCAGACATAATGAGTGTTTTGTTTTTAGAGATATAGAGCTTTAAGTGGAAATAAAACACATAAAAATCGTTGTAATAGCTATAGTATTAGCTTGCTGGAAGCGAGATTTTATTCCATTATTGCTTACATATGATTTCCGGCATGTGGACGCCGCTATGCCGCGATTTGAAAATCAAATGTTCGACCATTTTTTTAGGAGCTGGGGACATTGTATCGGCAATAACGCGGCAAATGTTGGCTTCCAAGTCGTCCATCGCCCATGGTTTATCGATGTAGTCTAGAAACTTCATATATCCCCACAGAAAATAATACGAAGGTGTTGAAACACATGAACTTGGAGGTCAAATTATACGTTTATTACGCCAAATTATGCATCCATTGACAATAAATGTAATGTCAATGTGTAATGCTGCGCCGTCTTGTTGAGACAACAGATTTTCCAATGCCACTCGATTGGGGAACGCGAAAGTCAGTCAGCAAATAGCGACATTTTGTTGATACAAAAAGCATCTCAATAATAGCTTGTCGATTTTAGTCACTCGAAAGACGGCAATTTTACGCGTTAGCGTAGCCATTCAAGCAAAAATGAGCCTTATTGCTGAACAAAATTTTGTGGTGAAAAAAGATGATCAAGAACAATCTCGTTTTCCGACCATTCACCGAAAGTACGAGCAGACGATGGTCAACCGGCTTAAATTTTACACGAGATGAGATTTTCTAGGCTCGTAAACCAATATTTTTCCGAAAAATCTTCCCAAAAGTGGATGCGCACAGCTCCACTTCGGTTCCTCCTTAATACTATACGCTTCCTAGCGGAAACAGCTTTTTCGATACACACCGTACGACGTCCCTACGGATCCATTTTATCAATTAGAGCATACGTGATGCGAAAATGCACTAAAAGTTTCGCGAACTGAACCACGATTTTCGGAATAAAGTAAATTTGCACAAGCGTTGTTCTGACGTAAGTCTATTCACAGTGAAATGGTAAACTGAACACAAATCAGCTGGCAGCTGTAAATTAGCAACAAATTGAGATTAGCGGAGTATACGAGTATATAAATGTAACTACTGTAATACGAAATTCGATTTCACCTCATAAATGGAAAAGTAGCCAGCGAACTTCAGCAACGTATCGTATCGCAGCGGATAAAAATGGTATTTCCAAGATGTCTGTCACCTTTAATTGACTAAATTTGCGAGTTTCTAAAAGGATTATGACAAACAGTTGTCTCTTCTACCTTGCTTTCTCATTAAATAAAAACAACAAAAGATTATCATTTTATTCAAGTTGTCTTAGTTAGAAAGGCGGACTCAAATCAAATCACTAACAGATATGTAGATATTTATTCTTATGTTGTAAAGCGAATTCAAGGAGAAAGTTCAAAACATTTCAAACCTCTCGGACTACTGAATACTTCAGAATATTATCAAGTCTAACAAGAACCTCAGCATTTAATAAATTTAATTCAGAAACGTCGTCGTATATCACTTTCAAATTTAAATCCAGAAGCAATGGATGTTTTGGTTTTGAACGACCGAGCGATATAGCATCCTCATCCTTATTTTACTATATGCTGATTAGATGTAATGTGATGTAATATTAAAATATTTCCCTTCGAAATTGACATGTGAGGTTATACTGAAGAATTTTAAAGAAAAATCCCTGAACATTTCTTCTGCTGTCACGCATGAGAAGCAAATAACAGGTGTGAGATATTCATTGAATAAAACTCGTATGTATTCTGAAGCATAAAAAAAACTTGTAATAAACTGGCTTGCGATTTTGTTCAATAAAATGATGAGAAGTGGCCCGATGTCTAACCAGTCAAATGACAGAACTGATGGATGAAGCTAATGTCGTATTCAAAGAAAATATACGAGCACGTTCCAAACAGTCAAGAACGCAAAATTCATCGCAGTTAATGCAGAACACAGCATACGAGAGTGGGTCAATAAGTCCAGCCTTTTTGAATGTTTTAATTCTTCTTAATCTTCTTTGAGATCAATACACTTCGTCCAACGTTTCTCTAATATTTTGATCCCTTCCGAAAAACAAGATTTGTCGAGGTCTTCAAAATAGAAGTTTGTTTGAGTGATGATCTTTCCACTGCGCCAGTTTTCCAGGTTTGGAAACAGGCCAATGGTCATTGGCGGACAAGTAACCAATTCTTAGCTTAATCCATGAAGCTTCGCCATGGCAACTACGTTCATATTCTTGGCCAAATACTGTCACCTTTTTAAGGTAATCAATGTTGACTGCGTCGTGTGTATGTCTCAACGGACCAACCTTTGCCTCTTTTAGCGCCGAATCATCTGGAAAAACAAACTGTTTCGAATTCTGCTTGGTCAATAAGTCCCTGATAACACAGGCCTACAAGTCCAATTCCAGAAAAATTAAAATTGTTGGTTTTATTGGTAATTGCTTAGGAAAATTACGGTCGTATCGTACATTAAATTAGAGAGGGGTGGTTGAATAGCCAATTTTATTCAAAAGTTTGCTTCACACGACAGTTATGCGGAAAGCTTTAATGTACGCACAGCAGATGAAGTAAATGGATGTGAACAGTCCTGTTGAAGTAAATGGATGTCAATGATTGGAATGATTGCGAACTCGACGACCTCTACATTATTCGGCATTTAATGCAAAATATTATACTAAAAATCGAATACACTTACTCAGAACCTATATAAAAATAGAAGAAAGGTTCAAACACACTGAGTCACACTAAGCACAATATGATAAAAGACATTTTATCAACTCACAGAATGACGGTTTCCGTTTGAAAAGTGTTTAATAATCACATCGCGGGGTCCCTAAAAATATTTATGTATTAAACTTTTAAGTCCGAGTTATGACTTACTTGTATATGCAGCGTCGTAGAATAATGAAATTCCATCGACTCATTCAGGGTCGTAATCAGTTTGCCCTTCTGAATTTATTTCAAGTGCAACGAGTACAGAATTTGAAACTCCCCACATACCCTATACCTGTTATCTTTATATTTCTCCCCAAAAGAAAACAATTAATACGTTAACAAAACAAATGAGACAAATTAACAAAAGTTAAACAAAAACATATTCAAATTACGAATAAAAAAACAAAAACAAAAATGAAATCAAATTAATTAGCCAATTCCAATTACGATTAATGATTGCAAAACTAAATACACAAGTGCCAAACAAATCAATACAAAATAAATACCGTTAAATAGGAGAGACATTTCCACATAATCACCATCATGCAAAAAAAGGATATTTACAGGGGTGTAGGAAGGATTTGTTTTTTTTGTTTATATTTTTATTTCTGTAAGCGGATCCCACAAAAATGTTTTTGACGGAAAAAAAAGAGGAGAACAATTTAAAAGCAAAATTACACGAAAGGACAAACAGAAAATATCAGGAGAGAAGTACATAAATAAATGAAAATACCAAAAACGAAAAAATGAAACAAAATAACTTAACATATTCAATTATACAGTTATACAGTAATACAGTGATGAGTGGGCCAACATGAAAAAGGATGTGGTTGAGATGATGTGGTAGTGACTTTGGTAGTGGTAATGGTAGTGGTAATGGTAGTGGTAATGGTAGTGGTAGTAGTGGTTATGATACTGAAGGATGTTGATGATAGTCACACTCTTTCAATGCAAATGAGCTTGGTTTGTTTTAAATACAATACATGGGGTACACAACAAGGGATGTTATAGTATAGACTTAACGAAAAAATCTTTTAAAAGTATAAAGGAAAAAATAAAAAATAAAAAAAAGAGAGAAATAAAACGAAGGAAAATGAAATGATAATGGAAAGATGTATTGTAGATGGGATACACAGAGGAAAGACAGACAGACAGAGTAAAAAGAGTAAAACCGGAAAGCATTTCAATATCGAGATTTAAAATAAATAGGACTCACCATGCGAATCCGGTTTCATCATATCCTGTGTAGATGATCCATATTGTTGGTGTGGTGGGGTCTTAACTCGTCGAATTTTCGCATCTGAAGGCTTGTAAATGTTTGTAGTTTGATATGACATACCTGTAAAACAATACAAATCAATTAGTATATTATTAAATAATTAAGTTAACACATTTTCTCTCTCGTGTTCATTGTGGGAAAACGATTCATACGCATATAAGTTTTTATCTTAAAGAGTAGACTCTTTTGAAGAAAAAAAATATATGAGATAGCCCTGCGAAATTGTGGCATAATTAAAACGTAGTGGTCGTAAAAACTAACCAGTAGCTTATCATGGGCACTAACAAACATCTTCTCAGTGCAATTATACAATAATTGACTGCTCATGTAGCAGATTGATTTTTTTTTTCATAATTGGCTCGCGCTCAAATGGTTTAGTGTGCCCTTAGAATGTTTGCACAGCACATAGCGCTGAGGAAGGAAATTCAGAGAGGAGTAGCGAGTTGTACGGATTAGGAGAGAATCACGATATTTCAGTCACAGTAAGTATTGTATTTAAAAAAAAAAGGCGAGACGGGTGTTAAGCGGCCCTTAAACGACCAATCGATTGAGTCAATTACTTGCATGCATTTCTGAAAATGAATCTGTGTGCATCGCACACATTTGATGAGGTGTGATTGACGAAAATCAAAGGATGTTTGATTTTACATGATGAGCGTCATGCTGATTGGAGTGTGTAAGGCTCGGATTGATCTAATTACTTAATTGTGATTTGTGTCGCGGAAAAGGAAACATGTCGGAAAAATGAGGGATAATGAAGACCGAGCGTTTATATTGGAATTTGTTGAAACTTATAGGTCATTAAAAAAATAAACCCTAGAACATGATGCACAAAAAGCGGATGTGACCAGAAAATTTAATTTGTTGCGAACGAATTATACATTTTTATAATCGTTCCGTGCAGATATGTATTTTTATTTCACATGGGTGAACTGATTCCGTGTGGCGTCAATCCACACGTACACGATGCATGATGTCATCCGATTGACCGTGTAAGGGCTGCTTTGAAGAGGTGAAAGTAGCTATAGAACAAGGTGAGACAGGCGACTTTAAGTCGGTGTTTAAGGGTGCAATATGAACATCACCTATGAGTTTTATTGCACGTTTTTAAGAGGTGCAAAGAAGTCATAGGAGTACCTGACCAGATGTGAGTATTGTATTCCAAGTTTTGGTGGATAAATGCCTTCCGTATTGCGTTTCTTGCTTGAGGAAACCTAGATATTTTCCAGCTTTTTGACGATATCGAATTTTTCTAACGGAAAGTTTTTCGGTTTCGACGAAGCAAGTAGCATTCATGAATAATGGCTGGGTGTTTATATTTTGTCAGCCCCAAATTCCACTCTGTTGGTGGTTACCCAAGTAGTTAATATCACAATTTAATGAACTTAACATACGCTGCCGTTCTCGTTGTACAGCCGAAGAACAAACGCGTGAATTCGGGAACGAATATCAGAAGTAGAAGAGGTGTCGTCAGCAAAGGAATATATTGGATTAGAAGTGACCGACAAGAGATCATTAATGAAGATTGAAAAAAAAATCAGTTGGGGAAAGAACGAAGCCCTGGTGCTCACCTGTATCGGACTTGAAACCATGCAAGGTGACTTGAATTGAACGTTCCAAAAACTAATTTCTAATCAATTCAAGAAGAGATTCACTAATGCACGCTTTTTCAACAACAGAGTCTGATGCCAAAATCTGGCAAATTCCTTTGAAATCAAGATTGCTGTAGACTTTGGTTCACATTTTCGGTGAGATTTGCCATTAAAACGCCAATGGACATGTCGGTAGAGGGATCTTGTGACGCAATGATCAGAGAATTCCTTCAACGAGGCCGGGTTAGCCTTGCTAATTATGGAATCAATATGGGTGCGGAAACTGAGTTCTGTATCCCAAATAACATCCATATATCAACACAACTTGGGTTGATATATAGTAAGTTCGGTAAGAAAGGGTTAAACGCTTCCGGGAGTATGAGATGGCTTGGCATTTTTTTATGTTGAGCTCAAGAAAGTTTTGTGGCACTATATTGAAATCCTATAAAGATCATCACATTGCAAAAGTTGAGAGTCAGAAAAATTAGAAGGTTGTCTACAGATTTTCATATCAATGCCAAAGACATTGGGAGTTTTTTATAATATTAACAAAATAATAGTCAAAACAAAAAGATGGCGACTGCTTTGTGGAACACCTGAAGCAGTGTTAACTGGTTCAAATCTACGAAAACGAAAAGTGACTAGACAGTAGCGTTCTTTCAAGCAGTACTTAATCTAAAAGATCTCACTCTTACACTTTCTGGTTTAGGGTGTTGAAGGAATTTCGAACCCATACCCACTACGTTACATCATCACCTAAGTTTTTCATTTCGGCGAAAATGATGGCTTAGAACTCTAGCAAACACGGCTAATTAGAAACATAGAAGAGAAGCTCAAAACTGCAAATTTCTGAACCCTGAAATTTACTCTTGCTTTCCTTTAAACGGCAGACTTGTAAATGATTTTAACAGCATTGAGGACTAAATATCTTCTTAAAGCTATGAGATTAGTGCTTACTGCAACTTCCAAATAGAAAACGGTCGAAAATCCGCAACTTTGTTTCACTCTCTGCTTCTAAAAATCTGAAAAATAAGTTACAAGTGGGAGTAAGGAAGCTGCTGAATAGAATAAGCAACTTTATTACAGACAGATGAAAGCGCTACTAACGGCGTTATTGGTATAAATATGTATAGAGGAATGTTCTTCATAATACTTCGTTTTTATTTGCACAATAAAGCAGCTTCATACATTACATATATACATGATATGCTGTTTCCTTTGTCTTTAAGAACACATTTTGATTGTTCAAGAGTACATACAGAGGCTCTCGTGAAATCATCTTGAAGATATAGTCTTTGGTGGCGAAACACACACGGCATATTACAAACAGAGCAGGGAATGGAATTTCATAGGTTTCCGCTCAGCATAGTCCGCATCGAGAAGATGATGACCTCAAATAAGCATTGCCAGTGGTTTAACATAGACGGGAATGGAATTTCATAGGTTTCCGCTTTCCACAAAGACGTCGGCGCCGTATTTTGTAATCATTTTCGATCCAAGTATAAAGACTTATTTGCACTCCGTTTTCTCTCATAACAATTTCCACAATAGCTGGCGTTCTGGCGTCATTTCACCAGCTGCCAACTGCAAAGTCGTCAAAATTTCGGTTAATAAGCTCTAGACTATGCGTTTTTCTCACATATATAAACATGGCATAGCTTTGAATATAACTGAAACCATTTTTTTTTTTACTAAGACCAATCTAGAGATCTATAAGCACCCATGACTCAACTAGCTACAACTAAAATTACTTTACGTTGCTAGATAGCTTGGTGTCACTCTAGGCTTAAAACTCAAATCAAAGTTTAACATTGAGCAATGTGTGCAGAAAACATGCCTAGCTTTTCGCATCTACTGCATAACCTTTGACAAAAGACGGGGATTGGAACCGAACATCTTTCGCACCTAAATCTATACACCAAACATATTATTTCGCTTAATGCGTTAAGATTGAAGAATCACATTGATCGGTAAGTTTGTAGGGTCACATTTAAAGCTTCAACTCTAACCAACCCTAAGAAGTAAAGGGTCCGCCATCTAACGTTTTTTTTTTCAACTACTGCTTATTTCGTGAATGGTAACACTTAGCTCATGTCTGATTTGACAGATAATTAGTTTTATCCTTCCGCTGAACGAATATGGTTGTGTATACGCTTGAACAATGCTGGGAAATATTGCGACATTACTTTGAAAATCATGGTAATGTTGCAGAATGTGTGCGAAAATTGCGTACGGATTTTGGAAGAAGAGAAGCACCGTCAGCTACTTATGTTCGTTATCTTGTGAAAAAAGTGAAAGAAACTGACATCTTCATCGATAAACCAAAGCGTGAAAAGCCAAAAACATTGCGTACACTGAATATTGCTGCTGTGGCAGAAAGTGTGCGTGTAGCGCCATCAACATCAATTCACCGTCGTTCTCAACAATTGAACATTTCGGAGACATCATTGAGACGAATTTTGCATAAAGACCTTGGTATGACGCCATACAAAGTCCAATTGGTTCAGGAGTTGAAGCCAACTGACCATCCAATGCGTTTTCGCTTCGCTAAGTGGGCCTGCGATCAACTTAGAGAAGATGCCGATTTTGCCAAAAAAATCATCTTTTCAGATGAAGCTCATTTTGATCTTGGCGGGTATGTAAACAAGCAAAATTGTCGCATTTGGGGCACAGAAAACCCGCACGCATGCATTGAAAAGCCGATACACCCAAAACGAGTCACTGTTTGGTGCGGATTTTGGTCCACAAAATTTTTGTTCACAAAAATTGAAGAGGAGGATATTGGCAACATTTGGTTTCAACAGGACGGCGCTACGTGCCACACAGCCGAAGCTACACTCGATGTTTTGCGCCCTGTTTTTGAAGATCGCATTATTAGCCGCAGAGCTGATGTCGTTTGGCCACCTCGGAGCTGCGATTTGACACCGTTGGACTATTATTTGTGGGGTGCCGTAAAAGATAAGTGTTACGCCGACAAGCCAGAGACAATTGACGCTTTAAAGGACAATATTCGTAAAGCCATTGGTGAAATACAGCTGCACACAATCGATAATGTGCTTAAAAATTGGACCGATCGTGTAGGCTACTGCATGGCCAGCCGAGGCAGCCATTTGAATGAAATTATTTTTCATTATTAACCGGAAGGATAAAACTAATTATCTGTCAAATCAGACATGAGCTAAGTGTTACCATTCACGAAATAAGCACTAGTTGAAAAAAAAAACGTTAGATGGCGGACCCTTTAGTGAGACGATGTTGTAATAGAGTGTTTTCAAACCTAATTGGACGTCTCCAGATCACTCAAGTGTCTCTTAAGCTAAACGAGAAGCAATTGGAAAATATCTCTGTCTAAGCCATACGCCTTACAATCAAAAACAACATAACAACTAGCATTATTAGCCCAGCTGTACGTCCCCACACAACATCGGTTACGTTCATTTGTATTTTACAATGATGGGGGCAAAAGGACTTCGTACATGACAAGATTAGCAAGATCTATTATTAGTATAGCTTAATATTATATTGAAAAGCAAAATTGATCCTATGGCTGGGTGTAATGGCTGATTAATAGATCCTGACTATGCTGAGCATCAAATATTTGTACAAACGAATGCAAATCTCAGAAATCTGCCATTAGACTCTAGAATCAACCTTTACAGATAAGGTACTCGATTTATATACGATTTTTCCTGTGCTTAAGTGAGAACACTTTTGTTAAAAATTCGACAAAGAAAGGCCCGTACAGCTTATGGATTGGTAACTTAATCCAACCACTACAAAGATCTAAGAACAACATTTACCTGAGATTATTAGACAAGCTAATTGCTTTGAAAGTGCATATGTAGCTTTAGCCAAGAAGTTTTGAGATTTAGACATAAATATATGTACAAATCTTGCGAGCACGTATAGGAGGAGGAGCCGTGTTTTACATTTTAGAGTCAAAATTAAGAAGAAGAATGTAGTGGCAATGGCCATTTGTGTTAGATATAGCGGAATAAAGACGTTATAGTAATTAATATAAAATAACATTGTTACAAGTACAGTTTCCTTGCAGCTTTACGATATAACTCACCTCTATCACAATCAGTAGTTGTAGGCGACTGTGCACTATCTACACTTTGTGGTGAAACTACTGCATCTGGTTCCGAACTGGACACACATTGCACCTAAAAATAAAGGAAATAAAAAAACATTTCCAATGACAACTGTTAATCGTCTAAGTATTTCAACTACTTACCATATCACTTCCACCGCTTCTTTGACTTGGTGGCCTCTCTGGACTTCTTGGGCTATGCGTTGTTGTATCCGGTGGACTAGCTGCAGCTATCCGTTGGATATTTCCCGACTCCTCTAACATTCGCTTATTGATCACAGTGACTGTTTGATTATTAGTTTGTTGTTGTTGTTGCTGCTGCTGATGTTGGTGCTGATGCTGCTGTTGTTGTTGTTGTTGATGATGTTGCTGGTGATGATGATGCTGTTGTTGTTGTTGAATCGAAACTGTTTGCTGTTGAAGTACCTGATGTTGTTGCTGTTGCATTGCTTGCTGTTGTTGCGATTGTTGCTGCTGTGGATGTTGGACAATTGTTGCATTTTGTTGCACATATGTGGTTGTACCACTACTACCCTGCGATGGCATCATAATCCCCATAGGCGTGCTATACAGCTGTCCAATTGGACTTAATTGACCATTGTTACCAACAATAAACTGTTGCCCACCACCGTTTGGTGATAGGAAATTCTTATTCTGCGGACTTGCAGCTCGCAACATCATTCCCTGTGGTGTCAATATACTTCCACATGCTGTGCCAACATTTTGTATCTGCAGCAGGGTTGTATCTGGTGCAGTCATTACCAGACCGGCTGGTACTAAAAGCTGCTGACCCAGCATATTAATTGGCTGAATAATCTGACCATTTTGGAAGAGAATCTGTTGTTGAGTTGCCGCAGGCTGAGTATTTTTGTTAACAACAATGCCTTGTATACTGGGACTGATCTGGAAGCCTTGAGTAGGATATTGTGGACCAGCAGATATTTGGACCATTTGAGGTTGTCCGTTAGCTTGGTGATTTTGAATGACAGTCGCAGTCTGCTGTTGTATCGTTGGCGATTGTTGCGGTGATAGACTCGATGGCGTAGTGGAAGGCGAAGAGCTTGAACTGTTTTTTCGCTTTTTCGCCTTTCTTTTGATATCAGGTGAAGTGATGATGATTCGCTGTTGCTGTTGCTGCTGTGGTTGCTGTTGCTGGACGTAGGTAGTTGTTCCATTTTCTTGGTTTACAATTTGGCTTACCATTTGTCCATCAACAGTGGCAAAGTTGGGTTGAATCACATATCCATTGGGAAGAGTATTCAGCACAACAGTCTGTTGACCAAGCATACTTGTATTGTTGGGGGAGATGATGTTACCACCAAGGTTATTAAGTATGTTGCCACTATTGGTAAGAACCTTTGTGCCGGTTCCAAGGAGATTCTGTCCATTGTTAAGGATCACAGTTGTGGGTTGGATGTTACCTCCTTGGATTTGGAAGTTATTCGAACTTCCGGAATTTTGAATGATTATACTGCCATTCGAGTTGCCTCCATTATTTGAGGATCCATTCAGAATCTGTTGTTGAACCTCAACACTCTGATGAATGCTTGTATTATTGTCATTGCCACCGCTTGAGATTATCATGTGATGATTCTGACCGATTTGCTGTTGTGCTTTTAGTCCACTACTAGATGGCATCACAATCAGTTGGCCAGTAGAAGTCATAATAATCTGACTATTACTCGACTCTCGCACAACCGGCTGCAGCTGCAAGCTGGCTACCGGAATGCTACTATTTGGAGATAGTTTTTGCGAGTGATGTTGTATTTTATTTTGCGGATCAACGGATATGGTAGACGAAGTTGTCGTTGCAGTCTGTGCCTTGCCGGCTGTCACCGATGTAATTGTATTCCTTGATGTAGTCTGTGTATACATAGAGTGTTGTGGTACCTTTTGTTTAATTATCTTATGAGATTCCACCTTTTTAGTCGTTACGACGTGAGAATGTTGAACTAAACTAGGAGATGGCGCTGTTTTAATCGAAGCTCGAGAGCTAGTCGATTCAGTAGATTCTGCTGGCGAAGGAGGACATGGTCTTGGGCTTTCATGGCTAGTTGAAATTGCACCAACTTGAGCTGGTCCTTTAGAAACATCCGACAATAGTTGTTGCTGTTGTATTGTTTCAGGTGTTGAGCGATTAGGGAACGTCGTGCTTGAAGAGACTGGTGACTCTTGTGCTGCAGGTACAACAATAGCCGGCTTTTGTTGCTTCGTAGAAGAAGAACCGGCTTGCTTTTGAATTTGCTGGTTCTGACGAAACAATAGATTATGCTGTTGAATTTGTTGCTGTAACTGCAGTTGCTGTTGGGGCTTCATTGGTGTAGGAATGATCTGCTGGGCAGCAACATTATCACAATTTTGTTCGATTTGAACCATTCCGTTGGGGAAATGAGTCACAGTTTGGCCTCCAATGGTCGTGGTCAGATGTTGTTGAGGTTGAGTTTGTGTTTGATTTTGGTGCCGATGTTGCTGTTGCGAGATAATACGTCTTTTTTCAGTAGTCGGTTCTAATTTGATTTGTTCCTGTTGTTCAGGATGATATTGTTGCTGTTGTTGTTGATGATGGTGGTGCTGCTGTTGCTGTTGTTGTTGCTGCTGACTAGAAGGAACAATCAGTTGATGATTCATAGATACATTGGCTGCTGATGAAGCTGCAGACGCCGCAATTGAAACGCGTTGTGGTTGAGTCTGTTGTTGCTGAGACTGATATTGATTTATAAAATTCCCATTCGTGCTTTGAACCAATTCAGAATTTGTTTGAGGCTGCTGCTGTGGCGGCGTGCTATTGTTATACACTCTTCCAGTGTATTGTTGCTTACCATCCACAGAAAGGAGATTACCGTTTTCTTGGTGCTGCTGCTTTTGTTGTTGTTGCTGCTGCTGCTGCGATTGCTGTTGTTGTTGTTGTTGTTGCTGCTGCTGCTGCTGCGATTGTTGTTGTGGTTGATGGATCACAGTTTTGTTTGTTGGAGTCTCTTTCACGTCCTCTACTTTATTTGGTGTTTTTGTAGATTTTGATGTTTGCCCAGCGCTCAACATTGAACTGTGAAGCAACGCAGTTTGTTGGCTAAGATACCCAGTTGGGTCATCCTTAAAGTTTGGAAATTTCTTTGTAACACCAGTAAGCAGACGATTTTTTGTGTAAAAACGCGGAACATACGACGGTAGGTTTGTACCCTGCCATGGTGGAGCCGTTACAGCTTTTGTGGGTTCTATGTGGGCCTGTGGTAGCGGTGGAACACGTTCATTACTTTCAGCACTATAGCCCGACGACTGAGATTTTCGCCACGGTGGGGTTTTTGATAGTGTCACCCCACCGATTTGTCGCTCTGACTTTTCCGCAGTCGTTGGCTGCTGAACAGTTGCCGCAGATTGGTGTTGCACTTTCTGAATATTTTCTGAGCTACTCTTTTTGGAAAGCGTATCCAATTTTTGTTGCGGTTTAGCAACGGAAGCCACTTGACTAGTAGCGCTTTGCATAGCACTGTTTGTTGTAGAAAACATTCCTTGGTTGCCATTTTGTTGCGCAGCCGATAGAATTTTGTTGGGATTGGTAGTTGGAATAGTAAATTTCCGCCTTTTCGCATCTGAAAAAAACAGGAAAGTAAAAAACAGTTAGCGAATGGAATAGTTATAACACGGAAAATAAATATAAAGAAACTAAAGTTGGCTTGCCATTCGGTATGGGCATCGGAAACAGTCCAACAAAAAAGAGGTAAGGTGGTGTTTTCGTAAAAAAAAAAAATATACCCTTAGTTCGTTGTCAACCTTCGTTAGCGTTTCCAGCGAAATTTTTTTTAGCAAACAAACTTCATGAATGGTGCGCCCCGTTTCTCAGAAATCAGTTTTTCGGTCGTGTTGTGATGACTCATAAAATTTTCAAGAATCTCATCATCCATGGCTGTGGCACCTTATTTCATTTTTATTCTCCAATTAGCCATGGTTTTTTTTTCCGTTGCATGATTGTCATAAAACTCAACTCACATAAAACCTTGCAGCGATTTTTGCATCTAAGGGAATATAAGAATATACGATTTTGGGTGGTTTTGCAACACCTCCTGCAACTGCAAGGTGCACTCGACAATTCCGGATGCACTGTGTGGTTTCCAGGATGTTGGCTTATTGAAATTTCTCAACCATGAAAGCGAAACACTATAAGCGAATATAAGCGCTCCAGCCCAAAAACCCATACCCAGCTCTTGTTCGATGACTTTTTTAAACTCTGGTACAAGTCTACAACGGTGTAAGGGCGCCAACCGTCTGTCGTGGTAATACCAAATCAACCCCGTGCCTCGTTGTGCAATAACAATGGCCAGGCATTAAACGTCGTCGTCACCTTGTGTTGTCGTTGTCGTTGTCGTTGCCGTTGTTGCTTTGCTGGTGCTATAGTTGTTGTTGCTGGTTGGTGTTAGCGCTTCAGCGTCAGCGTCAACGTCGATGAGGTAAAGAATGATAAGTGAAAGACCAACCATCCAACAGAGCACAAACGAAGCGCCCATTGTACTAGGGCGCTGTTATTGTTTCAGTAATTCAGGAATAATCACAAGCACGCGAAACAAAGGCAATACCACACCATACAACATGGTGGCAAGTGCAGTGCAGTGCAGTGCAGTGCAGTGCAGTGCAATACGGTATTCTCGCTATCGTCGTTGCACTGGATTATGTGTTTTCACTCAGAACCACCATATAACCACCTATAACTACCCAATCAGAGGAAGGTCCTTAATTTCGAGGACCTCTTGCACACTCTCACTCTATTAACGTAGCAGAAAAAAATAAAAAAATACGCGCGGGCATATTGAGTGAGCCTTGCTTCCGCTACATTGCTGCTGCTATGGTTGTTGCTGCTGCTAGCGCTGATGCCAACGTCAATGAAGAAATCCTTTGATACTTATGCCACCTTACATGAAGACAGGACTACAATACAACTGCACCCAGGAACGGGCATAATACTCCCGCGGTCTGGTCTGTACTATGGCCTATACTCTGGGGCACATGAAGCTTCAATGTCAATTAAAACGGAAAAAACAATAATGACGCAGACAAAGGCTGCCGCAGTGTAAATCGCACAAGTAGCATACACGTTAAAACATATGTATGTACCTATATATAGAGGTGCGTTTATTCCTGGCGCGAGATTGAAGTTTTTTTTTTCTGAATCCATACATGTACTCGTATATGTATACTTGTTCAATGAGCTCATTTTCATTTATATGCAAGATTTATATATTTTTTGTTCAAAGGTAGAATTCCTCAGTTTTTGTTTTTAATTTATAATGACCGAGTAGATTAAAGCATTGAGCTGGGAAATGCGGGCGGAAATCAATAATTAAAGGACTCAGGGATAGAGAAAAACACCGCTCCTTTCTCCGGTTGATTACATTTTTAATTGATAAAAGCGCAATTTATGTACTGTGATGGTTGAATATTATTTGGGGAAAGCAGTTTACTCGTAATTCCAATGGCATTATGAAAGCCGAAATTAGAGAACAAAGCCAAAGTTAAAGAGATCCATGAAATTATTCTACTTGATGTGACACGAAATTAACTTTGTTGCACTGCATTACAGCGACTTGTACAGGAATTAATTGGGTGTTATAATGTTTTATACTCGATGGAACAGTAGGAATAACGCACAGGAAATACTAGAGATTATTGTATCTGACAAAGTTGACAGGATAAACGACTATTACACCTGAATGTACTCGACTTTAAGAGCTCTCCAGTTCTAGACAAAAAAAACTATAACAAAATTGCCAAAGTTACCTAAGCCATATGGGCTAGTACACGTATGTTTGGTAAGATCTGAGGGATAACCCCAAAAGTCAGCCATTGGATCATCGCCTACTCGCCGGTAAAATGGTAGAGTAAGACAAATGAATAAAATACCATATTAAGGCTGCAAGAGATTCCTATGCATAGGTATCTCCAGTGCTATACGAACCTGCTCTACATATACATACTCGCATGTATGTTAAGAAGTGTCAAATCGCAGTACATTACTTATCTAGGTAAAAGAAACAAAGCCAAGCTCTGGTAGATACTAGCACACCAGAGCATTGTAGGTAATAAAAAAAAAAAACGATGAATGTCACATTGCGCCATCCCGTATTCGGGAATAAATTCAACGGTCAAAAGCTGGAAGAGCAAAATGTTTCTGTCCTGTTGGGAGAATATACCGTGTCTTCGATAGGCTAAAAGAGCTACATATGAAATCCTTCTAAAATAAATCTAAATTATCTCCTAACTTCTGATGACATCAGATGATTGATTTGCTTTCTAAGGGAACACTGCCAGCTTCGATATCACTTACACAGCTTATAAATGAGCGAATACTAGATGTTGATAGTCATATCACCAACATCCACCCTGGATTTGCTTTTACCTTCTCACCCTGATAATTGTTAATTATAAGGTCATTGTGCTGTTCCCTCTAGGCTCGTCGGACCACTGTATCCTATCAGCTAATTTCTCGTATACTGACCACGTAAGTAGAGAACAGAATTGGAGCTCACCTAGCAGGTTTAACTAGTCGTTATATTTCCTCGATATGCTGATATAATCACAGACACTAGTCTCTTTGGAATGACATCCTTTATCTTTCATCGGATGAAGAATATCAAATCAAAAGAAAAGAAGTGATACAACTCGAGCTGTAAAGAGGCTGTCAGGATTAGAGAAATATTTGTTTGATCCTACAAGACCAACTCGACAGAGGAAAACCAAAAAAAGTTCAAACGACTTAGGATTCACTGCAACGTCCTTCTTAATCGTGAGAAATTTCGATACGTTCGTAAAAAAACATTAGAAATTCTGCCTCATCGTCCATCCCAACACTCATTTCTAATGACATTCCACCTGTCAGCTCTTTGGACAAGACCCATCTGCCAGCTCAACATTTCCAGATTGCAGATTGAATCTTCAGTGGGACGAATCCACTTTCGTACCCGTGTAGTAGCAAGAGTACTTAAAGATATCTCCCCTTCTTCTGAAGAGGGATTCTTCCTTGTTTGCAAAACCACTGCGTAGGCTTTTTCATCAATCCTACTCTTTCCGAGCAGATGGAAAACAGCATTTGTCCAGCCCGTCCCCAAAAAAGGCGAATCTTCTTCTCTCTCCTCCTACAGATCCACTGCACTACGTCAATTCTTTCCAAGGTCATGGAAACGCTGATAAATCGTCAGCTCATGAAATATATCGAAACACGGAAACTTCTCAATGACCGGTAGTACGATTTTCGTAGCAACATGTCCACTGGTGATTTGATTGTATGTCTCACTGAAAAGTGGAATCAAAGTCTACACCAATCTGGCGAAAGCAAGATAGTTGCGCTTGATATTTCTAAGGCATTTGACAGTGTTTGGGATCGATGACTCTCGTTCAATTCAAGTTGTCTTGGATGGTTTCAAATCTGATGTACTATACACAAAATAAATGCTGGTGTGCCCCAGGGCTCCTTTCTGTCTCCTACACTCTTTTAAATTTCTACCAATGATTTCTTGTCTGACGACAGTACTCTCTGCTGTTAATAGCATGTCCCTGCTCTTCGACTGTAAAACGGGAACGGCAGCGTATGCTAAGCTCTCACAAAATTAGAACAAACATTTGGTATTTTTAGTATCAGCACTTTTATTTTGGATATGTCTGTTTTACTTACTGTAAACTAATGACCGAAAAATCTCTTCCAATTAAAGAGGTGCTCCGCTAGCTAGCTCACATAATTTTTAGTCGGATTGGAGTTGTTTTCAAAGGCAACACATGGGCTATATCGGTCTTTCTTTCGTCTACGAAAACTAAGATTGAAATTGTCGTTTAATATTTATCTGATATCGACAGGTTAGCAGACGGAAAGCTGCTCTTTTTGACAATATTCCGAAACATACTGGAATGATGGCAATATTTAGCAAAGTATCCAAATCAAATACCATATTTTCCAACAGAAATGTGATGGAATGCTAGGATAGCTCATAATTTGTTTCTTAATGCCTGCAAACAGTGCAGAATCGAGGCAAATCCTTTTTTGATTTCTAAGGTATTTAGGAACATCGTCCTGCACACTATCTCCCATGATTTTGAATGGTTACTTTATTTTAACTGCGGATTTAGAGTAACGACTTATTGAAATGCAAATAGAAGTTCTTCAATGTGTTGACCATCGATTCCAATTCTATTATAGAAAAGGTTTCTTCGTTCGACTATCTCTGGTTTCATTCGACGTCGTTTTTTTGCTGTTCGTCGACTCTAACTATCAACTCGAAGTGATTACATGTAACTCTATAGTGGCATTCTTGGTTGGATTAAGGATCCTAAATGTTTTGAATATCTCTATCGAAAACACCTTAATTGTTGGATAATAGTTTTGCGTTGAACAAGTTGCATCAGCAGCGTGCAAAGAGGTAATCGCTTCGCTGATATGCAAACAAAAAAAAAAATAAAAAATTTAAATAAATATAATAATAAATGAAAGCTCCATCAACAGCATCAGATCCATTCGATCTGACCGTGGTAAGAGTTTCTTTTGATAAATTTTGATAAAACTCTCTTTAAAGGCTTAAAACCAGTTTGTTGAGTCCAACAACAAGCTGTTTACAAGCCTTCGCGACTTTAACTTGAACAAAAATAGCGACTCAAATTAAACATAGATATTTTCGTACACTGTCAATTTGGGTGCAATTAAAGCTCCTGGTGCAACTGCAGCTGTTAAGATACACTTGCCAGGCTAGTCCTCGTTTAAAGACCACTCTGCTCTTGGTTTCCCGCCATAGGAACATGGAGGTAAATAAATCAGCCGATGACTTGGACAGTTCTACCTTAATTTCACTGGGACTAATGAAGGAAAAAAATTTCTAATACTTTACTAGAGGGCCTCCGCCTATATGATTAACATTTCACATGAAGGAAAATACTATAGAGGTCTTCAAAACAGATTATTGATTGGCGAATCTGACCAGAAAGTTTAAGCCTCCAGACAACAATTTCGGAACACATTAGCTCATTTACAAAGCACGTATGATTTCACTGGAGTAGCAGTTATTAGTATAGTTAACTGGCGCATAGCCAAATTCAGCTAATTATTACTTAGGCGCCTGAGTAAAAGATTATGAATATTCCTTAAATATTTGCACACAGCACGCGCAAAGCAACATGAGGAAGCAACAAAAAAAAAACAGAGATACAAATATACCTTGGTTTTGAATGTTAGCAGATTATGATGGGTAGGAAATAAAACCTCAAAGAGGGTATTCCATCGACGATCTTTTCGGTTTAAGAGAGCATCGCGATTTTTTGAAGTGAGATTGAAATTAAACTGATGAACATTCATAGCGAGACAGGTGTTATGATTGAAGGTGTTACGGTTGAAGTTTGAGTGCTACTGGCAATTTTGTTAGAGCAGCATTGGTGGAAATACTTAGGTTTCGGGGCAAATTTGAGCTTCGACTAACAATCCTTTCCAGTTGGCCCGATCCTTAGCTAACTGCCTCTAGTAGCGCACTCCATCTCAGTTGAGCTACCCTTCTACTTGTGCGCGTCACCTAAGGTGAGATTCGCTCTACATGTCCTAGTCATCTCAGGCGACTGCGTAGTTGTCTGACTCTGTCGATGTTGTCATACAGCTCGTAGTAGCGAAAAGTAATTTTGGTTTTTACAAGGAGATAGTTGTTTGTTGATTCTGGCTTTAGTCAATATTAAGATTTTTGTTCTTTTGACATTTGATAGCTCCCACTTTAAGCTTACTTTAGAAGCATCGATGTGCCGTCACCACTCCTACAGTATTGCTTAGCACATTTAGATACCCAGCTTTTCCTGCCAGAAGAAGGCCTAATTGATATTGACACTCAAAAGTGTGGCTTTTGCTCTTGCAGGTCGATGAAAAACTAAACCTTTAAATTAAAACAATTTCTGGGAAAGACAAAGTCGTGACACCATACTTTCATTGACTTTTAAGCGGCATATAATCGAATCGGATCCGAGATCACACAAGAATTGATCTAGGTGGTGTACATCGTACATTGAGCGAAATCCAGTTTGCCTAATACTGAGTGTCCGTACAATTCTTGTCAAACATCGTAAAGAATGACATGATACTCGTATGAAAAATGTGTATGGAGATTCGAATGTTCTGAATAATTTCTCAGTGTCTATGGTGCTATATTATAAAAAAAATGTCTGCATATGTGAGTATTCCATTTTCATTGTAAACCTTTTTTTACAAAACAAAAAAAAAACTCACTTTCAATTGATTACTCACTGCAGTTGTTTTCCGATTCATTCCCGACGGTGACGCAGAATTTTTGATGTGTAAAAAGGACGCACACCCCAATCCTTTTGTCTTAGGCAGAAAGTCACTTGTTTCAACACCAGCCGTAGGCTTTGTGAAATACTAATATGGTACATTACCACGACAGCAGACCTACATATACATTAACGGCCGCATCAAAGTCCTCCATATTCATATCCACATACATATGTACGTCTGTATGTATGCGGCTACATCGATATGTGGTTAATAATTTCAGAGTTTTTTACTTCGCTATTCTCTCAACCATATCCCACTTCAATTTTGGAATACTTGTTTTCGTTTTTTGTCAATTCTCTTTCCGTTTTTAGGGGTTTTGCAATAGTTATTGATTTTTAGTCCATCTAACCTGAAAAAAACGGGAGAAAACGAAGTCCAATGACCATGCAGCTTTGCTGTAACCCTGGCTGCATTGCATTCTAGATTGTGTTCGATTTTGGTAATTCAATTTTGGTGCCTCTTTCTCTTATCCATTGTAGTTAAATTGAAAAAAAATCTATTTTTTCCCTTTTTCTTTTCGAAAACAATACAATGACAAGGATTCTGGAGTAAGTGTACTTCAAAAATAAAATATAATACAAATACGATGGCTATAGGAGATGAATTTTTAAAGAGTCAACGTCAAGGATTTTTCGATTGAATTTAGTTTGAAGATCTTAATGCGCCTCCCACGGGTCAAGTGTAATTTATTTCTGCATAAAGAATCTCGCGACGTTGGTTGCTCAAGGGGTGAAAGTAAAAAAAAAAACATGAAATGCGGATTAAAAAGCCAAAGAACTCTCCCTCAAGGCTTTCGCTGTTACCCTTCGGTTGGTTTTCTTTTCATGATTTTCCTGAGGTTTTCTCTATTTTTTATTTTAATTTTGTACTAGTGGTTTGGAACATAATTTAAGCAAAACAGGCTATTTCAGGGTGTGGCTGACCCTTTTAACCAGGGGTGGTCTGTCCCTAAGTCGTCTGCTGGACAGAAACAATAGTGGAGACGTTTGAATTGTGTAGATTAGTGTAATTTAAAGGGGTTCTCTGTTTTACTTGTCCCGGTTTTGTTGTGTTTCCATTCTGTGGATCGTAATTTTGTGATTTGATGTGATGAAAGAAATTATTTTCCAGAACCAGAACTAGAGCCAATACCCCCGTGGGGTTAATGGAGAATAATAATTTCATTTGAATTGAATGGATTGCGAATGGGTCGATTTAAAACAGAAGAATGCCGCAATGGTTAAACAGTGGTTAGCTTTGTTTCGTTGATCCTTTAGGTTGAAATAAGTTTTGCATCCTGTCAAGAGTGAAATTCGATGAAAATACATCTTCGCAAGAGCAAACCAAGGATGTGCACACGGCCTACTTTATTCATCTAAGGATTCGAACTCAACAGTTTTGATGCGTTGCAAAACACCAAATCTTGACTGCTATCAATAGTACTAAAAGTTGAGATATCATTCCGTCGGAAACCATATAGCTCATACTTTGGAGCCTCGGAAGTATGCTTTCGCAGTCAGAGGTCGTAACCAGGTGGTACGACATCAAAACCATGTAAAAAGACATCGAAAGAATCTTCCGTAGAAGTCCGAACAAAATAAAGGAATCAATCAGGACTAAAATATATCGGCTACTTCTTTGATATTAAGGGCACCTTCGACAATACAGATCTTGCCCTCATACACAGGTGTATTCAGGAAATAGGATAAAGTAAGACTACGTGTGACACGTGGTTTATCTCCAAAAACCACCTAATCTTAGTTTTAATCCAAAGAAAACTAAAATAATCTCCTTGACCAAGCAAACGGGTTAACAGAAAACGAGAAAGAGTCGCTACAATAGAAAGCGCGCTATAGAAACGATTAAGTGGGTTTGGGCTATGGACGCAAGGTACAATTCTCTGTACACGGCAAGATACTTTGAAGACGTTTGAACGAGGGCAACAATACTCCTAGGATTTTCTACGACTGTTTTGGATTCCAAGGAAGAAGGTTGCCAAAAGGCCAGATTTTTTCAACATCCTGAGATTGAACGGGTTATTTCTAACACCTTTAGCACGACAAAGCCGAAATACGAATTTTGAAGGCTCTTCAGCTGTTGATTATTTACTGATATTTACTGTCGGAGTAAAGTAAGAAATGACTCGTAGAGCAGAATTACAATGGTGAGCGTTTTGTGGACTACTGCATCACCAAACGCCTTGTTATTGGAGGCAATATGTTTGAGCAAAAGACCTGACACAAGGTTAGTTGAGTTTTAATTTATAGGGATCGCAAATTCAACCAGAATGCCCCATAGAGACCAGCTCGACCAGAATATAGATACGGACAACGTTTACTTTCAACAGGACGGTGCTACATGCCATACAAGTCAGGAAACATTCGAGTTATTGCGCACGAAGTTTCCTGGCCGCATAGTTTCGCGTTTTGAGGACACTCATTAGCCGCCAAGATCGTGTGACTTAACAGCGGTAGACTTCTTTCTTTGGGGCTATGTTAATAGCAAGGTCTACGCCAACGATCCGCAAACAATTCCAACTCTGAAGACGAACATTGAAGCCGTCATCGCGGAGATACGAGATAGATCCCTAATTGTGCCGAGGAGGTCATTTGGGAGATATCGTGTTCAATAAATAGTCCCCATGTGTCCATTTTATAAAGCAATAAAGGTCTCAGAGATATCTCAACAATTGTTCGTTTTATTTAATAAAAAAAAAATCAAATCCTACACCTCTTGTTGAAACACCCTATATAATGATGCAATTTTTGAGTTGTTGTAGACTTGGTGGCTGTCGAGTGGAACGTCAATCGTCTATTTATTGAAACAGAAGCCACACTAATACTAAACGTGGTGAGAATCCGACATCTCAGTTTAAGCATGTCCAACCAGACACAGAAGGCAGATTACAATTACCCGATGGAAGGAAGCAGAATATCTAGAATAAGTCAAAAAAAAAAAGTGCATCCCTTTGGTAGAGTCCAAACTTCTCAATGTCCAATTGCCAGCTCGCTTGATAGTGGTGGACATCTGAGAATAGGCCGGCATCATTTGCCTTAATTTGATAAGCTTCTTTGAGTGCATAGATCGAGACTTTGGTTTTGAGAAGGAGGCGTTGCTGCCTCTTTAGCTTAGAATAGTATTAAACTATTGCGTCATACACGGAAGTCTTGTAGGTGTAAACAGAAACTACACCCGGGTGATCTAAAAGGTTCAAAGATGATTTTCAGACATGTAGCAAGAGTTTATCGGAAGGGGGAAGATCTCTATAATTGGAACAACACACAGCTTATAGGATTCTTCGACATATTCGTAGTTTATGTCTATAAGGTTTTGTAAGACATTGTCAGTGTCATAAGTGGAGATGCCAGCTCTGATAATGAACGGCCTAAATTAAAATCTCGACGCGTCCCAAAAATTGACAACTACGTAAGACTTTCCTTTTGAAAAACACGTATGGTACAACCTTCTGGTTCAGGAACAACATGTTGAGTTTGTATAATAAAGCCAAGCAGCTGATAGAAGAAGCTAAGACCGAAATGCGAAGTGTTTGTTATTTTAAGGGAAAATTGTCAGGAATTCTTATTTTCTAGCCGATGTTACTAATAGGAGTAATTTTTATTACTCGTACATTCGTTAGGACTGGCTTTATTTTATATTTCCCGCGAGTTCAGCTGTGGATAACATGATTCTCCAGGATATTGGCAAACCACACGAATGCTTCTCACTATTCGGTTAACAGTCATTCATACAAAATCTAAATATACTGCATTCAATTCAGCTCATTTTAAATTCTGCAACTTTCTACATTTTTTATCATTTGCGGGACTGCTCAAGCATCAAACGTTATTACCATTTGCCCATCACAAATGGTTCCTTATGCTCAAGGAACTCACCCTGTCTCACTTTTAAGTGTAGACCTTCACAGATGCATTTCAATTGCTACTAAAACAATGTTTTACTTTATAACGAGCCAACAATTACCTCGTCAATCTGTAATCTGTTTGGCTGTCGTTGTCGTCGTCGCCAGCAGCGCGCAAACGTTTCATGTTTTATGATGACAGTGTGTCATAATTTCCAGTGCTCATTTCCATTCTCCAAATGCATTATTCACCAACACCTTCCACATCCCTTACACTCTTATCCCAATGATAAATTTACAAACACTCGGTGGCGGCAATTTCACCTGATCGCAATCTCCAAAAGCCAACCAGCCCAAGAAAAAAACAGAAACAGAAACACCACACACAACAACGAACAACCAACAACCAAAACAATGAACAACGAACAACGAACAGCGAACAACTGGAAAAAGTTCTGACATCCACTCACAAGTTCGATGCATAATTCAAGAGAACACCCGTCACTCTATTGTCATTCTATTCAAATGATCATCTGTCTTGCGACTGGTCGGTTAGTCTTCGTACTTTACAACGAGCACCACCAAGAGGAGGGGTTAGTCCTATTTGCAATTTGTGCATACCTTTGATATTAATCGTCGTCAGTTGACCTTTACAACGATTCGTCTACTCATGCTCCCCCGGTCACTCTCAGTGCTCCCTTTAAGACACAAAAAAATAAAAAATAAAATTAGCGCAACACGCGAAAAAAGCGAAAAAGCGTCTGGCACTTGCCATGTCAGGAGACTTAATTGATTCATATTTGTATTTTTATTCGTTTTTTTGTTTTTTTGTTTTTTGGTCTCACCCTAACCCTCCGGTTACACAAAGTCCGGATACTCAGAACCCAAGCAAGATTCAGCCAAGCGAGGTTCAATTATATTTAAATTTTCCACCACCCTCGGGAGAGTCGTCTTAACTGTGTTGTCTGCGGCGTCTGGACGAGAAATCATGCACTGTGACACTTAAGAAAAATGCACAAGAGCGTGCTGTAATAAGTTTCGGATAGCCTCCCATGGCGATGACGAAGCACTCTCTTTTTACCGTTTTGGCAATCTCATTATCCTGGCAAATCCCATTAAATTGTGGAAACATAAACATTACTTGTGCTGGAGTACTCATGTGTTGTTGCCGTATTTTCAGTTGCAAGACACATGTGCGTTATTGTATTGCCACCTTTCAAATCGGTTTTTAAAATGGTTTGAGTCTTGGGGTATCATTTAACATCCCTGGTAATTTGTGCTTATTCAACGGTATACCCAAACAAAGTAATGTTCTTTTCATTTCGTTTACACCTGGGTAACGTGTGAGTTGTATACATTTCTATACATTTTTGTGTAATCTCGGATTTTTCATTAATCCATTTGTTTCGTGTGCAATGTTGTTGAAACAGAATTCCTTTTGAAGTTTCTGTTTCTGTATTTGAAGGACCTTTTTCCGAAGTACACAGGGGTGGCAATGGCCCTGAGTTTTTTGTGCTATTTTTCTTCCATTTAACAACGTCGAGCGAGTCATTCATCTTTTGAGGTTTACCGAAATTAAGTCATAGCAATGGTTACATATATGCCCTCTGACATGACTCTAGAATGAAGGAAAGGATAAACATTATCCTTTCTGTCGTTTTTTTTTTTTTTTTTTTTTTTTGCCGATGAAAATGCCTCCTCAACGTTGAGAGGTTTGTGTTGTGCGGAAATCCTGTGTCTGAATGTGAATACCATACCAAAATAGAAAGCGAGAGAGAGACGATGAAAAGAGGAAGAATTTTAAAAGCTATTGCTGCAGTGATGATGCACTGCATTAGGAGTCCATTAAAGTGCCTGATCCTATTAAGTTTTGTTCTTTCATCCTTTGGACGAGATTCAATGCATTTTTGGGTGTGGGGTATATGTGCATATGTATGGACTTTTTAAGCTGACTCAAATTCGTAGGCTGAAATGATCGGATTGGGGGTACTTTTAACAGACAATCCATTGAACTAAATGGAGAAGATGTACGAGTAGATTCTTGAAAGCTAAGTGTGATATATAGCAGCAACTATTTCGATACTTAGTATCTGGACTTCACAACAACTGGGTTTTTTGCTGTTTTCTGTCAAAAGGCATGACGAAGAGCTTATAAATATTTCTAACCCCGAGACTAACTATGAGGTTTATATACCTTTCAGATTCCCTCGATTTAGATGACAAAGAAAGTGCACTTCCGAATAGAATTCCATGAACGATTTGAATTTTGAAATTTCCAAGAATTAGGAGAATCTCAGGAGAGTCCACAGCAGCGTATTGTACCGTATCTATATACATATCTAAGGTCATGATTTATGCAGGTATCTAATGCACATCTCTTTTATGACTTCTTCTTCTTCTTCTCAGCGGGCACAAAGTTGATCAATGTCCTGGAAACCTTACCTTTACTTGTACCATTTTTGGAACAGCGTGATAATTTATACTGGTTTTTTGCCAGTGAGGAGACCAATGGGACCAATTGTTCGCTTTGAGCCAAAATTGCCATTGCATTGCGAGAAAATATGCATTTTATTAATAATAATAAAAAAAAAAAACAAATAACAGGCCTAAGTACAGAATACTGTGGTATCTCACTTATTTGACAGTAGACGCTAGACAGTATTCGGGAATTATTTGATAAGATTTTGAGAAATTATGATATTTACTCGTAAACGAGTTCAATGGAGTTGACTTACTAACTTAACTTTCGAGTTAACTTCGAAGTAGGCCTGTATCGAAAGTCAAGGCCTTCTTTAAGATTTGGGGAAGAGTGAATGAACATATACCACCTTGATCAAAAAGTTCCCGGACACCCACATTACCGTGTGGCGCTCCCATTGTTCCGATTTGAGTTCTGTTTTTTTTTTTTTTTGTTAAGTTGGTTAATCTGTTGTTGACATTCACTCTAAATCTTAGCGTCATAGCTTGACATTTGCAAAAGCTCCGTAGCCAAGAGTACATCTATCTCTGTGTGTGTTGGCGATTTTTTATAATTGTAGAAATGGATTTAAATTTGCAACAACGAACTTTTATTAAATTTTGCGTAAAAAACGGATTTAATGGTGCGCGAACGTTGGAAATGTTGGAAAAGTGTTTCGGCAACGATTCTCTAAAGAAAACGGTCGTTTACCAGTGGCACGAGCGGTTCAAAAGTCGTCGTGAGTCAATCGAAGATGATGAACACAGTGGCAGACCATCGACATCGAAAACCGACGAAAACATTGATGGAGTAAAAGAAATGTTGGTCAATAACCGCAAATTAATCATCAGAGAGATTGTGGACGACTTGAACATTGCCTATGAATCCGTCCAAGACATCTTGGTTAATGATTTGGGTTTCCGTCCTGTAGCAGCAAAGTTGGTGCCAAAAGACCTCAATTTCATGCAAAAAAGAGACCGTATTGACGTCACAAAAGAGATGATTTGCGAGGCTGAATCCGATCCCACATTCATCAAAAGGATCATTACTGGGGACGAGACGTGGGTTTATGAGTACGACACGCAATCCAGACATCAGGCAAGTGTATGGCGTTCACCAAATGAGCCGAGACCAAAAAAACACGTCGTTTTCAGTCAAAAAAGAAGGCAATGCTCACGGTTTTCATGGATTACAACGGTGAAGTGCATCATGAATTTTTGCCAGAAGGCCAGACAGTAAACAAAGAGTATTATTTGGGCGTTATGAGACGTTTGCGTGAAGCAATTCGCCGAAAGAGACCAGAATCGTGGGCAGAAAATTCGTGGATTTTGCACCATAATAACGCACCGTCGCACAGTGCCATCATTATTCGTAATTTTTTGACGAAAAATGCAACAAATACCATCCAACAGCCACCGAATTCACCTGATTTGGCTCCCTGTGACTTCTTTCTGTTCAATCGAGTTAAAAAACCACTACGGGGAACGCGTTTCAGCAGCCGAGAGGAAGTAATGAAAAATTCAGTCAAAACAGTGGACTGCAAAAGGCGAGCCGGCTCCAAAGAAGCAAAAACTGTTTTTTCGGCTGGGAAAGTGATGGCGACTGTTTTTTGGGATAGTAAATATAGTTACTTGTCTTAATCGATTATCTTCAAAAAGGAAAAACCATTACAGGAGCATACTACGCATCATTACTTGCCAAGCTGAAGGCAGAAATTGCGAAAAAACTGCCACTTTTGCAGAAAAATAAAATCCTGTTTCACCAAGCTAACGCGCCGTCTCACACCTCAGCGGTTGCCATGGCGAAAATTCATGAATTACAGTTTGAACTGCTTGACCATCCGCCTCATTCACCAGATCTAGCCCCAAGCGACCTCTTTTCGTTCCCTTATCTAAAAACTGCGCTCGGAGGACAGAGATTTTCGTCAATTGAGGAGGCAATCACCTTCGTGAGCAATTATTTTGCAGAGAAATGCCAAGTACTATTTGGACGGGTTAGAGAGATGGGAGGATTGCTGGGAGATGTGTGTAGAGTTACGACTAAAAAAAATTGAGAAAAAATGTCTTGTATCATTGTTCGGTCGGAACCTTTTCAGACAATCCTCGTATGTGGTCGTAATATAGAAATGTGATTATAGTATTACTTGAGACTGTAAATGTGAAACAACCAGAAATAACCTTTGGAGAGGGTAACCTTATCACTTACTTGTAAAGTATTGTTAACGTGTTTAAGCAGATTTTACAGCATCGGGATATGACAAAGATAAAGTGATAATGTGAAGGAAGGATAATGTAAAAGAAACCATAAGGGATTGGATCTGTGATCTTGCTACTATTGGAAGAAATTTGAGCTTCTGACGAAAGGTAAGAGACGGTTAACGTCTATTTTCTTTAGACGTTAGAGAGACCTGGGCATGTGGAGAGTAGGTGGAGGATCGCATCCTCGTGCATGCTACCTTGTAAGACAGTGTCCAGCGATGTGGTTAAGGTTTTGGCGAGTTCGTCGGCCCTACAATTCCCTGGAATGTCTCTCCGCCCCGACATCTAACATAGGTGAAGGTTGAACTGAGATGATCTGCAGTCGAGGGCGGTTTTAGAATTTTGTGAGACTGAGTTCCTGACTATACGTGACTGACAGTGATTTAGAAGGCGAAAGGAGAGGCTTATCCCGCTATCAGTCTTGGCTACATCTGTATTGAAATTGATTGACTTGTCGTCCATGAAGACGTCTTCTTCTCAGAAAGATCTAGAGTGGATGCTTACACGAAAGTCTTTGTCAAACCAATATTTGGGCTTAATGTAGTCACATCGACTACATCGACTACTTGCAGAGAACATCTCTCTGCAAGTATTAATAATGTATTAAGATTATTGACGTGGTTAAATAGTTCATTTGCCCATTTTGTATTCGCTCTAAGGCGAATAGCGGTGTTAGCAGCCACTTCTCTGCTGAAAATAACGGGGGTATCAAGTGAAACAGAATATTTAGCGCCGCGGAGGGAGTAGTACGTAGTTTGCTGCAGTTGACTGCATTGTCCATCAGATAATCACGCCGTTGGTGAGCCTTATAACCGAGACGTATAACCAGTGTGTAATGCGAGGTTGAAGGGTTTCAATGGCATTTTTACAAAAGAAAACTACTGTAGAATTCTTTACTCTTTCTGGAATATTAGATTTACAGTTTATGCTACTGTCAAAAATAAGAGTCATATATTTCGCTGAGTCGGAAAATACTAAGCTATTACCGTTGAATGAGGAAGGGTATGTGATTGGAATTTTATATTTCCTGGAAAAGAGGGCAAAATCATTTTTATGGGGTTTTACTCCCAATCCACAGCGATTCGCCAGTTCTTTAATTGTATTGAAATGCTTTCCTGAAACGGCTATAGAAACGTCATCCGTATAGGCAACCACACTAACTGACCAATAAGTTGCAGAGAAAGGGTCAAAGGATACCGCATTGCGACGTACCTCTGCTGGCAATTTTTGTTAAGCAGAAGTCCCACCAAGTTGCTGAGAATTAACATGCACCGTTCTAACTATGACACTAAAATCAGCATCACAATCGAATGAAGTAATGAATTTGCATTCTTCCAAGGCCAATCGAACAGGGGCAAATTAAAAAAGAAAACAATTTTAACAAGCTGCATGGAAATGACTGTTTAGAGTTTAAAAAAGTTTAAAATTCACAAAATAAATACTGGTATCCCATAAGGTTCCCTACTATCCCCAGTACTTTTTTTTACAATTTTTATCACCGAATGTTTCCGTTGTTTTCTAACTTTAACGACAGCATTCTTTATTTTTTTATGTTTAGTTTCTGAACGCACAATTTGTACGGATGTACTCAGTTAAAATTCTTGGTCTCTAGAAAAGACGGGGAATTAAAATTTGCCTCGCAAGCCTCCTAAGCATACTCTTTTTGGATACTTTAAGTTCTGTGAGTCTTTTACTTTAATGTTTATATCTCCAGATCAAGACCTTGACAACCCAGTTTTTAAGACTAACTTTACTAAAAACGAAATGCACAAGTATTTGTATGTATTTGCTTTTACAATGTTAACGAAAGTAATAGTCTGTTCGGACATATTTTCATTTAAGACAGGGTTAGAGTTAGGGCCAAACAGTAATCGATGGAATCCTTCTGGATTAGTTGACGTTTTGTTCTATTTAGTTGCTATTTCAAATCGCTATTTATTTATAGATTACAAAGTAGAAAGTAAGGAAAGTTTTTTCTTTGTCGGAACGGAGCACTCAGCTAAAAGGACTAGTCCAATGTAGTCCTTATATGTTCGCTTTACTGAAATTTCTCAGTATATTGAAGAAAGATGAGTAAGCACTTCAGTGATAAAGTGCCACAGTAGCAGCACCCATCAGATCAGCGTTGATCCCGTAGGGCGGACATTTACAGAAGTAGCGTCCGCGTCCTCACTTTTACAGCAGGCATCGCAGGATGTTGATTCACTTATACCCAGGACACATAAGTGCTTAACATAGTGCCCAATCACGACTGTAGTAAACAGCCTGTAGTATTTGTTACTGAAGGACAGCAGAAGAGCCTTTGACTCCTTACAGACGTCAGGGAACATCCGTTTAAGGAGTCGCCGACTGAGGAGTCATGCCATCTGCAGTTTTGCTCATATTAAACGCAACTGTCAATAGAAGTTCTAACAAAGAACCTAGGCAGTCCTAACGCAGGTTAGAGTCCTTTTTTTTTTTAAAGCGCGCGCTCAAGGGGTTAAGGTACCTTTAAAATGTTTGCATATAGCACGGGCGAGGGAAAATTAGGGAGGAAAGAAAAATAGGTACTAGGACTAGGAAATAGAGCGAGTAGTTCGGATATTGATATTGTGATATTGGCATCGCTTAAGAGTTTTATCGCACGGTTTTGAATCCTATCTAAGTGCAGAGACGTTTTAGGCGCACCCGACCAGACGTGTGCATTGTACTGCAGTTTTGGGCAGATAAATGCCTTAGATATTGAAGCCAGATGAGAAGGGGAAATGTATTTCTTACATCGTTTGAGGAAACCTAGACATTTCGCAGCATTTTTGGCGACACCGAATATGTGGTCAGTCCAATGTAAGTTGTCATTGACACACATACCGAAAATGGAAACTTTTTTGGTTTCGATGATGCAATTTTTTATTCATGGATAATGGCTGGGTATTTTGGAAGTATGGAATTCCACTCTGAGCTTAACATACGCTGCCGTTCCCATTCTACAGCCGAAGAGCAGGGACGTGAATCCGGGAACGAATATGAAAAGCAGAGAGTACTATCGTCAGCAAAGGAATATATTGGATTAGAAATGGCAGAAAAGAAATCGTTGATAAAATTATAAAAATGTGTCGGAGACAGAACAGAACCCTGGGGCACACCAACATTTATTTCGTGAATATCAGACTTGAAACCATTCAAGATAATTTGAATTGAACGTTCCAAAAGGTAGTTTCTTATCCGTTTAAGATTTTCGACAAAAGAGCCTGATGCCAAACTCTGTCGAATGCCTTAGAAATATCAAGTGCAAGTATCTTGCTTTCGCCAGATTGATGTAAGCTTTGGTTCCACTTGTCGATGAGACATGCCATCAAATCACCAATGGACCTGTTGCTATGAAAACCGTACTGCCGGGCATTGAGAAGTATTCGTGTTTCGAGATATTTCATGAGCTGATGGTATATCAGCGTTTCCATGACCTTGGGAAGAAGGAACGTAAGTGCAATGGGTCTGTAAGAGAGAGAGGATTCGCCTATTTTAGGGACGGATTGAAAAACTCTCCTCTGGACCTTGCCTACCAAGTTCATTGGCGATTTCAATTCCTGTGCTTCGAATCTTCAGTGAATCCAATTTTCCGACTGCGTTCAGTAAAGTCTTGCCCCCTCGAAATAGTTTGGAAATCGTGAGAAGGTTCAGTAAGCGTAGCTTGGCTATCGCTATAGATGCAAAAGTTTCCGTTAAGATCGGACTACAACCGGTTCTTGGCCGAAACCATTTCTGGGCGGAGGGAAATTCGATTTCGTATTTATTCAGCAACATGGTTTTGTTGTCATTGTATCAGACGTCATGTCTATAAGACATGAGTCAAAAGATAATTGGCGTGTAAGGTTATTAAAAGTTCAGTGCGTGTTGTACCAGAGATCACTGCCCTGTAAACGGAAGATGGCTTTGAGAGTGCAGGCCATGATACGAATATCAAGGGGAGGAAGATCCATCATTGCTTCTAGAATAGAGTCAGACGTGCTAGGGAAAGAACTCATGCAACCGAGACAGACCGTTCTTTGAAGTCTTGTAAATGCAGCAGTGAGGTGTTATCGTAAAAACGTGTTCAAACAGAGAACCGATACATGGGATACAATTGTTCTTATCATAGACCCTCCTTTACGCTACTAGAATGACGACAGCGTTTTGGACCTAAGATGTTTAGTCCAAAGAAGTTTGTTATCCCTGATGACATCTTGATACTTAGTTTCGTTAGAGGAAACGATGGTGATGCCTTTAAGCACATATAAGTCAGACCAGTCAGATGTCATATCGTGAAGAGAACAACCTCAGTTTTGAGAGAATTGACTGCAAGCCTATTTCTAATTCTTACACTATTCGTCAATCACGTATAGCGTTGCCTGCGCTTTAGAGCAGACAGTATGCTCTGTTATCCGGCCGAGTTACACACGTTGTCAAAAATCAAATGTTGTCCACAAGGCGAAGTACTTTTATCCGATTTAAGCCTCTTCAGTTGGTCTGGTCTTTATCTAATTGTCTCGAGGTCCCCTTCTACTTGTGCGCGCCACCTAGGGTAAGGTCTTCCTATGGCGTTGTCCCTCGGAGTTAGATTCGAAAACTCTGTGGGCCGGATCATTGGTGTATGATACATTCGCTCTAAATGTCCTAGCCATTTCAGGCGAATGATGCGCAGTTTTCTGACATCTGCTTTCGATAGGGTCCATGCTTTTGCGCTATAAAGTAGGACTGGGATTTACTACTCACTCTGGAGTTAGGTGACCTCCATAACCTATGATGACATAGCCTTTATATTGGAAAAACTATGCAAAAGCTTATGCAAGTATCTTCCGACTGATGCATTGAAGGAAACTTTTTATTCAACCCATCAAAGGTGCCCTATTTCTTTCCACTTCCTTCAATTCGTAAAATAGCACTGAACGATAAAGTTATATATTACAATACATGGATACAATGAGTCTTGGACCCATATCCAGAAGAAAACAAGGCTGGACCATCCTCTGCTTAAATTAATTCCCACATTTTCCACAGTTCACTTGGTCAATTAACCGCCAAGGAATTCGAATTAATCACATCTAACTCGTTCGCCTTATCAACCGACCAACTACAATTCATATTTGCGTATGTCGTCAAAATTAGAACGCACCACACAACGTCTCGGTTATAAATGGAACCACCGCCACCGGCCATTCCACCGTCAAAGTCTTCAATATTCCAGCGATATCGCCACTCACACATCTCTCGTTAAATGTCCACATTTCATAGAGAAAATTTGCATACGTGGTTAATTACGATCATACGTGCTGATTAAAATCGCACCGTAGACCATGCACCCCACACCGTGCAACTGCAACATTTTGCAAATGTGTGTGCAACTGAAAAACTCAGAAACGACAACTGAGTTTCCAAAACCCAAAACGCGAAATTCAAAACGCGAACACAGAACGCAAAATTCAAATCAGCTTTTGTTTACTCTGAAGGAGAAGCGCGCGGAGGAAATCGCACCGGCGGCGGCGGCGGATGCAATGGAACGTGTAGCAGATGTTTTAGCTGTTCCCATTCTGGTTGCTCCTGGCCGTGCGTCGACATTGTCGTTATTGTCGGTCGTCTATCCAAAAGTAATCCTGCACGGTGTGTGCTACTGCTTCTGCTAACACGCAATCCTGTCGAAGATCCTTATCGGCTACGGTTTAATTGATTGCACTTTATTGAGCTTTACACACAGGTACGTACAAATAAAGTGGCGAATTAATTTAGAGCTTGTAGTTTGGTAAGCATGCATACACATACACACCGGGGGGTGGGCTATTAGTGATGTCTATAGTATATAATGTCATGTGACCGTAGCCTGCCATTGCCACTGCTACTACTTCTTCTAATGAAACAGAACTACTGCAGAGATGTTATACACGGATAACGGTTATACATTTGCTGAATTGAAAAGTTTTCTTCTTTGCCTTCTCGTTTTGGTAGACTACTCGTCGTTCTGGTCCTGTTCAATTGAATTGACACGAGTTTCCATTTAGACAGGGTTTCTTCCTCCACTTCCTATTTCTGCTTTCTGTCCAGCATTTGGAGTATGGAGTGTGAAGTTTTTTTTCCCCTCTCTCTCTCTCTCTCTCTATCAGTGTGTTTGCTTATTTTCTCTATCGGATCCTTGCTCGAAGTAAATTAATTTCCGTTCCAAGTGCTAAAGTTTTCGTTAGTTTCATTGTTGCATGTTCGTTGTTTGTCCTAATTTCCGGTTTTTGGTTTTCACTTCGTTGTTTTTTGTTCTCTCTCTTCTACTGCTTTCTGCCTTTTCTTTTTTGTTGAGGAAAGGAGAATGAGTCGATATATCGATTACAGGACAACTGATAGCTATTGAAAGTTTTTTTGCTTTTACCGGTATGACGTGCAGAAAGATGTGGGGGTAGAGCAGGAAATTTGATATTTATTACGAAGATGTTTATATAAAACGGTTGTGTAATGAGACAGTGCCTGAGGTCGAGCGTGGTCATGGTCTTCCAAATCTTGTTCTGTGGGATTACCGATGATCAATTGTAGAGATTTCATCACCTTACGATGGATTTTGTGTACTTAATTTGTCCATCCCCAGTTAGATGGAATAAGAATGTCCTGCGGAAATTGGGGGGAATTTCGTAAATATATATTTAGAGAGTTCTTTTGTTGGTCTAAGTGTGTAAATAAAAGTTAATGGAGGTCACGTAATACATATTTGATCATTCTCCCCCGGACCGGAACCAACTTAAAGCTCTATTAGGGGTAGAAACCTTCAAAATTTGTACAGATACGAGTACCTATAATATGAAAAAAAATTCGCAACACTCCAATGTACATAGAGGTGTGTCCTACGGTGTTCGTTTTACTATTGAACACATAGAGGGAGGGACCTACGACTTTAACAGACAACAAACGGTGAGAGAGTGAAACAGTTTTCCAATGCCAACAATTTTTACTATCGGTTGTTGCGCATTGCCAATGGTGACGTTCGAATTAACTTTTCTGTTTTCCGTTGTACGGCGTGGGAATCGAACCCAGACTCTTTAAACTACCAAGTACGACGCGCCGGCTACCAGAGGATAATATACAAAGGCTTAAACAAGTAGCCGCTTTTTGTCTCTACCCATGCGCTTTTTGGCGGACAACTGGAAATCGCATCATTTTATGAACTGCTCAACATATTATAGTAGTGGTCTGAGGAAGATTGACGGCCCAATCTTAAAAGAACTAAAAGTGAATGCTATTGTACACAAGCTTTCGTTGGTCCTGGTAAAGGGAAATTGCCTTCATGTGTAAGCTTATTGGAAGAGTACGACAAAAAGCGATGCGTTGTCAAGTGATTTATTCACCACCGCTCTTGAAAGAATTTTGCAGAACTCGCAAGGCAACTCCAGAGGCAGCATTTTTCAAAGGTCTATTCAGTTACTCGTATGCGCAGACGCCGCTGACTTAATGGGAAGAACGCAGAAAGCTATCAATGCAGCGTTCGCGACTTTTGACGCAGAAGCGGCAAATATAGGTTTAGCGGCAAAGAACAAAAAAATATGCTGTCAACAAAGAATTACACGCAACATCGGCGCCTAAGACAAGAAGTCACGATAGGCAACTGGAACTTTGAGGTAGTAAGGGAGTTTATCTACCTGAGCTCCGATATCAACTGCAACAACGACACTTGCTAGTCGCTGCTTCTTGGGGCTTAGAGGGCAATTGGGTAGTAAACCTCTTTCTCGAGCAACCAGAAAGAATTTATACAATACAAGACACTGACCATCCTAGTACTGCTTTCCGCCACAGAAGATTGAACATTGACGAAAGCGGATGAAAATGCTCTCGGGTGCTTCGAGAGAAAATTTCTTCGGATAATTTTTGGTCCCATTTGGATCAATGGAAAATAGAGGGGACGTTTCAACAGCGAACTGTACGGGATGTTGAGATGATTAGGTCACTCTTGAAGGCATGGACACCAGCGCCCCGGCTCGAAAAGGTTTCTACTCGAACGCAGAGGGACAGCGTTGAAGAAGACGACTTCATATTAGGTGACGCATACACTTGTATGTTAGTGTAAGGGGATCACAGACAACTCCGTGTGCGCAATTAATAAAAGATCGCGCTAGCTGGAGAGGCATGTTAGCAGAGGCTCTGGTCCAATTCAGTCTGTAGCGCCATCTATTATGTGTTAGTAAGCAAGATGCGTTTAATGATCAAATAAATATGTATGTATCGTGAATAATGGACGTCTTGAGCAAAATGGAATCTACAGCAGCCAAGTGGTCTCACAATGAGCCAAATTTCTGGTTTAGATGTATCCTTGCATTCGCGATTCCATACCAACTTTACTTAAGTTAGGTTGGTTAGAGTTTCTCGTTGTCCAGTTGTAAATCCTTTGAGGAGCCTTAATTTAAATCAAATCCTATAATCCACTATAACGGGTGGTCCAAATATAGGGTTTTCCAATAAGGACTTGACAACTTTTTTTAAAAATAAAACGCAAACCATTTGAGATATTTCAAAAACTTCGGCTTGAAGTACAATCAAAACATTTATGAATGGAACTCGACTTCGTTCATATGGCCACCGCGGGCACATTTGCAGCGGTCGATTCGTTGGACCCAATTTTCAACGACTCGGCCACACATTTCGGCCGCTATTTCGCGTTCAATGTTAGCTCTGAGCTCTTCCAACGTTGTCGGCGTGTTGGCATAAACCAATGACTTAACGTAGCCCCACAGAAATAAGTCAAGCGGCGTTAAATCGCATTAACGAGGCGGCCAATCGACTGGCCCATTTCTTGAGATAACACGTTCACCATACTTAGTCTTCAATAAATCGATTGTAGCGTGTGCTGTGTGGCTTGTGGCATCATCCTGTTGAAACCACATGCCGTCCAAGTCCATATCTTCCAATTCGGGCCAAAAATAATCGCTGATCATGGCACGATAACGCCGACCATTCACAGTAACGTGACGATCGTTATCGTCGACGAAAAAATATGACCCAATAACGCCGCCGGCATGCAAACCGCACCAAACAGTTATTTTTTGTAGATGAAGTGGTGATTCATGAGGCACATGTGGATTTTCACCCGACCAATAACGCATATTTTGCTTATTGACGAACCCACTGAGCCAACAAAATTCATCATCTTGGCGCATCTTCTCCAGAACCCAATCGGAGAACGTACGTCGATTCAAATGGTCCATCGGCTTCAATTCTTGAGTCAGCTTGATCTTGTATGGGTGTAAACCAAGATCCTTACGCAAAATACGCCATAATGTGGTCTGAGCGATGCCCAATTCTTGAGAACGCCGTGGAATTGACTGATTTGGATCGTTTGCTACGGGCGCCTGAACGGTAGCGATATTTTCGACACTTCGACCAACCCGTTGTCTCACTGACACGGCAACATCACACAACGAATATGTAGACTCAAATTTTTGCACTAAACCTGTTATTGCCTGTCTACTAGGGCGAGAATTACGACCGGAAATTGGAGTTAACGCTCTTAAAGTTACAGTCACCGACTCCGATTTTCGGTAGAAATTTTTTATAATTTACAGACGTTGCTCCTTCGTGTACTTTACCATAATGAAAATGTTGAGTTTGCTGAATAAATTGACAGTGACAGTTTGATGATTAGTGAAAGAGTGCATTCACAAATTAAATTCAAAGTTGTCAAGTCCCTATTGGAAAACCCTTTATAAGTTTCTTCTTGAATCATATGTTATTTTGACACTGACAGCTCTTTCACACTCGAAATCTTGACTGTCATTCAGTACCATACCTTCGCAGAATGAAATGAATCGCTTTACGCTTGAACAACGTTGCGAAATATTGCAAACTTATTTCAACAATTTGTGCAAAAAGTTCATTACTTGCGGACAACACTCACGGTCCCCGTCGTTGTGAGGAACGTACCGACGAGAATGTTACTACTGTGGCCGAGAGCGTTCGACTCAATCCACGAAGATCGACTCGCCATCGATGCCTGATGTAAATTTTGCAGAAACATTTCGAATTATTCTCGTACAAAGTCCAATTGACTCAGCAATTGAAGGCAAATGACTATCCGCTTCGTTATCGGTTCTTAGTTTGGGCCTGACAGCAGCTCGAATTGGACGTAAAAATTTTTTCTGACGAGGCGCATTTCTATCTGTTAATAAATAAAATTGCCACATCAGGGAATCGAAAAACTCGCACGGGATTATCGAGAAGCCAATGCATCCGCAGAAAATGATGCGGATTTTGTGGTGATGTCAAATTTTATTTCGAAAATGCTACTGGAATCGCCGTTTCCATCAATGGTGAGCGTTACAGAGCCATGATTACCGGAATTGAAGACATGAACTTGGTCGATCTTTGGTTTCAGCACGATGGCGCGCCAACAATAAATTGATCTTTTGCGTGTTAAGTTCGGCAATTTTATTATCAGCCGCCTTGGTGGTGTCATTGGCTGCGTCGGAGCTACGATTTAACCCCGTTAGATTATTTTTGTGGGGTACAGAAACTACTTAAACCCTTAAAGTGTATATCGTGCGAGCCATGCTTGAGATAGAGACAGAAACAGCTCACAAGGTCATGGAACATTGACAGCATGCGGGTCTGCGAGGCCAGCATAAGCAGCCACTTGAATGAAATTGTATTCCATAACGAATGGCAGTATTCGCTCTTTCTAATAAAGTAGAATGAAAGTAATACATTTTTGCTCATTTGATTTTATTTTTAAAAATAAAATTGTATTTGGACCACCCTGTATACCCACAACATCAGTTGTTCCAGTAAAACAAGTGTTGTTGGGTGTTATATCAAATTCCGAGCTCAACAGTACGTAGGAAAAACATATGCATGTACCTGTGGTGCGTTAATGGGACACAGCGGATACTCATTTTAAAATATGGCTTCGCAATTGATAAGAAATGTCATATCCAGAGGGCACTTCTCGGACAATAAAACGTTCATGAACCATACTCCCAACGGCACTGAACGTAACACTATGCAGCATTTACAATGGTCTATACTACATCAGTAAGGTCAAGAGTTCAAATACCACAGTACGTTGTGACACCGCTCTCGACATTCATGAACCTCAAGTTCAAATTCTCAGAATGAGGTGCAAACAGGAGTTTTATGATCTGTTGTCTCACGTATGGGATCAAAAGGTGGCATTACTATAACTATACCCCCTCCGCCCGCCGAATGCACGATTTTTAATTTACTCACGTTACAAAATCACAAAATCGCCTATGGGGTTTTATTCCAGTACCTTTTCAACACCACGAACCGGATTCTTTCCTCAAGCAAAGGATTAACCATGCCTGCCAATCACGAGATCGTTAATCCAATCATTAAGATAGACAACAAAGAAAATACGTCACGATTCCTCCAGGCCATAGTTACGTAAAACTGAACAAGTGTTTTGGGTGGTATGCAATTATCCAACAATTGCCTTTTCAATTATCTTGTAGCAATCTGTTGGATGGAAAAAAGAACTGAGGAAAAAATTCTACAGCTGCAGGCTCCCGGCCGAATAGAGAACCAATGTAAGAGAGATCATAAAGTGATCCAAAATAGATTAGACCCAGCGATGATTGATTTTAATTTTAAATTAAACTTGCGCAACATAACACAAGAATAGTAAGACTTTTATGGGCTAACCTAATTGATCCAAAAGTAGGAGTTCTGTGCCAGATAGCAGGTTGATTTCTAAATGGTTTCATGTGAGGGTTTGATGTCTAGAATAAATTTAAATTCCGCGCCTATTTTTATTCTCTATTGTTGACAGATGGTGAAAATGCTAATTGTGACATAGCAATATTTTGAATGAATTGAAAAGCTACACTCCCTCATAAAATACATCCGATTTTGACTCTTAAAGGCTCATACATGGCCTAAGAAGTGTGATCTGATGAAAGAGCTACTTTAACTTTAACGTTTCTGGAGCTCCATGATTTCTTAGAATAGGCAAGGCTTGATAAAATATACAGTAAGGTGCAAAAGTTAGTCAATTGAGTCTGAAAAGTTTGTTCATCAACAAGAACTCGAAAATAATGAACGTATGTTAAAACTAAATATTTTATGATTTATTATTAAAAACTAAATAATTATTTTATGTTAGTTAAAAATAAAAAATAATTCGTTCTATAAAAATAAATGTTGGTAACACATTTTGATTCAATTTTACACCAGGATGCAAGCTGAAGGACAAACATTTTCTAATACTCCTTCGTCCAGAGTCCTTTTGCCTTTTTTATTTGCATTGTCGTTGACAATAATCTGCTTAAATTTGTGTCCACTGTTCTTGTCCTCTAGCAAAAAGAACACCTAAAGGCGATGGTGGTGAGTTCTAATCATTTGCAAGAGCAGTTTTAAGATACGCCCAAATATTCTCGATGGGGTTGAGATCTGGGCTTTGGGCTGGCAAGTTTAAGACATTAAATGGCTGCATTTGTAGCCAATCCTGCACTTTTTTAGCCATCGGGTCTCTAACAACTTCACGCGGAGAATGGGTCACATTTCTTATTGATGCCGTGAGGTGCGACTTCAAAATGTTTAAATATACGTGTTGGTCCATTCCTTCTGTTACGAGGTGTAATTTTTCAACACCAGAAGCACTCATGCAACCCCACAGGATAATTGAGCCACCTCCGTGTTTAACGGATTGTTTAACATAATGCGGCTTTAAAGACTCGCCTTACCTTCTCCAAGCCCATGATCCGGATAGAAGACTAATCTTAGTCTCTCTGACCACACAACTTTATTCCAATTATCTTCTGACCAGTTTGCATACTTTTTAACAATGGTTAGTCTTGCTTTGACATTTTTCTTGGAGAATGCTTGTTTTCCTTCTTTTCGATGGCTGGCGCTTCAGAACTTAAAGCGGTCCTTCCAGAAGGCATAAACCTCAACAAAGCATGTTCATCTTGATCGGAGAGTCTCTTGTGCCTTCCTCCTGGAGAACTGTCTATATCAAGTTTACTTTTTTCTCAGCCGGGCCGCAGACAATTGAGAAACAGAGCAATCTTTCGCTATATAACCTGTTGATTCGCTGTCTTGTAGTAATTTTATATACTTTTTGTGCGTTCTTTGCGAGAGATGTCATTTCTAAAGGGTCTTTATCTAAAGGTGTGAGATATCATTAATTTTTTTTATTCGTTTGAAATACCTATCGATGCTGTTATGTATGGAATATAATGGCATGGGTTATTTATTTTTTATTTTTTTTTATAATGAGCGCGCGCTCAAGGGGTTTGAGTACCCTTAAGGTGATTGTACACAGCGCGGGCAAAGTAAATTTAGGGAGGAAGAAAAGAGAGGTACCGATGTACATTGTTTTTAAATGTTTGCAAGTTATAACGACCAGGAAATACAGAGATCGGCAGGGCATTCCATAAGCGAGTTGTACGGCTTAGGAACGAATCACGATATTTTAGAGTACGTCCGAAAATGGGCTTGAGGGTATACTGATGAGCATTCATAGCGAGACGGGTGTTGTGGTTGAAAGTTTGAATGGGCGGAATGCTACTGGCGATTTCAGTGGAGCACTGGTGGTGGAAATAGCGATAAAACAAAGTTATACACGAGACATTTCGTCGGTGTTCGAGGGTGTCCATTGATTGACTGATATTAGTATCACCTATGAGTTTTAGGAGCACCTGACCAGATGTGGGAGTTGTACTCCAATTTTGGGCGGATGAAAGCTTTATATATTGAGGCCAGATCAGAGGGGGTAAAATATTTCTTACATCGCTTGAGGAAACCTAGACATTCAGCATTTTTGGCGACATCAAATATGTGGTCATTCCAACGTAAGTTGTCATTGACACACATACCGAGAATGGAAAGTTTTTCGGTTTCGACGATGCAAGTGCCATTCATAGATAATGGCTGGGTGTTTAAATTTCGCTTTAAAGACAGCAGACAGTATTGTGTTTTGGAAGCATTAAATTCCACTCTATTGATAGTTCCCCAATTGGTTATGCTGTTGATATCGGAATTAATGAGCTTAGCATACGCTGCCGTTCTCATACTACAGCCGAAGAGCAGGGCCGTGAGTCCGGGAACGAATATGAAAAGCAGAGAGTACTGTCATCAGCAAAGGAATATGTTATGTTGGCTTTAAAGGCCGCTGTGGTTTGTGGCTTATTTGCATAGACCAGCGATTTCAGAAAACCCCACAAGAAAAAGTTTAACGGCGTCAAATCGCACGATCTCGGTAGCCAGTTCACATCACCTCCACGGGAGATGACCATGCCCTCGAATAGCTCTTGCAGAATTTCCAATGTATCGTGAGCTGTGTGGCACGTAGCGCCACACTGTTGAAACCACATTTCGTTGGTATCTATATCATCCAATTTAGGCCAAAAGAAGTTGGTAATCATCGACCTATAGCGCTCGCCGTTGACAGTGATGGCCTGGCCAACGTCGTTCTCAAAGAAATATGGACCGATTATGCCAAACAGTGACATTGGACGCTCTTGGATCTCATGTGGATTGGTATCGTCCCAAATTCGACAATTTTGTTTATTGACGTACCAATTCATCCAGAAATGGGCCTCATCGCTGAAGACGATTTTCCGATGAAAATTAGGGTCAGTTTCCAACTGCTCCAGAGTCCATTCAGCGAACACACGTCGTTGTCTATGGTCGTTTACCTTCAGCTCTTGGTTGCAGGCCCAAGTCACGACGCAAAATTCACCAAGTTGTGGTCTGCGAAAGTTCTTGTGAGCCACGCGAAATCGACTGCCTTGGATACTCCTGTACACTCTCACGGACAGTGGCGATGTTTTCGGCAGATCTTGTGTTTCTTAGACGTACGGCTTTTGGTTTATCGTTTACTGAACAAGTGGACTCAAATTTATCCATCATACTGCGAATAGTCCTCTCGGTAGGACGATTATGGCGACCGTAAAATGGACGAAGCGCGCGGAACGTTGTCCGAACAGAAAAGAACACCCATTTTGATAAAACAATTTTATCATTTGCACGTGATGTTGAACGCTATATCCGTCCATGGTGATTTGGCAAAACAGACTGAATAAATGACAGCTAATTTGACAGATGTAGCTTCAACAATATGGCTGCTAACAACTGTCAAAGTTCGGAAGTCCCTATTGGAAAACCCTGTACAACCAAAAACTGCACTATGTTCCAAATTAGAATACAATGTACAATAGATATATTTTTTTACCTTCCAAAGGACCAAAAGGACTTTAGTATAAAATTGAAAATCTCTAAGAAGGTGTAAGGGTACTAATTCATTTAGGTGTCAAACTGTGAATGCAGTTGCACGCAAAGCAGATAGTGGTGCAAAATTGAGTCATCGCAAAATTAATGTTACCCTCGCAAATAATCAGGGTAGCGTAAAATACTATACGAGTATGTCCTGTTAGTCAGTATACAATTTTGTTTAACATACTCGTACAAACAAAAACAAATATGGAAACAAATTAAAGATGAAATAAAAGTGCTGACTCAGTTTTGCTATGAAGCAACGATGGTACTCGTATCATGATAGTCGGTCGGACGTTTGTGATAAGTTGAGTTCTTGTCTGATTTGGCTACTGAGGTTAGGGGTTGCATGAGACGCAATTTACGACTTTTCACTTTTGAACACGGAGAACAAGAGCATTTTAGATGGTTTCACATTTCGTCGACAAGAGACCAATTTCCACAGTTTAAATCCAACATCAGCATCAACATAACAGTAAGGTATCCTGCAAAGTTATAAGTAGGCCACAAAATTCCAAAGTAGGGTTAGACAGAGCTTGAAATCAGAATTACAAAGACACCACTTGTCATTTCACAGATAGACATACCTATGTTTTTTCCTGATTTTTTCCATATCGCAGAAAGTGCATTTTTTGTTTTTTCAGTGTATTACCTGGAATTTGAACCCAAGTCTCTGGGTACGGAGCTATGGTTGTAAACAACACCTTATCAAAAATCTTAACAGTTCTAAGCTGGCTGATTGAACAGTCAATTGCTCGGATAGAGAAGACTTTCTTAATCTGTATTGAATAATGTAGACATCAGGGTAATGGATTTAATGAATGTTGCGGGCTTTAAGAAGAAAAAGCGCCTGCAACCGTTTACATAACAAGGGATGACCCAACGAAAAAGTGTTGCATGATTTTCAATTTAATATCGGGATATGGTAAAGATCAATACTGTCACAATTGCTGCATTCTGTGATCAACGCTGACTTTGTGAAACGTAGAGACAAACGAATTTAAGACCTGAGTTGCCGAAAATATGGAGAAAATTTACTTTCTAAAGATCTAGGAAAGATTCAGATTCATTTAGACGTCAGAAGGACCAACGAATTTTATCTGGAATATACTCCTATGACACACTTTATCTTCGGCAATCACATTGGACTGAGCTTCCACTAAAGTTTAGATGCAGTTAATCCGCATGTTTTGAACAAAACATATGAGCTATGCCCGAGCACGACGTTAGATGCATTGTTAATGATTTCAGGGCCAAGACAGGAAGGAAAAGTATTTTCGGCGGCATAGTTAAAAGAGAAAAATTTCTGAAAACCGACTTTTGCTAATCGACTTTGCAGCAAAGCGATATATCATAGCTGCAACACCTATCAGTCCATCAAGCTACCGAGAACTCCTATGGGTCGTCCTTGCTGTGAATGTGAATTCACTGATAAGGTTCGAACGACGAGCCGCACTATTTAACTTGCTTAAAGACCAAACCCCTGATGTGCTTTTGGTTAGCGAAACTAAGCTTACCAAGAGACACAAAATGAGGCACAGAAGATACAAAATAGTACGAAGAAACCGACCCAACTCCATTCAGGGAGGTGGCGTTGCAATTTTCGTACGAAAAGGTATACGTTTTAAAAGAGTATACAGTCGTGTAGTACGTAGGTTCCAGGTGCTGGAAGCATGCATCTTGTATATCCCTCTTCGTAGTGGAAAGCGGTTGTACATGGTGTCTGTCTACGCACCTAAGGCTACTCAATCCACCATATTTATCTCAGAGCTCGAAACACTTTTTCGATTTCTGAGGCTGGAATTGGAAGACAACTATTTTGTTATCGGCGGAGATTTCAACGCCAAACATAGTGATTGGGGAAATAATACACCAAATACTAGAGGGAACCTACTATTCAATTGGTGGGGTCAGCAAAGTGTAATGTATCGACTCGGGCTTAAGGCGACGGATAGTCCATCGTTTCCCAGATACGGGTCCTATTTGGATCTTCTGCTGTTCGACTCACGAATACAACTGACATGCACTAACCAACAAACTACAAACTGTCTACGCACTTTCGTGTATGACAGTGACCATTGCGGTTTCAGCACCGAAATAACTGTTCAAAACGAAATTGCGGAATTGGATGAGTTTGTTCAAAGGCATTCCTACAATTATAGTAGGGTGCGTTGGACACACTTCACCAGAACACAGAACAGTGAATGACGGACAACGAGAACATACTTATAGCAGCAGGCATAGATCCAAATGAGGCTGTTGATGATGACAACTTCTTTGTGATCGAGGATCCGCAGGAGAAGGTAGAGGCTATAGGAGCGACTTTCCAGGAAGTATATAAGGCGAATGACATCATTGGCCCGAACCACGACCTGGAAGGTCGAGTCCTTGTGCACAACTTCTGCCTTAGAAATGAAATAGTGAATTGGCGATTCGAGAGCTCGGGATTCACCCAGTTCAGTGACGAGAATATGGCAAATAATGTCATCACCAACGATAGGGTACTACCCCCGTTCATTTCGAAGGAAGAGCTCCAAACGATCTTCGAATCACTTAGAAGTAAGAAATCAATGGGAACCGATGAAATACCGAACATTGTGCTTCGACATCTCCCTCTAGAAGCGGTGAACATTTATACCACCCTGTTTAATAATGCAATGAATAATGCACATTATCCAGCGCATTGGAAAACTGCGGTGGTACATCCCATCCCCAAGAGGGATAAAGACACTTCCAATCCGGCGAATCTCCGCTCGATCAGTCTTCTTCCAAACATCAGTAAAGTTTTCGAGAAGGTGATCAATAGAGTCCTGACTAAGTGGGTTGAGGACAAACATATAGTTCCGGATAATCAGTTCGGTTTCAAGGCGGGACATGATATCATTCATGCTGCGTCTAAGCTGGTTTCTGATATCCAATGGAACAAAGGCAAGAAACAATGCACTGGTGCCTGCCTGATTGACTTGGAGAAAGCCTTCGATACCGTATGGTTAGAGGGACTCTTTTTCAAGCTAGACAGGTTGGGCATTAGTAAACCACTGCTGTATATTCTTTTTGATATGCTCTCCAGTAGACAGTTCATCGTGAAGAATGGCGATGTGACTTCTGCTGGAACTTATAACATTAAAAACGGTCTGCAACAAGGTGCGGTAAATTCGCCGATCCTATTCAACATTTACACAAGTGATCTGATAGGTTCACTTCACCATGCCATAGCGTACGCAGACGACTTAATCGCGTACAGATCGGGTCCAAAGATTGAGGTCATTAATATGCTTTTGCAACGTGACTTCGACAAAATTAAGCGATATTGCGATGACTGGAAGTTGAAAATCAACTTTCAGAAGTCGGAAACCATTCTGTTTAGGACGCCTTTGTCTGGGGCCTCTAGGGATACCAGGAAGAATTGGCGAAAGTTTTCTATCGTCGGACAACACGGACAGCCACTTGCCTGTCGAAATGTAGTCAGATACCTTGGGATCTGGCTTGATCAATATCTGTATTTTAACAAACATATAGATGTTGCTCTGGCCAGAGCCGAAGGTGCTTTTGCTCTTACAAAGAGACTGTTTTATAACAGCCAACTCGATGCGGGGGTGAAGGTGATCTGCTACATGGCCCTTATCCGGCCTATGCTTGTATTTGGATGTCCCGTGTGGTTCAATGTGAGAGCAAGTTTATTGGAAAAGATTCGGGTGTTTGAGAGGGCTTGTCTTAGGACTTGCCTTCGCTTATACAGAACAACAGAGTCTCAGTACATAAAATTCTATCCCAATGAGGTCCTGTACAATAGGGCGAACCTAATAAGAGTGGACAATTTCGTCATTAAGTTGACTCGGAGGCACATTGCAAGAGCAATGACCTCATCGAACAACCTGATCTCCGGGGCTTTCTACCCCAATTATATGTATCACGAGAGAGTTCGCTTTGACGGCTTCATTCCTCCAGAAGCGTTCCTCTATCTAGATAGTAAAGGTCTGATCCAGGACAGATTAGCGGTGCCGCTAATCTTCCACGTCGCTCGAACAGCTGCGGACAGGCGACTCAACTACGATAGAGACGTTGCACATGGCAGTACGGAGCGTCTCCGGTTCAGTAGGTCGGTAGGGAATCGCGACATGAGGGATGTTGCTCGGCAGCACCAACAATTTTGGTGGCTAGTTGAAGGAGGGGAAATTTCGTCGTCCAATTCTTCCAGTACTAGGTAGCTCTATAGGAAGCAAAGTCGGTCGTCTGACTATTTTTATTAGTCTTGGCCGGCTTACATAGTTTTAGATAGGATTAAGATAATTTTTAAGAAAGAAAATACATAAATACAAAAAAAAAATTAAAAAAAAAAAATTAATAAAAAAAAAATATATATATATATGTTTACATGTATTTATATATTTCGTATATATATATTATGTATATACATATATATATATTGTATGTCTATATTTGTGTTAGATGTAAGTAGGTTAAGTAGATTAAGATTTATTTTTAGGTAGCTGTAAGTTTTTAGTTTTAAGTTTTATAATAAAATAAAAAAAGGTCATGGAACTAAGTTTTTTGTTAAAAAATGTTTTCTTAGTTTTAGTATTAATTAATGTTAAAATACAAATAAAATTAGACTGTAAGATACGTCGAAAGACATAGTTTAAGGGTTAGGTTTAACTTAGAGTGCCCGCATGGGGCCAGTAAGTTATAATAAGATATTTCTAAGTTATTTAAGCTAATTTTTAAGCGTTTTTTTGTCTAGCAAGTAAGAGTAATTTAAGTGACATAAATAAAAAATGCATAGAAACTGAACTGAACTGAACTCCTATGGGTCCACAAACTGTCTCTCAGATTGATCAAATTGTGATCGACGCGAGACAATTCCGCTCCAGTATTCTAAATATCTGAACGCTTCAGAAAGCTAGCAATGATTCAGATTGTAAGGAATTAGGATATCCTGATACCCAAAACACCAAATAAGATGGAAATTTGACGTCGAAGGGCTTCAACAGTAATGAAACTGTTGACGATATCCTCGAATTTAAATCATCTCTAATTAGAATAAATACACACTTACAATGGAGTGGTTCTCGAAAAGAATTTCTAAAACAAACAGAGGATACAGAAGGCTAAAAACATGAGCCGCTACTAATTCCGAGTAACGGAATCTGGCTTTAGATGCTGGGTGGGTGGGATTCCAATGCCAAATTTTCACAAAGAAATCGAATTTAAAAAATCTTGCCTTAAAATCTAAAAACATCAGACGCTACATTAGAGTTCATCGTGGAGGTAGCCATCGGTAGGGTTGGTTACGCTTTCACAGGTAGCTTGTGTAATCATTGTAGATCATTGTGGACCGTTCCAACAGGCGGCTCCATTGGAGTACAGTATGTATGAATATTTGCTTTGAGTTTCCGGAGAAACGGTTCCATGTGCCTAGCCTTGGTTATGAGCCATCGTTATGTGGTTGCTGTGAAACTCTGTCAAATGAGCAGAATTTGTAGACGTATTCGCGGTCCTCAAATGTGTAGCACTGTCCATCGAGTAGAACGTACTCATCGGATTCACCGAAATCCTTGCTGATTTTCTCTTGAAATTCTTTGATTTCGCCATCGATCTCGCGCATGTGACGTTCTCCTTCGTGGTCCCGCTCGTGTTCTTGAAGAGCCCAACATCCAGTATAAAATGGGGTTTGATTTTTGACCATCAATCAGTGACAAATGTGGCCTGATCTATTTATTTAGCGTTTTCCTCATACATAACACCGTTGCAGTCTTTATCGAATGACACTCTAGTTTGTAACACAGCAATATCAACGAAGCCATCTTTGTTCAAGTCAAACTTCTAAAAGGTATGTCCTGAGCGTTTCCATCCGCTTCTTGGCGTGCCTTTTCTATCTTTCCATTCACCGAAATCTCTTTGTATACCTGCGCCTTCGTTGTCTATTTCTTCGGCTTCCTTTTTGATTTTTGCCTTCTTTTCATGGATGGAGGCTGCCTCTTGGAGACGAGCTTGCAGCTCTGCTAAACTTGCATCTCGTTCTTGCCGTAAGAAATTTCCTTCAACATTTAAATCGTTTTTCAACGAGTTACCATGTCTTATCCATTCCCCTCTGCTTTTTCATCATTTTTCATTTGCGATCATCTCTTCCCAACTCCAGGCATGTGTTGACACACTTACTATCTAGGATACCATATTCATCGAGGGCATCGCAACAATCACAGATTCCATCATTAACTCTTGAGTTGGGATTGTTTTTTGTTTGGTAATTTGTCTGCTCCATGATTGTGTAAAAATTATGGAAAAACAAAGTCCAAATCCTAGAAAAATGAAATGAAATCGACGCTAAGCGGGCAAGTAAACCACTTCTACTTTCGGAAGAAGACCATGCGAAGGACTCAAAGCCTGAACATAAGTACATAAGTTAGGTTAGATTAAACAGGGGTGTGATAGATATGCCAACACAAAGGCACCAGCCACCAAAACGGGCCCATCGCGATCCCTGTGGAACCAGTTGAATTTGTCTTTAAATGACAAAAACCTAAACAATCGCCCTGGTATACACCCAATTTTCTTGCAAAAGCCAAGAAAGCCTTTGAAGTTCGTGCCACCTATTTCCCCTAGGTTTTCGAAAAAGTATTTCCCTAAAAATTTTCTTCGACTACGCGATATTGACTCGCATTCACACAGTATGTGTGTTACGTCCTCAACAGCTTGCAGACCACAGCTGAATCTGCAGATACCCGTATCTGGCAATTTGAGTTTCTTTGCGTGTTGCCGCAGGAGACAGTGTCCTGTTAGGATTCCTCTTACTGTCCTACTGTCCCTGTTTAATTTTATTAACTTCCTAGATCTTTTGCCATCAAAAAGCAGCCAAAGAGCCTTGGATACCCTGTATCCTTCAAGAATTGACCACCTTAGGTTAGCAGTCTTTGTAGTTTTTTCCTCGATAGTGCTCCTCACTATGCAAAGGGGTGGTTTGATGTTGGCCATCTCGCTATTGTCGAATAGCATTCCTTTTCTTGCGAGCTCGTCCGCTTGTTCATTTCTTTTAATACGACAGTGTCCTGGCACCCAGCACAGTCTTACCCTGTTCTGACTGCATAGTGCCTTAAGCACTGGCACAGCCACTGACTGTAGAGTTGACGTTGGTTGATTCCATTGCCTTGAGTGCGGCCTGGCTATCGATGTATTATCTCTTTCGGATACCGATCTCATCTGCACTAGCTCAGTCGCCCTGCGGACAGCTAGAAACTCTGATTGAAAGACACTGCTTGCGTCCGGTTGTCTTATAGACACATCTGTGTTTGAGCCATCTGTGAAAATTTGATTTTTTCCCAGTCCTCCCTCTCTGGATAAATTATATCGAAGTCGACCAGAGAAGGAATTTCATGCGTTAGAATTGGATTGCCTGGCAGTAGCTCCGTTAGGACCGTGCCATGTCCGAAACTACTGCTCTTGAAGTAACCCAGTCTTATCGCCGCAAGTTGTTTTGACCTGTAAACTGTGTTAAGTGGAAACAGAAGTACATAGTCTAAGTACACCTAAGGCTAAGGAAATAAAAGCCCTTGTTTACTTACGCTCCGCTGCGAACTGAAATAAAGATAATGATTGTAGAAATTAAGCGACTAACTGTCACTGTTTCCTAGGGCTGTATCCCTGGACTGAGCAGGCTGTATCCTGAACTTAAAATTAGGCCCCTTTCTCGGATAATTCGTCCCCATCTGCATAAGTAGAATATGGGGAACAGATGGAAAAGCGAGCTGTACGAATTCATCGGCTTTAATGGCTAAAAACGCACGAAGGCGCGGCAAAGTGACTAAGGATGGTCTCGCATTAAGTGGCGCTTAACTAGAAAACATTCCCGATTAGCTTGGTGTCCGAAACCTGAGGCGATTAGAAAAATTCGCGTATACGGAGGTAGCCCTCGTCCACTATAGTGTGCAGACCCACCAAAGACCTACAGAGTACGGGCACCTCAACATCCACATCAGAGGTCTAATAGTCGCAGGTTTTACCAAATATGTACATACATACGAGTATAATACAATTTTATGGTGCAAATAAACAATTACTATGGTCTCTGGAACTGCAATTCAACGCTAGTCTTTCATAGTCTCTAAGCATAAAGAATTAGAACTCAAACTTTAATTGACACCTGCCCATTTCGTATGGTCACATGGGAACTACATTTTCTGAAAAACACAATGAGTCAGAATTTTCTTAAGCAAGTCTAACTACACTTCAATCATCAAAGATGAAGATAAGGGTCATAAAGAAAGTAACAATCTCATATTCGTATGTTAGGTCAGTTTTATTCATAAAGTGCATGATCAAACGGTTTCACTGCACCACGTCGAATTTACTACCGCTAACTACAACTAATAACCGACCGACGACGATAAAAAATCGCAGTTCACTTCAACCCAATCCATATTTTCCGCTTTATTCGCCTCAAGGGTATTTATAACAAGACCGAGTTAAAATTAAAGGTAAGAGCAAAAAAAAAAAAAACAATAAATAAACAAAGCAAATACTAAAATAAATTGTAATTTGCATTTTTATTCAGTTTTTTTTTTCTATTTTTTTTTTTGCCATATTTTATAGCGAATACTCTCGTATGAGGCCGTACTTGTACTCGTACTCATATGCAATTAGTCGCTTTCAATAAAAATGTCAGACGTACGTGATGTCGGTCGTTTGCACACTTGAAAAACTCAAAAGTCCCTCAGAGACCTAGAACAAGTCGGCAAGGCAAGGCAAGCAAAGGCCTGCCCGGCGGCAGCTTGTATTCCAACTTACTGTCGCCAATCGCCCGCCAGTCCCAGTCCCATTTCCATTCCCATTCCCATTCCCGGTCCCGGTCCCAGTCCATTTGACGCGTGCGATTATCAACAAATTACTGGGCATGCAAAGCTGCATTTTAATGTTTGTTTTGTCATATGTGGCGTGGCTAATGGGTGGCAGCGCTCTAGGGGCTCCACGACGAGGCTTTGACTTCAGAAAAACAAGTTAACTACAACTTTACTGTTACCTTTAGCTGAGGTACCAGCTCGAGATACTTTTGCGAAAGCGTTGAGTTGTTGTTTTAACTATCATTAGGGTTGGTTTGCATATACAAAAAAAAAAAACAAAGGGGTAGCGTAATTTTTATTACATTTATCCACCTTTGACCATCCTTCGATATAGGAGTGGTGGTGATGATGATGGTGGTGGTCTTTATTTCCTGACCTGGACTACCATGATTTTATTTCCTTTTTCCTTTTTTTTTTTAATTTCTGTGATAAGTGTGAGTTTACTCTTTTATGTCTGCGACTGTTGATGATGATTGATATCTTTCGAATGATGATGACGATTTTCGATTTTTTTGTTTTCGTCCAGTTTTGGCTTACAGTCAGTCAATGCAACAAAAATAAAACAACAATGGGACAACAAAAAATAAATTAAGTAGTGACAGGGTGACATAGAAAGTTGTTTGCACTGCACACCTATGATGTTTATTGTCGTCACTCGGATTGCTGTTAATAATCGTATTAAGCTGAGTTTCTTTCAGTTGTGTTGTTGTCTTTTCATATGGCATGAGTAATGTGTCTGGCTTTTTTAATAACTGTTTTGCGTTATATATATGTACATATATTTTTTTTTAGCAGATTTACAAATATACCCTTTGTTTGTGTTTATTAAAGTTTTTTTGCTCTGCATGTATCCGCAATGAGTCATGAGTTTTGAGATTATCAGTGAAAATAGAGACAAAACTGGACACAATGAACTGAGTTGAAAGCCGATTAGTTGTTTGATTTTCTAGATATTTGAATTGTGTATCTGTTGTACATGAAATGAGATGGTATCTATGTTTCGAAGGGTTGCAATGGTTGGTTCATTGATTGGGGAAGTAATTGAGTGCCTCTGGTGCTTTTAGTCCGTACTGCATTTTGATTGTCTTAGTAATTGACAATCTACGAGTAGATATGAGTGAGTCGGTAAGTAACAGTAGCAATATGGGCGAGACTTTGGGATGCTACAATGAGGGGAGACAAACTATCTATCCATTAAAGGGTGATCTGCTTTCTGTTGAAGTAAGCAATTTTCAGCCTAGTTAGACGAACGAATGATTCTTTAAATCTTTAAAGTATTCAAGGCTATTTGTAGACAAATGTTAAACTTAGTCAAAATATTGGTAAAGTACATGAATTGATATTATAATACTTCCTCGTCAATAAAATAAAAATCAGCTGAAATATTGTCATCTACAAAGCTTTCAAGCTTTTGGATTTAATAGTGGCTCACTACTGAAAGGCGAGTAATGTTTTACAAAATAACAGATCACATCTGCACATAAAAAAGAAATATTAGCATCCCTTTCGTCGACTTATAGACAATCTACGATAGTGCCGGTATTAGGACTTTCTGTAGGGTCTTATGTGATACGAGGACACAGAAGGTACCTACAAAAAGATTTTTTTAATGGTTCGCCTAAAGGCTAAATACTTAGCCCTATTCTTTTTAATCTGTTTTGCTAATTTATTATTTTCTTTTTGCGGTAAAATAATCATGAAGCGCAACCATAATATCATACAAACTTTACTATTTCAACTTTGAGTTGATCTTGGTTTGGGTATGAAGGCTCAAAGTATCCTTATCTTAAGTCTCATTCTCTTAATCCTTTTAGCAAGTTTTTTTGAAATGCTCCTGTAAAATTTGTCTTTTAATACAAATAAGGGACCGAGAACATGATTTGAGAACCATAGAATATGTTTCTGATTTATTAGGATACCTGACGAAATTTTTCCTCCGTTACAGGACTAATTAATCTCATTTCTTCAAAGATGCAGAGTTGTTAGCCACTAAGTAACTAAGAAAGCCATTTAAAATCGATGCTCTTTGCTCTCTTTATTTCTGCTTGCTCACAGCAGGCAAATAAGTAAATTTTTGTTACATTGTGATATTAATGGGAGAGAGTGCTAGGGCGATGTCTCGGCTACTCCTGAATTTCTTGCCGGCTTTGCTAATTTTGGAGATCTTAGAGCAGGATTCATTTATGGTAATTTTCTAAAGGGAAATTGTACAACATTGAATGCTCAACTGATTCTTTTTGTCCCATGTCTGGTCTTAGAGAACGCTTAGGGATGTGCCATTGGTTTAGGATGGGACACTAGTGGCTTGAAGTGGTCAAAGTGCCTAATATGTGTGCCTAAAGATCATCGTCTGGCCAGTTTATCTGCGGCTTAACTCTCTGGGGGTCCGAGTTTCCGGGAGCCCAATAGACTGTGTGCTGTTTATCCATCTAGGTAATAGGCAAACGACAGTATTTAACTGCTATTTAGCGGTCTATGCAAATTGCATATGAACAAAGTGGCACAAAATTAATCAATCTGTCGGAAGATGGTATAATTTTTGCAAATGGCGTCGTACGTCAATTATATTTGACATTTTTGAACTACACAGCTTCAGTATACAAATAGACAAGCAATGGAGCGATACACTCTGCAAGAGCGTGGAATAATTGTGTCGATGTTTTTGACCAATAATCGGTCGGTGGTGTTAGCGCAGCGTGAATTTCGACGTCGATTTCCTAATCGAGTCGAGCCAACTGTCGCTAAGAACGAAGAAACATCATCCAGACGACGGGCCATGCAATTGAGCATCACCATACGGACCCTACAGCGAATTTTAGTGCAAACAGTGCATCAGATAATACCTTCTGACAGTCAGTCGTGTGTGAATTAAGGTAAAGCCATCCTCAATCTCAACAACTAAGAGGACGATTTTGTGTCGAAAATTATCATGAGCGACGAGGCGCATTTCCACTTAGCGGTTACGTCAATAAGCAAAATCTTCCTTTCTGGGGCACTGAAAATCCGCGTGTGATCCACTCAAAGCCATTGTGTTCATGCGGGAGGAGTGATTGGGTCGTATTTTTATGAGGACGACATCGGCAATACGGTCACTGTTACTGGCGAACGCTACATGGCCATGATAAACGACTTTTATTACCGGAATTGGATGAGCGTGGCTTGGTGAACATGTAGTTTCAACAAGACGGTGTAACAGCACACACAGCACGAGCCATAATGGATATTTTGAAGCGTTTCCTGGTTGCGTAATCTCCCGTTTTGGCAATTTGGCATGGCCAGCAAGATCTCCCGATTTAACCATTCCAGACTTCTTTCTTTGAGGCTATTTGAAGTCGCGGATTTATCCCAACAAGCCTCAGACAATCGCAGCCCTTAAGAAGAATATTCGACAGGAATAGAGTCTGGTTTTTAACGTAAACCACCTGTCGTGTAGACGTATGTTTACGGGATGCCCATACATCCATGAGGGCAAGGATACGCCTTGCCATCGCTCTCCGTCATTCTATTGATACCAATTCGGAATTGTGTTGTCGGCACAAGTTCTACCCTTGGTATGAGTCGAGGCCGACCTAAAACCTCTTACTGCTCTTATTGCAATTCTACATTGGCTGAAACCAACAGGAAGACCCTTCCCGCGACTTAGGGTTTAAAGCACAGCCACCATGACGCTCCCACAAGGGGGCCTACCTCTTCAAGTCAGGCCCGAAACGAGATCCGGGGGGCTCCTGATTCACATGGTACCGTGATTTAAGTCCTGGTAGGGACTACCGGTGGTCCAGCCGCCAACAAGACCTATGACCGGCAACTTGTGACTGATCAAATCGTAGCAACCTTCGGAAGCGTCATCTGAAGATGTCTACGATAAGACCAGTACTTTGCTCTGCCCCCGTTTATTATTAGACAACGTCATTGATGGGCGAAGTCTAGATAATTAGGCGGGTGCCCATTCGACAGGAATGCGAACAGTTATCACCGGAAATCTTGCGGAAAGTCATGGAAAATGCGATAAAACGGGCACAAATTTGTATCGACACTGGCGGCAGCCACTTGGCGGATATCATCTTTTCCACTTAACAGAATCAATTGTAAAGGTCCAAATAAAGATTTCCATCACTCAAAATCACTTTTTTTTTTATTTAGTAAAAAAGTAATTCAAAAACAAAATTGGATGATTAATTTTGCGCCACCTTGTACATATGTATGCAGAGGTTCGCAGGCCAATGTCTTCTGCTATTTTAAAGTCATCTGTTAAAAATGGAGACGGATATACTGAGAATTACTTCGCATGGTCTCCATATGTTCTTTATCTAAAATCATGCGATTGAAGCCTGTTTCAATCAATTTCAGTAAGTTGAAGGTCAGTTGGTTGGGGCAGAGGATGCAGAGTGAGTTGACTAGCAGTGTCTCTCCATCTACAAGCTGTATAGTAAAAATCTCAATGGGTAGCAAATGAAGCTGAGTGTGGATGGTCGTTGGAGAGGTTACTTACTCATCGGTGACACCATTTAACTTGGGTAGGATGATGGACATATTGACTGTTCTTGTAAAGAGGAAAGGACCTTTGTATTGGCCCGGTTAACGCTTAGGCCACAGCTACCTGTCCAGCTGGAGAGCATGTCTAAGGCAATATTATATATCTGTAATCTGTATCTGTTAATCTATCTGGCTTGACACATGTCTAATCCGCTGAGGATTAAAGAGAAAAGATTACACCGGCTTGAGGTTTGTTTTCTTATTGTAGAGCAGCGACCAAAGGTTGAATTTATAGATTTACTGGTAAAAAATAAGTGGATCGGATCAGGCTCCAGACAATCGTCAAAGGAATACCACCACCGTATACCTTGTGATTTATCAATAGGTTGCAACAGAGTACTGGAAGTTTAGCGGCCGTCTGTGGTTATGGATGACAGTAGTTTCACCTAATTTGGGCATAAAATCTACGTTTAGTTTAGTCCAGTCCTTGGTATTGTACCGAGAGCTAAACAGGTTTTAAGAATGCGTTGCAAATGCCTCAAACGTCCTGAAAAGAATTTTGTAGTTATGTTGGGAAAACACTATCGGGTTCTGGTATATGTTTCCAAACTGGAATTTGCCATCTTAGTTTTTTCTTCGGGAAGATTTGCTTAAAGTAGGGGTGCACTGTTGTAGCGTAGCCAGGGAAATGAGTGTTCATGAACAGATTCAAGGTTTCCCTCTTAGACTTAACGTAAGTACCATCCAAGTTACGGTCGAGATTCGAGGTGTTAGTTGTAGTGGTTATCATTTCGCTGAATTTTCATTACCTGACTTTCTATTTAGAAATACTTAAGGCGACCTTGTCAAAATCATTTAGCAGAGTTGAAATTCTTCCAATTTTCCCACATCATACACTACAATTCAGATACTGTGAATAAGTAGTCTTATTTTGGCGACAGTCACGCGAAAAATTAAAAAAATTAGATCAACATGCAAGACCAACTCAACAGTGAACTGTTGTTCAAAAAGTGTTGAAAAACTTATACAGTCAAAGTATCAGGGATGCCTACAATACTACATATATACGAAGAGCCACTTGATCTTCCTTGATCTCTAGAGGAACTGCATTAGAAAAATCTGTGTATGTCAAAAGCTAATCCGATTTAAGCGGCAAGAACAGTTTGGATCGTCGTGGAAGCGGTGCATAGTGTATGCCCTATCGATCCAACATGCTTAATGTACACAAAATTAATAATAACTATGATTCCGACCATTATCTTGTAGCATTCTCTATGTAATTTTTACCTGCAATTGTCTTGTTAATGTATACAGAGAATATCCAGCGAATCTAACTCGTTTCTTTGGTTCTAAATGATTCTGAATGAGATCGGAACAGGCCAGGACGATTAGATCCGCGAATATCAAATTCATAGCAAAATTTAAAGAAGAGATTCATCTGTGCTAATAGCAGCCACCGGTTTATGTAAATTCAAATCTATGCAACTAATTAAGGCGCGCAGAAATGAAAGTAGATCTTAACAATCGCGGCGTGCGAAACTGGAGAAGCCTAACTTACCCATCAAGCCTAAGGAAGAGGAGCTTTAGTTAGATTGACTCCAAACTGTAGCATCACCTAAGGCAGAGTGTTCCTCATTTAAACATTGAAGAAAGTACGAACTCAACCAAATAGAAAAAAAAATGCTGGACATCCTGTAAAGTTGGTCTTGAGGAAAAATCTGCCAATGTTTAAATGGCCAATAACGTCGAATTTTATGAACTACATAACAATATCAAGATTATCATCTGTTTTGTTACCATTTGCTAACGTGCTCGTAATTGGTATTCCTAACGTCCTTGACGTTGGCCACTCAATTAAGCCATTGTAAATAATCTTCTTAAATCTTTTAACAGCTTCTTTTGACATTAAACCCATTTATTATGTCGTTAACCACGGCTGACACATCAATAAAATTGTATATCCATTCTAACCGTTTCCTTGTTGTTGCTGTTGTGTGTTCCCCTGCTGTTAATTAGTCCCAGCAACAATAACAACTGCCTCATGCATTTGCATATGAGTACATTTTTTTCGTATGGACTGTACCTCAACACATTGCACAGTGTTGTGTCATTGTCTGTAGCGTTTTGTTTTTTTTTTTTTGGTTTTGCCTTTCCAATTTTATTTGATTAAAAATTCGACATAAAATATTCACAACCAATTGCGCGGATTTACAGTAAAAACGTAAAGAGAAGGGGAAGGGAAAAAAAAATTAAAACAAAAAATCCATTTACCAATTTATTCGCGATTTAAATTGAATTGAAAATAAAGCACAAAACGACAACCTGCCAGCCTGCCTGGATGTAGTCCGGCCGCTTTCAACTCAAATGAAGGATCCAATTAATTTAACTAAAATTAATTTAGTTAGTCCATCAATTAGGCAAATTAAGAGAAGATTTTTTGTTAGCTCTTTTCTGTTTCAATTTTTACCGTCACAATTCTTCAATAACAACGACCGACAGACCCGTGATGTTACCGATTAACATACATAGTAGTGATGTGCTGGCGGCCTTGGATTAATCGGGGCGGCAATGCTTTTGTCAGCAGAGCCCTTCGATATACTCGTACTCGTAGTCGTACTCGTAACACTGCTTAATTGCTTATTGACTCGTAAATTAATTTACAAATTAACTACAAAGGCCGATGTTAAAATTGCATATGCATTAGTGTGGCGCGCAATTAATGTAAACAAAATTAAAATCTATCACGCGAATCTACTTACGACGAGCACTACGTTACGGATACGAATATGAGAATGACTGTGAGTGTGAGATTGAATTTGACTTTGAGTTCGAGTTTGAGTTTGAGTATCTACGAGTATGTGCTTTTTAATGAAACTGTTTTTCGTAATTGTAATTCAACAAAGCTGTTGGAAAATCAATTAATACAAAAAAAAACAAAAACAAAACAAAAGTTAAACGTAGTTTAGTTTACCCATATTGTTGAACAACTCAGGCGGAGAGCCTCTGATTTGATCGTAAGCTTGAGTTATTTATTGAAAAGTTAACTGCATTCATGAGCACGTAACGTGCGTTTGATTGAAGTCATTTTAAACCAATACATGACAGATGAGGTTGATTGTTGGTTTTTCAAATGAATATACTCGTAGGTGGTGGAACATGATTTTTTGTTTTTTAGTGAATTTGATGAACACTTGCCTCATTGCAGTACGAACTATTGTGTATGGTTGATGGAGTAAGAATTGTGGCAACATGAAACACCTCCTGTCTTCTACATGCAGGAAGATTTTTATTTGATTCAAAAATATGCTCTCAAATTAGCAGTGTGGGATTAATTAGTCTTGCCAAGAGCTCCCAGTGTCTCCCCTCTGTTGTTCACAAAAACGTAATCTTTCCCAGACTTTAAGTTAGCGAATCTCGCGCACAGATTTGCCTTGAGGTGGATTACTATTCTATCTGTCAGAAGCTTGTTGATTAGGCTATTAAATAATTAAATAGCGAAAATGTGAGAGGTTACCATCTTCTGGACTTTATTTTGTCTTCAGATTAGGTCACCGATAATGTTAGCCCCTACGCAACTCTTGTAACAAAAGGAAGACTACAAGTAATCGTCTTAAATCTATGTAAGTTATAGGTATATCAAGTCTTCCGTGGTGGATCTGCCTGACGCGACTACTCAATTAAAACAGAAAAATAATAAACATGTCGCATGTGGCTAATTTGAAGGAAGACTGGAAGCTTCAGAGATCGGTGGAAAGGCTTATTTAGGTTTCAAAGAGTGTCTCCTACAGAGACTTTTTCGATAAAATGGAAATAGTACACCATAAGGACTGGTGAAAGGCCTTAAAAGGGGCAAATCAGCTAAATTGGAATTTTTCAGAGAATCTAATGATAAATAATACTCTGAGTCGAAAGTGAAGTGTCTTGTTCGAAGGTAACTAACTAGATTATCATCGACTTAGAACCAACTCCAATTTTTTTTTATAATTTACGAGCGCCTAAGGGGTTAGATACCTCTTTACTGTTGCTAGGGCGCGGCGGAAAGGTAGAAGGATGAGAAAGGAAAATTGTTTTTGTAGTGGTTTGAAACTCAGGTGCATTTGGCTTCGATATTCGCCCTCCAGGGGTGGGAGTCCGAATAGGACGGAGAGTTTTTTCTTCACTCAGAGTGATTCGAAGTTTTAAATTCGCACTAGTTTTTTGTGCTTGAAACTCTACAACGTGTCAGTGTTATGCCTTCACACGCAGAATTTTTCTGTCTGAGTTCCAATTACATAAACGAAAAACTTGAAAGACTTGTCATGGGTAGGATTCTAACCTTGACCCTCCGAGTGAGAAGCGATTGCTAGTACCACTACACCACGGCCACCCCTATCATTTCAACTGCAAGTTAGCTGACTAATATAACCCTCAGCAAATGATATTTGTAATCGGTTGTGGTTTTCAAATATAGGTGTTTCTAATGAGGCTATCATTGTGACTGGTGGTGCTTTCAATATGCTACAGAAACCAAGTGCCGAGAGGAAGGCGCCAGACGAGCCAACACCCAAAAAATTTCGTTTTGGAGAAGACAATTTTAATTTGTTTTTACGATTCCAAGGGCATTGTTTACAAACAGTTCGTTCCACACTGGGCCAAACAGTTACTGCACAATTGTATCTTGGTCTTTTGAAGTATAAGTTGCATTTGCTGCACGATGATGCGCTATCCCATCGATCAGTACTTGTGACCGATTTTTCTGCTAAAAATCGCATTTTATCTGTCAAACACTTCCCGCATTCGCTTGATTTGCCTCCGTGCGACTTTTACCTTGTCGGAAAAATGCATTTGCCGATAAAAGGAAGGCGTTTTGTGGAAGCCATCCAAAAGGCTTGCATCGACATCCCGGCCGACGAACTAAAACATTCATTCGACATACTTTTAGACCGTGCATATCGCTGTATTGAGTCGGAAGGGGACTATTTTGAATAAAATAAATCGGTTTTGCCAAGAAAACTTTTTGTTGTTATTATTTTTAAAAAGTCCTGTTTACTTTTGAATGCACCTTGTTATATACATATATCCAATTATGTATGTGGTCCTGAAGAGAATTCTCACCCGATTTCGATGTCCTCCTCATTGACATTGGGTGCCTTCGACGGCGCTGGTCTGATGACATGTGTAAGTCAGTCCGACACCGTCCAATCGAATCACTAGTTATGTGAATTAAAACAGCGCTAGTTAGCCTTGATTACAAAAACTGACGGCGCGGCGGTCAATATGGGTTGGTTAGATCACGAATAGTTTGTCGTTCTGTGGTTGGGTAGCTACATTTCCTGTCGGACTAAACTTTATGACTGCTCATTATAAAGCGGTTACTTACGGCTTCTTAAGGGATGTGCTAACCATGCGAATCTTTCCTGAACGGAATTTTAACCTCAGCCTGGGCTTTTTGTTGACCGGGCATGGCTCTCTTAATGCATTCTTGCATAAAAGGGGGCTTAGCGAGGTTGCGAGCTGCTCATGTGGAGCTACTTATGAGCACTGGCTACATGTCCTATGTGAGTGTCCCAATTACGCTGACATAAGGAACTTGCAGGCTATGTGCATCATCTTTAATGGTGAGACCTACGATGTCAGTGGAATTATCACTGATTCGAAAGAACCCGTAGTTTTGCAAAAGAAGTATTCAATAGAAGGCGCAGTAGGCAGCTAGCGGGAAGTTTGTAGGAATTTTTCGTTGCAAGGCCGCCAGTCCTGGGCAGTGACGTGCCCAACTGGAAGTAACCTCAAGGTTGCGAAGCTTGACCGGAAGCTATATTCTGGTACCACGGGAGTCAGGAGCTCCCGGAACTATGGTTCCGGCCTGACCTAGGAGTTGGCCCCCTTGTGGGAGAATCGTGGTGGCTGTAGGTTTATACCCAAAATCGCGGGCTTTCCCGAATGGAGCTTGGACATTTCATGGCTTAGCATATGTTGTAGTTTGCTACGACCTATGCTGGACCATGGAGTTGCTATGGAACCAACTGGTCTATTCGATGTGGAGTTGCATTGCAACCAGGTGCCATGACCCATAGAATGGCGGAGGTATTAGATAGGCCTCGACTCTTCACCAAAGGGGAAGTTCGTGCCTTACACACGACTTCGAATCTGGTACTGGTGGTAGTACTTGTACTACCCGAGGGGCGCTTATCAACGCATTGTTTTGATATCTTGTGCGAAGACGCACCTTCACGGCAGGTACCTACGTTAAACACAAGAGACATCTGCTCATTATATAGCGTTCTGGCATTATAAAGCGTTCTAGACGTAATCGATAATATTGCAGGTGTTCTTTTCACAATTAGAAGGAGGTTTAATGATCTGACTCATATTATGTAGCTCTTAAAGGCTTCAAAGGCTTTTCGGACTTAACATGTTACGTCAAAAAACATCTAAAACGAAGTAGGTTTTCTGGCTGCGTAGGGAAGATTTCGGCAAGATATGAAGTTTTCACCCAGGACGGCCCTCTATGTCTAAATGTCAATAGAAGCTCTGCGCTATGCATCAGTGGTCCGATGGAAGAAACTTATACCTAAGTATTTTACTGATGCTGCCACTAGACTCAACAAATTGGGTTGTCCGTTACCTAGACCCCTGATAAGTCCTTCATTTTCAGTGCGCAACTTCAGTGTAACCGCCATTTGTTTGAAAATTTTGTTTGGTTTGTTGGTATTGTCGGGTGTAGTTTCTTTGTTGTTGCAAATTTAATAAAATAATTTCTCTGGGCTACTAACTCGTGTTTTGCCTAGTTTTTTCACAAAACATGGGTGCTAAACAGATAAAAATCGATGGCGAGTATTTACCACAAACGCAAAAGCAACCGCAGCCGATTACTGTGCAAACTGATTTTGAAGACTTGGACGATGTTTTGCACCCAAGGTCTCCGCACATTTGTCGGACACCACTGAGCGAAGTCGCTGAAGCACAAGAAGTAGAAGTATGTCAACAGATGACCCATGTACCAGCGATTTCTAGTGATAACCCCCTTGGGCTGCTGCGAAAACGATTCCTCAAAGGCTTCTCCTACAACCTAAACGATCCTCACTCACCGAGTGCGTTTTTATGATGATGGAGACAAAACTCTGAATTTGGGTCCCCCGGGGTTGATGTCCTTCCAGCAGCTGAGCCGGTAGTAACAGAAGTCACACCTCAAACACCATCTGAACAGCCAGAACAAACACACGTCGTTAACGAGGCAACTCCATACGAAACCATCGAACAACGTGATCCACGTTCTCCCTCGATCGGTGTCCCCAGACGATGCTATCCCCGACTAAGAGAAGAGGATATGATAGAATCCATCCTAAGTACCTTATCACTGAATCTCAAAAGCGAAAACATTCCAAACAACAAACCTCTTGAACGAATAAAACATAAAAAAACGTGTCGCACACCATAAAGTGCCATATCGCCGCAACAAGATCTACGAAGATCATGTCTTCCAGACCCCGCCAAAGACTCAACAGAAAACCGTACTTGACTCACTATTGAACGGCACACGTACCTCACTCCGATCCAGATCGGTAGAGGTTTCAGGAAAATCCATCAAATCCCGATTGCCGTTGACCAATTTCGATGATACAAGGTAACGCCTATCAAGAAAATTCTACGCTACTTCAACATGAAAAACATCGAGAACTCTTTTGAATTTTAATCGGCAATGTTTGTAGTTATTTTATTTTATTTCAATTTATTGTTTGCCGTGGCAAAACGAATCGTTAGGTCACCTTGAACACATAGACACCAGCATCCCGGTCTGGAAAGATTTCGACTCCAACCCAGAGGTATAACACTATAGAGGACGACTCATCTTAGCTGGTGCACACAAATGGAAGGGGATATCAGCCAACTTCGTGTACACAACTAGAGGCAGCTGGCAAAACGGGAAGTGACTTGATAGACAGCAGATAACTTGCCCGATAAATGGAACCTCAAGATTATTTGTCTAATTTGAAACAAAGGACAGCCATTTAACAGCACCGACCATAAAGGCATCCTTTTTTCATTTTTTACTGATCTGATTGGCACATATCAGCCGGTGTTAGAGCCAGTGATACTTGAGGAAACACATGAAGTCTAGATCAATGCTTATCAAGTTTTTACCGATTTTAAAGTCGCAATGACTTCAGCTACTAAGATAAGCTATACAGAGTCATTTCTAGTTCTGTCATCCCTGTCAACTCAGATTGCGCAGAAAGTCGACGAAGAACGATCGTTGCTTCGTTTCAGTCGAGTGCAATCTCACAGAGATTACTGAAGTTAAAAAGCGGTGCAAGCAAGATGATGTGCTGTAATATGACTTCTACAGTGACAGCTGTCACTGGTGCATTTGCAGGGATTAAAACAAAAGCGGCAACATTGGGACATCAGACAAAACAATAGGCAGCTGTAACGTTGGGTAAATTAGGGATTTTGTCTACGGTCTACATGACGAGGAATTACACATGCTAATTGCTGTTTTTTGACCAAAAAAATCAAAGAAGTAGAAGAAGAAGCCCCGCCAAGAAACACTGAGGAGACTTTGTATACTTATAGCTCATCATCACAATAGTGGTCTATGACGTAAAAGTAAACACGTTAACGAAGCTGGATAAAGACATCCTTGCTCGTTTTGAATGGAACTCTTCGAGTGATGTTTGGTCCCATTTACCTTGACAGAATTTGGAGGTAAAGATCACTGTGAGCTGTACAGCTCAATGATTCTTTGGGATGGCTTGGACATGTGGAGTAAACGGATATCAGCATTCCATTCCAGTGGAGTCGGACCTCGACTACCTTCAGAGTTGGCGAAAGACCGAACTTACTGGAGAGGTTTATTGGTTGAGGCCTAGTTCCAGCTCGCATTTTTACGTCATTCAACGAGGTAGAGTATACTGAATTATTAATAACAAAAAAAGCAATTTAGAGCCATCTTAACAGAGCTTTTTCTTAGCACCATAATGTGATGGCCAAAAGTAGGATTACATCATAGATAGATTCCTACATGTTCGAGTTTATTTTATGGATTTCTACTACGAAGGGCGTTCAATATATTCTCGGTATCGATATGAAGGAAAATGCGAATTCAATTTAAATTGTTTTTATTTTTCAATATAAACTCCCCTAACATCAATGCATTTGTTACATCTTGAGATAAGCTCTTTTAAACCCTCAACAAAATAAATTTCCTCTTTCTCTGCAAAATACCCATTTATTGCCGACTTGAGTTCTTCATCATCCGAAAATCTTTTTCCACGAAGACATTTTTTCAAATCCGGAAACAGGAAATAATCACTAGGGGCAAGGTCTGGACTATAGGGTGGGTGTTGGATTTCTTCGAAACCACAATCTCGCGCAGCAGCCTTGGAAACTCGCGCCGTGTGAACAGGAGCGTTGTCATGAAGAAGCAACACACCCGCTGCGAGTTTACCCCGTCTTTTCTTTTTAATTTCCTCCCGCAAATTATGCAAAGTGGAAGCGTAGGATGTGGCGTTGATGGTTTCACCTTTTTTTTTTGTACTCAATGAGCAAGATTCCCTTTGAGTCCCAAAAAACTGTGGCCATGAGCTTCCCGCAGACGGAATGACTTTGAACTTCTTCGGGGGGTCTGTTCCTTTTTTATGACACTGCTTTCTCTTGGACTCTTGTTTGCTTTCAGGGTCATAGTGGTGGACCCATGTTTCGTCCCCAGTAACAATTCGATCCATAACACCGTCCGCGTTCTCACTACACATCTCCAAAAGCTCTCTACAGCATGCGATTCTCACTTTTTTCTGAGGCGCTGTGAGCATTCGTGGCACCCACCTTGCACTGACCTTTGAAAGGTTAAGATGGTCATGAAGAATGGTGTGAATGGTACCAATTGAAAGCTTGGTGATCTCTGCCATCATTTTCACCTTTATTCGGGCATCCTCAAGAACAAGTTTTTCGACTTCTTTGATGCTTTCTCCCGTACAAGCAGTAGCCGGGGCGCCGCAGCGGGGGTCGTCTTCAATGCTCTCTCTGCCTCTCTTGAACTCACTTGACCACTTTTGCACAGTTGATAATGAAGGTGCGGAACCCTGGTAAACAGCCACCATCTCTTCATGAATAGTTTTTTGACTTTTTCCTTGCTTAGTGAGAAATTTAATTACAGCGCGATGCTCAATTTTCACCATCATCGTCTCAGTTGCCATTATGATTCTGTTTAACTAGAGATAAAACGCGAATTAATAATCACATTTATATGAAATTTTACATGAATGCACTAAAATAATAGTATTACTTGATAAATATTCACTTTATATATACAACCACAGCTTCACCCCGATACCGAGAATATGTTGAACGCCCCTCGTATCTATACTCAGATTAGAGATTATCTACTAAAGGGTTTTCCAATAGGGACTTGACAAATTTGAATTTAATTTGTGAACGCACTCTTTCACTAATCATCAAACTGTCACTGTCAATTTATTCAGTAAACTCAACATTTTCATCATGGTAAAGTACACGAACGAGCAACGTGTGCAAATTATAAAAATTTTCTACCGAAATTCGGAGTCGGTGACTGCAACTTTAAGAGCGTTAACTCCAATTTTCGGTCGTAATTCTCGGCCTAGTAGACAGGCAATAACAAGTTTAGTGCAAAAATTTGAGTCTACATATTCGTTGTGTGATGTTGCCGTGTCAGTGAGAGAACGGTTGGTCGAAGTGTCGAAAATATTGTAGCAAACGATCCAAATCAGTCAATTCCACGGCGTTCTCAAGAATTGGACATCGCTCAGACCACATTATGGCGTATTTTGCGTAAGGATCTTGGTTTACACCCATACTAGATCAAGCTGTCTCAAGAATTGAAGCCGATGGACGATTTGAAGCAACGTACGTTCTCCGATTGGGTTCTGGAGAAGATGCGTCAAGATGATGAATTTCATCGCAAAGTCATCTTCAGTGACGAAGCTTATTTTTGGCTCAATGGGTTCGTCAATAAGCAAAATATGCGTTATTGGTCGGGTGAAAATCCACATGTGCTTCATGAATCATCACTTCATCTAAAAAAAAATAACTGTTTGGTGCGGTTTGCATGCCGGCGGCGTTATGGGGTCATATTTTTTCGTCGACGATAACGATCGTCACGTTACTGTGAATGATAAGCGTTATCGCGCCATGATCACCGATTATTTTTGTCCCGAATTGGAAGATATGGACTTAGACGACATGTGGTTTCAAGTATGTTGAGCGTGTTATCTCAAGAAATGGGCCAGTCGATTGGCCGCCTCGTTAATACGATTTAACGCCGCTTGACTTATTTCTGTGGGACTACGTTAAGTCATTGGTTTATGCCAACACGCCGACGACGTTTGAAGAGCTCAGAGCCAACATTGAACGCGAAATAGCAGCCGTTTCTTCGGCCTAAATGTTTGGCCGAGTCGTTGAAAATTGGGTCCAACGAATCGACCGCTGCAAACGTGCCCGCGTTGGCCATATGAATGAAGTCGAGCTCCATTCATAAATGTTTTGATTGTACTTCAAGTCGATAGTAAAGTTTTTGAAATATCTTAAATGGTTTGCGTTTCATTTAAAAAAAAAGTTGTCAAGTCCTTATTGGAAAACCCTATATGTATATGTATGATACGAACATATGTAAAAGTATTCAATTTACAATTATTTTTCAACATACGAGTACATACATGTCCGGAAATTTCTCAGACTATATAGACTTTCGTTTTTAAAATTAAAAATAATCAATTCTGATTGCGCTTCAAAATTTCACAATTTTTGGAAAATTCACTTGGAATTGGCAGAATACATAAAGCTCTTGTCGTTTCCTAAATTAAGAAAGAAACTGCCTCCCCCGCGCGGATTTTCATCACCCAATTACTCGTAAATACGTTGGCAAGTTTTGCAAAAATTCAATTCCACTTCATTAATTTCTGAAATTCGAATCAACTGCAATACGAGTGTACGAGACTGAAATGAAATTATTTTCATCTCGTTGTTTTTTCTTCTTCTTCAAGTAACAAGCGGATAGCACACGTGTACAGATACATATGAGTCCATTGGCAGATACATCAAATGGAAGAAACATCGACCGAATTGTGGGCGCATCATATGGGTTCAGCATTAAACTAACAAATAACCAGTGTTTGGAATGTTTATTGCACCTGCAGTCAAAGGAATTGCATTTGATTCATTCCATTCCACCACCACTTGTACCCTGAGATACTTGTCGTCCTACATACGTACGTATTGCCTTTTGACAAATTTGATAAATTGAAAACTAAAAATTGATTCCAAATTCTTGTTGCAGTTGTGCGTACGAGTAGATATGTATACTCAAAACTTGATTATGGTCGACACTTAGTCAACTGCAATTTTCATTTATTTCGCTCAATCGATTTTGAGAAATTTTCTTAAATAAATTTTCAATGACTTTGCTACTTGTTTGGGATTTAATTTTGACAAATTTATCTGCCCCTGTGATGCCATAGATAACCCCACAAATTCTGTAGATACTCCCCTTTGTCCTGATTTCATGCATGATGTGTTTTTGTGTGCTTCTACTTTGTGTTGACGTCAGATTCAACCACACTTTTTGGGAGAGAGGGTGGGAAAATGAAAATAACGCGTCTATCTGACAATGACGTGTAATTACAAATTCAATGTCGCATCAGATAAATAACTTGACTCCCAGCCCGACAGAACAGAAAAACAACAACTTCAACACACTTGTCGATAACAAGAGGATGGATGTTTGCATACACGGACGACATTTAGGGTTTTCTGTTTCCTTCCTCCATTATTTGCGTTGCGTTGCGCCTACTGGATATCACATTTCGTATCCAACCGCCCCCAAATCTATGCACAAAAAACCGGTAGACTTGGGGCTATTTACATATATTATGTGAGTTATGTGCAGATACTTTTTCTCTCATCAAATAAAATAGATGGAAAAAAAAAGTTTAATCCCATTTGGGGGGTATGGTTTTGGGATCATCATATGTATCTATCAGCCATCGATACTTAAGTGGCATTGGGAGTACGAGTACAATTAGATTTTGCTCATGTGATGATGATGAGATCGGAATTCCGGGGTTTTAATGTGTTTTTGGATTTTTTTCTTTTCATTCTTCTTACGAGTATTTTCTTGGCCTGTTGTGTGCCTTCTTTACGCAATGGAATAAATCGACTTTGGGGGAAGAACTTTTTTTTCTTTTTTTTAACACGCATTGTATGTAGTTGGATCTGGGATCTCAATCAATCTGGATAATCTTAATCGATCTGATAATAAGCAGACAGAGAAATTGCCTTGAAATGGGTGAGATCATTGATTTATTTTTATTTATCTGACGACGGATAGACTTGTTATTGTTGACTACTGAACGGATATAGTTCTTTTTTGTTTCAATCGAGGGTAAATACGAGTACGTGAGGTAATGCCGATTGAGTCATTTTGTTGTTATCCGGAAACACGATAATTGTGTGCATTTTGATGGGTGTTTTTAGATCAAGACTAGGCAAGATGAAAACCTCTTGAAAAAGTAATGGTGACAGATGAGTCGTATTTTCCACATTTTTGTAATGAATCGTATCTCTGCGTATGTCCACGTCTGTAGATACAGCTGTTTTGGCACTTAGTGAAACACAGGTAGATCTCAGGTCACTCTGATCTGAAGCTACCTGGGTACGAACTAGTGCCATTATTCTTCTATCACCGCGGTCTCGCCATTTACGTGCGTAGTGATGTAGCTTACCAAACTCCACCACAATGTAGTCCCTGTTCCAATCCCGAATTCAGCTTCATGTGGTTAAAACTCCATCTCCGTAAGCGAATTATCCACTACTGCTTTATTTATAGAAGCCCCAAACTGGACAGCAATTCGACTTTTTTTCAAAGAAATGTATCCCTGTATCCTCTTACCGAAATCGTTATTACGCCTGACGAGCCTAGTGGATGCCGCTGCTGATATGATTACAGACACCATTCTCTTTGGAATGAGATCCTTTATTCCTCATCGGATGAAGAGTATCAAACCAAAAGCAAAGGCATGGTACGACTCGAGCTGTAAAGAGGCGGTCAGGGTTAGAGAAATGTTTTTTCGGTCCAAACCAACCCGACATATGAAAACCGAAAAAAGTTCAAACGAGCCAGAAATGACTGCAACGCCTTTCTTAAGCGTGTGAAATTCCTATACGACCAAAAACTGAGGCAAAAATGTCCCAAAGGTAGTAAAAATTGTTGGTCGTTTGTCAAAACCATTAGAAATTCCGCCTCATCCTCCATCCCAACGCTCATTTACAATGACATTACAGCTGTCAGCTCTTTGGATAAGGCCAATCTGCTTGCTGCACACTTTGCGGCCAGCTCAACACTCCCAGATTGTGCTTTGTCTCCGTCTACACTTGAGTGCGTCGAATCTTCAATGGGACGAATCTACTTTCGACACGAGTGCGAAGAAGTAGCAAGAATACTTAAAGATCTCAACATACATAAATCCGCTGGTCCAGATGGTATATCTCCCCTTCTTCTAAAGAGGTGTTCTTCCACGCTGGCAAAACCACTGTGTAAGCTTTTTCATCAATCCTACTCTTTAGGACTCTTACCGAGCAGATGGAAAACAGCATTTGTCCTTAAAAATCGGCGAATCTTCTTCTCTCTCCTCCTACAGACCCATTGCATTGACGTCCCTTCTTTCCAAGGTCATAGAAACGCTGATAATTCGTTTCGTCAGATCATGAAATATCTCGAAACACGAAAACCTCTCAATGACCGGTAACATGGTTTTCGTAGCAACAGGTCCACTGGTGATTTGATGGCATGTCTCATCGAAAAATGGAACAAAATTCTATACCAAACTGGCGAAAGCAAGATAATTGCACTTGATATTTCTAAGGCATTTGACAGAGTTTGGCATCAGGCTCTTTTGTCGAAAATGCGTGCATTTGGGATCGACGACTCTCTTCTTCAATGGATTAGAAATTACCTTTCGGAACGTTCAAATCAAGTTGTCTTGGATGGTTTCAAGTCTGATATTCACAAAATAAATGCTGGTGTGCCCCAGGGCTCTGTTCTGTCACCGACACTCTTTTTAATTTTCATTAACGATCTCTTGTCTGCTACTTCTAATCCAATATATTCCTTTGCTGATGACAGTACTCTCTGCTTTTCATATTCGTTTCCGGACTCACGGCCCTGATCTTCGGCTGTAGAATGAGAACGGCAGCGTATGCTAAGCTCATTAAATTCCGATATCAACAGCATAACCAAATGGGGAACTATCAACAGAGTGGAATTTAATGCTTCCAAAACACAATGCTGTCTGCTGTCGTTAAAGCGAAATTTAAACACCCAGCCTTTATACATGAATCGCATTTGCATCGTCGAAACCGATAAACTTTCCATTCTCGGTATGTGTGTCAATGACAAGTTACGTTGGAATGACCACATATTTGATGTCGCCAAAAATGCTGCGAAATGTCTAGGTTTCCTCAAGCAATGTAAGAAATATTTTACCCCCTCTGATCTGGCATTTATCCGCCCGAAATTGGAGTACAATGCCCACATTTGGTCGGGTGCTCCCAAAACATCTCTGCACCTACTAGATAGGATTCAAACCCGTGCGATAAAACTCACAGGTGATACTAATATCACTCAAACAATGGACACCCTCGAACATCGACGTAATGTCTCTTGTCTCACTCTGTTTTATCGCTATTTCCATCACCAGTGCTCCATAGAAATCGCCAGTAGCATTCCGCCCTTTCAAACTTTTAACCGTAACACCCGTCTCGCTATGAATGCTCATCAGTATACCCTCAAGTCCACTTTCGGACGCACTCTAAAATATAGTGATTCGTTCTTAAGCCGTACAACTCGCTTATGGAATTCCCTGCCTAGCTCTTTATTCCCTAGTCATTACAACCTTCAAACATTTAAAATCACAAGCGTTCACCGGTACCTCTCTTTCCATTCTGCCTGATTTTCTTTCGCCCGCGCCTGTGTGCCAACATTTTAAGGGTACATAAATCCCTTGAGCGCGCACAAATTATAAAAAAAGAAGATGCTATTAGTGTCGATATATGCGTTGTACGTGTGTTATTTCTTTGCTTTGAGCTTTTTTAAGGCGACCACAGGGATCCGTATTCTGGCCTGCACTTTTTCAATTTTTATATTTTATCGTAAGAAATTGTGAAAGCGCCTGAATTCAAAAATCATTGTTACAGTTGACCTTTCAACATAGTGCAGGCCTTCCTGTCGAAGCACAACTCAAAAATCGCAAATTGAATATAATCAGATACTGACAATGCCAGGGCCCAGTTTGATTCACGCTAAGGAGGTTATCCCTAGAAGACCTAGACCCCAGCTGAACTCTCCTCCGCAGAAGACATTCTGTAGATCATCATTCTCAGTAAAACGACACTTCCGACTCGTGATTTAAAAGTCGCGAAACTGGACGAATTAAAGGTGCCTTATAGATGCGCGTTAATTGTGATCAGTAAGAAATCCCTTAAGCCTCTGGCGCAGACTAAGGGCATGATTCGATTCGGATTCGAGTCTATAACCCTAAGGGATTGGAGGCTGATAAGCAACATCCTCCCTTTTAAACGAAGTAGAAAACACAGCCTCAGATCTTGGAAGGTCGATATATTTTCTTGAATGGATAGCGACGATTCCAATCTATCCGAGGTGACAAGTAAGCCGACGACCTCCACCTCTAACACACTATGCTAAATGTGTGTCGACGACGAATTCAAAAGAAATCCTTTATGATCACATGATGAGCTCTTGGGCACATTTTCAGAATCGGAGGACTCGAACAATACCGTGGTGAAGGCTTCTCCGGTAGATTGTAGCAATGATGCTACGGTTTCTCCAGATTAACCTCCATCATTCCAAAAAGACCTCGGTCATACCAATTCTGCGTCTATCTAAAGACATCATCCTAATCCAGGAACCATGGATTGTACAAGGTGGTTCATGGACTTGGGACACCTGAATACGTTCCGCTCTTTTATATAGACAGAGGTAAGATTAGAACTTGTATATTAGTGAAAACGTAGCCCTAATGTATTAATACTTCCTAACCTCACCGATTCCGGCATAACCGTTGTCAGACTGGAAACTGCCAAACATTCCTACTTGCTGGCATCGGCATATCTTGGCCAGCTACCATGGGGGGCCTCTCCCTGGTGACAACCTAGAAAGAGTGGTTTTGGAAGCTGAAAGGCTAAAAACATCATCGGGCAGCATCGACACTAACGATAGAGGTGAGTCACTTTCTGATTACATTATAAGTACTAACCTCATTGTACATTTTCACAACTAAAAACCGACAAGAAGTGCTGGATACCATTCTTGTCTCCGACAACATCACTCAAATAATAACGAACTGGATGGTATCGTCTGAACACTCTTTTTCAGATCACAGATACATCCAAGTTCAGTTTGAATGATGCTTCTCTCTGCCAACTAGTTTATTGGAATTATCGGAAAACTGATTGGCCAAAGAGGAACACTTTTAAAACATCACTCCTCTGAACTTTTAAGTCCCCCATGTAACACCAACGAGCTTGACATGAAAGTCGAGGCTCTCACAGTGGATATCAATCAGGTAATGGTCGCTTGCTGCCTTGTTGTTCAACCTAGAGGTAAGAACAAGCCGCACTGGTGGACACAAGCACAATCAAGCCAAAAGCACAAGAAAAGTGACAGACCGGGATTCATATAAAGAATACCTCAAAATATATAAAAAAAAAGAACTGAGGAAGGCAAATCTTCAATCCTGGAGGTCATTCTATCATACGATAACAGAAACCTCTGAGGCATCGCGGCTACGGAAAATCCTCTTTACAAATCCTTCTGTTTGAAAAAAAAAAACCGATGGCTCTTCGGCGACCGCAAGTTAGGAATCACTTAACCTGGATATTCACTTTCCAGGTAACTCCATATTCACGGCCAGTAACAACCTTAACAGGACTACTGTAGCCGCAACTAAGACTGATGGTCTGATTACAAGAGACAAGCTGCTCTGGGCACAACATAGCTTCAAACCATGCAAGTCTGCTGGACCGGTCGTCGGTATAATACCTGCTGAGCTACAAAGGTTTCAATTCAATATCATCTTGCCAAAGTTAGAGAATATCATAAGGAGCTGCGTAGAAATGACTCACATTCCCCTGTCATGGAGAGAAATTATTGTAGTTTTCATTCCAAAAGTCGGAAAATGTTTTCATGTTGTCCTAGAGGACCTCAGACCTATAGGTTAGTCGTCTTTCCTTCTGAAAACTCTAGAACGACTCATTGATATCCATATACGATCAAGAACTGATCCATGACTTTTGTCTATGGCTCAACATGCATACTGTAAGGGAAAGTCATGTCTACATTTACTGACTACCCACATCTAACGATCCCTACATTATAAAGAGTACAGAATGGTTGCAGTCCAACGTCAGTTAGAACCTAGCTACGAGTAGATATCAAAAAAAGGATGTACAGAAGGCGGCGTGATGTAATGTTATTTCTTAAGCGCCATAAAGAAGCACATGCATACCATATACTGTCTACAAAGTGGGATATTGAATACAGATTTTCCATACTTCAGATAGATGTACAATAACTAATCATTTTGACAACGATACCAGCGTTAAGGTCAAACGAAGAATAACTCTTGTGCACTGTTGTTTCTTTGGTTAAAAAGCAACTGATTAGCGAAGCGTTCTCTCGAACAACAAAAGATATTCTATATTCGTACTTACTAATCCTGTTCTATGGCCAAGAAACATTAACTTTGTCAAGTATAGACGAGTCTGTCCTTGGCTGTTTTGAGAGAAAAATGTATTCCTGCAAGACGACGCACAACGACGAACTCTTTGAATTTTAATCAACACCGACCTAGACATAAGGGTCTGAATGCAAACATTGCGAAAGCTGGAGCATGTAGAAAAGGCCACCACTCCAGCTCCGAGAATCTCCAAATCCACCCCGAAGGGACGCCGTAGTACAGGCAAATCATACAAGTGACACCGCTAGTGGATGAAGTCCCAACCAACTAACAAGTGCATAGGTGGTATGGTAGATGTTCGTTGCGAACATGATTCAAGTTCATTAGTTAACTAATTTTTAATGCATTGCAATTTCAACTGAATAATTTAATTGTGATTGATTGGTTGGAACGTTCTCAGTTGTATGGTTAATTATTCAATGTCATCTAATTCCTGTGACTTAATTAGTTTCAGTTCCATTGAATGATTAATGATAAAAGTTGAAGTAAAATGTAGTTAAAATGACAATTGACAACTACTTTAATTGTAGAAATTCTTCACACTAAAGAAGAGTACACATATCATAAACCTATCAGCCGCCTGCGAATCCAAAGTTTAATTTTCTATCAGTGGGATGAATCTATTAGCCTTCTGTTTAAGTATCTACAAGTAATTGCCATCAATGCGAATGACTTACAATTAGCTTTAAGTCCAATAAATTCATTAATTTTTCCATGCAATTATTTGTATTCTTTCCGTCCGGACTCCAGACAAATATGAATAAGAAAGTCCCACACTCAACACCTAACGATTTCACTCATACACAAAGACAAATAGCATCCTCTATAACATTTCAATTTTCTTAAAACGTAACACAATTTAAATTTAATTACAATCCCTCCTCCACAATTAATCGTCGATAAATTATACATAGAAAAGTTAGAAAAAAAAAATGAAAAAATAAAAAATATTACATCGTTAATGACTTACAAACAATTTATGACTTGTGACACTCCCCTTCAAAGACCACAGCACCTTGTCAAGATTTACAACTTTGCTAATTAATCATACGTCCACAGACTCCATGTACCTGGTCCTCTGGACCCAGTCCAAAACGACAACCAAACGACGACCAAACGAATAAATAATTCGCTCGAGGTAACATTATTCTCCCGCCAACTGAGAATCGAACGCTCGCACATCAATTAGAACCGACTATCGATACGAACACACCGAAAGATAGGGATCACAATAAATTTGATTTGAACGGAACTTCTTGTGTACACTCGAGTTTCGATGACCACGACAACGACCATATACCATAAGCCTCATCCACATTTACGGGTATCACACCACTAGCCGTGATATGGTGCGGTAGCGCTGGTGTTGGTGAAAAAATTCAAAATCGCCTCTGATCCTGTACTTAAAGTTACAGCGACAACAAATCACCTTCCAAATACCGAGTGCTCGAGTACTTGTGATTCTGGGCCGAGAAGGACCAATCGATTTAGTTTAGCTCGGTTGGGTACGTATGTACGTAGTAAAGGGAAACCTGCGCGATTTTCGCGCTATATTCACAAATTGACGACTGGGGATTTTGTGGCTCACCTATGGTAGTGAAGCAGTAAAAACCTAGAGGCATGGCATGGCAGAGCCAAGAGAATGGGAAGGTGAAAATTTGGAAAATGCATTTCCCTCTAACTACTACCATACATGGATTTGTATCGATTTCAACGAACACGATTTACGACGATATCGTCTACCAGCTACTGGTGTTACACACATGAATATACAATTTACAATTCGCAGATACAACTGATACTCGTAGGTGTGGTTCGAAAATGCTGGTACAAACAAGAAAAGTGACAGAAGAGATTTTTTTTTGGTTTTTAAATGAGAACCACAGGATTTAATATATGAAAGGGGTGTATCTAACGGTGATTAAAGGAGAAAAGCAGAAGCAAATATTGTAATTTAAATATTGTAAAAAAAGATACTGTCAGTTGGTCTAAATACGCAGATTTATGGAGTGCCTCAGGGCAGCGTTGTACAACCTTTAAAACTTTATTTAGAGATTTACTCTTTACTTAGCGATTTTAAAAATAAAAACTCAACCGTACAATAATAAAAAATATTTATTCCGTCTCGGACGAGCGCTGAGGACTGAATGAAAAAAAACAGTGTTACTTTAAGAAAATCTACCACCGGCAGCTCTTACATTTTTCTCTTAATTTTATGCTTACAATTCGGTCGTCCTGGCAAACAATCGTCCCGATTGACCCCAACTTGCTCACTAAACTTTATATATGGTTTCAAGTTCGCCACTTCCCATATCCCTGTATAAGGTATCTGACTCAATTGGAATCCTTCCACATCCTTCAATAAGTACTTATCGTTTGGTAATACCTGGTGCACTTCATAAGGTCCCTTGAACTTGGGAATTATCTTCTGGCATACTCCTGGTTGACTAACGAAGTTCTTCACCATAACATACTCTCCTACCCTATACTCTTTAGAAACCCTCCTTTTATCCTTCATTTGTTTATTATAATTTTGATTTTTTACAATTCTTTCGGCTGCCTTTCTTCGGATACCTACTAAATCCCTATCTTCCTCATTCTTATTTATCTCTTCCAATTTTTCCCTCAGCTGATCTATTATCTCTCCCCTTTGTATAATTCCAAAGAGCAATTAGCTTGCATATGCCCCAGTACTTTTATGAATAGTGTTATTCATAGCAAATTCAATCTTGGGCAAGATCTTGTCCAACGTAAATTCCAATCCGCCATTAGTCATCTTTGCAAGCATGGGAGCCAAGCTTCTATTTACACGTTCCACCTGTCCATTAGCTTGTGGCGAGGCCGTAGCGAACTTAACATGCTGTATGTTATTATCTTTTAAAAATTCCTCAAAAGCCATAGAGTTTAAACGCACTTCCTCGGTCCGACACCATTATCTTGGGCCTGCTGTAAGCACAGAAATAATCCTTCAGACAAGTTAGAACCTCATTTGTACCAGTGAAGCGTACGGCATATAGCTTCGTGAACTTCGAAAAGGCATTTATGACCAAGAAGACATACTTCTTCTTTGAAATCTTTAAGAGTTACTGGACCGAAATGATCCACATGGAGCGTATCGAAGGGCACATCGCCTTTAGGTATATTATGTAAAAGCCCCTCGTGCAAACCAGCCTTCGCCGAGAACACTATGCATTTCAGACAATTACTAATATAGTCCTGATTTTTTTTTTCTCATTTTAGGAAACCAATACGATTTCAACACAGCATTTAACACTTTCTCGCTTCCTACATGCCCCATTTCGTCATGATATTTATGCAATATACTCCTTTCCATGCTATTAGGTACAAAAAAAAAGAATGTTCTGTCCAGTTTTCCTATATACTAAACCATTTCGCAACTCATACATACTATCTTCCTCTATTTGCAATCGTTCTCTAATCTTTTGTATATCTTCATCTCTATTTTGGCAAATCGACAAGGTTTGTTCAAAAGTATTATCTTCAAGTACTAATATATTCGTGATGCGGCTAAGTGCATCTACATGTTGCATTTTACTACCATTTCTATGTTCCAAAACATAATCGTAGTTCTCTGTAACTCAAGAGCCCATCTAGCAATTCTAGGATTTATTTCTTTCTTGTCGAGTGTAAGCGTCAGGGAATTACAATCGGTGATAATTTTAAACTTTAGACCGTGCAGATAAATTCTAAATCGCTTAAGTGCATTAATAATCGCTAAGGTTTCCAGCTCAAAGCTGTGATATTTAGATTCACAATCTGTCGTTTGTTTTGAAAAATAGAAAATTGGATGGAACTTCCCATCGGTTTTCTTCTGTAGGAGCATTGCTCCGTATCCTACCGAACTAGCGTCGCAGTGAAGTTCTGTCTCGTCTCGTGGATCATAAATAGCTAATATTGGTGGCTCAATCAATTTTTGTTGCAAACTTTCAAACGCTCTCATCTCATTTGCTTCGAACTTAAATGTAGTGTTCTTCCTAATTAGTTTATACAATGGCTCAGCTAACAAAGAAAATCCTTTAATAAATCTTCTGAAGTACGAACATAGACCTAAAAAGCTATGCACTTCCTTAGCACTCTGTGGTATAGGAAAATTCTTGACAGACTCAATTCCTTTATCCTCAGGTCGTATCCCTTCTTTTGATATCGTATATCCTAAATACCGAATTTCTGACTCTAAAAATCGACATTTATCAAGTCGTAGCTCCAGTTTATTCCCAACCAATTTTTCAAAAACTTCTCCTAATATAATTAAATGTTCCTCAACCGTCTCTTTGGCTATCATGATATCGTCTAAATAGATTGCGATTTTTCCTGCTCGAATGAGATCTTCAAACACCTCGTTAATGAATCGTTGGAAAGTCGAAGCAGCATTCCTAAGCCCGAACGGCATCTTTATAAATTTATACTGCCCCAATGGAGTCACGAATGAGGTGTATTTGACCGATTCTTCCTCCATTTTTACATGGTAAAACGCACTTTTCAAATCTAAGAGTGAAAATATCTTTTTTTTGGCCAGCCTATCAAGTAGATCGTCAATTAATGGTAACTTAGCGATTTTAAAAATAAAAACTCAACCGTACAATAATAAAAAATATTTATTCCGTCTCGGACGAGCGCTGAGGACTGAATGAATAAAAACAGTGTTACTTTAAGAAAACCTACCACCGGCAGCTCTTACATTTTTCTCTTAATTTTATGCTTACAAACCCATACTTTTTATTAAACGTATGAATAAAATAAGCAATTACAGCACTAAAACTCAAACAATTTGGGGCAGCTGCCTTGAAAATTCCGTTGACAAAGCTGTTGAATTTACCTGCATTTTTTTTTTAACTTCTTTTATAATTTTTTTTTCAATGATTTTAAAGAACTTAACACTCAAGTGGACATGAATGTGCTTAGAACGCCTCAGCATTATAAAGACTTGAGAAAGAAAGGCCCACATGTGATAACACTCTGCCCTTTAAGGGCTTAATGAGGCCATTTCTTGCACGGCATGATGGAGAAATATTGTCAAGATGAAAGTGTATGAAAGATGACTCTCCGTTGATGCAGGATATACAAATTCAATCATTTTTCGAAAAATAAAAATAAAAATTAAGATTATCGACATTTTGCGCTAAGTAAGAATCCTACTTCCACATCTACCGGGATTTAAGAAAGATTGCCCGACGAGTGAGGGTTAATGTAGATTACCATACAACACATGTACATTTTATTTGCAATGGACGGAATAGCTAGAGCTTACGTCTTCTGAAAAGATTTCTGGCTAAATGATGGCGATACGTCTTGGTTGTGTGATTCACATCAGTAAGAGACCCACCCCTATGGTTTCAGGCGACTTGGAAAGGACGAATGTGAGACGTTTTTATAGGCAGAAGTTCTTACTATCGAAGGTTTACCAAAGCCTGCTGAAAGAGTGATGAAGCCAAAAATAAATTCGTCTTGTTTTTGGTGTATGGCTGGGTATTGAACCCAGATCTCTGATGAGGACGCTAACAAACTCAACCACTGCACCAGGTTAAAACCTTCAACGGAAGTCACGCAATCTATAAAACTTTTTCTTTAAATGGTACTCAGATGTCAAAAACTTGTTCTGTTTCCTAGAGCTATTATCTGCGTTAGACAGAAGGTAAGACTAAGACTTGCTTAGGGAATAGCCAGAGGTTGTGTAGCGAGGCGTTTAGTTAGAAATTCAAAATCACTGGATACAAGAATGTAGTGGGTGTTTTTTTGGAGTGTCGGACTTTTTAAGGCATTAAATGTCAAATCAGCTGTCACGTTCAGCTGCCAAGCTTCATTTGTTTTCCGTACAGTTTGTCATTTCATAATGGGAAGATTGACCATACAACGACTTCAAATCGTTAAAATTTATTTACAAGAGCACTGCGTGAACTTTACGGTAGACAACATCGGCCATCTCAGTGTGCAATTTATCGAATGCGAACAGTGCGTTTGGAAAAAAATATCGCGGCTGTGAAAGCTAGTGTTGAAGAGGACCCGAATTTATCGATTCGTCGTCGTTCGCAGCAACTTGGTCTTTGTCTGTGAACTATCTGGAAAATTCTGCGCATGGATCTTGGTCTCAATGCTTTATAAGATCCAATTGGTACAAGAGCTAAGGCCGTGTGACTATTTATTGCGTCAGATGTTCAGCGATTGGGCTTTAAATCAACTGGAAATTGCTACGTAAACAAGCAGAATTGTCGTATTTGGAGCGAGGACACTCCTAAAAGAAGTTCACCAAATGCCATTGCACCCAGAATAATGCACTGTATGGTGCGGATTGTACGCCGATAGTATCATCGGTTCTTATTTCTTCAAAAATGAGACCTGAACACAAGTTACTGTCAATAGACACCAGTAGAATGCGATGAGCAATGATTATTTGTTCCCAAATTTACGTAAAATCAATGTGGAAGAAGTGTGTTTCCAGGATAGTGCTCCACCCCATAATATCAACAAAAACATCGCTTTATTGAAAGCACGATTTGGCAATAGTAATTTCAAGAAATGGATACGTCAATTGGACATCAAGATCGTGCGTTGTGACGCCATTGAATTATTTTCTGTGGGGCTACGTCAAGTCACTAGTTTATGCCGATGAACCCGTAACGATTGACGTTTTGGAGCAAAACATTGTTCGAGAAATACGCGATATACGCGAGGTCGAAAAAAATACGACCGATTATCCAACTCTGAAAAGAATAAGACCGAAAGTGGTAACTAAAAATTATTTACCCCTGCCGATTGTGAGCACTTCTTTCGAATCGTATTAGGAAATATTAGCTCAGTCAGAAGCGCTGGAAAATTGAGAAGAAAAGCCATCGAAAGACAGATTACATTTTGTAAGTCTGAATAAGATGCAGTCTTGGTAAATGACATCATTTAACAACCGTCTGACTTATTTGAAATGATATAGATACGAGCTGTGCTGTCCTCGTTATTTAAATACACCAAGCGACATATTCTCTTGACAGTTGCCATAGCTAATGACCTTTGATTTAACCAGACATCGCGAGTTCTTTCTTGTCCAACACACTATACAAATCTGTCACTCGTCTACTAGTGACATGAATCAATATACTCGAACTATATATGGCAAAAACAAATGGACCGCATAGACAAATGCGCGTTACCAGTTGGCAAATTGATTAGAAAGTCTCCACACTACACCGTCACTAGCTGCCACATTTGGCTCGCGAAATATATTTTCCCCCTTCCCAGTTGCACTCTGCAAGTGGGTAATTTACTGCCATTCTGTTCAGTTCGGATTCAGATGGTTTAGTCTCCCAAAAAATGAGACAAACACGAATAGAAAATGAATTTCAGGTTTATAATCGAAAGCATTTTATGTCCATAAGTTAGAGTATCTCATACCAAAGTTAGCATAGGAACCACCGCTAACGAATTTTCACATGAAACATGCGGACATGTACAGTATCCATGAGGACGACCATGGAGGTCTTCGAAAGGGGCACTGCTGCTGTTAGCTTTCAATTTAGAGGCTCAAACTTTGTAAATTAATTTGGATTTATTGAATGTACATATTCCAACCGTTGCAATCTCACAAATGCACTGTGTATTCTGAATGCCGACTAATTTCGAATGAAACGCAAACGAATGTTGTTTAGTTTAACTGAGTTGTGGTGTTCCAGATTGAATGACAGAATTGCATGCTTTATGGGTATTTGGTTACCTTTTGTATCTTTGTATCTAATACAGTATTCAATGGTCACATGTGATACTCATGCACACTTGTACATTCCACATAATTGCGGAAGCAATGTGTAATTTTTAATGAGAGGACATTTAGACACCAACTGATTGGGATACGAATCTCGAAACGGAAAGAAATGTTGATATTTCATTATAGGATCGGATTGGATCGAATTCGGATTGCAACCGGGTGCGGACAGCTGCTGTTATGGAATTTCTAATGATTCAATTTAGATACAAATTAGTAGCAATTGCAATGGCTGCTGTTGTTGCTGTCGATCTACTCGTACGATCTATCTGTTAGACATTGATTACTAAGTTGCACATTCTAAGTTATGAGTGTATGACAAGTGGGCGATTTGGTGCGAAATAATAAGAATAACAAATTAACGGTTTACCTTTGGAATGCTGAATTGAAACGGCCTTCAAATTACCTGAAATGAGAAGAGAAAAAAATATGGCAAAACCGTTAATTTAATAATATTAATGGAGGTCGCAGACAAAGTGTTGTTTAGAGTGGAATTATGATTAATAGAGATATGCTCTGATGTAAAATTGATTTATTTTACTCCAGATGATATAATTGTATAGGATTTAGATTAACAAGTCTTGAGAAAACAAAATGGAAACAAAATGAATGAGTGAATGGTCAACGGTAATTGGTTCTTAATTGAATGACAGATATATTACGATTTTGATACAACACGGTGATACGATCCATTATAAACCTGCAACAATACGAGTACATGCATAATTACACTTGAGAATAGGCGTGTGGCCTTATTTTTATTTTACGTTTTCTTTTATTTATAATTTAGAAGGTTGAACGGAGCAGCCTTATAGTATAATATGCTATTCTAATCCGTTTGGATAAATTAAGAATATTTCAGTGGTAAAGCCTTAATAGGCTGTGGTAGAAGGCGCCCTTAGAGTTGCACACAGTATCGTCTAAAGTTATTAAGAATGTTCCTTTGGCTTCTTGAAGGGATTGACAAGCAAACGGGTATCTATGGACTGAAAACGATGGCACTCAACTAATAACATTTTCCCTTTTCAATTTGAAGCTTCTCCATCCATCCTAATCACTGTAAATGCGATGCCTACTGGACGCTGCAGTCATCATGTCAATGTCATCAGAGATTTGAACCTTTTGAATGCTTGCGTTCTGTAGGTGGGAGGTTGTACTACCACATTTTGGCAAACCAACCAAGACCCACGAATAAGGAATTTCCTATCTAATGAGAACCCATGCAAATGAAATAAGAACGACTAACTTCTTTCCGATCTGCACGTGGAATATTAAGTCGCTTAGTAAGCAGCATGTAGTCAAACAATTAACGGAGGCCCTAGATAAAGAAAGGGCAAGAAACGTGATGAGACGTGTTGAGTTTTCGACGAGTAAACCATCGCTTTATGACAAATTGTAAAAATGGCAAATTTTTCAACATCGACATCAGGCTAATATTCCTTATCTGATAGCAAAGACAGCTTCTACAAAGTACTGGCCAAAACATACAAACAAAACAGATTTGAATTAAGAGACTTTGTAGCGGAGCCAAAAATTTACACCGCTGTTACGCATATTTTTCATCTTAAAATTCACAGGAGATTTAAAATAGTTCTGATCACCACATTTCCAAGCTACTCCAGCATGATGGATGTCTGAAGGTTTCGAGGAGAGAACTTTGTCACCAACCACTACCTTGTTATTCTCAGTTTGCATATGCAGTATATGGTATATATAATCTCAAGGGATTGCCATCCTATACTTTCTATTACCAAACACTGAAGACTAGGGGAAGTGCTGTTAAAAAATTACCAGAGATGTCGCCCTTGGGTTTCTCTCAGTCTGGTGAAAAACCTGGTGAAATAAGAAACGTATACTGCATAGAAGAACACAATTGTTTGCGACTTCTACAGGCAGAAGAGACGGGATGGACACAGGCTTTCAGAAGAAATAGAATAGAATAGATGACGAGCGTATGATTTTGCTGAATGGTAAATAGAACATGTCAATGCTACAAAACTTGATATGGAAGGACCATTTCTGTAGATTTTACTTCAACTCAACGATTATCGGAATTAAACCGTCAGACAGAATGAACAATTTTATCTAGACAATGATCGCCAATCATTTCGTCTACCCGGTGTGGAAGAAGTAAAATCAAAGCAATCAAACTTAAGTCCAGTAAGGCAATGAAGCTTTTAGAATTGACGGCTTACTCACCGAGATGCATACAGCAGTAGGAGATTACTTGTAAAGAGTTTCGCCTTTGAGTTTTCAACTACTGGTGCCTAAGGACTTGCCAACAACCCATTGGTCCATATCGGTGTGTCCACTAAATATCAGTGTTTCTCAATGCGACACTTCGTAATGCGCAAGTACGAGGGGCGTTCAATATATTCTCGGTATCGATATGAAGGAAAATACGAATTCAATTTAAATTGTTTTTATTTTTCAATATAATCTCCCCTAACATCAATGCATTTGTTACATCTTGAGATAAGCTTTTTTAAACCCTCAAAAAAATAAATTTCCTCCTTCTCTGCAAAATACCCATTTATTGCCGACTTGAGTTCTTCATCATCCGAAAATCTTTTTCCACGAAGACATTTTTTCAAATCCGGAAATAGGAAATAATCACTAGGGGCAAGGTCTGGACTATAGGGTGGGTGTTGGATTTCTTCGAAACCACAATCTCGCGCAGCAGCCTTGGAAACTCGCGCCGTGTGAACAGGAGCGTTGTCATGAAGAAGCAACACACCCGCTGCGAGTTTACCCCGTCTTTTCTTTTTAATTTCCTCCCGCAAATTATGCAAAGTGGAAGCGTAGGATGTGGCGTTGATGGTTTTACCTTTTTTTTTTGTACTCAATGAGCAAGATTCCCTTTGAGTCCCAAAAAACTGTGGCCATGAGCTTCCCGGCAGACGGAGTGACTTTGAACTTCTTCGGGGGGTCTGTTCATTTTTTATGACACTGCTTTCTCTTGGACTCTTGTTTGCTTTCAGGGTCATAGTGGTGGACCCATGTTTCGTCCCCAGTAACAATTCGATCCATAACACCGTCCGCGTTCTCACTACACATCTCCAAAAGCTCTCTACAGCATGCGATTCTCACTTTTTTCTGAGAGCATTCGTGGCACCCACCTTGCACTGACCTTTGAAAGGTTAAGATGGTCATAAAGAATGGTGTGAATGGTACCAATTGAAAGCTTAGTGATCTCTGCCATCATTTTCACCTTTATTCGGGCATCCTCAAGAACAAGTTTTTCGACTTCTTTGATGCTTTCTCCCGTACAAGCAGTAGCCGGGGCGCCGGAGCGCTCTCTCTGCCTCTCTTGAACTCACTTGACCACGTTTGCACAGTTGATGATGAAGGTGCGGAACCCTGGTAAACAGCCACCATCTCTTCATGAATAGTTTTTTAACTTTTTCCTTGCTTAGTGAGAAATTTAATTACAGCGCGATGCTCAATTTTCACCATCATCGTCTCAGTTGCCATTATGATTCTGTTTAACTAGAGATAAAACGCGAATTAATAATCACATTTATATGAAATTTTACATGAATGCACTAAAATAATAGTATTACTTGATAAATATTCACTTTATATATACAACCACAGCTTCACCCCGATACCGAGAATACGTTGAACGCCCCTCGTAAGTTTAATTGTTGAAGTCACCGCCATTAGTGAGTTACCGCTGTTACGAGTACCATCTCGTGTTCCTGCATCAATTTAATTGTCCTAGTTTAATACGTTTAACGTCAATTCAGGACCGAATAGCAAAATGTGAATCCGCCGTTTCTCAACGATTGCTATTCTATCATTGCGCAATAGAAACTACGTTTGTGTTACGAAACACATTGGGTGCAGTGAACACCTTACCCAGCAACATAAACAAACAACAGTCAGCATAAAGGGGACAACAGTCACGCGCTCACGCAGCTCAGCTATAACATCTTTTACCAAACGTTAGCATAGCTGGGGACAACGACTGCTACCTTGCTGACTCACCGTAGCATTATGCATGTTCGGTTATTATTTCATTGTTTAAGTAGATTAGTTTAGGTAAGCATTTATTTGTAATTAATTATAAGTATAAAAGACGCATTCGGCCCAACAATGAATGTCATTCTTTCATTGATTGATCAAACGCAAGCGTGATTATTTCACATCAACTCAACCAGTGGACAAGTTCAAGTGATTGGCTCACTACTCATCAAGGATAACATGTTTATGTGCTTGATATCCAAAATCATTCAACATTTTTGATGACCCCGAACGAAGAAGACCACAATCAACATGGAGCAATTGACTACGAGTCAAAGAACATTGGGAGAAGAAATCCAACAGATAGTGAGAAATTTCACTAAGGATTCTTCAACCTGAAAAACAACGGAAGAGTACTTAAGTTCCAGATTGGACGGATTGGATACCATATGGGAAGAAGCGACCGACACTAGGATTCGTTCTCTAACGACAATGCCACTAGATTAAACAGCTATAGAACAAGTACAGGCAAATCTTGAGTGAGTCGTTGGCACAAATAAAGTCCAGCAACGACGAAAAGGCTGTTATCGGGAAATATCCGCCGACAAAGCCAGACGAGACACAGTCCTCATCAAACATACTTCCATCATTTGCCCCAATCATCAAAAAAACATCCTCAAAAGCAGAATCAGGCCATGACGAAACTGTGGAGTCAAATTGAGGAAATTCGTTACTAAATTTGGGAAGCAGTAGACGACCCAGTAGCAGAGGGGTACATCATGGAGTTGTATACCAAATTGGAGGCAGAAGTTCTAAGGAATCAAGCTCTGTTGGGAACAGCAATTTTTGATGGAGATTATCGGAAATGGCAAACATTTTCTCAAAATGATTCACAAACAGCCATTACCACCAATCCAGAAAATGGTGTTTAAAAACGAATGAGTCAGGCGATGCAGAGCGATTACTGCGACACCTCGAGTTAAACGAAGACAACTGCCACATACCTTGGAAAATCCTTCAGGACAGATTCAGCAAAAAAAAAGAATCCTCACATCCTCACTAATTTCAACTCTGAAATGAAGGCAATAAGGGAGTTTCATGACACCATTCATGAATGCTTATCGGCACTGAAGACGTTTGATATAGAGACGGCTTATTGGGATCCCCTACCCATAAACATACTTATAAAAAAATTGGATAGACAAAGCCATCTCTTGTACGAGCATTCCCTGCAGAATCATAGAGAACTGCAGACAACAGATGGGTTCTTAAGGTTTTTGAGAACCCGATTCGAGATATTAGAAGCTGTTGGGGGAAAGGACAAGGCCAGAACAGTGACAAAAATAAGAGGACACCGGATATACCATTGCGAAGAATTTCTCAAGATGTTAGCACCGGAACGGCTCAAATGGATCCAAAAATAACGACTTTGAGTTAATTGCTTCAGAACAGACCACACAAAGAAAACATGTTTTGCACGATGTTATACGAAATGCTCAGGAAGCACAATACCTTGTTGCATCTAGAACGGATAACCACAACGACGCAATAGGGAGAGAGGGGCGCTCCGACAACTGTAGCCACGATTCAGCAAGTAAATAACAAGCAAGATTACGTGCTTATAGTCACGGCCAGGGTGTCCATCACGGCAAGTAAAGGAAAAAGCTATGAGGTCCGAGCTATGCTGGATTCCGGCTCTCAGATAAATCTAATAACTGAGAGATTCATCAAACGTTTATCTTTGTCACCAATAGCATCCTCCCTCTACTTCGAAGGCATTGACAGGAGAACACGAAGCGCAAATCAACGAGTCAACCTTGGACTACGATCAACAAGCGGACATCTCGATTGCAGGCCAGCATCGTATCACATCAATCCACACTACCACCTGGATCATACCCGAAAACATCAAGTTGGCTAACCCAAATTTCCACCGATCCGACAAAATCGATGTCCTATTGGGAGCAGAATTTTATTATCAGCTCATGCGACCAGAAAAGATACAAATTGGTGACAGAATGCCAATCCTCCAAAACACTGTACTAGATTGGATCGTAACTGGGAAAATTGGAGACGTAACACCCAACTCAGCAACCTGTGGAATATTCTGCGAGGAAGACTCCACAAACGAACTCATTGAAAGATTCTGGAAGGTTGACCACTTTGCGAAACACACTTCAGTCAAAATGTCTCTAAATCGGAAACCAGTTACTTCATCGTCAGACTACCGTTTCGAGAAAATGGGGCAGCCTTAGGTGACTCAAAACAAACAGCCTTAAATCGTTTCTATTCCTTGGAAAGACGTCTCTACAAAAACCCCAAGTTTAGAGAAGATTATGTCAAGTCCATGGACGAATATGAGTCTCTCCAGCATATGGAGGAGATCAAACATGAAGCCATAAAGGAACCACATTTCTTCTTTCCACACCATTGCATCTTGAAACCAGATAGCAGTACAACAAAACTATGCGTGGTTTTCGATGCATCCGCAAAAACGTCATCGGGGCTTGGGCTCAACGACATTCTTCAAACTGGACCTACAGTACAAAGTAAACTATTGTTCATACTCCTTCGCTTTCGTCTGCGCAAGTATGTCTTTACAGCCGATGTCGAGAAGATTTACAGGCAAATAATCATGCACGAAGAAGATCAAATTATCAGCTCATCACACCCAATGTGTTTCGTAATATATGTGGAAAAGCTTCTCCGCTGTTGCGTTGATATTTGTGATATGTTTTCATCGAAAGATCCGGTAATTCCCCAACTGATTTTGCCTAATGAATATTCCAAAAGTCTTTTTTTTATGAGAATCGAAAGAATCGATTTTGTAGTGTTTCTTTGCCACACAAAGGAAAAACATTCGCTTCCACCCAAGGCATTATACCAATATACGCAAGACAATTTAAATAAACACCATAGCAGTAGGTGGTGTTCTACCCAAATTGACATTTAACTTTGACCTTTCAAAGACATCGTACGTACGAGTACAATATTGTCAAAAGGTCATGTCACTAGGAATCAGTAAAACAACCCAAACACGAAAGGTCTTCACCCAGAATGTCGTACGAAAACGAATATGTAAACTGGTAAGGATCAATATCAAATTCTCAAACATCACTTAACCTTAGATGTACTCGTATGTACCTCATGTTTAATCAAAACTAACAACACATTTCTAAAATTCCAATGATCTTTTGTTAAAAGAGCCATCCTTCCTTCAGTTTTCCATCTCCGCAACCAATTCAGCAGAAAATAAAGATTTAATACCACCAACAACAATGGAGAAAAGAAAAAAACCATATACAAATAATCCACGTGGGACTTCCACCCACCACCTGTGCCCAGGATAAAACTTCAACCTAATCGAACCAAATGACGTTCGATAAATACCATCATTCGGCCCCTTTTTATTAAAAGCCCAAGCTCGTGTCCAGGCACACAAAAGCCAATAACAACAACAGCTAACGAATAATGCCAACAATAAGACTGAGGGAAAGTACACTGTTTCCCAATTTAACGTCCACTCATCGCACAGGGGATTACTGTCAATAATTGTCCCCCCAGCCCTTCGCGCATAAACCACAATAATCCTGCACACATGCACAGGCAACGAGCGAGAGTCCTTGGGGTCCCATTTTTCCCCGAAATCATCGAACTCATGACGATATGCCTTCTCCGTTGGCGTCCCAGCCCTCAATCGTCCTACATGCGTCCTTCATGCGTACCCTTCCGTACCTTCATGGTTCTGTGCCACTCTGCCCGTTGGCCAAAATTGTCTTTTGTTGTGCTTTCGACAGAAAGGAATTGGCCTGTCATTTAGTATTTGAGTTCGGGCTTTTCGAATTTTTGCACGAATCAACACAAAAACGCTGACGAACGACGGCACGGGAATTTTCACCCCCTGATGTCATCGTCGGTGGTACAGATACATAATAGTACACTGGTGCGTATGTGGAACATTTTCTGGATTTATCTTCTTTTTTTTTTTTGTTTTTTTTTTTTTACAAATAAATCAGAGTCACCCTTGGGAGGATTAGAGAAGGAGATGTGGGGGTACACCATGCTTATACTTGTATGTCATCTTCTATAACAATCCATCGGATTGCGCGTGTGTATGTGCATAGTAAGAAATGGGGAAGGGGCAGAAATATTGAAGCAAGAAAAATGCGAAAATCATTTAAGTGGCTTACGTTGGTTTCGAATGAGGCGAAGAAAAGAATTAAGAAGAAGAAAGTGAATACTGTTCCATGCCCAGCTGGGGTTAGCATAGGGTAAGAAAATATAATCCGTTTATGAATGCAGATTTAGAGAACCTTTATCCGGTGGAAATTTAATGCGATTGATAAGATTTCGAGCTTTTCCATAGAGAGACCAGGTCGATGGGTAATCATCGATACCAGATATCGATACATACCTGTTTTTGTAACAAAATACATATGTCGTATAAGAGTTCGTTTTCTGCGGCATTTAGGCCAACCAAAAGTGCTCTTTCTGCTACGAGCGTCCTTACTACTATTGAGTTACTGTGCGAGTATGCAACAGAAGAACTTTGAGCGCCGATGACATTTAACGGAACTGTGGATATTTGTTTTCAAAGCGAGATTTATAAAACTTTCTAACTTGGAGCTTGGAGCTTATCCCTCTCGTTACCACCCGCTGAAATTTGAGATTTGGTGTAAATTCTTCAACGCATTTCGCAATCAGGTGCAATTCCTCTGGTCATAACATAGCTTGAGGTAGAAGCGGTGTCTGTGAGTGAGGTAAACTCTTTTAGATATTTTGATATCGGTTTTAAAAACATGAAATCCTGTCCTTTTTTCCATGGAATGTCTCAGTCATTCGATGAAAAATGAGTTAGTGCTTAAAGTGCTTAAAATACTTGCACCCACTACGTTGACGACGAGTGCCTGCAGCCTGATCCAAGCGCTGCACAGTGGGGCAAAACGGCCTCAAAACTGGAAACAATTCCTGCGCTGGATTTAGACAAGTGAAACTTTTTGAAATCGCTAGATATCACCTATTAGTGGTAAATAAACTCATTTTCACTTTTAATTTTTTTATTTTGTACGTTTTAATTAAGAATTAAAGTATACACATAAATCGAACAATTTTATTTACAATTGTTTTACATTTTTTTCGAACTTATATATGTACATATATAAAGACGTAATTAAGACTACATACGAGTACTTTTGGTTGTGTGAAAATGTCTGATTTTGTGCCAAATAATCGTCACTTGCGGGAAGTGTTGATTTTCTTCTTTCATTCGAAGAAAACGGCAGATGAGGCGCATCGGAAGCTACAAAAAGTTTACGGAGATGCTGCTCTAAGTGAAACAACGTGCCATGATTGGTTCCGTCGCTTCAAAGACGATCATTTCGATGTTGACAACCATCCGTGTGAAGGAAGGCCAAAATCCTTCGAAGACACTGAATTGGAGGCATTGCTGGATTAGGATCCGTGCCAAACGCAAGAAGATCGTACTCCCGCCAAGCATGCGTTGGAAATGATTCAAAAACAAGGAGCTTGGGTTACCTATGATTTTTTTTTTCGCATGTGAAAAACTGCTCCAGCGGCAGGGTCCAGGAAGGACTGCAACTCAAAGAGAAGAAAGTCATGGGAATTGCACGGTCATGCCTCTACGTCGTCAGCTCGGCCGAATATTCACGCTGCAAAGGTTATGCTGTGTATTTGATGGGACCAACGAAACCATCACTGGGGAACGGTATCGACCGATGCGATGGAAGCGAGCACTGCGCGATAAACGGTGACAATACGATCAGAGGCACGAAACCACCCGCCATATTCACCAGAAATTGCGCCGTCCGATTATTATGCAAAAAATAGCTTGATTCGTGGATAACCTCAAAAGATGAACACTTTTATCGTAACGGTATTCGAGACTTCCAGAAAGATGGGAAAGAGTTGTAGCTAGCGATAAGCAATACTTTGAATGCTTCATTTGTAACCATTTTTCCACAAGAAACTTGTATTTTCAATTCTACTTTGATATTTGTGAAGTAAAAGGATACAAAGTACACGTCAACAAGACATGAATCGCGTGTAACCTACGCTCAAAGAATCACACTTGCGAGTTGACAGATTTGCCAAAAGGCAGGAAAGCCATTGGGTGTATGTGGGTATTTAAGCGGAAGGCTAACGTTGTGACTGCATTACTTAAATATAAAGCAAGGCTGGTCGCACAAGGATTCGGACAGAAATAAGGGACAGATCATAATGAAGTTTTTGCACCAGTTGTTAGGGTTACAATCCTGCGTCTTTTACCCGCAATTGCAGTACAGAACAGTCAACACGTTTATCACTTTGATGTAAAGACCGCATTTTTGAATGGCGAGCTAGTAGAAACAATCTATATGAAGCAGCCGGAGGCTTTATCAATCCAAAATTGAAGAATTTAGTTTGCAAGCTTCGCAGTCAGCAAAGGTGTAAAACGAGAAGCTGCATAAGGTAATTCTGAATTTAAAGTTTGAGCAAAGCTTAGCGGATCCATGTTTTGCATTCAAATTCAAGAACATCACTTAATGGCTTACTATATATAGTAGTTTACATGGATGATCTTTTAATAGTAAAGGGTTTTCCAATAGGGACTTGACAATTTTGAATTTAATTTGTGAACGCACTCTTTCACTAATCATCAAACTGTCACTGTCAATTTATTCAGTAAACTCAACATTTTCATCATGGTAAAGTACACGAACGAGCAACGTCTGCAAATTATAAAAATTTTCCACCGAAATTCGGAGTCGGTGACTGTAACTTTAAGAGCGTTAACTCCAATTTTCGGTCGTAATTCTCGCCCTAGTATACAGGCAATAACAAGTTTAGTGCACAAATTTGAGTCTTCATATGAGTTGTGTGATGTGGCCGTGTTAGTTAGACAAAGGGTTGGTCGAAGTGTCGAAAATATCGCTGCTGTTCAGGCGTCCGTAGCAAACGATCCAAATCAGTCAATTCCAAGGCGTTCTCAAGAATTGGGCATCGCTCAGACCACATTATGGCGTATTTTGCGTAAGGATCTTGGTTTACACCCATACAAGAACAAGCTGACTCAAGAATTGAAGCCGATGGACCATTTGAAGCATCGTACGTTCTCCGATTGGGTTCTGGAGAAGATGCGCCAAAATGATGAATTTCATCGCAAAATCATCTTCAGTGACGAAGCTCATTTTTGGCTCAATGGGTTCGTCAAGAAGCAAAATATGCGTTATTGGTCGGGTGAAAATCCACATGTGCTTCATGAATCACCACTTCATCCACAAAATATAACTGTTTAGTGCGGTTTGCATGCCCGCGGCGTTATTGGGCCATATTTTTCCGTCGACGATAACGATCGTCGCGTTACTGTGAATGGTCAGCGTTATCGCGACATGATCACTGATTATTTTTGGCCCGAATTGAAAGATATGGACTTGGACGACATGTGGTTTCAACAGGATGGTGCCACAAGCCACACAGCACACGCTACAATCGATTTATTGAAGAGTATGGGCCAGTCGATTGGCCGCCTCGTTCGTGCGATTTAACGCCGCTTGTCTATTTTCTGTGGGGCTACGTTAAGTCATTGGCTTATGCCAACACGCCGACGACGTTGGAAGAGCTCAGAGCCAACATTGTGAAATTTGTGGCCGAGTCGTTGAAAATTGGGTCTAACGAATCGTGCCCGCGGTGGCCATATGAACGAAGTCGAGTTCCATTCATAATTGTTTTGATTGTACTTCAAGCCGATAATAAAGTTTTTGAAATATCTCAACTATCTCAAGTCCTTATTGGAAAACACTATAGATAAAAATTATGGCGTATTCAAGAGACGGCTGAACGGATTCTTTTTTCAGTATAATGGGCCTGCAGAAAGCAGTCCTGCGTAGCATGGTCAAGTGGTGAAGCAGAGTACACTGCAATGGCAGAAGCAGGAAGGTACATAACTACTGTGGATAAGAAGACTACTGAAGGAATTTGGCGAAGATGAAAATCAGTCACATTGTATGAGGACAATCAAAGTGCTATCAGGTTGTTAAAGAGTGGCGAGTCAAGAATAGAACTCCACAAATCAACGTGAAGTACCACTTTATAACAGACCTAGTGAGGAAGGGAGTTGTGAACGTACAATACTGTTTAACTGAGGAAACGGTAGCTGATATGATGAGAAAGCCACTGGGAACTACAGAAACTCAAAGATTTCGAAAAGCATGTCAGCTGATAGACGAAAACGATGCAGTTGAATTCAATGCGGCAAATCGTTGAACTATTTGCATATCATAGTGAATTAATTAGAATAACCAGTCATAGATGGAGCAACGACTTTTCGCATTATCAGTTATTGTTCTTTTTCTTTCACACTTTTTCGCCATTAGCTACATTTTTTTTTTATCTAAGCTGTAAGCTAATATATTGAACGTTTGAACGTGCTGTACATATAAAATGGCCTACATTTCTGCATCCTCATCACTAACTCTTAACAACTTTGCATCATTTCGTAAGAAGTAAATGAAAAGTTAGTGTACGATAGAAGGGGAATGGAACCAAGTAGCTAAACAAAACTTTCCCAAAAAGATACAAGTACAATAGACCTGAAATTTTATTACACAAACTGAAGAGTATCGCCTTAGCTTAGCTGTCAGCTCAACTTCATCTGCTATAGATCCTTTTGTATGTCAAATTTCAACTGTCACTATCCGAATCATCATTCACCTTATTTCTCGCCCAAAGGATACTTCACAAATCAGAAATCCATTTATAAACACACAGAAACTCAGTTTAAAGTGAGAGGTCTGGTTTTGTTCTTTCTTTTTTTTTTTGTTAGTGCCACTGTGTTTTCAAATCGTTCCGTCCACTTTGACATGACGACGACGAGCCTACTAATGCAATTATGAAGGCAAAATGTGAAAATACTATGAAATGCGAAACAAAAACCAAACCAGGAGGATTGGGTTTCAGTTTCAGTCGAGCATTTATTGTAAAAACACATTTTAGCACCTGGAACGTGTAACAGACGAGCATAAGAACCACGGGGTGCTGCCGTCTCTCATTCAAGTGGTGTCATCTAGATAGCGATTCTTCCCTTCAAAACACGACTACAAATGCTACAACTACGGCAGCAACACCTTTAACCCAAAATAGACGGAGGTTTCACATTACACAAATTGCATTAGTGGAGTGATGACTGACGAATGACGAAATCAAAAAGGCGAGCACCGAGAATCAGTCTGTCAACGTCGAACAACTTTTGTATAGATACGAGTAGATGGAGCTTTTGCTGTTACTATGGCTGTTGCTTGTGATATTGCTCGTAGATGTAGCTTGCCGCTGTCGCCACAGTTGTTTTCAAAAGGAAGATTAAATTACGAAACTTCGTCTCTGAATGAGTGTGGAAATTTGTCATGAAAATCTGGAAGATTGCACAAAACAACATGGCAGTGCCAGTTTGATATATACTGTTTGCCGTTTGCCGTTTGCCATTTGCTGTACGATGTATCTGTTGAGACAGAGTTAACAGATAGATGGACAAACAGGTACACGAATGAGGCCTTTTACAGGTCGGGGTAACTCCCTTCCATATCCGACTTATAAACGTCTGACTTTTGACGTCTTTTTCTGCGGTTGTTAATATTTTCTTCACTTTTCATTTTGCTCTCATCATCATCATCGTCGTTGTCGGTTGTCGTCGTCGTTGTCGGCTTTCATTTTGTTTAGCGATTTAATTTAATTAAGTAATGATGCTGACAATATTGTTACATACGTACCTACCTTATTATTCGTAGACTGCCAACTAGACCGGTTAGATTAAATCAAATGCTTAAGGATTCTTCGAGTCGACTCGTACCTATGATTTTGTGAGAGTATCTGTGGTAGGTGGAAGGCGTCAAAGAATTCATAAATTCTTCATCAACAACACAACGATGATGATAGTCCTTAAGGCACACAAAGGGCCAATTTGGAAGTTTTTTTTTTCTCCAATTTTTGAGTTAATCGTATTTGGAGTTTTCTGCTCGTAAAAGGGACTTTTACTTTGATGCATACAAGCTGGAGATAAGGACTTAAATCGGTTGCCATTGAGTGTGAGAGCTATGTGAAGAGGAATTTTCGAAACGACACTTGAAAGGGACACAATGTTCTTTACGGATTGGAAAACACTCCTTTTTTGCCATTTCTTTTGCGACTCCTTACGGTGGGTTTACGTATAAGTATAATAGTGAGATGCAAAGATTTGAGATAGATTGGAGAGGGAAAGAAATATTAGGATATTTGGGGTGCGTTCGTTTGGATAAAAGGCTTTTGCTTGCTTCTTCTGCCTGAAGGGGTGTAAGCCTTTTGACTTGAATTTTCAAAGGACAGTCGGTTCACAACAAGGACATTCATGGAGAGAAAATTATTGTGACCTCTTACACTGGCAATTGAATTGAGAAAGAAGTTCGACTGGATTTAAGGAAGGTGAAGGGTTCAAGGACTCAGACAATATTTTTAGAATTCAAAAACGGTACACGTGTGTTATTTTGCCAGGGCGTGTAGGCAAAGATATTTTGTGCGAAGAATATGAAATTTGATTTGAAGTTGTAGGTGGAATGATTCTGTTTAATAATTCTGTTTCAAAAGCAGTCTGATGATAGCAGCAGAATTTTAAAGGCATAATCTGGATTTTGGCTGATGGGCACATAAGCACATACGGTTGACGATGTCTATTCCATCTGAAGGGCTGCCTATATACTCGTATATTGGATTAACTCTAAAGGGTAACTGTTGAAAACCCAATCAAATTTGAGTGAGGGAAGACACGTATCACAGGTATCCTTTTTAAACCCTTTTGCCAATCAGTAAAGAAAATTCACCCCAAGACAGAAGCTATTCGCCTCAGACAGTTTTATTCATTAATGAGACTAAGAAATTAATATACCACAATTTCTGTAACCATTCTGATGTGGTCTTGAACGATGAGAGCCCAGGTACACTCCTGTGGAAAATTTTTAATGGCAAGTAAAAAAAAGAGAGAGGGGGAGGGAAAGTGTGTGAAATAAAATAATATAGTATCTCGCATAAATTACATCAGTTTTTGGTAGGTCGAAATAATGCGCCCATTAATGAAGCCAAATCGGCCATAGACCCCTAAGAACTGACGCCTTTTTTGCCACGTTCGACGTATGATTCAAACGATTTCTGTGACAGGTTATGTTTGGGGTAGAAAAAGTTGGTCATATTTTTTGAAAGCAATCTTCTTGATAGCTCGAGTTTCAAACGATATAAATCTAGCAAAAAGGATATTCTGTGCATCTCCCGATAGAACAACACTTTGTCGCTTAGTCAGTGGGTGGTAATTACAATATATTGTCTTGACTACATGGATTGCACAGAATGTACTCTCAGATTTTTGATCTTTGATCAAGAAAACCGAACCACCAATTGAAAATCCAAGGATCGTGAATGCATTTTTAACTTCCAAGATAATTTCATGTTTAAGAGCTGCATAAATCATTCCTTAGACTTTAGTAAGATCTACGAAAGTAATCTTAAGCGTCCTTATTTATTGTGTATTCTGTATGGTCATCAAATGCCATTGAACTTGACTTCAGCACAGAGAACAGCCAATGTTCCTAACAAAGGCGCTCTAGTCGTGATTGTTATGGTTTGGCTATTGCTTACAAAGTTCTCTCATTTTTTCCACGAGTGCTATCAATCCTATTAGATAGGTAGGTTGCTTTGTGACGTTCGACTGCTCACTTAGACCGGAAGAGCGCCCATTCCGATGGGAGTCTTGCACCTGTGAACATATGAAAAGAGTTTGCCACATCAAAATTCACCCAGTTAACTATATAAATTTAAGATCGTCCCTAAGCTCAGTTATGCGTAAATTCTCCTCATTGAAAAGGTAACTTCCCTCCCGAAGAGGGCAGAAAAGCCACACTGCAGTCAACGGACAGACTTTCACAGGACTTCACACTGAACCACAGCTCTAGTGCCAATGTGAATTTTATAACTATTGATTTAAAGATCCACAGTTCCATGTTGGTGATTCATTAATTTCCCCATTCATTCGCAACAGGAATTCAGATAAAGAATCTCCTGTTAAAAGGAAGTCTTGCAATCATTTGACAACTTTGCTGAAGTCTCGCACGAGAGAGTATGGAGGCCATAGATTGCAAGTAATCCTGGTATCCCTTCCGCAGCATGAGGACCGTCTTCTTCTGTATAAATGAGGCTGAGCATAATCCTGATTGATTCCCAGAATTTCGGTGCAGGCTGCCCTATGGATCTTGATGAGGTTTAGGAGCTGGACGTGCTTCTCTACGACATTCCACCAGAAGAGCAAACCATATGTCTGAGTGATTATAACCATCGGAAGTTGTTATACCTTAATAATAATTTTTATAAATCAGAATTTAACAATGCAGAATTTATTTTTATAGGACAATTGCAGCCGGACCCTAACATTAAGCAAAACATAGATGCAGTGGCCCCCAGCTTCACGGCGTATAATCCTTCGAGGATTCTTATTGTAAATCAATCATTCCATAGGTTCTTCCGGTTGGACAACATTCCAATATAATTCTTGCGTAGCCTTCTCGTAAAAGGTCAGTGGTTTCATGTCATTGATATGGAAAGTAGCGTTCACCTGCTGGAATCACGAATGATTGTTTGGCAATGTTTGCAATAGACTGCAACGCAAGCTCATGCAAATGAAACAGCAGATAGCTCGAAAAGCCATGTAAGTAATAATTTCCTAAAATTGTTTCTCTCAAATTTCTGAGGCTGAGATAGCTCCATAGAAAGAGGAGTGTATGCCCGTGACTTCACGTCCTCACAGCCTGTCCAGATATAGAGATATAGTCGTCGATAAGGCGGAACTTTATTGCATGCGTTCCCAGAAGATAATAGCCTGGAGTAATCCAACATATTTAGATAGTTCAGCTCTGCCTTTCAAGAGGATCTTACTTGTTCTGGATTTGCTAAATTCCGGCAATAATTGTTTTGAAATTTTACATTTTGGAAGGTTATTCCACCTAATGGCTTTGATTTGCATCGTTTTCTTCGCTTTCATTCTAAGAATGCAGATTGAGACTATGATCCGGCAGTTCTTTATCAAAGGAGGATCCTTTTCGAGCTAAATTATCTGAATTGCCGTTACCTGACACTCCTCTTATGCCATTCCAAACTTTTGCTGAACGGAAAGTGCATTAAGCTTTTCACGACAGCGCTTCATAAGCTCTGATTTAATCTCGACTATAGTGATGGCCTTAATGTCAGACTGGGTGTCAATGAATATATTAATACATATCTTCGTGGATTTTATTGGCTTGTCGCAAGTCTGGCCGTTTCTACTGTAGCCAATATCTCAGCCTGGAAGACACTGCTATAGTTTGGCAGGTGGCATTAAAGTCTCAGGTTTATTCGGTCGGAGATATTTCAGTGTCGGTTCCTATCTCCTTGGTTCCTGTCCCATGCGCCTCTGCTTGTGTGAATAGAGGCAAACAGTATCTCAAAGTCATGATGGGTATGAATAAATTTTAAAATTTTTCTTGCTGCCGATTCTTGCATGAGATCTAGGGGCAGGAGACCATGCATAGCCTCCAGCCGCGTCGATAGCGTCGTTCTTAAGGCATGAGTTGTGCAAATACAGGCAGTACCCTGTGCTTTCGTCATTTACTTAAGTGTGCTAAATTTTTTTGTGCATTGCCTGTATACTAGGCTACTGTAGGTTATAATGGGTGTGACGATAGCCGTGTACATCTATAGTCTTGGGGTTAGGTCCCCACCTTCTTTGGAATATACGACTGCAGGTGTAGAAAGTGATCGTTGCTTTCTTTACACGTTCTTCAACATTGCGCTTCCAACTCAGTATACTATCTAGTACTATATCTGGGTATATACATAGAACTACTGGATATGGAGGGAAGGTCATTTGTGGAATTATACCTTTAGGTGTGAAGAGGACCAGCTCTGTTTTTTGTGGATTGGTTCCCATCCCATAGGGATTCTCACCGAAGATTCTAAAGGCGTAATTCAGAATTGCACTGATTGTAAGAAGGATCTTACCGGCGGCCATAAGGACCACATCATCTTCGTACCTTTGGTTCAGAAATTAATTGACAACTAAGGTCCTGAAAAGTCTTCGTTTTTTGAAGCATGAATGGGATGAATCCGTCCAATCCGGAGGACGAATCTATAGTTCAGTTGATTTTGTTTTCTTCTATTAAGTTGATAATGTCGGTAATGTCGGATTTCGGATGTTAACCAAAAACAAATACTTTTCCTTTACAAGTTTAAATTTGTCCACAACCCAGCGGAGGCAGCCAAAACCTTAAACACTGCGTTTGGACCTTGCATAGTAAACGAAAGGACCTTACCGTATGACTCTTGAAAGCGAGCCACGCGGACATACAGCACCAGCCATCGTCAACGACCTGCGAGCTGTAGTTGTGTCTGACCATCACCAAACTGGAAGGGACATTGCAATACTAGAGCTTGGAAAAGTTAAGAAACTGGACAAATGGGTTCCTCATGAGCCGACTGAACAAAACATCATGCGTCGGCTGGAGGTTTGCATTTCTCTGCTTTCCCGGCATAGATAAGATCCGTTCCAAGCAGCAAGTGACATGTGATCAAAAGTGGATTCTCTACGATAATCGTCGACGATCTGCACAATGTCTAGATGCTGATAAGGCATCGAAACACATGCCCAGACCAAGCCTTCGTTCAAGGAAGACAATGATGATCTTCTGGTGACATTATCCACTGAGAAGTGCTGTAACCAACTGTAAGAAATGCATCAGAAACTACTCGCTGAGAATCCTAAATTGGTTAACAGAGACGGATTGATGCTCCTTTATGACAACGCTCGACCATATGTGTTAAGAATGATGGTCCGCAAAATTAACACGAGTACCACCACGATTCAACAATGAAAGAGCCGTCAAAAACCCTTTCTAGCAGTGAGGATGCTGGATTTCGTATAACTACCATTGAATAGTTACAGATCTCCAGCTACTGAAGGTTCCTTAGATAGGACTTTCCTTAATCTGGCATTCTTTGATGTATGAATGAATAATAAATAAATGGATGGGAGAATGAGTAATGACTAAGCTATTGTAGAGCGTTAAGAAGACTGTGATGAAAAGTGTTCTGCTGAAAGTGATGCCTAAACTTCGGCTTTCAAGCAGCGGGTTCTTGTAAAAGAGATGGTGGCGGATGAGCCATTAATGGGCCAACGGTAGTGCTTACAGCCCCGAAGTGTGTTACTAACATCGGTTCAAGTGGCTCCTCGTCGTAGGTGTTTTCAAATGGAACTCGCGCTCCAGGTGTAACTTTCCTACCACCTAAAAAGCTGCTATTTATGAGAAAGACACGAGCCTCGGATGTCAACGGACCTCTCAGTTAAGATCACGACCAGGAACGTTCACGGACTACGAACTGAGAATATCCACCTGGAACTTACATAGTGTACACCCTGGTGCTGCTCAAAAGCTTGAACCTGTCTTCACGCGGTACAAGGCAGATATTACCGCGATCCAGGAGATACGATAGATTGGATAAAGTGCACACGCTCCTACCTATCAAACTGTAGACTCTGTCAAGGAGCAGTTCTATGACTCCCTGGTCGAAGCGTATTCGTAGTTTTATGTCAAAATTGTACTCGGAGACTTCAATCCCAAAATCGGTAAGGGAAACATCTTCGGTGGCTTAGTCGAAAAGCGCAGCCTCGTAATACGGTAACAAGTAGCACTAGGACCCATTTGGTCGAACCGTCAACCCTAATGGATGCGATGCACGTATCAGACATTTTGAACCTGAAACACTCAGGGGGCAAACGTTGACTCTGACCACTTTGTTGTTGCAGCCAAATTCAGAGCTCGACTATGCAACGAGAAATTGCGAACTGTCCAGAAAATAAAATTCAAACTTGGAACCCTTAGCACGACTGGAGTAGCTACAGAGAGCATCTAAGAGAGGGACTCTCCGCTGTGCATTCACCATCCACAAACGCCAACAATCTATGGAACCAGCATCATCAAAAAGGTAGCCGAGACCACCATAAGCCACCGAAAAGGAGCTCTTGGTGTGATGATGAGTGCGTACGGCGGAAAAGGTGAGAGAAAATGCACACTTGCAAACGCTGCAACGCAAAAAAGGGCGATTGAGGGTTTTGAGACAGAAGAAGGGAAGAGAAAAAGATCTTAGGTAAAGAGAAAACAGCACACGCAGTCCCCCAGCTCAAGAAACAACGTTTGGGCTCAAAGGAACGCAGGTTCTTCGAAACAGAGAAGGAAATCTAGTCAGCGTAGCGCAGGAATAGAAGATGTATTTGAGCAGCACTTCCAGAAGCTAATTAATGAGCATCAGGTGGAGAGAGTGATAGGCTATCAAAAACACGGAGTTTTCTAAACACGGAAGTGATGACTTGGTAGTGTGCATGCACTAGATTATCAGCTAGGTATAGGTGGATGAAGCCATTCCCGATAACTGGACCATCGGATCTACATATATGCTCCATCTTCAAGAAAGGCGATCCTATGCCTTGGAAGAACTATCCAGGCATATCCCTGCTAGATTTACAATAGCATATAATATCCTATCTATGTAATGTGTGAACGTCTCAAGCCTTTGTACAACACACGAATCAGCACGTACCAGTGATTCTTTCGGCCCTTCAGATCGACAATCAACCAAATTTTCACATTAAGACAAATCCTGGTCTCTTGGTCTCTTCCAACGAATTTCAAGTCGAGACTCACCGTTTTTTCATCGACTTCAAAGCCGCGTATGACAAGTTTCATCGTCTTGAGCTCTATACGGCTATGAACAAATTCGGGATCCAGGTAAAACTGATCCAGCTGTCTCGTGTGACGGTGGAAAACATGCGGTGCAATGCTACAGTTGGAAATAGTTACTCCGAACTCCGAAGAACAAGCGAAACGAGTTGGCCTTGAGGATGAAACAATTACACATTGTCAACAAATAAAGAAGCATCTGTCCACCACCTAGTCACAGTAAGACAACAGTAACGTCAAAGTGGAGTTTGCCTACCTCGAATGAGTGGAAGTTCGGCAAAGGTTTACCATAGGAAACCGCTGTTAATTCGGTTTGAATAACAAATGGGCCCAAAACTCCTAGCTCTACAAAACATTGATCCTGTCAGATCTACTCTATGGAGATATTGAACACTTTCGAGAAAAAAACTCATCGTCGAAAATTTGGTCCCGTACGCGAGGAGGGCGATATTCCGCGAATTCTATAAGCTTCATCAAGATGCAGGACAAAAAACTAAAATAAGTCGACTACACTGGCTTGACCACGTTCGGCAATGTTGCTCCTGCAAAGAGGGTCTTCGAATTACAGCTTCCACCTCCATTTTAAAGACCAAGCCATCGCAGATGCCCGAGCGCTTGGCGTAGACAACTGGAAGCAGCGCGACTGGGATCGAAGAGAGTGCACAGCTGCTGTGTCTCAGGCGGAGACTCTTCACGGGCCGGAGCTCATTAAGTAAGTAAAGTAAGCAGGGTAACAGATATTGATAAAGGTATCTACCTTCTAGCTAGAAAGACGGTAAAACATGTAAAACAGTCGAATCCAAAACATAGTATTTGGTTACATACATCATAAAACAATCAACTCACTTACCACTCTCGCAAATGAGTTTTAAATTACCATGCCGTCCCAGATGCTTACCTGAAACAAGAACAAGAAAAAAATATAAATTTATAAAACCAAGGTAATAAGATTCAATAACTTGTTGTATTTAATTCAATTTAAAAACAAACCAATCCAGGGGCCAACATCTATATTTCCAAGCAAAAGCCCTTAGTTATAAATTTAAAAAAAAAAAAAGAAGAGTAAAACTCCTTCACCGACGAGAGGTAATCAAAACTTTTCCCCAAACCATAACGCAAAGGATGACCTCCAGCGGTGTAAAATTGGATATCGGATAATCCTCTTGAAATTCAATACAGACTCACCTATTACCTAAATCCTTGGATCTCTACAAATCCATTAGAAAATTCCATTACTTATTGCTATGACTTTAGATGAAATCCCTCAACCATCCCCCACTTCAGAGTCGAATATCAAATATCATTTATCTCGAATCTCAAAGGGCTTTTTAAGAATACCAATCACGTGCAATCCTTTATTTTCTCCTTTTTTTTCTCCTTCCATTTCCTCCACAGTTCTAGTTTCGATACAGAAACAAACCATAAAACTGGAACACAAAAAGGCTACACAGTACAATTCAGCACACATTCAGACACACAAAAATTAGTTTATTACCCCTGCACGATAAAACGGGCCATACTTTGGAAATTTAAAACAATAACCCTTAAAATTGAAAAAGCCACCCCCAAAGCGCCCTATCAGTACCCCTAGTATTATGGAACTTCAAACTTTCTGAAAGCGGCCCTTCCGAGTCTCCTTTTCTCCTGTGGGGTCTATCCATTCTTTAGGAGGCTAGTGAAAAAAAAAACTGTTCAGTTAAAAAGCGAAGAGATAAAGGTAAATATCCGGCTATTATTTTCAATTGTTGTCTATGCACAAAAATTTCCATATCGAGTCAAAATCCAATTTAAACTTTTCGACGGGCGGACACAATCAAATGAAAGCGACGTCAAAAATAAAAAGAAAAACAACAAATAAGAGAGAAAGAGATAAAGTAAAAAAAAAAAAAAGGATAACTTGGATCTGAGAAAAACGAACAAACGAACGAACAGTAACTTGTCCCGTCTAGGTCTAGGACATGGGGTGGGAAAGTGAAAAATTGAGCAGCCGGTCGGGAAAGTTTGAGCGTGCAAGAGTACACTGGTCGAACTAGAACCAAACTCCCTGACTGTGAGGAGGTACATAGATGTGAAAAATAGAGAACAAATCACAAAAAGGGTTGAACAAAAAAAAAAGAAAAACCGAAAACCGAAAACGGACAACTTTTCCAGACACCATATGGCTTGGCCGGAGGATGATACTATTTTACCCTCTTCGGCTTCGGAACAGCTACTCTAGTCCTGAGACTCTGGCGTATGTGAAACATAAAAAGGTACCGCAGCAAAATAGATAAAGTTAAGCAAAGCTACACATAGCCTTGTAGTTTTCCTACGGGGTCGGGGAATACTCGTATATTTTTTTATTTTTTCCTGTATGCAGGACACACACTTTTCGGGTATTTACCCCGCCATCGTTCAAACCCAGATTCAGTTTTAGATTCAGATTCCGATCCAGATCCAGATCCAATACTAATATCTGCAAAGCTCTCTGGAGGTGCACACATTTCTGGGCCATACTTTTGTTTTTTTTTTTATTTTTATATTACACCTGCAAGGATGAGGGTGCCATTCGCTAACCACTAAAACAAGATGACAAGGGATGGTAGCGATGCTTCCATGTGAACCGATGCCGACGGTGGTCATAGTGGTTTGTTGGTCTTGTTATTTCTACTGGTGGAAGGAATATGATTTTATGCGGTAGAAGCAATTTTTGTTAATTTAATTTCACTTGAGTCAGGTAGAAAGAGCAGGGAAGAAGATGTGCAATGCGGTAGAATGTCGTCGTAAAAATAAAATCAGCCAGGGAAGCCACCTTTGGCTACAGCTCTTGCGGTTGTCTTCTATACCTCGCCTTCATACTTCTTGTCCAGCTGAGTGTGTTGGAAATTTTTGTGGCTTGTAATTTTTATTCTCTTCTGTTCGTTTAATTATTTTTTATGGCAACGTTTATGAAGAACCAGGATTTGGTTTGATTTCGTTGGTAAATAGAGAAGTCCTTGACTTTGGTTGTTATAGCGCTGGAAGGCGAATTTCGAAAATAAAATTTGATTAGCGCCGTTGAGGAATGAGGTGTACGAGTATACTGTATAGATACGGAATGAAAGTTGGTAATGAAACTAGGGTTTGGAAAGTTTCAGTTGTTGGGAAAAAGGCCATCAAACAGTTGATGAAATAGAAATACGTAGACGACTGTGGAATTTTTCGTCAGATAAAATTTATGTCTTATACGAGTGTAAGGGGGATATGAAAATCTGTGGTAGAATGCAGTGTAGAGTCAGCAAATGATTAAGAGTGAGTTTGGCATCAGGTAGAACATAGATCATCCTGTGCTTTGAAAAACTCTGTCTGTTGCTATGGTATTCATTCCAATACTCTGTATCTTCGAATGTCTAAGCAGATTCATTTGTTTCTGGATTCGCTACGACGATGATCGGCAAGTGCATCACACACACAATACATATCGGGGAGCAAAAACACAGTTAAAGAAAGCAATTACGTCATACAAGTATCTGTGCCTGAGAGGGTCTTTTAGGACAACTTTGTCTGTATAAAAACCCGTGAAATCGAGAATCAATCCGGGACAAATAATACTCCATTTTCTCGAATACGTCTTTGCTCTATCTCTATCATACCAGGAGAGGAATTATTCCGAACATGTAGAAGGGTACGCGTTGGTAAAGCTCAGGGACATAATAGTATTTCAAACAGAACTGTATTTAAATATAACCCAAGTCATTTGTCGAAACATTGACGGCAAATCTTTATAAAAACATTTTTCTGCAGCCTTGGAACCACTAACGATTAATCTTACTGCCGAAATGAAAGTGAAATCCAAATGAATATTCAGCCAACCGTTCTTCTTGTTTACTCTACACGATACGGAAACACCCTGAGCGGATATTTTGCAATGGCATTCGCCAGAAATTGAAAGAGCAAGTGCCTTTCAGTACACCAATATGGTGATGACGACACCCCAAGCATCTTGAGTGTTTTTCATAAGATGGATCTTATTTTTTCAATAGCGTTTCTCTGAACTCTCGCATACTTTTGACAAAGCTCAAAAATTTGTCTGTTTGGTGTGGTTTTCATGCGAGAGGTGTCATTGGGCCGTACTTCTATTCCAACGAGTCGATTACAAGCAAATGGGCCTACCAACATTCAATTTGAGGAGCAAATTGGGGGATATGCGGATTCAATTGGACGGTGTCAGACAGTGCGTGCCACAATCTACTTATTGACCCTGGCAATTGGCCGCTATGCACGTGCAGCGCATCCACTCATGTAAGCCGTTCCACGGAGAAAGACCCACTACGGCCAAGGACTTAAAAAAGTAGCTTTATTTTTTGTAAGACTTTTTCTATTATGGTAACTGTGGAAATGTTGCGAACAAAGTTATTGGCGATGTGTCACAAAGTTCAGTCTTAAGCCCCATACTCTAAAACGAAATGTACAACAACATTGAAATTTTAAAAGAAGTGAGAAACATCGGCCTTGCGAATGCATTGCCAATGTGTGGCAAAGATGCCTAAGCTTAAAATCTATAGGTACTACGACAAGACAATTGAAACAGTCGACGTTGACTGATGTGCAACTCACCGATTGCAATACCTATGCAGTGGTTATTACGAGTTTGATCGTTTACTAATCATTGTATGTTGAAGCAATTACTGATGCTTGTTTAAATTGTCACCCACATGACCATGTGATGAGTAAGGATCTAGCATAGGCATCTTGCATAGAAACCAGCTTTCTACAGGCACTTGCCTTGCTGATATACGGTCAAACGCTGCGAAAATCATATCTTATGCGTCAGTATACTTCAAACTCTTTCGAATGGTTCTATACTCGTCCTACCCTCAATGATACGATACTCGTACGTCGTACATATAGACTAACTCGATCAAAAAAATAAAAAGCAGTCCGAAATGGGCAGGTTTTTCTTTTGCTAATAATGCGACCCGGGATGATCACTCTGTGGCTAATCTATGGTGGCTGACGAAAATGTCGCAAAATACAAGTTCCAAAATGACAAAAATTGAACTATCACCAATTGTACGTCACTATCCATTATTGCAATCTCAGGCATCTAGAGTGCCAACGTGAAGCAGATACAAGTATGCGAGTAAGCTGAATGCTATTCATAATCTACCTTTATAGCGCAAATGGTCATAAAGAATTCCTCACATCTATTGAACAACCGACAATGACTCGTAACTAATTTGAATCTGCGAGATGATACGAAACCGGTGAAAAAGTCTGTTTTAGTCGATAAGTTGTATCCTTTGGTTATATTGCTGAAAACGCTTAACGAAGTAAACTAACTCTTATGATACTAACGAAGGCGCTACCTAAAATATTGTGACTGTTAGTGAACATTGGTATGTTGTCTATCTTTGTCAGAATGCCTAGAATCTATCATCAAAAATATTTGGTTACTTTCTTCATCGACAATATATCATATTCAGTTGTAATTTTATATTCCTAAAAGGAAACACCAATAATGGTGAAAGAAATACCCCCATCTACGTAGAAAGGCATTCTATTAGGTGATTTCGATGTGGACTCGGAAACTTATAAGTCAAGTCTATACGAACAATTTTTAAAAAGCTTTTCAGAAGAAAAAAATAAAACTTCTCAGTGGCGGTCTCCAGTAACTGCATGAGTAAACCCTTAGTCATGCAGGCTAAGATAGCATTATACTGGCCTACGCCGTCATAGGGTTTGGATAAAAATGGACTCACTGTTGACAACCCTAGTTTAAGGGACAATAAACTTCGGACCTGCACGTGAAATATACGAACGCTTAACAAGCGACGTGCAGTTGAGCAATTAGCAGAGGTCCTTGACTGCTATCACGCTGATATCACCGGGAACTGCGATGAGATGAGCCGGACATAAGGACGGTGAAAAACTGTGATATACTATGATAATTGCTATAGGGAATAGAAACAGAGCTTATTCGGAAGCGGATTTGCCATATACCCCAGACATAGGCAATAAGTCTTGAGCTTCCGCCTTATTCCGTCTTGAGACCGTCTTATTACAATTCGCATCAAGGCTAAATTCGCTAACATTCGCCTAATATGCGTCCACGCCCGTAGGGAAGACATGCCTCCAGTATTCTGCGAGTCTGAAGGTACCGGGTAGCCTCGGATCACCACCTTGTTGCAGCCAGGGTGCAAATGCGAATTTCCCAAGCACCACACCAAAGACGAACTACTGTGAGAAGATATAACGTAGAAAAGCTGCAACCGCAAGTGACCGCCAGAATCAAGTACCGAAGTGGCAACGATGCCAACATGCAATCAGACACGTCACAACTGATGTGCTGGGTTCCACCCGACCACCACCAAGAAATCCCTGGTTTGATGAAGAATTCCCGGCAAGCACATGAAGCTAAACAAGAAGCATATAAAGCAGCGTTGCAATGAAGAATGAGGGTTGCTCCCGGCTCTTCGAGCAGAAAAAAGAACATGAGAAGCGTGCGATCGAAGATATTGAGGGTTTGAGAAAAAACTTTTTTTGCAGACTGTATGACGACGAAGAGGGAATACTAGGTACCGCCTTGACCGCCAAAATGCGCTGCTACTGCAAAAAAGTTTATGGTGCCCTCAAGTCCGTTCATATTTAGTTTTGTTTTGACAGCTGATTGTTGTTGACGTGTTTGGCATCATGTTGAGTATGGACAAAAACGATTTTCGTTCTCTCATAAAACATTATTTTTTGAGAGGCAAAGCGGCGAAGGAAATAAAATAAAAGTTGGATAAAGATTATCACTAGCCCGATCCGTCAGATTACACCGTCAAATATTGGTTTCGAGAGTTTCGTGGTGGCCGCAACTCCACTACCGATCAAGTCCGCAGCGGCAGGCCCTCCGAAACGGTTACAGAGGACAATGTCAACAAAATACATGAAATGGTGTTGGCTGACCGGAAAGTGAAGGTGCGCGAGCTAGCAGATACCACAATGATTACTGAGATTACTGAGCGCACACGCCATATTTTGGGCAATATTCTGCATAGCGCATGCTCACTCCTGACCAAAAACACGAACGCGGGAGCACTTCGAAAGAGTGTTTGGACTTGCTGATGCAGAATCGGGCGGACTTTTGGCGTCGATTGGTAACTGTTGATGAAACTTGGATTCACTATTACACACCAGAGAACAGAATGTGTGCCCGGCAATGGACTGAAGCCGGCACGAGTGCTCCGAAGCGGCCGAGGGAGGCTCGATGGGTCGGAGAGGTTATGGCGTCGGTTTTCTGGGATTGTCATGGCATACTCTTCGTGGAATATTTCGAGAAATGAAAAACCATCAACAGCGAGTATTACTGTGCATTATTGGAGCGATTGAAGGCCAAAATCGCTGCAAAACGGCCTCACATGAAGCGAAAAAAAATTTTGTTTTTGCAAGACAATGCGACGGCGCACAAGAGCATCGCAACCACGGCTAAAATCAATGACTAACGTATCCAATTGCTGTCGCATCCACCGTATTCGCCCGATTTGGCTCCCTCGGACTATTATCTCTTCCCAAACCTCAAAAGATGGCTCATCAATAAAAAATTCAGCTCACGCGAGGAAATCATCGACGCCACGGAGGAGTATTTTGCAGACCTTCCGGAAAATTATTTTTCGGATGGGATCAACAAGTTGGAAAATCTCTAGATTAAGTGTATCAAGCTAAAAGGGGACTATATTGAATAAAATAAAAAAAAACATTTAAAAAAAAAATTGTTTTCATTCCCAAGGAGGTTACTTGTCACCCCACCTAGTAGATCATTCAACTTGGATGGTGATAGCCAAAACTTCTGTTCACCTTACCAGAACGAAGTAAGCTAAGCTAAATTCCAACAACATTTTGGAAGCGGCAATGCATTAAGTAACATCTGAAAGGCCAAACTTTTATGAATGATAGGTTTTCTAAATTCGAATAGGATATGAAATATCAAAAACCATTGGGGAATACTACAAGTCCCCTTTATGAAGAAGTTCTTGACGTAACCAATCGGTCGCACCCATCTAGTTTCTATTTTGCAAAAGGATCTCGATCAGAAGAGGCAACGACTTGGATGCTATTGGATGAATAGCAGAATCGAGACAGCTTAACCTTCCGAATGCTTTCTTAAGTTCGGAAAAGTAAACTTATTCGCATTCAAACTAAGTTAAAACTCCAATTGACGAAGGGTATTGGATTATAATGACAGGAGTGGTAATGAATTGATCACAGTTCTTAGCGTATGATGTAATCGCAGCTGTTTGACTGTGATGTTATTGAGTATTGTTGCTTTCTTTAAGGCCAGAATTCTGAAGATGACTTGTCAGCTTACAGTAACACGTAACCGCAAGAAAGCTCGTTGGGATTTTTACTCTGTTCCAAGTTACACTTGATTTAGGAAGCGTATTATAGATTATTTTTTCTCCTTCTCTGCAGAACGGCTACTAATCTCTAAGTGGCGAACTTGTTCTAGTTCTGATACCAATTTATTGTGAATGAATCCGGAATGCCCAGTTTTCTGTCACATTGCGGCAACTTCTGAGCTAATTAGAAATGTGTTTACCATGCCTTCTCTGTGATAACCCACTTCAAACTTTATCATCAAAACATTTCTCTTTAATCTCACTAAATGTCTAACCGAATTTGTTAAACGAGATCCTGAATTTCCCCAAAATTCCAAGAAATCATTTATTCTATTTAAATTGGGCAGATAACGATGGTACATATTTCAGATTTCAAATTTAAGATTTCAGATTTCATGACTCAAACTTTCGATGAACTTCGTAACTCTCAATCCGCTTTTCAATCGACTAATGGGTAAAACCGAAAATAGTCATTTACCACCCAGACAATCCATTAACTTTGGCATCCACAGAATATTAATCAGCAGTAAATCACTTCATCCCAATATCGAAGGGAAAACAGAAAGGTGCCTGCTCAATTTGACCCTTTAACCTTTATCCCTCTTTACAACATTGAAATGAGTTGTAAAAAGGAAAACAAGAAACCGCTTAAAATTGGACACGAAACCTTTTTATTTGATTTTTTTCTTCTCTTCTTTATATTTCTACCTTCTCTATTGGTTAAACATAATTTCAATCACGTCCCTGTGGCAGTACTTTACAGCAAATCCCTTCAAATGACCGTCATGAACAGAGAAAGTCTCAATCATTTCTCGTCGCACACCACATGGCAAAGTCCAAGTCCAAATCCAAGTCCAAGTCTATGGTCGTACCCATGTCGACTTCTTGAAAACTTACCGATGGACCTTCATCGTTTCTCCTAAATTGAGTTTTACGACTGCCATTCAAGACATTCAAACACTGGCGCTTATGTGTTTCCAAAGCCTAGAGCCTTCATAACCTCCCCTAGTTGTAATAGCAATTTCCTATTTCGAGGAGCAAAATTATGACACGTACTTCTTTGGTATACTTGTATACCCGGGCCCGGCGTATAGTCATACTCGTACTCGTCTTCCATACACCTCTATCCATTACAGGGATTTAGCGGCTTCCCCCTTCGGGGAACATGTGGTGTTCATCGACAATGCCGCACGGAATGGAATGACGTCTTATTTAACACGTACAACCTCTTTAAATGGCCATTAAACGGAGTAAAAATAAAGTTGTGTATACCATCTTCAGGTCGAAGGATGTACAATGATACCGGGTCCAGCGTGTAATGATGCCAATGATTATGATTAGACCTACAAAAGTTGAATAGAATGTAATAACGGACGTAGCCAGGAGAGGGCTATAGCCTGCAAAGAAACACCGATTAAGAAAGAGAAACAAAAAAAAAAAAAAAACGTGGGGATGTGAGGAATCATAACAATCCGACGGAACATGTTAAGTGGTTCGCAAATGAATACTCGTATACGCCAAATGAAGAAGGTGCTGAGAGACCAGGGTAATTTAATAAAATTGATAGACGACACGGATAGATCGAAAGGGCCGACGAAAAGGTCATTTCATTGAGTTTGTATAGGAATCCTAATCGAATTTTATATTCAACTGAATACCATGCGAATGGCAAGCGATTTCGAAGCGAATACAATGCGAATACCCAGCGAACGAGGGTTAATGAGGAGCACATGTCCCTTGTGGTAGTGAATTTTATTAGTGTTTCGAGGGGGCATAAAGTGGATTGATTGTGAGTTTTGGGGTGAGGTGAGAATTACATTATCGACCGACACAGCCATTTATTTAATTACTTTAAATTTAGTGCACCAAATGAGGGTGTTCGCCAGTTAACACAAAATTAGATAAACAGCAGCAATGACAAATTTTACCAGTCGGAATTATTGCTTGAAATGTGAATGATGTTACGGTTAAATTTGTGTAAGAAATTAGAATAGCGCATAAGATACACTCAATCTTTGGTAAGACAAACATTCAATTCCAGAAAATAGTGATGCCAGATCTAAGCAAGTTTTAATACCTTTTATTGTGTATAAAAAGACCATGCGGGAGGACTGAAGTAGAGCAAACATGTTTGTTTAGTTTGTGTAAGTAATTCAAGGAGACCGGCTTACGATCAATTTCAAAGGCCTTTAAATGGAATTAATCGAAGCACATTCCATTCGGAGTATACTACCAAACCTTATTGCAAGGAAGAAGTACTTATGAAGCGATTCCGAGCATTGGTGTCCATTAGCTCTACAACAGCGAACGCTAGTAGTTGCACAGACTTTTTTAAAGATTGTGCTTCCGGTGTTTGCTTGAGAGTTCGACACAATTCTTTAAAGTACTCGTATGATGTTCAAGAAGCCACATGAAAGGCGCCACCATGTCTAAAACCTTTTTTAACACCAAAGGTATTGGTTAAGTCGTTACCGACCTTGACGGAGTAGCGATCGCTCTCCATTGTCATTCTGGGCAGACAGACGAGTTTGGCAGGTCTTAGAATCGACGGAAAGATCTGCCAGACTGTGAAAATTTGATCGATTGTAGCCTTTCCTGGCCTAAAACCACACTGATAGTGGCCAATCAGGTTGTTGACGATGGATTTTATGCGTTCACAAAATATGGCAGATAAGCTCTTACACGCAATGTTGAGGAGTGAAAGTCTCCTCTATAGCTGGGTTGTAGAGAGCCGCACTTCTTTTTTGTGGATCGGGCAGACGATGCTGAGATTCCATTCATCAGGCGTACACTCTTCTGACCAGATCCACGAAATGAGTTGTTGTATGCTCTCCACAACATCATTTCTAGTAGCTTTGAATACCAGTAAGCTGTCAGTTCCAGGATAAGAGCGTTTCAATGAAGCTTAAGGGCAAATTTAATGTAAGACGTCGGGCTCCTGCGATACGATTGAACGGCGTTGGCATTAGATGTGTGACTGAGGTCACATATCTGGGCATAACGATGGGTGAGAGTATGAACTTCATGCCTCACCTGGTTCGAACCAGACTACGCATGCTGAGTGCTGTAGACCAGGTAATGCGCATTTTGCGATCTGACTGGGGACTCAACAGGCGTTCTGTTCGTATCATATACGATGGCCTTTTTGTTGCCTGTGCAACATATGGAACATTGGTATGGTACGACAGGGTTATGACTGTTGATGGTCGAAGGCGGATCTTGACTTGTCAAAGAGTGGGATTGCTATGGAACCAACTGGTCTATTCGATGTGGAGTTGCATTGCAACCGGGTGCCATGTCCCACAGAATGGCGGAGGTATTAGATAGGCCTCGACCCCTCACCAAAGGGGAAGTTCGTGCCTTACACACGACTTCGAATCTGGTACTGGTGGTAGTACTTGTACTACCCGAAGGCTGCTTATCAACGCATTGTTTTGATATCTTGTGTGAAGACGCACCGTAGGCTTAAGCCCTCGCGGCAGGTACCTACGTTAAACACAAGAGACATCTGTCAGTTTCAGCAGCTTTGTTGGATTTAAGTTTAGATATTGCTACCTTAAAGTGATCAGGTTGATGGAAGTTTTGACAATCATCATATAATTTGAATGGTATGTTCTGACTTACGGCGGGATGTTGGGTTTCGTCGCCGTTCTGATGGACGTGATCGTGCCAATATACAAATGTTCAATCAAAGAATGTGACTGCAACCTGAAGTTTATCCATATGAAGTGTTAATCAAGTGATGCAGTTGGCATTCTCAGACACCTATTTTGTCAAACATTCCCGCTATTTCTTTGACAGAATGCAGCCATAATATATTGATTACATTTTTAGGAGATGGATCACCCAAACTGGAAGCTTTACATGGCTTTATATGTAAAAAAAAGTAATAAGCAAGGCTTGGACAGAGTACTCCATTGAAACTCTTAAGGATTCAGCTAGACTACGCAAAACCCTGTCCAAAGAAGAGTCTAATCCGACATTCGTCAAACAATTCGATGCAACATGGGCAGATTCCACTGAAGAATCACTGAATTTCCAAATGAATACCCATCTGCCGGCGCAGATCACGAAACTCGCACCCTGGAATCAAATCAACTCATTAATAGGCGATTAAGATTTCCTGGGCCATCAACAGTTTCTCCCCCTGCAAGTCACCAGGCCTTGATGGGAATTAAACAATTATGCTAAAAAAGAACTTGGAGAACGTTCTGCCCTGGTTAATTGCCATTTATCGTGGCTCCCTTCTACTCAACCATATTCCCTCGATCTGGAGACGAGTTCGAGTCGTTTTCATCCTTAAAATCGGCAAAAGAGGCCACCAGTCGACCAAAGAGTTTAGACCCATTAGACATTTATCCTTCATACTCAAAACCCTAATTTTTATTTATCCTGGACATGCAGATCCAAGACTCCCTCAGAAGATCTCCTCTATCAAAGTCCCAACATGCTTACCATAAAGTAAATCCACGAAGAATGCCTTTAATGAGGTGCTCCAGACGATTGAGAAATCTATACACTATAAACAGCATAGATTAGCCACCGTCCTAGACGTAGAAGGTGCCTTCAATAATGTACAAACTGAATCCATTTTAAAATCTCTCACCAAGCATGGCACAGAAGATTTCGTCAGCAACTGGAACATATCCATGGTAAAACCAGACTAAATTCCAAACCACAATTGCAGAGCAGCCACCTAAACAAATCTGTAGACAGGGGTACGCCACGGGAGGAGTTATCTCGCCTCTTCTATGGGTCCTGGTCATCAACAATATCTTGACGAAGTTCCATAACATTGGAATCAAGGCAGTCACGTATATGGACGACTTGATTATTTTAGTAAACTCACAAAGAATGCTCTGGCTAAGCTAAGCGCTTGAACTACAAGTTGTATTCTTGGCGTTAATCCGAGTAAGACAGAATTAATGCTATTTACCACCAAGTATTGCACTAAATACCAATTTTCAAGTCTTAACAACCAAACACTTACTCGATCCTCCAGTGCAAGGTACTTTCGAGTTATCTTTAACCTCAAGCTCAACAGCAAACTAATTATATGCATGCATCGCTTTCTACGCCCGCAAAAAGACCTTTGGCAAAAGGCTCCAAAATGGAACGTGGCGTTGGAGCAAGTGTCTTCTCAACGGAACTGAACGTATTTAAATCATGCCGCCTTCCAGACTCTTCGAATGTTTTCCAGGAGTGGCTGTGGCCCAAGTGCTAGTGTATTGGCTTCCCAATCGGACGGTTCGGGGCTCAATACCAGCCGTGACCGAAAGGCTTTTTTTCAGGCAACCAAAATCTCGTAAGATGAATGGTTGCGTAAATACAACATCAAGTCAATTTACGCTAATAATTTAGGCTCCCCATTAAATGTTGGATACCACCCATGGAGCGAAATAGCCTCTGAGCCCAAGCATCGTTCTTTCTCCTTCTGTTTCATTTTCCTAAAAACTTAACACAAGCGTACTCAATACTCATAACCACTTTAGTGTTAAGTTTTAGCGATTAGAGAGGCCTGCAAAATACTTAGCCTCAGCTCCGTTACCATTTTTTTTTTTTTTTTATAATTTACGCGCGCCTAAGGGGTTAGATACCCTTTTACTGTTGCGGAAAGATAGAAGGAAGAGAAAGGAAAAATGGTTTTGTAGTGGTTTGAAACTCAGGTGTGTTTGGTTTCGATATTCGCTCTCCAGGGGGTGGGAGTCCGAATTGGACGGAGAGTTTTTGCTTCACTCAGAGTGATTCGAGGTATAATTCACAATATTTTTTTTCTGTGCTTGAAACTCTACAACAGCCAAATCTACGTGTCAGTGTTATGCCTTCACGCGTAGAATTTTTCTGTCTGAGTTCCAAGTACAAATGAAAAACTGACTTGCCATGGGCAGGACTCGAACCTGGACCCTCCGAGTGAGAAGCGATTGCTAGTACCACTACACCACGGCCACCCGTGGTGGCTAACAACAAAGCGCTCCAATCACTTACTTCGTCCTCAAAACTAGTAGAACAGTGCAAGGAAATTATCAGGCAGGTAAGTGCCCGGTTTAATATCACATTCCTATGGGTTCCCGGTGACAGTAATATAGAGAAGAATGAGGGAGTCGATGCGATAACCAGATGGGGCTCCACCTACGATGTCTCTCTCGCGAAGTCAGTCTCATCAAGAGTAGAATTCTCCAACACTTTCTCTCTATTGCCAACTCTAGAAGGAACAGCCTAAAAACCTGTACCATATCCAGACAGTTATAACCCGCGAAAAATAAAATAAGGACGACTGACTTAATCAAGAGCACTCGCACTGAGACAGCAAGTATCACAGCAATTAGCACGGGTCATTGGCCCATGGTCTTACACGCAGTCAAGTAAGGCATTCCTTTTAATCCCCACTGCTCACACGAAAGCGAAACGCTATTCCACTTTCTCCGTGTCTGCCCGGAAATAGCTAGAACCAAGCATACAAACTTGGTAAACCCTTTTCAAGGAATTGTCAGAGATTTCTGGCCCACAGTTCTGCAACATTAATCATTTTCTAAACTCCACGAGATGGATCTGAACACTATGCTCTTAGCAACACTCTTCAACATCTAGGTCACGTGAATTGTAGTACCAAAACGGCGCATCCGCGCTACTTTTGTTTCTGGTATGACCTTACCAGACAACCACTTCCACCTACCTACCCTTACGGCCGAGAAAATCAAAATCAAATCAGCTACGCTTAACTTGTGAAATAATCACCTACTCCAGCAAAACTTGGATTTGAATTTGTTTTATCCGGCAGACTTACATGGGTAAAAACATAAGAGAACGTTCGATGTCAATTAGTGTACATCAGTTCGCAAAATTCAGCCTGATACTGCTCATGCCACCAAAGCACCTTATGTGCAGCAACGGCAAATTAATAAAAGCGGTAGCGCCTTCCAAGGCCACTTGACTACCCCGTATATAGCTTAGGTAGGGCAATGTATCAATTCTAGACTCTGCGCATACTGATGCTATAAGAAGTCGCATAAATGATACAGTTCTTGTGACGAGACTTATGTATAAGACTTATTCATTCAAGACAGACGTTGAATGTTATGCTAAAGCCGAAAATACTCGTAGCTACAATCTGTGCATTAATATCTCGGAAATTGTTGTGGCTAGAGTAGGATATTCGACACTGTTATTGAAGATACCATCATTTATAACCTGAATAGTGAATTTGAATTGACCACCTTTTGAAGAAAACTAACTAACGACATAAACCAAATGTTGATCGGACATGGTTCTCACGTCGTTTTGGTGTTAGATCTTAGGGGTTTTGTTCGACATTTCATACAGACGAGAAACAAATATAAACGATAAAGGGATGTAGATTTGTCAAGCATGTGTCATTGAACCTCTCATTAAAACCTCATCGCAACTTTTTAGACAGACCAGAGACGTGTGGTTAATCCTACAAATAGGAAACTTGATTACCTTCGTGTAGAGAATAAGTAAAACTCTTAAACGCAATACACAAAGGAAAATCACACGCCCAAAGTATACTTTTCTGACAATGTTTCCTGACGAGTTTGGCACCCACTCACCTACACTTAATCGTGGATTTCAAACTTCTTTTATACCTCTTTAGCAAATAGTCACTACTCACATCACACCTTTCCAGTAAATCACAAATCCGATGTAGTGTTCGCCCTCTTAATACTAAATCCCTTATCCTTCACTCACAGAAGTCCAACAGATAATCCACCAGCAATAGTCACGAATCGTAATAACGACGCTTATCCCTCCTCAAAATGACTCTGTCACTCTCAAGAGTCGCAAGTGATTAGAGACCATGACATAAACACAATTAAATGGAAATTCAATTTGACATCAACGTCGAGTTGATTTAGTCGAACGCCCTCCTGACTAGAAAGCCCACGATTACAACCATTATAAGAAGTGTTAGTGTGTTTGTATCGGCTCGTATAAAAAGGAAAAGGAAAATCACAAACACTTTCCGATACTCGGTTTCCTTTCCGAAAATCCAAAACTCCATATAGTTAGTTCAGCACTTGAACTCCATACTAACCACCAGAGTTCCAGTACCTGCTGGACAACAACACAAATCGACCGCTCTTACGAGCTCTACGAGTACGACGAGTACTGTAGCCACGTAGCACTAATCCCTGGTCAGATTGGAGTCAACGATGTGTAACTCCGTCCGGATGCTACATACAGAAATAACAAAAAAAAAAAAAAAACAACAACAAATAGCCTGAGAAAAAAAATCTCGAAAAATATGAAGAAAAGGAAAATGAACAAAAAAAAAAGGAATATGCCTCACCCCAACCCACCCCACTGTCCTTAATTGAATATTTCTGCTCGAAGTAATTTTTTTTGTTTTTTTTTTCTTGACAGAAACCCATCACGAAGCGATGTTCCCTTTGGATGGTCAGTTCATCGCCGCTGCCGCACGTTGTTAAGATGGTTCCACAATTAACAAAACCTCACTTGTGGTCATGTATGTGGCACCGAAAATCTGCGAACCATTTGAAACAATGGAGAGTCGGGGTAACACACTCTAGTTAATAACAATGCTTTGCCATGACACACAATACAAGAGCACCCCCTACAGATACTGGTACTTTTAGTATTAGTGGGCGAGGACTTTTGTGTCGTCATTGCTATACTTCCTCCGGCCATTGTTTTGTTTTGTTTACTTGGTGCTTTGCGCACTCGTTTAGATAGAAGCTGTACGAGCAGCTCCCCCCAACAGAAGGTCGTTTCTAGCGTTTGGATGGAAAGTGAAATTGTTGCTTGGCAATCTGGCGCGTTCAATGGCTGCTTAATGTCACCTTGGGTTTGCGGTCAAGTGGGGGGTGCTGATGATGTACACGTAAGTACGAGTACTCTAGCACGGGGTCTCGTTTTTTGGTTTAATTTGAGATTTTTTTTTTTTTTTCCTGGGTAAAGAATCTCACGGCGACAAAGGAGTTTCAGATACAGAGTTGAGGTTTGAGTTGGAATCCCAGTCACAGTCACAGTCAGACATATGTAACGACCACGACAACGACTTACGATAAAAATTTCATTTTATATGCGCTTACGCGGCAAACAAGACTGAACTTTTTAATTTGAAAACTTTGCACGCGTCTGAGACCCGCATTTAGATTGCGATGACTGTGAAGGACGGTTGTTATTTTGTTTGTTTTTTTTTTTCGTTTTCTTCTTCTGCTTTTTCTCTTAATTTCAATTTGCAGGGTAATGGTCGGAGCAGCTTTATACTCTGCGGGTGACGAATTGGAAGCAAACGATGGAAATTTCTACTAAAAGGAATTATCTGGAATTACTTTCCTACTTGGCAGAAACCATTAACCGCACCATGAACTGATACTTTGGATTAAGCTAATAATTAGGCGTGAAGATTAAAGTTAATCTTTGTCTCTTGTATTGTTAAAAAGGGTATGGTAACCAGTAACAGACAATTCGTGCAGCCTTTTCAAAAATTGAGGGCAACGATACTATTAAACCAATCACCCTAACATTCTTTAGTTCCTTGTTCTTATACTTTTCATCATCAGCGTAAGAAGAACACTTGAACAATAAATTACTTAATTCGTCTGATAATACGTACATCTCAGAACATTCCTAATAAACGTCGACTAATCAATAACCCAGCCATCAAATTGCTATCAATATCAGAGAGGGTATCGAACTAACCAGCGGAGTTCCTCAGGGTTCTGTTGTATACAGACTTCTTTAAGGTGCCCAGTACGAGTATAATTGAATTTAAGTTCAAATAAATTTCTTTTTTTCTCGTAGAAAGATGAGGAAACAGTGATACAGGGCCTAATACTTTCAGCCTGCCGTTTTAAGTCGGATACACAAAGAGAAAATGTGTCGCGACGTAGACATCACTCTTGCAGCAAGCATTTTGTTAAGATACCAAAAAGCAGATTCCAGTCTTTCTTGGTGAGAGTCGTTGGGAAGTATTCGTTTGGTCCGATGACAAGCTCAAGAGTCATCCCACCTCTGGTTATGATTACAGGAATCCAACTGTCAATGGAAGCCCAAACTGAGGACGCCGGCCATTCCGACGCATCGCTAGTCCTACATCGGTTTTGAAGCCATCCGTAATGGTGTAACTAATTACATAGAGTCGTCAACTAACTTTATATTCTCGCAGCAACCCAAGTTCCGATATCATTGTATCTGATGGCACGTTCAAACTTCAGAGTCAAGAGACAGCTGGAGAGCAAGATATCCCAAATACCAGGGCGAGTTGTATGTGTACCAAAGACAACTTCTTATTCAACAGAAGATGGCTTTTGCGGTGCAGCTCATGTTATTGATATCATGATCCATCAGTGCGTTGTGAAGAGAGTCAAGCGTATTGGAGAAGGTCAAATAACACCTAAACAGATCGATTTTAGGAGTCTGGTGAAAGCAGAATCACCGTGGAACCTTATTGCATCAAACAACTGACAAGAAAAGAATTTATCTTATCATGTTATAGATCCAGAGGACCCTCCAACGTGACAAGTACTATGTTTTACCGATATTTCTCTTGCAAGAAAGCACGACAGTGACTTGGATGAGACCCAAATATTTAGTTTCGTTGAAGAAACATATGGTGACGCTTTTTAGCACTAATGAGCCAGACATCTGATTTGGTAAATGAAGCAAATATGTTTGAATATTGACCATTTAACTTAGACAATGATAGCCAACACGTCCGCCCACCTTACCAGACCGAAATAAGGATAGCAATATGTAATCTAAAATCCAACAAATCAGTTGGACCTGACGGCTTACCGGCTAAGGTAAGCTTCTAGGAATACCTCTGTGGAGAGCATGTACCAACCCATTTCTCAGATCTGGTCAGAAGACTGTTTTGCCTGATGAATTGAATTTCAGCACCGTATGCTCGATGCACAAAAACGGATATGTCACCGGTGCATTCGCTAGACGAAACACACAACATCGACGAATTGGACAGAACGTCACAATCGACAGCTATAACTTCGAGGCAGTAAAGAACTTTGTCTACCTTGGATCTGCTATGAATTCTGTCAACAACAGCTCAGCAGAAATAAAACGAAGAATCACTCTTGCCGAGTGTTGTTTCTTAGGGCTGAGAAGGCAACTAAGTAGTACGTCTCTATCTCGAAAAACTGAGGAGACAGTTATAGGTGTAAGACTTTGATCATCCCAGTCGTACAGAAGATATCCTCAGTGGTTTCGAGAGAAAAATGCTTCAAAAAATATTCGGTCCCGTTTGCATTGACGGGCTTTGCAGAAAAAGATTCAACGAAACTGCGCATCAGTCGCCTGAAATGGTTAGGACATGTAGAGAAAATGGACACCAATGTACACAAGTAAGAAAGAGGCAGACATCTTCGTAAAGTGAACAACCTCAGCTTTCAGAGGATTGCACATTTCCAGTGCATCAATCTTCGATTTTGTCTAAGACTGGTTGCTCTTTAGAGGAAATCGTCGCTCGAAAAGATTCGACAGATAGTACCTACATGCTGTAAACATGCTGTTGGGAACGTTAGGTATTTGAAGCTTTGTTTTACGTTGCATCTTAGGCAGAAAATGCATTTTTTGTGCTGATGAAACTCAACTCAAGGGAATCCTTCATACTCGTCGTCAAGAAAGAAGTCAGATTGATAGATCTTAGCGAGTCATATTAGCCGATTACTACCAAAACAAAATGTAATCATCTTTTTTCTGTGTCAGTAATTGGTTCCATTTTTTTTTTTTTTTTAAATAAATGCGCTTGGGACGATGAAACCAGGATTTGGATAGTGCGGCGCTATCATGTTTTGTAGTCCGTAATTTCCGTCGAAAGAGAGTTTAAGCGGACGTTTGGCGGCACTCCTCCGAGATCCTTCAGTTCGGACACAGGAAATGATTGCTGCTGTGGCTCCTGCGACAAACAAATCCAAGCGTTTTGACTCGAAATTTATCTGTTCAAATGCGAAACGGACAATACAGACAAATCTTCACAAAGATTTGAACTTATTTTCTTACAAATTTAAAATTACTAGCAAAGTGAACACAGCTGGCTTTGGCGATTCGTCTCGAATTTTGCCGGAAATCATTCAAATGGTGAAGGAGGACTACAACACGTTAAACTTCATTTTTATATCAGACGAGGCTCATTTTGATTTGAACTCGAGTCACAGTGTGGCGTGCAGTTTCATCAAGCAGTACTGTCTGGCCATATTATTTTGAAGAGAACGGCCAAACTTTAACAACGAATGGAGAACATTGTTTAAAGATGCTCGAGGAGCTTTTCTTCCCAGAATTACGCCGAAGGAGAATCCCTTTCAAATCTGTTTGGTTTTAACAAGATGATGCAACTTCATACATAGCCAGGAATCGTATGACGGAATTACAGCGAAAATTTTGAAATACTATAAACTGAATTCCAGGATCTTCACTTTCTATTGGCCCTCAAGGTCTCCTGACTTGACTGTAGTAGCTTTTTTTTGGTGGGGTTATTGCATAGACGAAACCTACAAAACGAGGCCATTCCGGCTGCAAACCTACAGGCGGTTGTGAACGACTTTGTAATAAAATGTCGCACATGTCCCAACGTTTTTAGAAACCATTAAAAAAACATAATACCAATGAATTATGTATCTTTGTAATGAGCTAAAAATAAATAAATTATATGAATTGAAAAAAAAAAGTAATTTGAGTTCCTTAATGTAGCAACATTCATCAGCCACCCTGTATAACTGAATAAATGCTTTAATCGAAGCTATTAAAGGAAGCAATAGCAACCACAACCGACGACAGGTACCAGTTTGCAGTTTCAGTGATAAAAGCTGGTTGTAAGCCGGTTAAGATCTGGAAAGTGAGTTTTTGGCATGAGACTGAGAGCCTCTACACTACACAGGGGCCTTCAGATTTGTTGTTTCCAGTCTAGCTGTTTTGCTCTTTTTGAGGGCTTTGACCAGACTGCTAGGTTTACCAAATGTTTCAATCTTTTCGCTCTTTGTATATAGGAAGGAGGTACTTATTCTTGTATACGCTCTACATCGATCTGTAAAGACATAGTCTTCTTCTAAATTAATCTTAAATTACTTATTTATAAATTATTTCGTTTGCTTGCGCAGTTACTGCAAATCTGCTTAGCAGTATGCTCTATGTGGGAGTTTTCCCTGACAGGATTTGGTTCCAGAAGAACTCTTTCTACATTATAACTTGATCGAGGTGGAGTTTTGGCAGATTTGCTAAGCTTTTCGTAGTGAGTGCGCGACCTCTGTAGCGAGCACATGTGCCTTACTTGTCTGAGTTCATACTTTAAAGTTACAATAAGTTTTGACAGTGTTAATTATATATATATGCCCAATTAAAAACCAAATATAAAAACCTAGATATTTCCAAAGACAGTTACTCTAAAAAAAAAAAAAACAGTGGAAAAAAAAGAACAAAATCAATAATATCAGTACCCCAGAAGAAGTTCTGGGGGACACGTTAAATAAAAATAACCCCAACTTGTGTTATTTATCCAATACAAAGGCCACGGCCGACAACCAAAGTGATAAATTAAGTGAGTATCCCACAGGGACAAATATGGACACTAACAATGAACAATTAAAAAAAAGTGATTGGAATATTGTCATATCCAATCTTAAAACGGCAGCAAATAATTTTGCTAATAAAAAGAGAAGACGAAATGATGCAGATGACGCTGAGTCATCACCATCTGTCCTATCAAATTTGGCAAATAATCCATTCGCACCATTATCGGACCTAACCAATCCATCAATCAGTCTGCCTCATAGCAAAAAACCAAAAAAAAAAACGCGAACTCGAATGGAGCAACAATCCAAAACAACAACTCAGGGTGTAGTACTCTTGGAGAGGAGGACAGCAACATTACGACTGGCGTTGTCACCGATGACAGAAAGATAAGCAACAAATCGTTTTGTCCACCTATTTTTATTTTCGGCGCAAATTGTAGTTTGATAACCGACTTAATTAAACTTTCCGCTCATGAATGCAATGCTGAGAACTTAAGACATAAATTTGTAAACTTAGGATACCGAAAAACAAAAGTCTATGTAAACAATACTTTCGTTCATAAGCTTATTATAGAAAAGATCCGTGGAACAGGTATAGGTGCTTTTTCTTTCTCACCAAGAGAAACGAAAAGAGCGACAATTCTCTTGAAAGGAATCGACGGCGATACCGAAATAAGAGTAATTCAAAAGGCATTAGAAGAAGCTGCTCCTAATGTCAAAATCAACAAAATCACTCAATTTGTCACAGCTAAAACTAAAGAGCAGGGTGTAAAGCTAAACATTTTTGTAGTTAAATTAGATGTAGGGGAAAGCACTAAAGACTTAACTAGCATAAAATACCTTCTTCACCAGAAAATTTATTGGGAGAGGAAACACAATAATGTGGTTATTCGTTGTTATCGCTGTCAAAGGTTTGGGCACACAGGGGAATGTTGTTCCTATCACAGCCGATGTGTTTTGTGTAGTGAGTTCCATGACTCTGAGGTATGCATTAATTCATTTAAAGCATTAAAAGAACAAAACCAACAAGTTCCCATTACAAAATGTGCCAATTGCAATTTGGAGGGCCACGCAGCAAGCTCTTCCAGCTGTGAATACTACAAGCGGTACAAAGAAAAGAAAATAATGTTAGCCCAAAATTCTAGATTTGTTGCGAATACAGCACGAATTGAAGTGAATGATATGGTAAGCAATTTAACAAAAAATAATATGTCGTTTGCCGATGTGGTCAGGAACGTAAACAAACCTATCCAGCAAAAAGCTTACCAAGCTCCAGCTGTTGAAAATACTCACCCATCTTCCAGCACAAATTTAAACGATTTTCTTAACGAAGCCAAAAATCTCTTTAATATATCGTTTAAAGAACTTTTGTTTAAAATCAGGCAATTTTGGCCTAACTATCAAAAACTCCAGAGTAAAGAAGACAAGCTGTTTGCGTATCTTGACTTTGTCGCTTCAATTGTTACATAATGGGCTCAAACACAAATCTTAAAATAATCTCTATAAATACAAACTCCATAATCTCACATAATAAAAGAATTTCACTCCTTCAAACTCTTCAAAACAAAAAACCCCAAATCTGTTTCATATCTGAAACAAGACTCTACACCAAACTAGAACCTTCCTTTGAAGGTTACAACATAATAAGAAACGACGATGGTAGGGGAACAGCCATCGTTACTGAAGAAAAGTTTAAAGTTAATAAAGTATCCTTCCACAGTAATACCTTCTCAGCTTGCCTAGGTGTATTAGTATGCCAGAACAATAATCGGGCCACGAAACGAATACTTCTTGGAAGTATTTACATTCCATCAGCGGCAGGTCAGTCTCTTTCGAGCGAGTTAGATAGGCTACTCGGCATTGCAAGCTCATATGACGCAGTGATATTAGGGGGTGATTTTAATGCTCGACATCCTGACTGGGGTGATGTTGTGACTAATCCTAATGGTAACGTAATACAAAGGTGGTTTTATAACGGACCATATCTTACCCTAGACATAATTTCGCCGAACAGTCCAACTTTTCCTAGATCTTCGTCCGTATTGGACTTTTTCTTGCTGTCAAGTTCATTAAACACAGGAAATAACACTCTTTGTAAAACATTTCCTTTCGTTTCTGACCATTTTGGTGTAGAAACTAATATAAAAATTTTCAATGTTTTCCCTGTTCTAGTACCTCCTACCACTTAATAGAACTTCACAGTAGCCTTTCCAGAATGAATCTTCCAGTAAGTACAAATATTTCCAATACTGAAATTGACGATCTTGTTCAAGAGGTAAGCAATAAAATAAATTCAAGTGTGGAAAACCATTCCGTTACTAAAATCGGTAAAAACTTAAAATACAAAAACATTTCACTTTTGACTAAAAATCTTATGAAAATTCAAAGCATTTGGCTTAGAAAACTTAAAAGAATTTTCCATAGACATTTAAACAGGGATAACACGGAATATAAAGAGTTGCACTCTAGGATACAGTGTCTTAACAAAATAATAGCTGCAAGAGTTAAAATAGACATGGATAATGATTTTAGGTCACGTTTAAGAAAAATAAGACCTTCTCCCCAAGCTTGTAAGGAAATCGACAGAATAACGGGCAGAAAATATTTTGGTACGAATATAGCCAAGAATACCTTGATTTTTAATGGAGAAGAACTGCCAGATAATTAAGACAAACTAATTGCATTTAAGACGGTGTATTCCGACCTGTACTCAGAAAAAATACCACAGTTTGACACAAACTTAACAAACCATGTTAATCTCAGAGTCAACGAGTTTAAGAGCAGGCATACAAATACACACTTAACCAATTTTCTTCCATCTAACACTACCTTAAATAACTTACCTCTACCTTTTACTTCTCCAGAGAAAATTAATGCTCATAGAATGAGCATAAACAACAAAAAATCGTACGGTGTAGATAAGATTTCAAACTATGTTTTGCGGAAATGTCCTCACACCCTTGATGTAGCCCTTTCGTGCATTTTCAACTAATGCATAAATAATGGGTACTTTCCCTCAACGTGCAAAAAATCTAAGCTTATTCCTATAGCAAAGAAGAAATGTGGAAAAGAAATCAAAGACTTTCGCCCTATATCATTGTTATCTAACGTTGGAAAGCTTTTTGAAAGAGTTTTGGCTGATCACCTAAACAGTTTCTGTGAAGAAAAAAATATTGTTCCAAATAACCAATTCGGTTTCAGGAAAAATCATTAAACCGAGCACTCATTGCTAGTGCTAAACGATCGAATCATTCAAACCCTTAGGAATAAAAAGTGCTCTGTAGTTCTTGACTTAGATCTGCAGGCCGCTTTTGATTCCATTTGGCACAACGGACTTATCTTCAAACTGATAACGCTGGATTTTTCTGAAGTGTTCATTCGGATGATCATCAGCTTTTTGAGCTCTAGGACAGCAGCAATCTCTATTGCTGCTCTGAAGAGTTTCCAGTACTTATGGGCGTGGCTCAGGGATCATTACTTGGTCCAAAACTCTTCAACATATATCTTTACGATTTCCCTTTAAATAGCCAGGTAGATGAGACTGAAGCCTTTTTATATGCGAACGATACTAAGATATTAGCAAGTGCAATAATACCCCACTTTGCACTTAACAAATCGGAAGAATGTGTGCCGTCATTAACATCCCTGCAGCACCGGATAAAGAATAGTGCTGCAGTGCTTCCATGCTTGTCGTAAAAGGCTACTAAAATGAGGAATCAATCATATACAGGCAACTATAACACCAAAAATGAGCCTGTGACACTTTAATACCTTTAAAACTTTCCAACAAGTTCGTATGCAATCGTAGTGGGTCCCCACGTCTGGCGACTACCGATGGGATAAAAGCAAAATCAAACTAACTTCAAATTGAGCATACGTGTGTCAAATCAATCTCGTACCTATAGCAGCGGAGGCCACGAAACTCAAATAGACTATAACCTTTGCAAAAGATCGATGAGAAACAGTGTCAAGGACTGCAAGGTAATCCTTGGAGAATCGCTAGTTACCCAACACCGGCTGCTCATTACAGAATTCTTCACCAAAAATACAAGAGCCTGTTAGAAAGCCTAAAATCCGGCGGTATAACTTATCGAAAGAACGGGGCATAAGATTTATTGCACGCGCTAAAGAAGTACTTCTTAATATAAACGTTATCGCAGACTCACTTAGCCCGCAAGAAATGTTGAACAGCATGCACGAGGCATGCATGACACACGCAGTCTCTTCTAGGAGCGATATCAGGACATCATCACATCGAGAAAGAAACATGGTGGTGGAATGACGAAACCAAACGAGCTTTGACCGACAAGAAGCAAGTATTTCAAGCATGGACAAAATGTGATCGGAGCAACGATATCGAAAAGTCTCGACTTGCACTTGAATATGAGCGACTTAAAAACGTTACAAAGAGAGTCCTGGCCCAAACCCGAGCGGCAGCAGCGGAAAACCTTTACCAGGACTTGGAATAAATATCCTCAGGATCGGCAGATAGAAGACAAGCTATTCAAGAAGTTCAAATGTCGTACGTAAAGTGCCAAATATTTTTAAACTCGCTGCGCAAAGGCAAAAAAATGCGATGGAAATAACGTCGCCAAAATACATCAAAGACTCTTACGGGCACTTACTAACAAACGAAAAGAGTTTTAAACGAACGTCTTCGCAAAATCATAAAGCTCGACGATAGCCAGTGTGGATTCGTAGAAGGAAGATCGACGGTGGACGCAATCCAAAGCTTGCGAATATTAATGGAAAAACATCGGGATTCGTCAAAAGATCTGCACATGGCATTTATTGATCTAGAAAAAGCATTCGATCGTGTGCCTAGAGATCTCATATGGACCGCGTTGAGATCTCAAAAGGTACCGGAAACGTATATACGAATGATACAAGACATGTATGGAAACGTCAAAACTGCTGTTAAATGTACCACCGGACTTACGAGAGAATTTCCGGTAAATGTCGGAGTGCATCAAGGAAGCTTTATTAGCCCTTTCCTCTTTAAAGTGGTACTAGACTATCTTTTGAAAGATTGCATGTACGAAGCAAATGTAACATCGATTCTCTTCGCCGACGACGCAGTTATTCTAAGCGATAATGTCGTAGATTTACAAAACGTCCTAAGTAAATACGCGCTAGATAAAAACGGGTTTAAAATAAGTCGCTCAAAGACGGAACATTTGACCTGCCCATTTTCGGATCCAATGCGACCTATTCCAGATATAATGTTGGACGGAATAGTTCTTCCGAAAACCACTAGGTTCAAGTATTTAGGATCAATCGTTAACGTAGAAGCGAAATGTGACGACGACGTAAGGCACAGAGTAAGTGTGGGGTGGATGAAATGGCGAGAAAATTCGGGAATCTTCTGTGACCGAAATAAAATGACGGCAGAAGAGATAAAAATATTAAGGATGTCGACTGGAGTTACGAAACGCAACTGCATTAGATCTACGCACATTAGAGGAAGTCTACACATAAAGAATTCGGTAATCGAACAACTTGAGTCGTAAAGAATTAGCTGGTATTGCCACGTTCAAAGAAGATCTCCGGAAAATCCCGTTAAGAAGGCATTATCAACTACGGTCGCTCCTACTAAAAGAAAACTAGGTAGGAAAAAGAATTCCTGGATTTCTCAGATGGCAAATGCACAACAACGCCCGGGGCTAACCGCCGAAGCGATACAGGACCGAGCAGTATGCAGACGCGTTCTGCGACATTAGCCAACCCCGTAAGCGGAGCAGTAGCGATGCAGTAAAAATGGGAAACTCGTTATGCATAAGCTCGAGTAGCGAGGAAAGAGCTAGTAAAAGGAAAAGAAGAAGTGTGCCCTCATTAACATCTTATTTCAACTCTTGGGGATTAGTAACAAACGCAGGAAAGAGTAGTATTACATATTTCAGAAACGTTTATGGAAAACGGCACCGTAAAGCAGTCAAGGAGAGTAAAACAGTGTTAATATAAATCGATAATGTACCGATCCCACTGAACACGGAACCAAAATATTTTGGTATATACTACCAAAACAAATTCAAATTTAATAATCATGCCAGGGCAGTGCTGAATAAAGCCAAAATGGCTTCTGGTCTGCTTAAACAACTTTTATCATCGAGTTCTATTTCAAAGAAAATCATACTGCTTATGTACAAAACACTTATAAGACCTATAATTACATATGGATTTGGCTGTTGGTTTAGTGTTTCACCAACAGCCACAAATGAGTTAGAAAACTTCGAGCGAAAAATGCTAAGATTTTGTTGTGGAAAGTTCAGAAAACGAAATAAACAATGGTATTCAAATGCAACAATATACAGAGAAAATAATATTGAACCTCTTTGCGTATATATGGTTAAATTATTGAAAAACAAATTACAATCTACCTCCAATCACCCCAACCCAATTATAAAAAGTATATGGGACAGAAACATCAACGAAAGTGTGCTAGATAACAATTTTTACCTTTCCCCTATTAATATATTGAATTTAAGATCACAATCAGCTCGTCCAGCTCCAACTTAAAACTTCCATTTTATGAAAAGGCAAATTTACCTGTTCTCAGAGGATAACGATTTTAAATTGTCTAATTTAATGAATTAAACCATAAGTTAACCAAATGTATGACATCTTGTATCCAAAAATACAACATAGACTTTTGTTTTCCATTAGTAATTCATTATTCATAACAATACATTCTTCTTCTTATTATATAAACATAATTATATATCTAACTAAGTAGACATGATTATTACATGCTGATGCTTATCCAATTATTCCAATTATTGTTGTATCTTATCTTAAATAAGATGTAGCTTTTTATTTATTTAGTTTGTAAGTAAGTAGTTCTAGTCATAAATTTAATTTCGGCCACTAGAGCCATAAAGCGAACATGTTTCGGGAGAAAACACATGCAAAAATACAGAATTAATAAAAAAATTAGTTAAAATAAAAACTGTACGTATATATGTTTCGTTATAAACATTTATTGTATCTAAAAACTTAGTTTAACCAGATATAACTATTGAAGTCGGTTACCATAAATTTAAAAAAAAAATGTATTCATAAATTATCAAGTGTATTAATGTCTCAATAAAAACAAAATGAATGAATGCTAAGCTTTTCGTTTCTAGAAAGTTTTCTTGGAATTTTCCTCGTTAGGAAGGTTGAGACTTTGCTTCGCATTCAAATTTTAATAGACGTATTCCGAGATAGAGTTTCTCGAGTTAAGCCGATTACTCTTTGTTTTCCTCTCCATAGAAGAACTGGCTGAGGGCTGACTTCATTGATAGCCAAGTTAAATGATAGAAGTCCAACAGATGATTGATTCTTATGTTGCACTTGCTCCACAAAGTGTTCACAGGATTAGCATTGCAAGCTCTATATTCGAGGAATAACAATGTTTAATTACGTCCACTGCCTTTGGCGGTAGTATCAAATCGTAGGGCGAGTAAGCATATAAAACGACGAACTTATGTAGTTATCCGTTCGTTGCATAGGTTTTGATTGCAGCAACCAGATCCAGACAAGCTCTCGCTCTTTTAAATTCCATTCATGATCACAGCTATGATTTTTCCATAACCGTGGTGCTAATATGGTTTAAGCCTATCACATTGAGATCTTTCTCATAGTGGATAGTGGCTTGTTGGAGCACTTGTCATCTAACTGCCGTCAGATCTCCTGAGAATCTAAAGGAAAGCCGGAGATTTTTTTGAAAATAGCCAGAGTTCTCACAGATGCCATCAGCATTTGTAACCTGATTTTCAATGCAACTCTTAAACTTAGTAGCAGACAACCTCAAACCGCAGGTTTATGGAACGTAAAGATTTTCTCTGAATCGTACGTATGATCCTTGACGAAATTTTCGGTTACATAATTGCTAACAAGCAGTACGCCAGGGATTCTATTTTGATTATAACTCAGGTCAGGTTTATTCGGAGAAGGTTTACTACTCTAGTTTAGCGATGCCTTTGTACCACAACAAACAAGACAAATCTTACCTCCATCCAATGGTGAAATATGGCCTTTCGTCTTAGATGAAATGAAGAATTAACATAGAATATGAGAGAGATGGCTTGTTGAATTCCTGATACTGACATGAAGATCACTCTTCATATATAAAAGTGATTCTGGCTATAACAGTGCTGGCGAATATGATATCGACAATAGACACTGAGCTTAGATGTATTCGTAAAGCTGGTTCAAGGTCTGGGTAAGGAAGACTCCAATAATTCTTCGCCTTTTTGGTTGTTTACAGCACTTACTCCACTCAACATGCCAGCATTCGGTCCAGTATCTGATGATTTTCAGCCATGTTAGCACTCGAAGGGACAAAACGATGCAGAAGCTGCCTTTTACGAAGAAATAGACTGAATCTGTCGGTACTCTTTTCACCACTTCCATTATTAAAAAAAAAAATATTGCTTACAACCCTAGAATATGACTACGCAATGACAATTTTAGCGAAACCTAATGGAGAAGGTCCAAATAAGGTCTGTAAATACAAGCTGCCCGGTTGCATGAAGCTTCTTTTGGAAGACCATCCAATAATTAAGATGACTGTGTCATGTACATAGAATAAATGAAAACCAATATGCTGAATACCTAAGATGGAGTATGAAAATGACGATAACAACTCTATGCTAAAACACCCTTACATCCAGAATAATATCACAGTTTCGTCATCTCTAATCCCACAACCATGGGATTAAGAAAACGTGTCCACCTCATAAATCTCATCGATCGTTTTAATCCAAAAACACTATCTGTGATTTCTTTCTGTGTACCATGAGACATTTGCAATCAGCAAATGCATTCGAACAAACCATGTCGGTTCGATTAAACATGCGTTAGGCCAGCATTTTCACCCACTGGGCATAATCCGGTCATGTTAACGTCAACCTATTGCCTGCATACAGATATCAATTATTTCGATACACACGATAGATGCGAAAAGTCGACAACACCACTTTACCACAAGGTCTAAACCAAACCAAATCGCTTCAATAAAGATCTATCTGCTAACGTACACAAATGTGCCTTCCATCCATCTATGTACTCCTATACTCGTAGTATATCCAGTAGTTCTAAGCGAATTTCTGCAACATGTGTAGCCCTCAGATACCAACGGGGAAGGTTGATGGGGCGGCAAGCAACACTGGACAACATAATAATATTCAATTGCATATATTCGTTTGGTAGCCCTATAGATGAAAACGACAAGGGCGAAGGCGAAACACTCGTATACGAGTACTTGTATCTGTATCTCTATGTGCATCACTAGGTTGTAGGCTGAAAAGAACCACACCAACTGGTTAAGTTTGTTGTTTTACTCGTTTCTCGATTGGATTTCAGTTCCAAGGGCAATCGGGCAATATTTTTCCCCAACTTTTAGTCTGGATTTGCTGAAGGACTTCATCATCAGCATCATCCAAGACGACGACAAAACAACTCTAGCACACTCACACAATGCATGTATCTCCTCATCTGCAATGAAGGAACCAGATTACGGACTGCAATTTGCGATATAATTAATTGCAATTATGCTCAATTAAATTCTGCTTGCTCTCTTTACTCACACATGCTGCGGCCGGTATGGCTGGTACAGGCCGCTCCCTACTACTCCTATGTACGAGTTTAAGAAGATGCTTCTACTCATTACATCGTAGTCTCTGTTAGCAAATTTGTTTTTCTGATTCGTACTACGGGCACCACACCAGTTACACCATAGATACCACACCACACCATCAACCAGTGCTATCATTTTAATAAAATAATTTAGTCCGCACTCGTGATGCGAAAATATCTATAAAAGCCATCCTGTGACGCCTTTTTCTCCCCTCAACGGATACAGATAATTGCAAATCAATTATCTTGTTTTGATCGCTAAGCAGATTGTTTTGGTCGTGTGTGAGTGTGCTGGTGCGCATCGAAAGGATAATTCAATTATCATCGCCAATGATTTAGATTTGCATTCAAAAGGCTTATACAAGAATTACTCCCAAACTCACCTCGAATCCGCACTATGTACGAGTGGTACTCGTATCTATTCTGTAACACTTGCTGTGTACGAGTAGTATAGTACGGATAGAATAGTGCACAATTAGGACCCAAAAATTATTATTATAACCGAGGTAAAGCTTTTGTGCAAATTATTTTACTGCCTTTAGCCATGCGGTTTGGACGGAGGATTTGTTGCTTCCATTGTACGCATTGTTGGCACGGTTGGGTAGATTCGTCGGTTTGTCGGTTTGTCGGAACTCCGCTCTACAATAAATGGGATTTTAATTAACTGTTTTGACGGAAATTAGAGCTAAGCTAGAGATAAGTGCTAAACAGTGAAACATGTGGTTATCAATGATTTTCAGCGGTTTAACTGACATAAAGAGAAAAAGATACATTCATAGAGATACAGATACGAATAGTATAGATAGATAGAGATACAGAGGGGATACTTTGGTACGGGAAGTGTAATGAATTTCCTAATTGAATTTCAGTGGCTTAGCTGTGGCAGAGGGTGTGGATTTACTGTACATTTGCAGGTAATTTGAGGATATAAATGCTTTTCCAAAAATTAAAACAGGATTTCACCATGAAAGGATCTTTGTTTTGAAAGGGTCCAATTTTGAATGTCTGTTTGCGGAGTAGTCGTAATTCACAGTCAAAAGCTATACAATGGACGAGTTTAGTTAGTGCTTTTGTTTCAGAACAGACAGGCCATTTTCGAGGTCGAAATTTTGACTACGACTCTCGGTAAACGAAGCAAATTGTCAGTGCTTTTAAATTGTAAATTATGGGATTTGGACTGCATTGATTTGTGACTCGAAAAACAAAGTTAAATCAGAGAATGAAGAGCAGAGGGTCTTACATTTCAATTATTCTTATCCTCGTATCTTTTTATTCAAATAGTAATGGTTTCTGCGGGGAACATTATGGATATGAAGAACTAATGTAAGTCTACACGTACTGTGACATATTTAGGAGGTTTTAGTTAAGACTTAAGAGGGCTGAAATAAGATTACTAAAAGGGAAAGAGCTTTAAAGAGCTGTGGCTATGATCGTGGACATTGCATAAAGGGAACTCTATCAGCACCAATATGGAACTTGAAAATATAGTCCAATTCAATTCAGTTCAAAGTCCTGGATTTTATGTTTTTGAGTTCCTCGCATCCTGACGATGCACAATATTTATCGTGGATTTTCAAAAATTGTTCCTCATTCACTTTATTATATTTTACAAAGGCCAGCAATTCGGAAATGCGAAGGTTGGGTCTTTCGCCTTTATCTCCATTCCCCTCCTTCACTGCTCCTGTCCTTGGTCCTCTTTGCCACCCCACAGTTAAACTAACACAGCAAACCAATGGCACTACAGAAAATATTCGTCTCATTCTTGCCTATCTGCATGACAAATCGGACTCGGTCTGTTACGAAGGGAAGTCCAAAACCAGCGTTATGGTTTCCATCCAGCACGAAGGACTCTCTACCGACCGTATCAGTCTCAGGAACCTTTATGTCACATACCATGAGATTTTAGCATGCCCCCTCAGAAAATAGCAGACGACCTTGTTGCATTTGGCCACTACGTTCACTCTAAACGAGTCTCACACCTACAGCGAAGTCGATCCGACTACGATAAATTTGTTCGTCCATAACATGCCTCCCTTACCAGCACTTAAACCATCTAGCCTCACACCTCGAGGTGTCTCGAGGCGTCCTACTGGCGATCCACAACACTTAACGCTTCTCCCATTACCATATCTTCATCCTATAAAGTCGGCTTTGTCGTAATAAAAAAAAACCCTCCCCTTCAAGTCCCTTTTCATTATACCACCTTGATCAAAAGGTTTCCGGAATTTATTCAAAAAATTAAAAATACAAGTTCATTCACCTAAATCTATATTGTCCAGCGCTTGATCCAATCCTCGAAACATTTTTTATATTCGGTTTACGGTATGTCCATCAGTGCTTCCTGCGATTTTTCCATTAGTTCCTATCGGCTGCTGAAACTCGTTCCCCGTAGTGGTTTTTTAACCCGATTGAACAGAAAGAAGTCACAGGGAGAAAAATCAGGTGAATTCGGTGGCTGTTGGGTGGAATTTGTTGCATTTTTCGTCAAAAAATTACGAATAATGATGGCACTGTGCGACGGTGCGTTATCATGGTGCAAAATCCACGAGCTTTCTGCCCACGATTCTGGTCTCTTTCGGCGAATTGCTTCACGCAAACGCCCATATAATATTCTTTGTTTACTGTCTGGCCTTCTGGCAAAAACTCATGATGCACTACACCGTTGTAATCCATGAAAACCGTGAGCATTGCCTTCTTTTTTGACTGTAAACGACGTGTTTTTTTGGTCTCGGCTCATTTGGTGAACGCCATTCATAAACCCAGGTCTCGTCTCCAGTAATGATCCTTTTGATGAATGTGGGATCGGATTCATCCTCGCAAATCATCTCTTTTGCGACGTCAACACGATCTCTTTTTTACATGAAATTGAGATCTTCTGGCACCAACTTTGCTGCTACACGATGGAAACCCAAATCATTAACCAAAATGTCTTGTACAGATCCATAGGAAATGTTCAAGTCCTCCCCTATCTCTTTGATGATTAATTTGCGGTTATTGACCAACATTTCTTTTACTCCATCAATTTTTTCGTCGGTTTTCGATGTCGACAGTCTGCCACTGCGTTCATCATCTCCTATTGACTCACGACCACTTTTTAACTGCTCGTGCCACTGTTAAACGACCGTTTTCTTTAGAGAATCGTTGCCGAAACACTTTTCCAACATTTCCAACGTTCGCGCACCATTAAATCCGTTTTTTACGCAAAATCTAATACCAATTCGTTGTTGCAAATTTAAATCCATTTCTACAATTATAAAAAATCGCCAACACACACAGAGATAGATGTACTCTTGGCTACGGAGCTTTTGCAAATATCAAGCTATGACGCTAAGATTTAGAGGTAATGTCAAAAAAAGATTTACGAACTTAACAAAAAAAAAAAAAAAACGAGCTCAAATCAAAACAATGGGAGCGCCACACGGTGGTTATTCCGGGAACTTTTTGATCAAGGTGGTATGTTGCTACTTACTTTCTATCGATACGATCGACCATTTAATTGACATGTCTGACTCTATTGACGATATCATTATTATCGGCGACTTTAATCTTCCTCAGCTACAGTGGACTCCATCTGAACATCCAGATGATCAATAGTTTTTCATCGCTTCAAATGCCAACTCAGCTAAAAAATGTCTTTCCTTAGATCGCTTAACAGACCCAAGTCTATGCCAAGTCAACGGTATATCCAACTACATGGGCAGGCAATTAGATCTTATTTTCCAACAATTAATTTTCCATTCAATTAACTCCTCAGTCTCACTTTGTCCCTTATCTCTCTCAACAATAGATAACTACCACCCTCCCCTTCTTCACTCGTTTTTTTATAACTATTCTGTCCAGTCCACTCCCCCCCCCCACAACTCTCTCATCCTATGACATTCATAAAGCAAACGTTCACAAAATCAGTGACTATCTCAGCTTCCAATGCAAATCAGTTATTTCCCCTAGATGGTTTCCTGAAGGGTAGGTCAACCACCACAAATCTCGTTGAATTCATATCCTTTGCCTTCTCTCCCCTAGAGAATGGCAACGAGGTCGATGCAGTTGGAACCGATTTTAGCAAGGCCTTCAATAAAACCTCTCATCGATTAATACTCTTCAAATTGTCCGCCCTCGGCTTTGAACCCATACTGTTAAAATGGATATCCTCTTACCTCGAAAACCGTTTTTACAGTGTTCGTTTTAGGTCAGCCCACTCCGCTCCATTTTTGGCCACCTCTGGAGTTCCACAAGGCAGCCATCTCGGTTCCCTTCTTTTTATATTAACCATAAATGATCTCGATAAGGTCATCAAACACTCGTCTGTCTCCCTTTACGACGACGATACCAAATTTTTCAAAACCATTTCCTCTCCCCATGACTCCTGTCGGTGGTCCAAAGAATTCACCAACCCATACGTGACCAGATCCCCCTAAATTACCTCTCTTTACCCCCTCCTAGAGTATACTAGTCAAGTGTGGTCCCCATTTCATCGTGTTCATATCTCGAGAATCGAAAGGCATCCAGCACCGTTTTCTTCGATTTGCTCTTCGAGGTATCCCCTGGGACGATCCTTTTATTCTGCCCCGCTATGAGTCTCAATTCAAACTCTACCGTCGTTGACTTCCACCGCACCACTCCCTACCGCAAATCCGTTCTCCTTCACCACTCCAAACAACCTTAGTTTTAAGTTTAAGTTTAATTTTAAATTATAGCATGTATTTATACCATTATACGTTTTATTTTAGAGCTCTGGTAGCGCTCTACTATTGAGCATGGTAATTTTCATATCAACACATGCTTGCAGTTCGATTTATTGAAATGATCATTTGAGAAAAAGTCTGTTTGGCACTTGCTTACCAGATTCAGTAATTCATTTGTATTTTAGGCCCCAATTTTTTTGTCAAAACTTCCTAACCTAAAATAGTTATAGTTTGATACACGACTAAAGGCAAGTTAATCGATTTTGGCCTCACATTTCACTGATCTCTTCAAAAGATCTAATTTTAACCTCCCTGCGATATCATTTTAGAGCTGCTTCGGAATTAAGTTACGGGAAAGAGAAAATGGCAAGCTTCAGACGCCAAATAGTTATCGAACTCTGTTAGAATATGGGGGGATATCTTAATGTGTAATGATCTACGGTCAACGATTAAGGGCGCATCACCATTCACAAGACAAAGGGACTCTACGTGCCAGATTGTTAGAGAAAGCGCGATAAGTTATTGTAGATACACCTCATTGAAGCAATAACCAGAGGAGTATTCTGCCCATGCCAGGTATACGACTGAAATTGACGGCAATTGAACATTGGTAGCTAAATTTCAAAGTCGGCTTAAAAAAACCACCATCTTCCACAGGCGGAAACCACGAAAAAGAACAAAACAGACAGGTCCCCCAGCCAGAAAAGTTCTGTGCAATAAATAACAGTTGGCAGGCGGTATCGCCAAAGCGTAAGACCAGAAATAGAAAGTGATAAATATTTTCTAACAGGCAACGAACACTTAACTAGATCGATACACTGCGATAAGGAGATGATAAAGAAACTTCATCCTGGACGTGTAAAAACAAGCAAAGCGAATACCGAAACGGCGCGTAAATCACAGCAACAAATCGGTAGATTTCTGTAGAAGCGCTGTTACAGTCAGCAGCTCAGCTGATGAAAACATGAAGGATCACAGAAAGTGACAAAGTCACAGATTGAGGTTCATATTACAGCAATAAGATGATACGTGAATGCTACAATAAGGTAGTAGATCAAAACCATATACAGAGTCACTAAAGAATAGTCAGCAAAAGGATTAGACGTCAGATTGATGTTTTCGGGTGAAGAGCACTACAACAGATTGAAAAAAACTTAGAAATAGGACTCAATCATTCAATTGACAATGATCCGTGGCTCTAGCTCATATGAAAAAATTTATTGATAACACGACAGTCAGGTGTTGACCAACCCCTTGTCTCTCCACTCAGTCTGTGTCTCGTCTTGTTATTTGATGCAGAGAGAGGGACCTATGGTTCTAGTCGATTCCAAACGAGCATCGAATAATGGATTGCTCATTGATAGAAGTTTTAGTTTTCGAAGATTTGCATTGAATGCCGAAAGCGCTGATTTTCTCTGAATGACATAGGAATTAAGCTCACATCTTCCGACGTACTTATCGAAGAGGTAAAAAATCACAGAATACTCCCCGGACCCCATAGCATTTCAGAGTCAACAATCACACTTTCAAATCCCCTGGCAAAAAACCAAGCGCATGGTACTTTCTGCTAAGCTTTTCCAAATTTCGATAAATACATCGGCCGGTATCCTGCAAACATTGATGCGCGAAATCCGAAAATGGGATGAACATCAATCATGTATTCAAAGTTACAAAGGAAACTGGTACTACGATCTGCACAATATGCTCGATTAAGTTTCAAGCATAATCTAAAAAGTAATAGATGTCAGATTTTGAATATACGAGTTGTTGCTATTATATTGTACTAGCAACATCACTAGACAAGGCTAATAAAATTCATGAAAACTGCGCTTACCATGTCATGACAAATACTTGTCAATAAGACTCCGGTTTGACACATAGATGGCACCACAGTTGACATACCTGTGGGGACACACTAGCGCCCTGGTGGTGAAATTAAAAACGATCCTTAAAATTGAAACGTAACAAACTTCACAAAATTATTCAATACGTTTTCAAAAACTGATCCTTTTCTTCTTGGCTGATTCTTCCTGGTTTTCTTTTTTGTGAACGATTGTGCTAGTTTTTAAAAGTTTAAGTTAAATAAAGTTGAAGTGATTTATTTTCTTGTTTTTGTTTAACTTTCTTGTATTTACAAAATATTTAAAGTTTATTATTAAGTAGCTGCAAGACCGCTACTTACCCATATGTTTTCTACATAGTACTAACCTCCTAACGATACGTGTCAAAGTTGCATACCATTCCAACTATAGTGAAGCAACTTTTGTTATTTTCAAAACAATGGATAAAAAAGACGATTAAACATCGTTTTTTGATGGAGAAAAATACTGTTGAAGCCAAACAGTGCCTTAATAAGCGTCATGGAGAATCTGCACCAGGTAAATCGACTATTATAACGCTCAAAATCGGCAATTGTTTCCTGTTTTCGATAAACTAAAGAATCAGTTCTTATAATCAAGGTGTGGAAACATGAACATGTCATTTATCAGAAGATTCCAATGAAACTTCTATCATTTACGGCCTTTTCAACGCACTCGTTAACATGCAATCTTTGAAAATTGCTGCTGTCGCAATTATTAGTACAACGATATCCTTACCCCAAACTGATAAACGCACATATCCGTACTTGCCCAAGTCTATTGCTTCATCATCACTTTATCCTGTTCATCTGTTCACAGCTTTTAAATAGTAATAAAATCCCACATCCATTTTGACACTCGTAAAACTTTTACGAACGCACCACATCCTCTAGGTTAGAAAGAAAAATTTCTTCCAGTGTACAAAAACGGATATCCCATTTCACAAATCAAAATTGATACTAACTGGGAAACACAAAATTTGTAACTACCTACCATCCTACCTACACCCTAAAGATCCAGAAAGCCATATTACTCATAGCTTCGCTGTGATTTTGTACATTTCCACTTGCCTGGATCTTAAAACAGCAAACGTAAGCATAAAGCCATAAAATCATCATCATGGTCCGCTCCTCAAAATATGTTTATGCAAAGTCAGCACAAGCAGCCAGGATAACACCCAATCTGTACGGGCCGTACCAAAGCGTACATAAGAAGGCAGATGGACAGGCAACGACTCTGAGATACAAATAAGGAGTAGGAAGAGTAAATGTGAACTCGTAACCAAAACGAAACGAACAAGACAGCATACATTGCCTCCAATCATCATTAGCAGAGAATGGGATTAGGACTATGAATAACCAGATCTGGCAGCACCCAGCAGCTCTAGAATTTGCCTGCCGTCTGCCATCATATAGCCGGATGTGCCTGGTAGTGCTGGTCTCTGTGCGCCATGGAATACACGTATCAAACGTTGAAGTTTATGCAAAGAAATTGAGTTGCCCAGGACATAAATTAAACTGAGGTGACTCCCTCTTTCCCTTACCCTGGCAATTGTGAGTTGGTAGTGACGGTTGTGAGTGTTGTGTTCCAAGTTACGAGTAGTTGCGCCTTTTGTAAGAAGCGTTTTTTGAAGTGGACAACTACGGCTACATATGAATACGAGTAACAACGGCGATTTGGATCAACATCGTTTGTGTGACTGTGTTAAGGTTTTCCCTGTGCCATAAAAATCAGGATAAGCCTAGACGAGTTGCAAGTTGAAAGAAAGAAAACCCTGTTCAGTTGGTCATTTGACGTGTTTGTGCTCCTTCTGTGGGTGGACCGGAACACATTGGGTACAAGTTGCAGTTCAGACTTCTTGACTCCTTTAAACTAGATTAGAGTCGAATGACATGGTTTGACGATGTGCTTCTCCTCCGTTCTGTCTGTTTGATTGTCTGAAATGTCAAAAATGTCTGAGTGTACTCAGCCGCCAAATACATTTATATTGGACGAGTTAAATGTTAATGAATGGATTGCAAATTAGTGCACATTGCACAGTAACTTTTGTGATGTCCAGCCTCGGACGTGTGTCTTGTGGAATACAGGGCGAGACGGAAGTACACAGTTTTGCTGATTAATTCAAGAGGCAATGTAAATGTATGGTTGATGTGGAATCAAAAGTGGAGTATTCTATTTGCTTTGATGGCAGAGACGTATTTGTTAGTCATTGAAAATTATTTGGACGAAGTAGTAGTTGCTGTGCAGACTGTGGCTTTTAGCTGATTAGATTCATGTCCATCTTGGCATTCAATCTATAAAATTCTTGAACTTAGTAATATTGGACTCAATCGATACCCCTGAGGTACATCGTTTAAATTAAGAATAAGCACTTGCACATATGAGCATTAGGATCGACGGTATATTATGAATATTTCTCAGTTCTCAGCTATAATAATCAATGTGCGTAATTGGGATCTGTCAATGTGGTCTAAATAGTACTCTAACTAAAACATATACAGGATAGAAGGGTAGTGCAATATACAAAATAAATTTCGAAAAAGAGCTCAGGCATAGTTGTGACTCTCCAAGTATCAGTAACCGATGAGCTAGATGCGCAAGGTGTGTGACATTTCTACGCCTTATGCAAGGAGTCTAAGCGAACAAAGATAACGTTTATGCTGAAGGATGAAATGATCGATGAGGTAATAATGGTCTGCCATCATCTTATGCGCCAGGGGTGAAAATGATGGTTGAGATCCTACTACCAACATGACTTACCAAAGTGATTACATAAATTTCTCCTTGATTTCAGCTAAATCTTAAGAACTTAAGTCCATGACAAAATAAAGGCCGCGTACTTCATCGGCATAAATGACCATGTGCATGCAAGAAACATATACTACAGGAGAAAAATTGCCGCCTTGAAAATTCTAGATATAGGGAGCTGTCCTTTGATATCATCAAACAATTCCACAGAAACGAAGCCACTTTGTAGTGCAAGGTACGAATGCCAAACGAATTTAATATTGGAAACAAATGACAGCAACTAAAGAACTCAACATGCATAATCGACAAAAATGAAATAAACTGAGCAAAAATCATATACATAGCAAACCCCTAATCCTGCTACATGCACAGTCAAAATGCTAAACTTATCGAGTCCCATCTGGGCACAAGGTCATTCTGGGATCACATGAAATGAGATTGCAGATGAACTTGCTATGCAATGTTCAGGGGAGGGTTTCAAATTCAGGGTCTAAAATCTGCGTTGGGACAGCCTGTACTGACATTTTGAACTTACAAATGTCTACGTCCCTACGTCTCAAAAAAGACATAGCCATTCTTGATGTCGCTTAACACATAGTGTTGGCTAGTTGTTGCAATTTTAATATCCTTTAGCATATCCTCTTAATGTCTTAGACCAAATTCTGCGATGTCTTCTGTGAAGTTGATAACGACTCCGCAAAGAAATTCCTTGGCCGTTATCAACATGTCTTCATTTCTATAGACTATGTCGGTTTTTTTTAATAGTGAAAATGAAGCGCTTTAAATCAAATATTAGAAAAATTAAAGGCTACCATGGGATCAGCAACAAGCAACAATTAATTGAAGAAAACTTTTTAATCCAAGCAATATTGGTCCCAGTGTACAACCCAGTGGAACGTCACCTAAAAATTACTCTTACACACAAATTCAGTTATGAAGTCTATTACTGATGAGATTTGAGTATTGTCCATTCGTATTCAGAATGAAAAGGAAGAACATCCCCAATCATATGCCGACACTCAGCCCAGTGTAAACATCTAACCCTTTTAATGTATTGTACACAGCGAAGTTTTAGTCCTAATTGAAGGATAAACAGCGACATCTGCAAATATGTCTCTTTTTCAGTTTAAATATTACAAATTGTCTCAAAAACTTTTGTAAACTCTTGATAAAAAGATTTCATCTGCCTAATTAAAAACAATTCTAACTGTTCCCTCAAAAATAAGTAATTACTCTGTTCCGTCGTCGTCTTTTTTTTTCATTTATTTATTTATTTTATTATTTGTTTGTTTTCAACGTCTCACGTATCTATGTTTGTTTGTGCTACTTTTCTTCAATTTCCTTTCCTTTCCGGGGATGGCTCATCAAATACGACCCGAAAAGGATAATCCCACAAAAAAGACATCCTTTTATCCAAATGCAAAACCGCCTTCGTTTAATCCATTTCAATTCATCTACATCCACCATTCAGAATCACTGCTGCTGTTATTGCTGTTGCTGCCGTATGTTTTCCCAAGAAAGTCCTTTTTCTCATAGTTTCTGTCAGAATGTTTGCACAACAACAACAAACATTTTGAGCACCCCCTGCTCTTTAAATGCCAACAGCCATTGCAACGCTATAGCATCCAAAGTTGAATGCTCTCTCGTCCTTCGCAATAGTATTCATTCTCGAACTCGAACTCGTATTCGTATCTCTTCTCTACTTATGCTGCTAGTCGAAGTCGTATCGTATTCGTATTCGTATCATATCGTATCGTATCGTATATCTAGCGACGTCAATGAAGGAACCTAAGGATAACCTCTGCAAGCTCCTACATAGCTTTCTAAAGAAACTTATAAGCACAAGGCAAATGGGTGGATAAGAAAATTCTTTAAATGACTGGAAATAGTTCCATACCACAATGGAAGAGAGACAGGGCAGCAGGAATGGCAGAGGTGCAGGACCATCATACTGCCATTGCACTACGTTTTAGTACGAGTACGTGTGTGCTCAGTAAACCATCCTCGGAGTCATGTCCTTTTCACAGGATAGTTCAATTTAGCTTGAACGCGATTTCAATTTAAGATAGTTTCTTCAAGTCGTTACGAAAGTTGTTTGTCTTTGGGGTTAGAGTCCTCGTGGGTACGTACATACATTTGGTACACATTTTCCCTTTCCCCTCCGCTTCTCTATCATTCTACTGAGAAGTTTGTACGTACTCGTACGTATATGTTACCAAGGAACTTGTAGTATCTTGCTCAGAAAAGACAAGTGAAGAAGGGCACAATAAAAATAGAAAAAAAAAAAGTTGAGAAAAGGGAAACCAAGAAAAACGTTTTGTACTCGGGGAAACTTTGCACGCTATCCTGCTGCGTTTTCCATCGAAATGGTCAATTTACTTACGAGGAAAATTATGCGGAGCGACATGGTTGAACGGTCTTTTGTCCTTGGTGAAGGATGTGGAAAAGATTTATGTACAACTACAAGTAGTCGTAGCTTTTAAACTGAAAGTTTATTTCGGGTAAATTGAATCTAATTTTGCTAAAGTAAAGGTCAAAGGGGGTTAGATCTGGAATACTGCAAATATAGATGTAGCAGGTGACAACGGTTCATTGACTATATTTCTTGAAAAAGAAAAGTGTCCTTCTGGATAGATAAGTAGGTATAGATAGTGATTTCAGAAAGGGGAAGAAAACCCATTGATTGGGGTCAATGAATTATGATAAGGCACGGTTGGCAATTAAAACAAAGAAGATACGACAAGACTTGTGGTGTAAACTCAACTTGAGGTTAAAGCAGGGGATATATTCTATAATCTAAACTCGTAAGTAATACGAGGGCGGGTCAATAAGTCCGTGACTTTTTGAATTTCTGACCTCTTTACTGAAACAGCAACACTGCTCCTGTCAACAGGCATCTGTCAGTTGACTCCTGTCAAAATTTAAACTTGCTGCGTCAGTTAGTTTGTGTTTGACAGCTATTTTTATCAGACTACTCACTAATTTGAGGAGAAAATGGAAAAAAGTGAATTTCGTGTGCTTCACTTCACAGGAAGGTTTGGCGTTGTTTAATCGTAATATGGAGGAGTTTTTGCGCCGTTTTGTAACCGTGGACGAAACATGGATCCATCACAACACACCAGAGAACAAACAACAGTCAAAACAGTGGGTTTCTAAGGGTGAATCGGCGCCAAAGAAGGCCAAGGTGGGTTTGTCAGCCAATAAAGTTATGGCGACTGTTTTTTGGGATGCACGCGGGATAATCCACATTGACTACCTTCAAAAGGGAAGAACAATCAATGGGGAATATTATGCCAACTTATTGGACCGATTCAATGACGATTTGAAAAAAAAACCGACCTCATTTGGCCAAGAAAAAAGTTCTTTTCCACCAAGACAATGCAAGGGTGCACACATGTGCTGTTGCCATGGCAAAAATCCATGAATTGGGCTATGAATTGCTCCCTCATCCACCCTATTCTCCAGATTTGGCTCCGAGTGACTACTTCTTGTTCCCAAACCTGAAGAAATGGCTTGGTGGAAAAAGATTTGACTCCAATGATGAAGTCATCTCGCAAACAAAGGCCTATTTTGAGGACCTCGACAAATCATTTTTTTTGGAAGGGATAAAAAAATTGGAGAAGCGTTGGACAAAGTGTATAGAGCTCAAGGGAGACTACGTTGAAAAATAAAATTATTTTTTTCTCAAAAAATCTGTGTTTTATTCCAAAAGTCACGGACTTATTGACCCGCCCTCGTACTCTTTTACCTGATTGGTTTTGAAGTGGTTTGTCTTGTTCTGTATGTCAAGACCCAGTGTGAGAATTTGGTTATCCTTACAGCTTCTCCGTTCTCATACTATCTGACTGCGAAAGCATCTGAGGATGAATATATTAAAGACCTAACGATCAAATAATGGCTAAAATATGCTGAAAACGACTTGTAGTTCTACAAGTAATGATATCAACTTTGTTGGTCCAACTGAAACTGCATATGCTTTTGACCTGTCAGAGTAGATTTTTGTAAACCTAGAACTACTCGACCTGTATCCGTGAGAATACATGGGTACAATGCAAATTGTTGAGGGCTTAAGAGATGATAATAAAACAGGCACTTAGGTGAGTAACGGTAAGACATTACTATAAGTTTTGTGATGTAAGTTTGGTACTAGATAGCTGTGATATAAAAAAAAAAAATTCATACCTAGTACACTTGTACACATAGTACGTAAGGATTCCTGTTCCTTTAAATGACTGTGAGTCGTACTGTCTGTTACTCTGAAAAAACATTGATTATGTGTTGAGCAACTTTTCGATTTGTGTTACTTGCACAAAGATTGCGGTCACCAGTCGAGACTCTTTGATTGGCATTTGTTTAATAAAGTAATGAGGTAGTCTACTATAGACTGATGGCTGTTTGTTTCCAAGACATAAAATGTCAAGGGCATGCTCGGCTAGTAGAATTATGCTAGCTTACACCGTCATAGGACTCACAGCCCCCGTATAGGGCAGATTGAAATATGTGACGACCAACTAATAACCTCGGATGAAAATGGACTCACTGTTGACAACGACTTTCGGCTCACTCTCTCTTGGGTGAAATGTTTAGTGAATAGACGTGTTTTATACTCGCTCCACTTCTATCCACTTTTTATTAGTTTTTCATCAGTTTTTTTTTCCCTTGAAAACATTTAAGTCATCCGAATTTGAAACCTAACTTTTGTTTCCAAATTAAAAGTGAACTCTATTTTTAAGTTTTCCGTGTTAATTTGTGTAAATTAAGAACCATGACAACACGCCAACAAACACTCCAAGAAAAATCAGCACTACTTTCCCCAGTGGTCCTCGACAAATCTTCAGCAGCCACCAGAATTTCAAAGCAAAATCATGCATATGCAAAAACCTCAGCAGCTTCACGAAGTAGAGTCAAATCTACTGCTTAAATTTAAATCGATGCTCCAAGAATTTGAATGCAATTTTAATGATAAACTTAGTGCTGCCATTTCCTCTCTTGAGTTCAAAGTTCAGCAATTTGAGAATGACTTGTGTGAACTTCGCAAGGAAAATAAATCAATTAGAGAAGAATTAGCCGATCTTAAGAGAAAAGAACGACTTAAGGACGTCATTGTTCGTGGAATACCACGAAAACCTGGGGAAAGCCCCACAGACGTGGTAAAAACCATTGCCACCAAACTACGACACCATCTTTCACCACATTTTGATGCTTTTCGATTGAAGTCTAAAGCCGCCGATGATGATGATCACAGCCCGTTACTCGTCCGTCTCTCTTCGCACACCGAGCAACGTGCATTTCTAGCTGCTTTCCGTGCCAATAAGGGATTTACACTTGCACAGCTTGACGGCCTCTCTTCGGATGGCAATAACAAACACATTGATCGTGTCTTCATCAACGAGAGTTTGACGCCAGAGAATAGCTCTATTTTACGTCACGCTCTTCGGTTACGTAAAGAGGGTATTCTCTTTTCTGCTAGAACCCGTGATGGTTTGGTCTACGTAAGAAAGAGCAAGGACGACAGTGAGCTAAAAATCCTTTTGTCAACAAATCTTCCCTATTTAAGAACAACATAAAATTAAAATGAAAAAGGGAATATATATCTATCTACTCGTATATAATAAGTGCGTGTTATATATTTGTTTTTCATTAAATTCTGATATTGTTCTTAGTTATTTGTTTGTTAGTGGCTTGTCTTCTTCAGAGATTGTTAATTTCTATGTTGGTAAATACACTGAGATTCTTGTTCTGGTAGTCGCCGTTTCATCGGAATCTTATGGGTGATAATACCATAGTTGATGACGTGAACAATTTTAACAGCGGCCAAGTATGCTCAATATTTTTGCTAATCGATGCACTGGATTAAAAGTTTGCCATGTTAATGTGCAGAGTCTAAAATCAAGTATTGATGAATTTAGAGAACTGTTTTCTTCGCAACGAGTAGATGTTATATGTGTTTCTGAAACATGGTTGATCCCTTTCAGGGCAGATGGGAGTGGTGATGATGATAATTGCGTTGCCCTTTCCGGCTACAAAATACTCGTACATCGTGGCGACAGATTGACAAGAGGAGGTGGGGTTGCAATTTATTATAGATCAGTGTTAAAATGCGAAGTTGTTAAAAGAAATGAAAATTCGACTGGTATTGATTTCTTGTTTGTCGAAATATCCGATAGTTATCAAAAGTGTCTTATTGGTTGTATTTACGTACCAAATCGAAACTTTGCTCTCACATATGTTGAAACTGAATTATCCACCTATGTCCTTCAGTATCTAAATATAATTCTGTGCGGGGACTTCAATAAAGATATGTTGAGAAACGATGAAAAATCTAATTCCATTAAGAGTTTCGCTACCAATTGTGGCCTTAACATTATTCATAACTCCGTTCCCTCACATTTCCGAGTTGGTTGCCGACCTTCGCTTTTAGATTTTTTTTTAATATCGGACATGAAGTTAGTGCTATTTCATGATCAGATATCTGTGCCAGGTTTTAACTCTTCTCATGATCTTATATTTTTAACTTACGATCTTCAAATGAATGTGCAACCTTCCCTCAATAAAGTGCTTTTTAGAGATTTCACTAATATCAATTTAGTAAATCTGCATTTTGAATCCTCATTATACCCTTGGGATTTGTGTTGGAATCTCCCAGAAGCTGATGACAAAGTTGCTTTATTCGAGTCAATGGTGTTAGAACTCTTCAACAAATATGTACCAATAAAACAAGTAGTAGTTAAGGATCCGGGGCGCCCTTGGTTTACCTTAAGTATAAAAAAGCTCATGAGACTTCGAGACAAAGCCTACCGAAGATGGAAGAACTATCCTTCAACTGCGAATAGGACTGCATTTGTTAAGTTGAGAAACTTAACAACCGCTGAGACTCGCAAACAAAAACAGTGTTATTACAAATCTAAGCTTAATACTAACTCTAAGACTCGAGATCTTTGGAAAAATTTGCGCCAGTTGGGCGTTATTCCCACTAAAAATGGTTTCTCCAACTATGCGGACATCAATCCGGATCTTTTTAACAACTTTTTTGCGACAACATCTGTTTCAGACAGTTCTATTCCTTCCACTGAAGCTAATTTATACCGTAGTTCCTCAGACCTCTTTGGCCCAACATTTTCTTTCCAAACTATAAATAGCGTCGATGTCATTTTTGCCATTAAATCTATAAAGTCTAATACTATAGGTATAGATGGAATATCTCTAAGATTTATTAAAATAATTCTTTTACATGTGGTTGATACGCTTACTCATATTTATAACTGCTGCCTAATTAAATCCTGCTTTCCCTCCGCCTGGAAACTTGCAAAAGTAATCCCTATTCCGGAGAATTGCAATCCGTCTGGATACGCTGACTTTCGCCCAATAAGCATTCTCCCGAGTTTATCAAAAGTTCTGGAATTTATCATTAAGAAGCAACTTCAAACTCACGTTGACTCACTCAATTTGATAAGCCTGCATCAATCTGCCTATCGTGCAAGTCATAGTTGTACTACTGCACTTTTGAAAATAGTTGATGATATTCGTCTAAACTTTGACAAATCTTATATAACCCTACTATGTCTTTTAGATTTCTCAAAGGCATTTGATTCAGTAAATCATGAAAAATTGTATTGGAAACTCATTAATACGAGTAGCTTTGGTTTGGGTAATAGAGCTGCTGAGCTTATTCTAAACTATCTTAGCGGTAGGTATCAGCAGGTTTCATTAAACGGAAAAATGTCAAGTAAGGTAAGACTATATAATGGTGTCCCTCAGGGGTCAATCCTAGGTCCATTGCTTTTTGTCCTATTCATTAATGACCTACCTCTTGTTTGTAAACATGCCAATGTACATCTATACGCAGACGATGCTCAACTATATGTTTCCTGCCCGCGAGCTAAAATTGATAGTTGTGTCAGTCAATTGAACGACGAACAGTTCGACTTTGGGCTTCTTGTAATGGGCTTCAACTTAACGCCAAAAAAACTTATGTTTGCCTATTAGAAAGAACTTAGGGCATGTTGAAGAATATCCATATGTTTACCTATCTGGAGATAAGATTAGTTATTCTAATAGTGTCAAAAACCTTGGTGTCATCATTAATAACTCTCTTAATGCCAATGATCATATTAACGCTTTAGTTAGAAAAATTTACATTGGCTTGCGGTTGATGTGGAAATCTGTCCGTTATACTCCAGTTGAAATCCGGCTAAAATTAGTTAGATCCTTACTTGTACCACACATAACTTACTCTAGCTTGGTTTACAGCTCACTGGACTCGGCATCATTCAGAATATTGGAACTCGCTTTTAACTCCATGATAAGATTTGTGTTTCACTTGCGTAAATTCGATCACGTTTCTAGGTTTCGAATGTCAATATTAGGGTGTTCATTATTACAGTATTTGAACTGTTCTTTGCACGACTTATAAATTATAAGAAGCCACATTACTTATATTGCAAGATACAGTTTCCTAGATCATCTAGGACTTGTACTATTAATACTCCTAATTTCTTTTACTTAGAAAGTAGCCGTCTGTTTTTTGTTCACTCTGTTATGCTGTGGAATTCGCTTCCATGGGAAATCCGGCGTTTGGCCGGAACAAGAAATTTCAGTGTGTATCTATCCGAATAGGACGGAGAGTTTTTTCTTCACTCAGAGTGGAAGGTTATAATTCGCAGTAATTATTTGTGCTTGAAACTTTACAACAACCAAATCTATGTGTCAGTGTTATGCCTTCACACGCAGAATTTTTCTGTCTGAGTTCCAATTACACAACTGAAAAACTTGAAAGACTTGTTCATGGGCAGGATTCGAACCTAGACCCCTCCGAGTGAGAAGCGATTGCTAGTACCACTACACCACGGCCACCTTTGTACAAACCGCTGTAATTGTTAATTAAATAAATTGAATTGAATGTTCGGATACTTAACAGGCCGCGTGCAGCCGAACAATTATCAGTGCCCCTTGACTGCTATTATGCAAATATCACTGCCAGCCAGGAAGTGCGATGCGAAGGACCGCAAGAAGGATGAAGAACTGTGATATATATGAGTATGGTGATTGCTATGGGGAAAAGAAACAGCGCATATTCGGATGATGATGAGTCATATGCAGCAGACTAAAGCAAGAAGTTTTTAGCTTCCGATATGTGAGAGACCGTCTTATGACAATTCGCATCAAGAATACATTCATTAACATAAGCAAGCACGACGCCACCAACGAATGTTTCTACAAACTCCTCGACAAGACATACATACATATGAGCAACGTCCGAAGAAAAAGAGGACATGTTTGGTAGGGCAGTTGGTAAGCATAGCCTACCTACTCGACATCACTTCTGGCTACGAACTTAGTCTTGTTGGCTTTATGCCGGGACGAAATATCACTATAGCAAGCACACTGTTTCCTCGGTCCACGGAATATCAAACGCTAAATCAAATTGTTTATTTAGCGATAGACGTAAAGCATGCATCCAGTATTCCGGACAGTCAACATTGACCCAGATCACCATATTGATGCAGCCAACGTGCGAATGCGGATTACCCAAGCGACAAAACAAAGAAGAACTTCTTTGAGAAGATATAGCGTATCCCAAAATCTCTCAACAACCAGTGGCAACGATGCCAACTGGGTGCTGGGTTTCACCCGAACACCACCAATAAATCGCTGGTTTGATTAAGAATGCCGGCAAGCACATGCATCTAAACACGAAGCGTACAAAGCAGTGCTGCTATGAAATACGAGAGCTGTTCGTGAGCTCTACGAGTAGAAGAGACGGAAAGAACACCACCAATTTCTTAAAAGGAAGAAAAAGAACAAAAGAAGCAAGATATTGAGAGTTTGTAGGTACTCTAGAAATAATGTACGGAAATGTTGCCAATATGCAAAAAGAACATGTCAAGGCATGTAGAGATGAAGCACGAAACCTTGAAATAGAGTCACCGTCGGTGCTAAGAATATGGAAAAACTTTTTCTGCAGACTGTAAAACGGCGAAGAAACCCAATATCCCGCCGTCAGGAGACCATTCAACTTGGACGATGATAGCCAAAACTTCCATCCACCTGACTAGAACGAAGTAAGGATAAAAATATTTAAGATAAAACCCAACAAATCAGCTGGGCCTGACGGCTTATCGGCCGAGATATTCAATGCTGCTGGAAATGATTTTGTGCACCAACACTTTTCTCAGATCTGGTCAGAAGAGTATCTGTCTGTTGAATGGAATATCAGCACCATATGCCCGATGCACAAAAAATAAGACACCTTCAACTGCGCCAACTATAGGGGTATAAGGATCCTCAACATCGGAATCAAGATCTTATCTACCATACTATGTGAACGCCTGAAACTCTTCCTCAACAACCAGGCCAGGAAAGTCCACAATCGACCAAATCTTCACACTGCGGCAGATCCTGGAAAAAACTTAAGAAGTGCACATCGATATTCACCATCTTTTCATCGATTTTAAGGCCGCATATGACAGCATTTATAGAGATAAGTTATATAGAGCCATGTCTAGTTTTGGCATCGCTGCCAAGTTCGTACGTCTGTGCAGAATGACAGACTGTTGCTTTGTCAAAGTTGGTAACGACTTAACCGAGATCTATGACATCGAAAAAGGTTTTAGACAAGGTGACGCGCTGTCATGCTGTCGTGTGACTTCTTTAACATGCTACTTGAAAGAAATGTTCGGAACTCACAAGTGAATATTGGAGGCGAAATATTTCAAAAGTCTCAACTACTAGCGTACGCCGATGATATCGACATAATTGGGAGAAACCGAAGCTGTTAAAATGGGTTTAGGACAACGCAATAGAAGTAGATATTACTTTAGGTAGCGCGCACAAGTAGAAGAGGAACTCAACCAACTTGGAATACGCAACTGGGGCTAACTGGAGAGGCTACTTATTTGAGGCCAAGGTTCACCCCAAACTGTAACGCCACCTAAATAAGTAAGTAAGTAAGGCTCTGCTTATGAGTTTCATTATCCTTGATTGGACGGAACGGACCTCCTTCATATCTTTCCTCTTATTTAGGAGAATCTCGGTTAAGTGAGAATTGAATAAATTCAATTGTTCTATTGTTCTGAGGCACAGCAAGTCACGAGTTTTCCCAATATAGTTTAGGTCGGTATTTGGTATTTGGCCTCGCATTCGTATTTTGTTTATTCGTTTTCGAACGGCTTTTACTGGTGACCACCTTGCAGAGCACCTTTGATGGTAAACTCCTCACCACTACTCTGAGAGAGTTTTTATACAAAACCACATCGACATGTTGGACTTGAGTAAAAGAAGGTAATAAGTATTGTTCGCAACAGGGAACACTTTTCTACTTTACTCTTGTAAGCTAGCTGAAAGCGGGAGGGAGTTCGGCGTACAACAGACGCTAACAGCAGAAGCACAGAAGAGAATAATATTATTGAAAATTGAGGACTGGGTTATAAAAGGTTTTCCAATAGGGACTTGACAACTTTGAATTTAATTTGTGAACGCACTCTTTCACTAATCATCAAACTGTCACTGTCAATTTATTCAGTAAAGTCAACATTATCATCATGGTAAAGTACACGAACGAGCAACGTCTACAAATTATAAAAATTTTCTACCGAAATTCGGAGTCGGTGATTGCAACTTTAAGAGCGTTAACTCCAATTTTCGGTCGTAATTCTCGCCCTAGTAGACAGGCAATAACAAGTTTAGTGCAAAAATGTGAGTCTACATATTCGTTGTGTGATGTTGCCGTGTGAGTGAGACAACGGGTTGGTCGAAGTGTCGAAAATATCGCTGCCGTTCAGGCGTCCGTAGCAAACGATTCAAATCAGTCAATTCGACGGCGTTCTCAAGAATTGGGCATCGCTCAGACTACATTATGGCGTATTTTGCGTAAGGATCTTGGTTTACATCCATACAAGATCAAGCTGACTCAAGAATTGAAGCCGATGGACCATTTGAAGCAACGTACGTTCTCCGATTGGGTTCTGGAGAAGATGCGTCAAGATGATGAATTTCATCGCAAAGTCATCTTCAGTGACGAAGCTTATTTTTGGCTCAATGGGTTCGTCAATAAGCAAAATATGCGTTATTGGTCGGGTGAAAATCCACATGTGCTTCATGAATCGCCATTTCATCCACAAAAAATAACTGTTTGGTGCGGTTTGCATGCCGGCGTCGTTATTGGGCCATATTTTTTCGTCGACGATAACGATCGTCACGTTACTGTGAATGGTCAGCGTTATCGCGCCATGATCACCGATTATTTTTGGCCCGAATTGGAAGACATGGACTTGGACGACATGTAGTTTCAACAGGATGATGCCACAAGCCACACAGCACACGCTACAATCGATTTATTGAAAAGTAAGTATGGTGAGCGTGTTATCTCAAGACATGGACCAGTCGATTGGCCGCCACGTTCGTGCCACTTGGGGCTCTGTGGGGCTACGTTAAGTCATTGGTTTATGCCAACACGCCGATGACGTTGGAAGAGCTCAAAGCCAACATTGATCGCGAAATAGCGGCTGTTTCGGCCGAAATGTGTGGCCGAGTCGTTGAAAATTGGGTCTAACGAATCGACCGCTGCAAACGTGCCCGCGGTGGCCATATGAATGAAGTCGAGTTCCATTCATAAATGTTTTGATTGTACTTCAAGCCGATAATAAAGTTTTTGAAATATCTCAAATGGTTTGCGTTTTATTTAAAAAAAAATTGTCAAGTCCTTATTGGAAAACCCTATATCATAATTTTATGATGGCGCAGGCCCCACGGCTTATTTCGGGATCCCATACTGCGGAAATAATTCAGGGACCATCTCAATCTAGAAGCGGTAACGATCTAAGACCATAACTGTGGACAACCTTCATTGAGTTGCGTGAACATTTTTCTAGCAATTGTTTCTGAACTTAAAGGCGGTCATCCTAAGGAAACGTAGCGCAAAACCGCTGACCCTCCGGGGGATGAATTAGAGAGAGTTAAAGCGCGTTAAAAAAAACTATACAATATGGCACGAACGCGTTGTGTCTCAAGAGGGGTCACAGGAATTAGTGCAAAAGGAAAGTCCTGCGCCCAATGAGTAGTTCTTTAAAATGAAAAAAAATTCTCAGGATATGAGATTTTAGTGACATACTCGTAGTACTATATGTACTAGAAAAATACAGACCCACTACGCAAAGAGAGGACAAACGCCGCTTGAGCTCTAATTTCTATTTGTTGATTACAATCGCATTTAATAATCAATTTGCCACATGCAACTTCTTCATTAGGTAACCACAAAAGCTTCGACTCAAACAGAGCGGTTACAAATCTCAGCAAACTCTCCTCTTTCCAAAATCACCTCCTATTTACAAACATATGCCGATGCTTTTCTATATCCTTGTATCTTCGTAGTCCCGTATCGTTTTATCCCTTGATAAACGTGTTGAGCTGGAACAAATAAAAGGCAAACCCAAAAACGAGCCAAAGACAAACACATTTGTGGAAGGCATAGCTAGCGCTTAACTCACAAATGAGCTTCACTTTTTGGACAAAGAATTCCTCTGCGTTTAACGGTGAGCATGGGCAGGATACAAATGCGACGGACACGGGTACAATAGAAAAAGGGGTTAAAAGGATAAACCCGAAGCCAAATAGTGCCAAAAAAAAAGGAAAAGTTCTCAAATACAACCATATCGGACAAATCGTCTTCTTTCACTCTTCACTTCCTCGTTTTTATTTTTTTTGATTCTTTTTTTCGTCTTTTTGTTTTTTTTTGTGAATGTGAATCCTTTTCACCAACATCATAGCAGAAACCTAGTCACAGGACTATGTACAAAAGTTCAAAAGTTTAACTTCAAATAGTTTCCGAGGTGTTAGTGCTTGAAGAGGGCTTTATCTACTAACTGACTTCTATAACCAACGGTTAGTTGGGTATAATCAGAGAAAATCCGCGCGCGCGGTATAACCAAGTGAATAGCTTCTAAAACTGTTTTTCCTGTCAGCTAAACAGCGCGCCAAAAGGAAGCCATAGGGCTTTTTACCAACCACCCATTACCGCTACTGTAGTGGGAGGGTTACTTTCTGAAAGAGGTTTTAGTGCAGATTATTCGCAGACGAGTAGAGTTTTTTTTTGTTGTTGTTGTTGTTGTATTATTTCGCCCTCGTTGTTTATCCTTTCATACAGTAGTAGCAGTCATCCACCCCTACTCAGATACCGGGGATACCCTGGGAAGAGAAACCGCTTTATTCTCAATTCCTTCTCGGTGCTATTATTGTGCCGGATTTCGCCTTCCAACCAGCCTCTCTACTCCCTAGATGGGGATCAAAAGTAGCTGAAAGAGGATTTTGTATATCATGAATAGGTTGATTGTAGGAGTACTAGAGCAAAGCAACAGAATAAAGGATATAATGTTCGCAGGATACTTGGTTAGAGGTGATAGCGGGATTTTCTAATTCAACCAACTTTTATTTTATTTTTATTTTTTTGTATCCCTCCCTTTTCCTTATCGAAAAATGTGGAAAGAGGAGGAAAAGGAAGAAGAACCTGCATTAATAGGATGCATTGGCGTCTACCTCAAATCGAGGGCATTGTTTAGTGTTGCATCATCACAACCTACTAGGCAACCCCTCGGTGTCGACTGCCTCTTCTCTCATTGTTCTGGCCTCATCATCAAAGAAGCAGCAAACTATAATCCGGGACTAGTCGCTACAACAATGGCCTCACTAAATTCTATGACAACGAGTGAGTCTGCATCTGAATCGTTGTGTATATGTGTGTGTATTCAGCCTTTGCATGCATTTATTCTTCATTTTTTCCTGTCACAAGGATACACACAAGGATGCATTTGTGCGCAATTGCAGGCAAAATACTCCTTTATCCGTTTGCATTTTTTAAGTCCATGTATCGTTGCATAATGGTCGACAACAGAAACGAGGTGAAAAGGGGGAAGAAAATCTATAATAAGAATATACATACAGTGAAGAGAATGTATTTTATGTGTGTAGGGTTGCCGTTGACAATAGTTTTAATGTATCCCGGGAAAGAGGCCTAGGAACTCAAGTAAATAGTCCTCCTAATAGACTGGTTTCTGACACACAACCTCACAGGAGACGGAAAAAAACCATTCATAGATAGTAAAGCCAATATCTAGGGAAGAATGAGATCATGTCAATAACACCCTCCACAAACAAGGCCTTGCATTTGAGCACCTTAAACGATCAACAATCCGTTATTGTTAAAACAGATCACCGACGCTTGACTATGGTTTTTCTCAGCACGATCTCTGAGAAGCTGCTGGTTATTTCCTTCAGACAAACGAGTATTTCGATGGACGGTCTATCGGAGTTGGAGTAGTTCATCGACCGCTTGTCAATGCCATCTTCCAGTTTTCAGAAAAGGAATCATCTAGCAAACGTCACCTGCTGTGCTTAGTCTTAGACAGTTGAAGATAATGCGGAAAGTATTCACAGTCGTACAAAAATCGAGTGTTATTCACTGGAATAGGTTAAGGTCAATTGATGAAATTCAGGAAAGGATCGAGTAATTCTCTACACCTTATTTCATCCATATAGACCAAGGAAGTCAGTTCAAGTTCAGACTTAAGGATTGAAGGAAACAAAGTCCTTATAGAGAAATGGCATTGAGCCATCAAGCCAACACTTATGTGCACCGCCCCAACAATATTGTAAAAATTTACCCCCTAACAGTTCTTCTTGGGCTCCGTACTTGCATCAAGACATTGACGTCTTTAACGCTTGACTACCACAACTACTCTTTGATACTCTTTTGAATTCCGTTTATCTTCGAGAAATTTTGTGGACACAATAGTGTGGCTCTTGATGTGCCAATCGCTGAGCGTGCTCATATATCTTTCTAAAAGAAGATGCCCCAAAACGATCCTTAGATCCTCTAAAACTGAACATTATTAAAGGATGCTCACAAATCACCGCATATCGTCAAAACACACCTATCATAGGCGGCCGACATTCAACAGCTTTATCTTTTTCTGGTTAAAGACTATGAGTATCATAGTATTGTGCCATTCCTGGCGGGGCCTACATAGTACTGGAATCACATTCAATTAGCAACATCAATGTGAAAATTGTGGATTTAAGTATTTATTTAAGCTCCAACGCCTTGTACGTCATTTCTTAACTGGCATGGCCTCATGAAGACCAGGATTTTCGGAACTTGAATAATAGACGCTCCAGAGCGTGTCTCCTCTTGAAGTTTTCAATAATTTTGCTTCCAGCTACGCAATAAGGATTCACTACCTATTTTTTCCCAGAAGTATACCTTAAAAATGACGCAGTAGCAACACTTTATTTCAAGCGAACTGGTGATGTCAGTGGAAATGTGCGTCAAGGAGCCGTACAAAAACAAAAAAACAAAAAAATGGAACGGAAAAGATTCAGAGAATTTAACGAATTCAAAACTCTGACTCGTACATATATATCCTCACCAGAACTCATTTATGATTTTTTATACATATGTACTGGTATGTATCTCTTCGACGATACCCTTCTACACATCTATTCAAGGAATTGAAATTAAGGACTTACCTTTTAATCCCAGTTGCTCGTGCTGTTGCTGCTGCTGCTGTTGTTGTTCCTGTTGGTTTGACTGCTGCTCCTGTAGCTGGTGATTTTGGCTCTGATTTTGGACCTGCAACTGCTGCTGTTGTGGTTGTTGTTGCTGCTGCTGCTGCTGCTGCTGTTGGTGGAGCTGCTCCTCCTGCTGCTGCTGTAGGAGTTGTTCCTGCTGTTGTTGTTGCTGCTGCTGTTGAAGCTGGTGCTGGTGCTGCTGTTGCTGCTGCTGATGTGCTTCAAGGAACCGCCTCTGATGTAGACACGCTAACGAGCGTGTAGGTAATCCATTTTCTAGAGGTACTTTCAATGGTATGTTAGGAACCTGCAAAAAGGACGAAGAAAATTGGAAAATTTGCAATGAAAAGGTACAATCTGACTGGAGTTTGAGTTTTAAATTAGTCAAGCGATTTTCTATAAAATTGGCAAGAACATTTAAAAAAAAAAAAAAAAATACAAAAAAGAATCACAGAAGACGAACGATGATTTGGGAAAAGAGGGATAGATAGAAAGGACAATGAACAGTAGAATAAGGAGAAGTGCATAGTGGGAAAAGGTAATAAACTGTGTGGTATAACAATGGAGTACTTGGGAAATAATATCTTTTCACTGTGCAGACAACATGGATCGGGGAGGCAGAATACGACCGTATGGATAGATTTGATTAAGAAATTCGAGTCGAAGATGTTCCAAGCTTGAATGGCTGGCATAATCCATTTTAATATCTTGCCAAGAAGCATTCGAGCAGTTTGTGTCCTGAGATGTGCATATTATAAAACAGTTCCCCATTCCGAACAAAAGTTGGGTGGAGGAGAACGCCCTATCCTTTGTATCGATTTTCGTATAATTGGGCTCGTTGAAAATTATTTCAAAAACCTTTTGTATTAGATGATGCATAAGATGTGAACGATTTGAAAGAGAATTTACTAGTAAATAAGGAAGTCCTTTGATGGATTTCCAATTTCTCTATGCAATGACGAAATGATTTTACAGATTTTAAAATTGAATCAAAATCGAAACGAAAACAATGATTTGAAATAGGAGTATTCAATTTCGAGTTGGGTATCCATTTTAGTGGCTTAGAAAATATACAATTAGTCTCTATTGCTTCGAATGGACAGCCTCAATAGCAAAAATAAAGGCGTTATAGCTTTTCTATTTGAATCTGGACCAGAACATTTTTTATAAGTTCCAGATCCAAGCAACTTGATTTCGATACAACTGCCGATTATTACCGAACCAGTTTATCTTTCGTAATTTTATTTATGAACCAGCTAATGAAATCACATAGCAGATTGTGGATAGCTATTTATAAAATTCACAAGGCAGACCTTGTTTTGCTCGTAATACTCGTAGATAGTCTTAAAATCACCTCAAGTCAAGGACGCTGATATGCGGGAATTCTTGTGAACTAAGAAATGTTGGTAGGTAAGCTTTATTAATTTGTTATTGGAAGAAGGTAGCATTTTGTGATGGGATGGTTCAGTGTTGTGGTTGTTGTTTTGATCGTGACAACGCAGATTATTCCGTCCGATCCAGGATGAGTTGTTTACACGTTGAAGGTTCATGGTCCTCGAGGTGTATGCCAGTAGGTGTACTCCACATATCTCCAGCTTTGCCAACGATTTGTTTTTCAGGAGTGCAACCCTTCTTTTTGACAGTAAAAGATTTACCGAGATTTTTTCTGCATTTGAACATTCACCGCATAGGCTTTTTCGGAGGCTTGGCAAAACAGGTGGATTTCAAGTTTAACCAGCGAAGAATTTCAAGGAGGTTGAGTGCGACTAAGTAGTTCAACCTTCAAATCATGCTACGACGACACAATAGTGGGAGTTCGCTATCCCTGCTGTATCATTTTTCCATCCCATTGGAGCATGTAGGCGAGCTACCATCAATGTGATCAAAACGTTCCCGGGATAACCACCGTGTGGCGCTCCCATTGTTCCGATTAGAGTTTTTTTTTGATAAGTTGGTAAATCTGTTGTTGACATTACCTCTAAATCTTAGCGTCATAGCTTGACATGTGCAAGTTACATAACCAAGAGTACATCTATCTCTGTGTGTGTTGGCGATTTTTTACAATTTTGGAAATGGATTTAAAGTTGCAACAACGAACTTGTATTAAAATTTGCGTAATGGTGCGCGAACGTTGAAAATGTTGGAAAAGTGTGTCGGCAACAATTCTCTAAAGAAAACGGTCGTTTCTTAGTGGCACGAGCCATTCAAAAGTGGTCGTGAGTCAATCGAAGATGATGAACGCAGTGGCAGACCATCGACATCGAAAACCGACGAAAACATTGATGGAGTAAAAGAAATGTTGGTCAATAACCGCAAATTAACCATCAGAGAGATAGCGGAGGACTTGGATATTGCCTATGGAGCCGTCCAAGAAATTTTGGTTAATGATTTGGGTTTCCGTCGTGTAGCAGCAAAGTTGGTGCCAAAAGACCTCAATTTCCTGCAAAACAGAGACTCAAATGAGATGATTTGCGAGGCTGAATGCGAACCCACATTCATCCAAAGGATCACTACTGGATACGAGACGTAGGTTTATGAGTACGTCATGCAATCCAGACATCAGGCAAGTGAATGGCGTTCACCAAATGAACCGAGACCAAAAAAACCACGTCGTTTCACTAATCAACAAACTCTCACTATCACTGTCAATTTATTCAGTAAACTCAACATTGTCATCATGGTAAAATACACTAACGAGCAACATCTGCAAATTATAAAAATTTTCTACCGAAAATCGGAGTCGGTGACTGCAACTTTAACAACGTTAACTCCAATTTTCGGTCATAATTCTCGCCCTAGTAGACAGGCAATAACAAGTTTAGTGCAAAAATTTGAGTCTACATATTCGTTGTGTGATGTTGCCATGTCAGTGAGAAAACGGGTTGGTTGAAGTGTCGAAAATATCGCTGCAGTTCAGGCGTCCGTAGCAAACGATCCAAATCAGTCAATTCCACGGCGTTCTCAAGAATTGGGCATCGCTCAGACCACATTATGGCGTATTTTGCGTAAGGATCTTGGTTTACACCCATACAAGATCAAGATAACTCAAGAATTGAAGCCGATGGACCATTTGAAGCGACGTGCGTTCTCCGATTAGGTTCTAGAGAACGCCAAAACGCAAAATATGCGTTATTGGTCGGGTGAAAATCCACATGTGCTTTATGAATCACCAATTCATCCACAAAAAATAACTGTTTGGTGCGGTTTGCATGCCGCGTCGTTATTGGGCTATATTTTTTCGTCGACGATAACAATCGTCACGTTACTGTGAATGGTCAGCGTTACCGCGCCATGATCACCGATTATTTTTGGCCCGAATTGGAAGATATGGACTTGGACGACATGTGGTTTCAACAGGATGATGCCACAAGCTAAACAGCACACGCTACAATCGATTTATTGAAGGGTAAGTATGGTGAGCGTGTTATCTCAAGACATGGGCCAGTCGAATGGCCGCGTCGTTCGTGCGATTTAACGCCGCTTGACTATTTTCTATGGGGCTACGTTAAGTCATTGGTTTATGCCAACACGCCGATGACGTTGGAAGAGCTCAGAGCCAACATTGAACGCGAAATAGCGGCCGTTTCGGCCGAAATGTGTGGCCGAGTCGTTGAAAATTGGGTCCAACGAATCGACCGCTGCAAACGTTCCCGCGGTGGCCATATGAGCGAAGTCGAGTTCCATTCATAAATATTGTGATTGTACTTCAAGCCGATAATAAAGTTTTTGAAATATCTCAAATGGTTTGAGTTTTATTTAAAAAAAAAAGTTGTCAAGTCCTTATTGGAAAACCCTATAGTTCCTAGTAATATTTTACCTTTATAATTTCTGATACTAAAAATATAGTACAAATTCCTTACGTAATCCTTCTCCTCGGCCTGGTTGATATGATACACCCTTTGAGATGTCTTCTTCTTCGGGCATTGGGCCCATCTCATCACAGGCGTGGCATGCCCCTCGTTCCCTTTTCGAGTTACATTTGTAGCATCGTCCCGTATTTCGTCCTCCTGGACTATTCTGACGTGTATAACTCGGTGTGTGTTTGTGAATGCATCTAGCAGTTGGATCGCAAGGAGACATCAGATATCCCTTCAATGATGTACTCCAATAATTCGGCTTCATCTACCGAAATCCTGTTGGCCAGTATGACTTTGTCATGAAAGAACTCTTGAAATGACTCTCCAGGAAGCCATTTCTTCATCTCAAATTTGTCGACGAAGCATTAGGCGACTCGCCCGATCCGCGAATAATGCTTTTAAGTCCTCTAGGAGGTCATTTATTGGCACCTCAACTAAATCTGACCTGGAATGCAACCATTTTAGTGCCTTACCTTTTAATTTAGACGATATTATTTTCGTCGTCTAATTCGTATGCCTCGCAAATACTCTTCAGCTGGGACTCCCACAACGAAAAACTATTTCCACTGCCGGAAAAATCTGGAAGAAGGTCTTTAATTTGGGCAATATTATTTCTGATCACGCCGTGATCTTCTCTGGAGCGAATATATGTCACCACACTTTCATTGGTGTCTTTCTTTTTTAACCAATCATTTTCTTTCTTCAATAGATCATTTTCTCTCACTTGTAATTCCATCTCTCTCTTCATCAAATCGCGTTCCCTCTTTAATAGGGTCATTTCATTTGTTTTCTCTTTCTTGTTCAATTTTTTGTTCTTCTGCACACTCCCTTTGTCATTCGCCTTTTCATTTTCAACCCTCGTGTTTTGTTGTCCTTCTGCATGTACACAGACGCTGTCTTATAATCGTGGTGTGGCTGCTCATCATCATCTCATTTAGTGGCTTTTCACGTTGTTGGGCTGGGATTTCAACAAGACGAATCATAAGATCGCCTTTATTCTCCGTGGTTTTCCTTCCCATTGCTTTCAACCATGATCGCAGTTGTTGAATTGTGAACTTTTTTAATGCATTTCTTACCGATTGCATGGTGTATCCCACTTCGGAATTTGTAAAGGTTGATTTTTCTTTTTTTGACATAGATGTCTAAACACTTGTCTTTCTGAAAAATGTGTCCGTCACAAAATGTGTCCCATTTATTGCTTTCCTTCTGCCTTTCAGTGATCGTACTCTGTGTGTGTATTTGGTGTTGTTGGCTTTGTGTGCTTCACAACGAATCAACTGTGCAAAGGAATGGGATATTGGAGAACAGTCTGTACATGGGCACATGAATCGTCGTCGTAGCTCTGTTTCATCCATTTTCCTCCTTTTGCCTTTTGCCCAATACTGGTACTGCCACCGACACCAACACCGCTGCCGCTACTTTGGCGGTTCTTATGTCATTTTATTGGTTGGTGGGAAGTGATGGTGCTGGATTTTATTAGATTTTTCCCAGATACATACCTACGAGTATTTTGCTTTTTTTCTACCGTTCAGTGATCGTACTTTCTGTGCGGATAAGTTTATCTTTTACACTGATTTATTATTGGAAACAGGGGTTGATAGGAAGAAGCATCCAATTGTGGGAAAAGATGTAGTATGATGCGCTGTTTATGTGTAATGCAGGTGGTTTAAGGGTTGTGTGTAGTTGACTCATAAAAGTCAATACATAGTTGTTTTGCTTCTCTTCTTTTATTCGATTGATCGTACATTCCTACATTGTGTTGTGTGTACAATGGGTTGCCGGAACAGAGGTGGGTAGAAAAAAAAATAATTGTAAGGAAGGATGTGGTAGTTTTTATTCTCAATTTGCTCGCTTATAGAGGGTTTGTTATAGGGGTTTGTTAGAAAATCTAGAACAGCAATATGCCGATAAAAGCGGTGATCTCAATTTAGATCTACGTAGCCCTGTTGGTGCCAAGTTTATAGAATTTATACACAACGAACTTGGTTTAGAAATGAACAACAATCTTGCTATCTTGAATTTTATTATCAAGATTTGTGCTCTGTGAAATACGTTTTTCGACCATTTTACGGTCGTCATAATCGACCTACTGAGCAAGTAGGTTTTAATACACTTTTCCAATTTTCCTGTGATTTTTTCACAAACATTACCTATTCCTGACGCCAGCTTTTTTGTTGCAATAAAACTTGTGTACCGGTTATCAAAGGAAATTGCGTCCGATGGCTTATTACTCTTATTGTACGGGCCTTGAGGTTGGATGCCAGTTTTTACGATTTAAAAGCTTTTTGCATCTACCAGAAAATGACCCTTGAGACCATATTTGGGCGGTTTGTGAGGCATATACAGGACAAAGACAATGGGATCAAATTTCCCATCGATGGTGAGATTATGACTTTCCAAACAGTGAGAATTTTTCATAAATATGTACAAGGAATCGGGCCAATCTATCCGTTTTTTATCTGACTGATCTTTATTTTTATCATCAAATAGAATGCTTTGCAATATGAAATAAGATCGTTGCAGTTACATAGCATCTCGAAAAATATCTACATCAGTACCACAGCTTCGACACATGTCGTTGAGATTTTGTATGTTGGATTTATTCAATCCAGCTAAGTAGAAAAGCCTTATAAAATCCAACAACTCATCTTTGGATAACTCTTTCATATACGAGGATTGAGTTTTAGTGGGAGCAGGTTTCTCTAAGGTTTTTATGAAAATATTAATACTACTTAACACAAATAAGTAGTATTTCTTCGATCATTTCTTCGCAAGATTTTACGTAGCATGCGAACGTTCAACTGCAGACGTCACTGGTGCCATCTTTGCCTCAGAAAGCTGATCCAGTTCCTCTTCGGTGTCACTTTCGCAGTTACGTTGACTGATGCATTCCTCTTCATCGACATCAGAATCAGAATCACAACTTTTATCCGAAGAACATTCTTCCAATAGCCGCTATATTTTCTCTTTTTTCGTTTTGAGGTTATGTCATCCATTGACCGAAAAAAAGATACAAACTTCGGATACCGTATGATCTCAAGGGATGTAGGTACGCTATACATTCCAAAAGGAACATAATAACTAGAAAGCAGTGTTACTCCGACCAGAGAGATGCGTTAAACATGCAAAGGCGTGATTAAAACAAAATTATATGGAGCTGATCCTTCGTAGATAACTTACCCAGATGGAATATCAGCAAAAGTTCTTGTACAAGCACATGCCCCCACAGACGAAGGCAACAACTCTGTAAAATAGAATTTTTACGATTTCTTCGACGAAGCATAGGGATTGCTTTATTACTTTAGTTCTAAAATTGGTGTATTGGTCAAGTTGAGAAGTATAGACAGTTTCCTGCTAACAGAACTCGGAGTTGTTGGATGGAGGATGCGCTTTTGGATCAGAGTAGACTTTTAATGATGCCAGAAGATCTCAATGCCTTTCACCTAAAATAATGCTAATGATTGTACTAATGTTGCAGAGTTAATAAACACCGTTCTATAGCTATTTTCACAACCATTCCGCCCATTCAAACCCCTTTACTCTAAAATATCGTGATTCGTTCCTAACCCACACAACTCCCTTATTGTATCCGCTGCCGAGCTCTCTATTTCCTAGTCATTATAATTTTCAAACATTTAAAACCAATGTTCATCGGTACGTCTCTCTTCTTCCTCTCTAAGTTTCCTTCAACCGCTGTGTGCAAAAATTTTAAGCGTACTAATAACACCTTGATCCCGCGCTATTTATACAAAAAAATAAATAAATTTGAAGACCTAAATTTATGATATCCCTATGTCATTAGAGGTTGAATGGATATGTAAGGTTGTTCAGTCTTTGGCAAGTTTATAGGCCTATTAGTTTTACTGGTACTCAGAATTTGTCGGTAACCAAGTACACAACAGATGCAGGTTATGATCTGCTTGTTAGAACGTAGCTTAAGCACTTTCTGACAGTTTTCCTATCGGTTTAGATTGGAATCGGATACTCACTCACTTTTTTGTAGATAAATTGAAAGAACATGACTGAAGGACATATGTGGCAGTGTAACTTCTGCCCCAGTAAATCAAGTTAGATAAATCTTGAAACAGACCAATAAATTTCTCGCCTTCAAGGTCGCTTATTAGAATATTCATCGTCTGAACCTCTATCAGGCGATGGCTGATGTGGGGAATGGCGGACGACAGAAACCTTCAGAGTTATTATAAAATTGTTGTTTAAAACATTTGCATCTCGTCTAAGTGAAAACTACGCCTAACTAAGGCAAAGACAAGGCTTTCTCAGGCGTGCCAGATTGTCGTGAAGACATAGATTTGTACAAGCTGGATTACATATGGAGCACTCTAATTGTACACGAGCTAAGAAATCGCCAAAAAAAAAATTATCAACGGCGAAAAATTATGAACGGCGAGGAGTCCCGCTCTGTTTCAAGTACTGTGCGACTACCAACCACTAAAAACCAAATTAACCCCTTTCATCTTACACCATCCACTCCGAAACCGCTTGTGCATTACTTCAGAGCGGTGTCCTTTTCTTTCCTCTTTGGGGGCCGACTTTTTCATATTTGTCTTCTTGTGTGGAAGACAGAATATCTTGTCAGTGAGGCTTTCATCAGTCTGTTGAAGGTAAATTTGCGTCTTGTTCTCTCTTTTTTGTCCTGAGTGTGGCTTCTATGACGGAACAAATTTGTCTCCATGTTCGATCGCTCGTCCCCATATTTACTACCATGTTTTCTGGACTGATTACGCCGATGCTGCTTGCCAGCTTATCATCGGTCGTTGAACTTCCCGCCTCTTGCAAACGAAAAAAGTGTGGTTTGTATCGTCTAGTAGAGAGTCCCCGTACTGGCGGGATGGAGTGTTTGCTTTACCGATGAAGAAACAAAGTTGAAATATCCATGTCAGGTTCCGTTTATTCCATTTAGTCACGTCCTTGATCAACTTCACAGTCCATCGTCCACTGCTTTCCGACCCCGACATGGGCACTTCTGTGACTACAAGGACGGCAGGTTCCAACACCGTTCGGTTCGAGCTACGCGTAGAACTCCGCGTCTCTGCACTGCTGCCATCTGCTTCCTGTACTTTTCTTGTCGGAGTGTGTCTGACCAGATCTTATAGCCTTATAAAAAAATTGAGTGTGTGCTAGACATTAGTAGCCTTCGTTGCCGCGGCGATATTATGATGAGATGTTGCAGAGATCAGGTCTCAGGAACGACCCTGTACTGCCCTGGAGGTTGTTTCCTTTCTTCGAGGGGCTCTCGTTCCTTAGTTCCTGCTGTTTAAGGTAGTTCTTCAGCGTCCGCAAGAGATAAACTGGAATTTTGAAAGTATGTTCAAGCACATTCAGTATATCACTCCCCTGGTTGAATTGAAGGCATCTCGCACATTACGAGTTGTTCTGGTGGGCGGTTCGGACAGCCTTTACCAATTCTCCGATAGCTCCGATCGTAGAGTGGGCCTTTGTGAAGCCATACTGGCTATGTAAACAGGTACACAGATCTTGTACTGCATCGATGAGCACTGGTTTCAGCATCTTTTCTGGCCTGTAAGCAGATGGGGAATCCAGATCTTCGGTGCAATACTAAATTTGTCAATTCACATAGGCCTGTTCTTCGCACTATGAAAACTAAGCTTACCGCCTAGCTAAATGGGTTGATAGACTCCAGAGAACGTATGATGCCAAAAATGCAATCCAACCTGCCGCTGATTACCACAAAACAGCTTCTACTATTCATGTCTTCAACATCATAAAATTTAACATTTTTAAAATATCTCCAGCTCCGCCCCAAAAAGACTAACTACAAACCCCTCCCTTGTCAGCAATACTGTATACCCAACAAATTAGTGGCAACGGAAAAATGTTAAATCCCGGCACTTACTTACACTTTGCAACTAGCGATTATATCTACATCTCATGACTACCGGTATGAGCGCTCTGTACCTGTACTAAATTCGAGCACTTGCTACGCTGCACGAGCCAATGTAGGTAGTAGTAGCTTGTTTGTTACCATCCGTCCTTGTGCAGGACCTCATAACCCCACCAATTCCTATGGTGCGCACGTAAAAAAAAGGTGAATATCTACTTCATGTAGCTGGTGATAACGTTGGCAATTTAAATAATTAGAAACAGCATGAGTATCTTTACTTAAACATTCATACTACTCTACCCCACTTGCACCGTTCGTTCATGGTGGTGGTGCGTTCCTTTTAGGATCAAACGAACGGAAAAAATTATAAAAAAAAAAAAAATGAGCAAAAATCGAACAGCACTCGAAGAAGTGTTGAGCCAACTGCTTCAAGTGGTTGTAGGACTGTTGTACCAGCAGCACTCGACGGAACGTGTAATTATTGCATAAACGCCGTACAAAAGAATTATTAGCTTCGTAGCTGGAAGTTGCAAGTTTACACTGCACAGTGTACGCAGCACGAGTACCTACCGTTGGGTAGGTGGACTCATTTGCTTTGAAAATATGCATGAAAGCTGTCTTGTAAAATTTAGATTTATATCCTGCGCTAGACTTCGCTCGGTTGGTAGTGCTCATTTGGTGCACTGCTTCGTTGTAGTTCTTGGTGTGCGTTGTGCTTCTGGTTTTTATTTGTACGAACACTGTTCGTTGTACCTGTACCGATACCTCGACCATGTTATTCGTAACATTCAAAATGTCCACCATAGGTCCGATAAAATTGTGTAATTAAAGAAAATCGAAGCAGCACCACACCTTAAAGAGTATCTTTCACCGGACGCCGGGCGTTTTTTGTCAGATAGAGGTGTGGACTTTGGAGAGTATCTTATGATAGTGGCTTAGAGTAGCGAAAGCAGTTGAGTACTCATTTCTTGACGCGAGGAAATAAATTAAAATGTTTTATAGACTGGTCCACTTGTTGATGTTTGCTTGGATAGTATTTAACTTGGTTTGCCTTGACTTGGCTCGGTATTACAGGACTGCATGGAGGAAGTGTAATTGATACTAAATTTGAAAAGAAGGAGTCGACGCAGATAGAGCAATTTATTTCGATCGATGAAGATAAGCGAATTTGAGTAGTGGAATCAGATAATTTTCTGAGGGGAACAAAACAAAGTGTTGGTTTGAAATATTTTTTTCAGCTCATAACTGAACAAGTACACGGAAACGGCATTTGAAGACATGGCGCAACGGGGCATGTTTCTTCATAAAAACACGCAAGCATGTCATCATTGTGTCCATGGTATTTTGCAGGACTTAATGAATAGTTGTCAACAATGGGACTCCACAAAAAAAAGGCATTTTAAGAATGACTTTGGTTTAGTATTAGCGAGGTGAGTCCTGATTTCGAAGTTATGACTAACTAATCTGTTATATTCCAAATAGCAGCCAAGGGATACTGAACGTTGTGCATTTGGACTTAAGTTTCTGATTTTTGAAGCAAGGAAATATCGTCTGCCACATGAAAGAATGTACATGCAGACCTTGATTTAGCAGAATGCGCAGCAGTTCAGAAATGCAAACTTAACACTAGACGACTAGAGAAGACAGACTCTACAGAAAGCGTGTTTCTCTACAGCGATACAAGAATTTGCCATCTAATCGCTTCAGCATAATATCAGGGCAATGTAGCAAGAATCACAAGCTGGAAATGAGAAGACGGATACAAGTGAAGAAGTTGGCAGGTGGCTTTAAGTCCACAACGCAGCTCTCTGTCATAAGGAATCTTTGTCAGCACAAAGCATACCAAGGGCATGAGATAGAAAGAGTCATAAAGAAGAGATCCAAAAACCAGTCTCCTTTTTAGTATAGAATACGTTTGTTTCAGTTATCAGGGAAAACAAAAAGGTCATTGTGTAACAATTCAAGGCTTCCGGCAACACTCTAATCACACGATTTCAAAGATGTGACGTGAAGAATGTGCAACTGCGATGGCTAAGACGCCTTTTTTTATAATTTATAGATACCCTTTTACTATTGAAGGGCGCGGGCGGAAAGGTAGAAGGAGGAGAAAGGAAAAATTGTTTTTGTAGTGGTTTGAAACTCAGGTGTATTTGGTTTCGATATTCGCTCTCCAGTGGTGGGAGTCCGAATAGGACGGATCGTTTTTTCTTCACTCAGAGTGATTCGAGGTATAATTCACAGTATTTTTTCCTGTACTTGAAACTCTACAACAGCCAAATCTACGTGTCAGTGTTATGCCTTCACACGCAGAATTTTTCTGTCTGAGTTCCAATTACACAAATGAAAAACTGACTTGTCATGGGCAGGATTCGAACCTGGACCCTCCGAGTGAGAAGCGATTGCTAGTACCACTACCCCACGGCTTTTAAGGCACTCAAGCAATTCGACATTTAACATCTGTCTGACTCCATTCAAAGAATTGTATAAATGTATCCTCATACTAAAATCGTTATTACGCGTGATTTTAATATACACAATGCTGACATGATCACAGACACTATTATATTATATGGTCAGCTCTTTGGACAACGCCAATTTGCTTGCTGCATACCTTGCGGCTTGGTCAACACTTCCCGATTGTGCTTTGTCTCCGACAACACTTGAGTGAATCGAATCTTCAATGGGACGAATCCACTTTCCTACTCGTGCAGTAGCAAGTACTTAAAGATCTTAATATTCACAAATCAGCTGGTATAACTCCCCTTCTTCTGAAGAGGTAGCAAAACCGCTGCGTAAATTTTCTCATCAATTCTACTCTACGGGACTCTTTCCGACCAGATGGGAAAGTAGAGTCCGCCCCTAAAAAATGAGTATCCTCTTCTCTCTCTTCCTACAGACCCATTGCACTTACGTTCCTTATTTCCAAGGTCATGGAAACGCTGATAAACCGCCAGCCCATGAAATATTTCGAAACACGAAAATTACTAAATGACCGGCAGTACGGTTTTCGTAGCAACAGGTCTACTGGTGATTTAATGGCATGTCTCACAGAAAAGTGGAACCAAAACTTACATCAATCTGCCGAAAGCAAGATAGTTGCATTTGATATTTCTAAGACATTTGACAGAGTTTGGCATCAGATTCTTTTGTGGAAAATGCGTGAATTTGGGATCGATGAATCTCTTCTTTAGTGGATTAGAAACACCAAGGTGGCGCAAAAGTCATCACTCTATCGGAAGATGCTATAATTTTTGCAAATAGCGGCAATTCTACTTTGACATTTGTGCAGTAAAGAGATACGAAAAATACGACAACAAGACATGAAATGAATCGCTATACTCCTAAAGACCGCGGAATAATTGTTAAAGATTTTCTGCGGAAGAATTCGTCGGTGGTGTTGGCACAGCGTGAATTTCGGCGCAGATTTCCCGGTCGTCCGACACCAACTATTCGCTCACAAGAGTATGAGACAACACGAGATGCTGCCATGGCCAGCCCCGGAGCAGCCGTTCTGCTGAGAATATCGCAGAGGACCCCGGAGTACCGACCAAACGACGTGCCACGCAATTGGGCATCAATCGGCGGTCTTTACAGAGAATTTTGGTGAAAGACTGTAAGATATCCCCGTACAAAGTGCAGATAGTGCTGTTGACGATCAAGCGCATGTAACCTACGAGGGAGACAACTTTTGATCGAAAATCATCATGAGCGACAAGGCCCATTTCCATGTCTGTGGAGATGTGAATAAGCGAAATTATCGCTTCTGGTACATCGCAAATCTGCATATAACCCACGAAAACCCATTACACCCGTTCAAAGTTACTGCATGGTGTACTGTTTACGCTGGAGGCGTCATTGGGCCTTATTTTTCGAAAACGCCGTAGGCCAAACAACCACTGTGGACGGCGAGCACTACAGAGCCATGCTTAACGACTTTCTCCTTCTTCATTTGGATAAATTGGAACTGGAGAACATGTGGTTGCAAAAGGATGGAGCAACGGCGCATACTGCACGAGCCACAACCGAAATTCTGAGGGTTGCATTTCCGGTTCGCCTCTCGTTTTGGCGATTTGCACAAAATAAATGCTGGTGTGCCCCAAGTATCCGTGCTGTCTCTGATACCCTTATTAATTTTCATCAATAATCTCTTATCTGCTACAATATATTCCTTTCCCAGACTCACGTCCCTGCTTTTCGGCTGAAGAATGGAAACGGGACCGACAGCATATATTAGGCTCCTTAAAATCCGATATTAACATCATAACCAATTGGGGAACTATCAACAGAGTGAAATGTAATGCTTCGAAAACACAATGCTGTGTGCTGTATTATATATATATATACCCAGCCATTTTCCATGATTGGCACTTGCATCGTAGGAACCGAAAACTTTCCATTCTCGGTATGTGTCTCAATGACAACTTACGTAAGAATGACAACATATACGATGTCATCAAAACTACTGCGAAATGACTAGTTTTCATCAAGCGATGTAAGTAATATTGTATTTCATCCCCTCTGATCTGACAACAAAATATAAAGCACAAAATTGGAGTACAAATCCAACATCTGGTCAGGTGTCCCAAGATCTCTTTGCACTTGCTAGATGCGATTCAAAACCGTGCGATAAAACTCATAGGTGATGCCAATATTCCACAGTCAATGAACACCGACGTAGCATGAACACCTTGTTCTGTCACAATTTGCACGATCAGTGCTAATCCGAGATTGGCAGTCGCCCGTTCAAACTTTTAACGGTAACACCCGTCTCTCTATGAACACTCATCAGTGTACTTTCAAGCCCATTTCTGGACGTATTCTGAAATATCTTAATTTGTTTCTATGCCATGTCACGCTTTCTATTACCCAGTCATTGTAACTTGCAAACATTTAAGACCAACGTTCATCGGCACCTTGGTACCGGCCCATCCTATTATAGTTACTTGATAGCATTCGACAAAATAGAAATTTCCATATACAACCTTGGTTGTCGTTTATGTGGTCCAGCAGTCAATGCCATCCTGGAGGAATACACAGATCTGTCAAGAGATTATATTAGTAGCTCACTGTAGGGATATGGAAGATTGCGTTAGTTCGCTGAAGACTATATGCCGACCGGTCTTTCAATAATATTAGCAATGAATGTGTCGAATAGCTCAAATAAGGTTGCTTTTGAAACGACCCTTGATATCCAGCGGACTCTCTCCACCGAAACGTCCTCATTGTGTCCGAAACAGGCTTACAAAGTGTAGTTTATCCATCTGTGCTTGCCGCAAACCTGAGTCATCAGTTTTATTTGACGGTCAGTAATGTTATATCAAGTGGCTCTCCTCGTCCTATCCGAATCCAACTTGAATACGATAGAGAAGCGTTTATTAATGTTTATTTGAAGAATAGCTCTTCATGGATTTTTCAAAAATGTGCCGAATTTCGACAAAAAATGTGCTGCTGTTCCCTTGAATTCCTGCTGAAGCAAGCATTGCGAAGAGCAGGTAGTTCACAGAAAACAGTAGCTTCTGTTCGGCTGCTAGTGTTCAAATTGTAAACCTTTACGGCAATTGCAAAATAGGAAATTTAATCATGAAACCAACGATTGCCACTGGCTTTGCTTGAGCAGGTTCGATTTGATAAAAATGTCAAAGTGAATGTTGTTTTACGCGGTGCAGAGAATTGGAAATACCAATATTCAGCACAATCACAGAATTTTTCAAGCACAACATTCATCCCTAAATTAGTCGTGTTTGCGAGGAGAATAAATGGTGAGGAGGATATGATCATAAGAGTTAAATTGGAGATTCATAAGAATGTCATATAAATATATCATATATCATTTTTTTTTCTCTCCGTTGTAAACCAATTCACCTCAAAGTAATTCCTAGAAACGCAAAGAAACAATTCCAAGAAGTGCATTTCAATATTCCCATGCACAAGACACCTGACGTTGCAATAGTCAAAAGTCATTGCATTATTCCAGGAACGTGTAGCAAACACAGACAATATGAATAAAAGTTACAATCTTTAAATCAAAAGGTGCATAAAACGAGAAAATTAATTAAACCATCACATCGCAAACAAGAGAATTGTTGCATAGTGAAAAACATAAATCAAATTTGCCAAAACACAACGTTTTTTTTTTCTTTCTCTCATATTTTACCGTGAACGAGTGGATTGTGAAAAAAAAAACCCACACAAACTCCATAAATTCCCAAAGGAAGAATTAAAACTGAACAGTGTATGTTACTACATAAAAATACTAGAATTCGTGCAGCATCAAGAAACCGGTCATCAAACATCACCAAGGAAATCCTCAGAACCCAGTATCATCAGTAAACTACACCAACGGCCGTCAGTCAATTTGTTATTAAGTAGTCTATTCGGTAAGGAATTTTACAATACTAACAGTCAACACTCTCTCTATTATATGTATTTTAAGTCTTATATTATAAATCTTAATTAACCCTCCTGTAAATTCTTATGTCCACCTTTGAAGACCAAATAAGAAACGTGAGAGAACAATCACGACAACTTTCAGATTTAGTGTCCAATTTCTTTCCAACAAATAACGATATGGCACAACCAACCGTGCTCTCCCTACAAATTGACCCTTTGAAATATTTGTCCAAACTACCTGAATTCAGCGGTGATTTTCGAGACCTACAAAACTTCGTGGATCTCATCGATAAAATATACCCGCTTTTACTAAAATATGATGAACTATCTCAGAGTATTTTCTCTGATACAATCAAATCGAGGTTAAAAGGAAAGGCGCGTGAAGTTATTGAAATAAATAATCACACGACAAAATGGTCGGAAATGAAGGATATACTTATTAATAATTTCGGAGATCGCTTAACTTTAGAAGAGTTATTTGACGAACTTAGGGCTATAAAATTCAGATCACACTCTGTCGAGTTCTATAACGATATTAAATCGATCCTTAGGCGACTTAACGTCAAAACTAAACAAATTATGAATGATGAGAGCGCTAAAGCGAACATTTTGCAAAACAAATTGTCAGCTTTAGTAACATTTAAAAACAAAACCCCTGAACCAATGCGTTCGCTTCTCTATTGCCGAAACCCGGATAGCCTTGAAGCGGCTATAAACATTCTACACGAATCTGGGTACGCATATTATAACCCATACGGAAATCCCGAAAAAAGTTCTCAAAATAATTCTAGAAACAACAACAACCGCCAAAATAACAACAACAACAACAATAGTAATACCAGTAATAATAGCAAATATAATAACAACAGTAATAATAACAGCAACAATAGGAACTATAAATCGAATAAATATGACAAAACGAGACAAAACTATCCCAACCAACAAACAAATAACCAACATCGACAACCATATCATTCCAACGACAATTACTCACAACATGCTCAGACACATAGACAGGTAACCACCGATAACGTATATCCCTCAACTTCTCAGGGACTCGTGAACAACCAATCACATAATAACCCACCTCCAGAACCAATGGATATAAACACAGCTCAGCTTACTACCGAAACACAGGAAGCAGAGCCACAAAATTTTCAATCCGAAGCCTCTCGCAGCGGTTACCATATATAATTATCAATGGTAACATAAGACCCTTAAAGTTTATTGTAGATACAGGCGCTACCCACTCCATAGTCAATCCTAACCTTTGCTCACCCAATCTCATCACAAAATTAAAAAAAAGTGTACCACTTAAAACAATTGGCCAAGTAGTTTATATCAATCAGAAAGCAGTTATACCTTTATTCAAGGAATTAGGTGATAGTAAATTTAAAATAGAAATGTTTGTTCATCACTTTCACGACGACTTTGATGGACTAATTGGAAACGATGTCCTCATTCCATTAGGGTGCAAAATTGACTTTGCAAACCATGTCCTCAGTATCGGGACGAAAAACATAGGTCTAAATTATGATTCCAAAGGAACTACTCGAAGCTACAAGATTAATAGAAACGAAACCGTAGAACTTTCGATTCCAGTCTTGCAACGAGAAGGACTTGCTTACCTGCACGAGCAGAAGTCTGCAGAAGGTAAAGTAGTTGTAAAGGAAGGAATTTACGAAGTGGAAGACTACAAAATAAGAACAAAAGTACAAAAATGCGCAGATGCATTTGCCGGACCCGAAACCATTAAATTTGAACCCCTAGAAACGGAAAAGGTTACGTTTGAAAATTTTAATATAATTGAAGCAAAAGAAACAAAACCATTAGTCGAACAACTTCGAACCAACCATCTAAGCCCTCTGGAAAGAGAAGGATTGCTTAGAACTATAAAACAATTTTCTGGCATATTCTATAATGAAAACTCCGATCTAGCTTTTACAAATATTATAAAACACAGAATACGAACAATTAACGACCTCCCTATATACTCAAAATCTTACCGATACCCCTTCATCCACAAGAAGGAGGTACAAAAACAAATCCAAGACATGTTGGATAAAAACATCATCAGACATAGCAGTTCACCCTATTCGGCACCAGTATGGATTGTTCCGAAGAAAAGGGACGCGAGCGGAGAAACAAAGTGGAGGTTAGTCATCGATTATCGGAATCTAAATCTGGTAACCATCGATGACAAGTTTCCAATCCCAAATATTGAGGAGATACTGGGAAAACTGGGAACAAGCCAATACTTCACAACCTTAGACCTAGCCAAAGGCTTTCATCAAATTGAAATTGATGAAAAGGACATTCACAAAACTGCATTCAGTGTCGAAGATGGACACTATGAGTTTTTGCGAATGCCTTTTGGTTTAAAAACGGCTCCCGCAACGTTTCAACGACTTATGAACTACGTACTAAAGGACTATATTAATAAGATTTGTTTGGTATATATGGATGACATCATTATCTTCTCATCCTCCCTAGAAGAACACTTAGACTCTTTGAAAAAGATTTTTCAAAGACTCAAAGACGTAAATCTGATGATTCAGCTAGACAAATCCGAATTTTTGAAAAGGGAAACAGAGTTCTTGGGTCATATTGTGACATTAGAAGGGATAAAACCCAATCCATCTAAAATAGAGTGCGTCAAAAAATTTCCTATTCCTAAAAATCCCAAGGAAATTAAGCAATTTTTAGGCTTAACCGGCTATTATAGGAGATTTATACAAGACTACTCTAGAATTGCAAAACCCATGACTGTGTTCCTCAAAAAAGACCAAAAGGTTAATGTATTGGATCCAAATTACATCCAAAGTTTTGAAACCCTAAAACGCCTCTTAATTACCGAACCAATTTTGAAATACCCTAATTTTGAAAAACTATTTACCCTGACCACAGACGCAAGCCAATTCGCTCTAGGCGCTGTTTTGTCCCAGGAAGGTCATCCTATATCTTATGCTAGCCGTACACTAAACGACCACGAACAACACTATAGTACTATCGAAAAAGAACTTCTAGCTATAGTTTGGGCAACAAAATATTTCCGCCCATACATCTTCGGCAGAAAATTCATAATTGAAACAGACCACAGACCCCTTCAATGGCTTTTTTCTATAAAAGAGCCAAACTCAAAATTAGTAAGATGGCGCTTAAGATTATCCGAATTTGATTACGAAATCAAATACAAAAAGGGGACACAGAATGGCAACGCAGATGCTCTTTCCCGCATCGAAATTAATTTCACTGATACGAATCCCGAGAATGAAATATTCAATTTCCCCATTAGCAAATCCCCTCTTAACGTCTTCAAAACCCAAATATCGATCCTGAAATCAGGATCAGGTTCCTTGCGAATTAAACAAACTAAGATTTTCAATAAATCCAGAAAAATTATTAATCTCAAAATGTTAGACACGGAAACAGCAATAACTCTTTTAAAGACCCACTTTAATCCAAAATGTTTAAACGCTATATATATAAACGACATGGAATTTTTAAAAATACTAGAGAACACCTTTAAAGCACACTTCGCAGAAGGAGGTTTGAAAGTCATTAGAACGGAGAACGTACTAATAGACATTACAAACGAGGAAAAACTAGTCGAAACCATACAACAGGAACACCTTCGGAACAATCATAGAGGAATTATTGAAGTGTATGAAGAACTCAAACTAAAATATTATCACCCTAAGCTTAAACAAAGAATAGCCCAATTTATTAATAACTGCGACATATGCAACATCGAGAAATATGAAAGAAAGCCCGTGAAACAGAAATTCCAACTAACGGAAACACCTTCAGCCCCAAACCAAGTGATACACGCAGACGTATTTTACACATTAGAAAGACAACTCTTTGTAACCTTCATAGACAAATTTAGCAAATTCGCCCAAGCTGTCCGAATAATTGCACGTACGTGGACCGAATTTAAAAGAGCAATTCTGATATTCCTTTCTGCAGTAGGACCAATAAATAAAATTGTCGTTGACAATGAGTTAGGATTCAAAGCACTCCCATTCAGAGAATTTCTACAGGACCAAAATACAGAAATTCATTATATTTCAAATAACAACCATTCGTCCAACGCGGATAAGAAAGGCTCCACAACACAATCAACGTACACCTTCGTCTTTTAAGACATGATTCGACTTCGGAAATTGATACAGTTGAGGAAAAAATTCTTAAGGTCATAAACTTCTATAACAATAGTATACACTCTACAACTAACAAGAAACCTATCGATTTTAAAACGGAACCATAACGAACGACGAATATAAATCCATTAAAGAAAAAATTCTAAAAAGGAAACAGCTAACCATAGATAAACTCAATAAAGATAGGGAAGAGATAGAAATAAAACCGGGAACTAATTTTATTAAGGACGAACGCGGAGGAAAAAACCATTCAAAATTTAGGAAACTCGAAACCGAAAAACTAGATGAAAACCATGTTACCGATAAACGAACAGGTTTAAAGTATTACAAATCCCATGTTAAACGAAAGAAGAAATTTCAAAATAACAACTCCTCATCGATTGAAACTTAGATCCCCACTTAATAAACAAAATAACTTATTTTACAGATGGACCCTTCAACCATAGTCTTACTTCTGTTCCTCTTGACAACACCACATATAACAAACGGACAATCACTGGAAATTCACGACTTTGACAACAATAACGGTTTTATGACCATAAAAAAGGACAAAACTAAACGCTCTTATTTCAAATAACAAAGCGTTAACGACAGAGACTAACAAACAAATATATCTTAATAATCAACTATCAGAACGAATAGAAAACATAACTAATCACATCCGATCGCAACAAAACAATATCACCCAATTTCTTAATGAATTAAATAAACAAACCGGTGGAGACTTTCATAAATTACAAAACGAGATAGATTACATTCAAGAAATCTATCAAATTAATTTTGACATTAACTTATTCAGGAACCATCTCGACGACATAGAACAAGTCATACTGACTAGTAAACTAGGTATACTGACTAGGAATATTCTGACAGAACAAGAAATAACACTGACAAATGGTCTGAAAAGTTTAAAGGACATAAGAATAGTAGTATTATTCGAGCATGATCTTATAGTAATTGTTTTGTTAATACCAGAGTATTCTGATATGGCATATTCAACCATTGTTGTAGAACCAATGCCGAACAGGGAAAATAAGTCAATTATATTAGAAGAAAACACATTTATAATAGACGAAATAAACAATGTATACAATAACAATGTAAAAGATAACTTAAAGAAAAATTTAGAGAAAGTGAATGACAACTGTATTTCAAACATAATTAATTTTACTAAAGCGTACTGCCCCTTGCAAAGTTTCACAACACCTCTTGTTAAAGAAATTATTTCAGGAATCATTGTAACGAAAAATCTTCCTAAAACAAACATTAAACATAACTGTAATAAATTAAAAATCGATGTTATGGGAAGTAAACTTATTAAATTTGAAAATTGTAATCTGTATATTAACGATAGAACATATCAAAACTCTTTCTTTAAAATAAAGGATAGTATTATACTTCCGTACTTTATAACTCAAGCGAGAGAAAATAAGACAATAAACATTATAAAATTAGAAGAACTACACATTCAAAACATACAGAACAACAGAAAACATATTGAAGAAATGATTATAGAAAATAAGAAATCATATGTTATTAATTTTGTAGTATATCCAATAATTGTAATTATCATTGTATTAGTTTTCATAAAAAAGAACATATGCCTTAGGAAAAATAAGAAAATTAATTTTGTAACTTCGTCGGAGCCTCAGACTAACGGTGGGGGAGTTAAATTGGAGATTCATAAGAATGTCATATAAATATATCATATATCATTTTTTTTTTCTCTCCGTTGTAAACCAATTCACCTCAAAGTAATTCCTAGAAACGCAAAGAAACAATTCCAAGAAGTGCATTTCAATATTCCCATGCACAAGACACCTGACGTTGCAATAGTCAAAAGTCATTGCATTATTCCAGGAACGTGTAGCAAACACAGACAATATGTCAGCAATTTAATAAAGCATAAATACAGGTGAATTGGATCACAACGGTTGGTTCATATTTTGGTTATCATTGAGTTCGGTCAACTAGTTCGGTCGTTAGTCTAAAGTTCCGCGAATGAAAATAAATTGTAACAACAAAGTGTTTGAAAATAAAAAGTTTTAAAATAAAAATTGTTTTTTTTTTATTCCAATAAATCTCCATTCCATTTCTCATAAGCTCATTAAGTTCCACAAATATAAGAGTGTCGTTCAAAAAAACAGTCGAATATAAGGAGTCGACAGTATCATACTGGAAGCAAAGCATCCTTCAACACCAGCCTCTTTTTGTTTATTTGATTTATGCTGGGAATAAACAGTTCTTGTTATGAAGATTAGCCCTTCGTAGATAATAAGAGCTTTGTTCGAGGAAGCTTAAGAAGGCTCCAATATCGGATATAACTATGAATGATAGACTTTTGTCTTGCACTTTCGCAAAGGGGGCCACAAACCAAAAGTCGTATGAAAGATCAATAAGATCAATGCATTGTAGCATTTGGCTTGCCTCTGTCCCACCAATCTTTATGTTAAAATTTCGAATCTTGGGCTACGCTTTATACAAGACGACTGACTGTTACTCCTTGTGAGCTCTTATTTAAATTAACTTTTTCACAGACTAACCCAACTCCATTTCGAAACTAATTGCTACGATTACCTTCCGATTTTCTGGGCCACCTTTCCGCGTACACTCCCCACTTTTTCGTAGCAAAGCAAACAATTTCAGGTGTAGAAAAGTGAAATCCAAAATGGAAAACCCTCCAAAGTAAGACGAACGAGTATTTATATCCAATTATAAAATTTCCTAAATCGATGGAGCAATTTAATTTTTACAATTGAATAAATCGAAGGAGATTATCTCTGCTCTAACAAAGGCAAACTCATTCAAAAGACGAGTGAGGAGTCTGGCAGCAGGGGGAAGAATATAGTAGATGTGGTATAGAGGACGGAAGGTATTGAGAGAGAAAATGCAAAATAGGTGTGGCGCTTACAAGCTCTGTTGTAGTACCTATGGAAATCTTTCTTCGGGCGCCCGACATTCAACCGACTACATAATGGCGGAAGCCTTTCAATAATCCTCCAGTTGCCTATCTATCCGTATCTATGTACGAGTATGGCTGAATGTTTGAATGTGTATGCTATGGAACTTTATCTTTGGCTAAAAGTTGGCTATCTATCTTTGTATCTTTAGCACTTTACCTGATGCGCTTTGATGATAATGGCGATGATGAGGTGATGTGGTGGTAAACTTGAAGGAGGGATGGAACAGGTTCGGAAAGAAATAACTTCCGTGCTTTCGTCTTTTGAGGGAAATTTTTTAATTGAATCAATTGACCGCAAGGAGGCAATTAAAAATTTTAATTTCATTTTGTCAAAGTGCACAGAAACGGTACACAGCAATGGATAAAAGGCCAAATGAAATTGTGCACCAAAGAAGAGCGATTAGTCTGCGATTAATTCGATTAGCAAATAATGGATACCCTAAGCGACGATAAATACTCCCCGCTAGGCGAACAAGCATTCGTATCTACGAGTTGTAGACGTTATCCTGGTAATAGTTTGGTTTCATTCATTTATCTTCCAGATACGCCGACTAGGTACAAAATTAAGAAGTTGGTATGTACATATGTAGGTGCACCTGCTCTTTCTTTTGCTTAATTTGATTTAACTTATTCCGTTTGGTTTCCGTTCTTTGTTGGGGACGTGACGTGGGTACTCCCTATATTTGAATAAACATGCATCACATGGTGTTTTGTGTTATGTGGATCGAGTGCATTTTGAGCTCAACTATGCTTGTACGCGCTATGCGCCATGCGGAACGAGCTAATTAATGTTCGCCTCAAAAAACCCTTTATGAAAGGTGGAATTTAATTTGTATCCTGTGGAGTTTTCACGCACTGTAAAGGAAGCGCAGCTGCTTTCTTTGTGGTTTGTTTACATTGGTGTTGTTTGTAAAATAATTGGATGAATTCGGCTGAATAGGGTTGAATGGGGATGAATTGAATTTGACAGGGTGCAGATTGTGTTTTGTTCTTATGACAATGATTGTAAAGGGTGGCCGACAGTTTAAGTCGATCCATTGTCGTAGTTTAAAAGGGATCCCACGATGAAAGGTAGATTGTTTTCACTGGAAGAAATTATTGCCAAAGAGGTGTCATGGCAAGGCAATTAATGTTGCGTTGTCGTAAGGAATTGCTCTCAAGAAGGTTTACCACAAAGACAAAGGATTTAATTTGCAGGTAAAGATTTTAAGGACTTTTGAAAAGATGTCTGCTGCTGATAGCTATGGCAAATTCATGTGAGTACATGAGTCTACTTCAACGGTCAACACAAAGATAAAAAATCAATCGGTCAGGACTTTCGTTTCTTCTTTGAGCTCCATAGAAGGACTTCTCTTTGTACATATATATCGTGGCATACTGACTAATGTTTGGCATTGACTTCCCATTTTAAGCCACTTGATTATTAAGGTTCCGATGATAAGGCAAGCTGGCAGAATATAACAATATTATTTCAATCAATATTGATTCTGCAGGGAGAAGTACAAGAACCTTAGTAAAGGTTAAGGTATGTTCAGATAAAATATAAAGCCCAGTTTGAAGAAGCTTAATCCTTCCTCTTTTTTCTCTTTTGACCCAAGCTGAATATTTTTCCACCGTATCACTATTAGATGAGAATTTTAAGTTGGTTTGGGATGCGCGTGAAAAGGTGTTGATAGTTAATAAAAAGTGGAAGAGATTTTTTAGGCGGTAATAAGCAGGTAAATTGCAGATTTATACATAATTAGAGGCTTTTTAATTCAAGCTTAAAGTTTTACCTAGCGTGTTAAAAAAAATGGCACTGACTGCTTGGAAGTTGTGTGTACCCAAAATCACCCTATTGTTGCAAAATCACGCCACAGCAGCCCAAGTATATATCACAGCGTCCCACTGCCACTTGAGTTCTTGAGTTTTATGTCTTAAGTAGGCACACACCATATTAAAAAATCCTTCCAACCGTTGTTTGTGCCACGAAATTTGACAAAAAGGTCGCTATAAATCCCTCCAATAAAGGTGGTTATACGCCTTAGCGGGAACGATCTGTACAGAAGTCGTTTTGGTATCCAAAAGCCTCCTACGAAATACATACATAAAGAGATCAAATTCTTAACACATTAACCAGATCAGTGTTAATAAGTTAGCAACTCGTTTTCTAAGACCTATGAGACGAAATGTAGGTTAGGTTAGGTTAGGTAAGAGTGGCTGTTGGAAATACCAACCCACTTAGGCCTTTTGACCCATTGTGATGCCATGTGGATCTACCTCTTACTACTGGAACCAGTTTGAGCTTAGCGTAGGAGACTGTTAACGTCTATGATTTCTGGATTGTTTAGGTCGTTGTAGAAGAAAGCACCTAGATGAATCTTTCTTCTCTGGGAGAGAGCTGGACATGTACAGAGTAGGTGGAGGATTGTCTCCTCCTCTTCCTCGTCCATGCAGCTTCTACAGAAATCATTAGTAAAAGCGCCAAGCCTTCTTGCGTGCTTGCCTATGAGGCAGTGTCCAGTAATGACACCTATTATGGCGCTGAAGTGTTTCCTATTTAGAAGGATCAAACACTCAGAGCGATTCAGATAAAGCTTTGGCCAGATCTGTTTGGTTGCTAGACATGTTTGTCCAACAGTCCAACTAAGGTCTGTTCTTTTATTGGCATCCAGCTTTAGTGTTAGTTTGCACGTAGCGATTGGTATACCTATACTACCTTTGTCCGGTAGGATAGGTAGAGTGGTTCCAATTTTGGCGAGTTCATCGGCTCTGCAGTTCCCTGAAGTGACTGTTGAACTGCTCTGCCATCTCCATGAGAGATGATCGGCATTCAATGGCGGTTTTAGAATATAATGAGACCGAGTCCAGGGACTTGATGGCGGCCTGACTATCCGAAAAGATGCGGATATTCTTTGCAGATATCCCGTTTTTCTTCAGGCAATCTTCTTTAATCGCCAAAATTTCCGCCTGGAACACGCTACAGTGATTTGGAAGACGGAAAGAGAGGCTTAGACTTACCTTATCTGAGAAAACACCGCCACCATCTCCGCTATCGGTTTTAGATCCATCTGTGTGGAGACAGATTGACTTGTCCTCCATGAAAGCATCTTCCTCCCAGAATGATCTAAAGGGGAAGCTTACATGGAAGTTTTTGTCAAACCAAAGTTCAGGTATGGTGTAATCGATGTTCTCTGTGAGGATTCCCTAAGGTGTTAAGAATGTTGGCGTGGCCAAATGAATTATTTGTCCACTGCAGTGGCAGCTCCTTGCCTGCTGAAGATATCAAGGGGTCTAATGTCGATATCGAGATATCGAGAATGTCTGGCTAATGTCGCAGAGAAGATCCGCTTATGCATAGACATGCTGTTCTTTGGACTCTGCTTAGTTTAATGCGGTTGACTGCATTTTCCTAGGCCGTCCACCAGACAACCACCCCGTAAGTAAGTATCGGTCTTATGACCGAGATGTATAGCCAGTGGGTTATGCGAGGTTGAAGGCCCCATTTGTTCCCAATGGCTTTCTTGCAAGAGAATAAAGCTATTGTAGCTTTATTGACTCTTTCTTGAATGTTAGGTTACCAGTTTAGTTTCCTGTCAAAAATGAGATCCAAATATTTTGCTGTATCGGAGAAAACTAAACTGGTACCGTTTATTGAAGGAGGGTCTATGATTGGAATTTTATATTTCCTAGAAAAGAGGACAAGATCAGTTTTATGGGGGTTTATTCCCAATCCACAGCGATCTGCCCAGCGGGTTAATCTGTTGAGATTTACTTGGAGGAGTTCTTTAATGGTATTAAGATGTTTTCCTGAGACGGCTATGGCAACGTGATCCGCATAGACAATCACTCTGCTACCACCTGCTTCCAGGTATATCAGTAGTTCGTTAACCACTAAGTTCCAGAGAAGGGGGGGGGGGGGGGGGGGGGGGACACCGCCTTGCGGCGTACCCCTACTGACATATCTTTTAGCAGAAGTCTCACCCCGTTTGGAGTTGATTATCCTGCTTTTTAGCATTAGACCGATCAATTCCCCAAGTGAGTCGTCTACCTGCAGATTTGACAGCGCAGTCGTGATTGCGGATGTGTTGACGTTGTTAAAGGCGCCCTCTATGTCTAGGAAAGCAACCATTGTGTACTCCTTATATTGTAGGGATCGTTCGATGTGACTAGTCAGAGAGTGCAGAGCCGTTTCCACCGACTTTCCTTTACAGTAGGCGGGTTGAGCCGTAGACAGAAGTCTTGGATCAGCTTTAGCTCGAATATAGATATCAATCAGTCGTTATAGAGTTTTCAGAAGGAAAGATGATAGACTTATAGATCTGAGGTCCTTTGGGACAACATGAGAAAATTTTCCGGCTTTGGGAATGAATTACAGTGGAATGTGGGTAAGTTCTACACAGCTCCTCATAATATTTTCTAACACTGGTAGAATAATATCTGAGAACCGCTGTAGGTCGACAGGTATTATACCCTCCGGACCAGCAGACTTGTATGGTTTGAAGCTATGCAGCGCCCAGAGCTGTTTGTCTCTCGTAGTCAGACCATGAATTTTGGTCACGGTTGCAGTAGGCCTGTTTGGGTAGCTACTGGCCGCGAGTTGGGAGCTACCGGGAAAGGGGGTGTTCAGAAGCAGGTTGAGTGATTCATCACTTGAGGTTGTCCAAGAGCCATCGGTTTTTTTCAAACAGCTAGGCATCATAGGATTTGTAGAGAGGATTTTTCTAAGCCGCGATGCCTCAGAGGTATCTGTGATTTTGTCACAGAATGATCTCCAGGATTGTCACTTTGCCCTTCCTCAGTTCTTTTTTGTATAATTTGAGGGATTCTTTATATGAGTCCCAGTCAGTCACTTTTCTTGCGCTTTTTGCTGCGTTGAAAAGTTTTCTACAGGCGTTTCTGAGCAGTGGCTTTTTCTTGCGTCTTGGTTGAATAAGAGGTCAGAAAGCGGCCATAGCCTGATTAAGAGCCAGAGGAAGTTCCCTGATTTTCATGTCAAGCTCATTGGTGTCACGCGGGGGACTTGATAGTTCAGAGGATAGCGTTTCTGACAGTATTCCTATGTATTTTGGCCAATCAGTTTTCCGGTAATTCCGGAAAACTGGTTGGCTGGGGGGAGCATCACTCAGACTGAATTGGATGTATCTGTGGTCTGAAATCGAACCATCCAGTTCGTTAGCCTTTGAGTGATGCTGTCGGAGACAAGAGTAATATCTAGCACTTTTTGTCGGTTTCTAGTTATAAAAGTGGGCTCATTGCCAATATTGCAAATTAAGAGGTTAGTACTTAAAATATAGTCTAAAAGTGACTCACCTCTATCATTGAGCCGAAATGTAAGTCTCTACGGTCAACACAAAACAACCAGTGAGGTATCGCTTTTAAGGCACATGATGAAGGGGAAAGGGAGGACTGACAAAAATGAGGATCGAAAAGGAATCAGATGGACTATCGACAGAGACAGAACAAGCTTTTTCTCTTAATATGTGAATAGCCTTTGAACAGAATCCTCGTTAGTTTAGTAGTGGGCATTTGCTCCCCGAACATCTAATAACGTTTTAATCCGCTTGGGCATACCTTAGATAAGGTTTCTTACGATGTTGTCGTCCAAATTTCACCCATTCTTCGAGCAGAGCAGATTGCTGCCCACTGAGAATCTCTGGAAGGGCAGGTCGCTTCGTAATCATTCTTAACAGCAGGTCATAAACGTGTTCGGTGGAATGCATTCATCGCAGGCCAAGCCTTCACATCGATTTCTACTACTTGTAAATATTCGGTAACGCCCCTGGCAACATATGGTCTAGCATTGTCATGCATCAGAAGGAAGTTTTCTCCAATAAATGGTGTGAATGGAACTACATATTCCTCCAGAATTTGGTGATATAATACCAGGAATTCACCGATCCTTCCACGATGCACAGCTCACTTTACTCGTGCATGGTACATACACCACTGTCGCCGAAGAGTATTTCTCACCTGAAAGGCTCCACACTCTGCTACGTTCCTCTGGTGAACGCAGACAAAACCTGGACTCTTCAGTGAAAAGAACTCTACTCCAGTCGGCATCGGTCCAATCTTGGTGAAGGCGAGCAAATTCCATCCGACATCGCTTGTGCTGTACCGTGAGTCTCAGTACACGAGCAGGTCTTCTTGCTTTCAGACCACTCACCGTTTGAGCACTCACATCCGTCTGTGAGACAGCTCAACCGCTGTTTGGTGACGATCTCGAAGGCTTTGAATCACCAAATATCGATCATCCCTTGCAGATGTTGCTCTGGGGTGACATGAGCCTTGACGCCGGGTGTAGGAGTTGATTTCTCTGTACCTTTTAATGGCTCTTCTTAGCGTCGTCTCCGGTTTTCTGATCATAACAGCAGCATACCGCACACTTCGTCCATCCTCAACCAAGGCCACCGCCCTGCAGACTTCTTCTACCGTTATTTTTTTTTTCCAAAAATGATTAAAAATAAATGTAGATAGCGTCTGCGCTGCTCTATAAAAGCCATCTTCCGTTCAAAAAGATCTTTAGATCAACTCGCATTGATGATTTGATTGCCTCCAGATACAATAACATCGAAACTCCAGTTGCTGTGCGAGTATAAAGTTGACTTTTCTTGCTGTCGGGACCAACATTGGCTAGAATAGGAAAGAGTAAATAAATTTAACGAATTCTCAAGGATGGCTACAAAAGTGATGAAGGATCTGGCATGAGCGTCTTGGTAGCAACTAAACCTTAAATTTTAGACTCCTCGTTAGGCAAATTTGCGTCCGTTTTCCCAGGGAAAATTTACGCAATTCTGACGGAAATGACCTATATTGTCAAGAACACGTAAACAGCCTCGCTGAACCCTCCCACCACTTCATCTAAAGCTTCTCTAAATTGGGTTCGAAGGCTAAATGGAATTAATCGGCGAAGAAAATGTTAGGCTATGTTCAAGCAGAACTTCTTATCAGTAACCAAGGAATGCAGCCAAGGAATGCTTCTCAAAATTTAGCCCTCAATAGGAAAGACTGTAGCCTTCTTACGAGTGTCGTAACGAGACATAAGCTTTTGCTAAATTTGACATGTGTTTATCGACTTGAGGAACGAGGTGCTGATGTTGCGGAGGCTGCTGTAGGTTTACTGGCAAATGTGTATGTGGACTTTAAGTCAGCAATTCGTATGGACATAAACTCAGACATTTCCTATAAATCATGACAAGAGATAAAAACAAAAGGTTTTGCGTGACCACTACAACGATGCTTTATTTCTAGACTTCCATACTTGAAATCACAGTCTACAAAGTAGGTTGCAGACAATTCTAGGCCAAAGAAGCCACATTTTCAATCTAACCTTAAGTCCCATTCAAATTCCACAAAAAGACAGGTCCAATTTGAGGAAGGTTGTACATAACGTGGCTGATGAAAATTATTTTTTTTACTGTATGAAGAAATCCTTCCATGAGTCTTATTGTAAGAAGTACGAAGGACAATAAACAATTATGGTGATCGACGGATATTAGATATTACCAAGAGTCCAAAACTTATAAAACTTCTGACTATAAAAACTCTTAAACACAACGAGGATCACTTCTGATTCAATCTTTCTATTTGAATATAAAAATAGAAATACTAGCGAAACGAGCAGAATCCGGAACACCATGAGAACGTTGAAAATATGTATCTAACTTGGAAACATTTTTACAGCAACCGTCTGAAGGTTCATTGATGATCTGAGGAACCATGAAGGCCCCAATTTTTACACCATTTAAACTTCCTAACACCTTTTATTAGTGCTCATCTTAGAACACCTTTTGTAGCACAGACTGTAACCGCTCCAAATAATGCATCAAATAAAAAACAAACAAACTCCACCTCATGCTCTATACACTTTGCCAGCTAAAAAAGTGATAAATTATTGTTTTCTTTTCGTTTTATATTTATTTTTACTAAAACACTGTAGATCTCTAGCTGGAAAACAACTAGCACTTAGTTGCAGTTTTCATGTTGCTGCCAGGAGAGGTTTTTTTTAAAAACCGGAGCCGAAACAATTGTTTGCATTAGTCAAGTGGAGCTTAGCTCGTTATGGCGCGAGTATTCGCGTGCGGTACGAGCTGAAAAAAAAATATAGAAGCAAGAAGTGTGCCTGCTTTTGCACGCTTGGTGATTTCTCAAAGTTCTCTCGGATACTTTTGCTACACCTTGAGGCATCATTCCAGTCAGCCAACCATCTAGTCAGTCAGTAAAGCAGCCTAGGGGTTGAGGAGTTAAGGAGTCAGGGAGCCACCAAGCAACTAAGCCACCAAGTCAGCTCATAGTACAGATTCCTAGTAAACTTGACAGAAATTTACTTTGCAGTTGATTTAATGGTTCGCTAATCTAATAGAGTAATTTATCGTTGCTGCTTTTGTTGCGACGAGTCTACAACGATGAGGAGTAGAGAGTCACCACTCAATGGAGAAAAGCACCCTCTTTTCCTGTTTGCCACTTTCCTTTTGTCTATGTAGTCTAAAGGAGTTTTTGCTTTTAGGCGATTAGCGAAAGTTTAATTAAATGCGACTGAAGGAATATAAGGGGGCAGAAGCAGGCAGCTGGAGTTACTCTTTATTCAAGAAACAAATGGAGGTGTTGAGTGGTGTTGTTATGATGATTTAGGAGGCTGTACTTGGGTCTAAGTGAACCATGATAACCGGTATAAATAAAACACGTGCATTTTAGGAAGGGGATCAGATTGTTAAGGGATTTGTGTAATTGAGATAAATTAACAGAGAAGTTGGACGGATTTCGAAAGATATTATCCGGCAAGAAATTGTTTTATGCGAGTTTTAAGGACTTAAGTAAACACTTGAATCTTATTTGCAAGGATTAGGAACTCTGATTTTATGTGCTTTGTCCAACCTATCGTTGTCCTCTTTTATTTTTGTAGAAAATGTTGCTCAAAGTATAAGTCGCTTATACATATTCAAACGTGCTATAGAAGGAATTATATTCACAAATTTCCTTTGAAGGTAAAAAGAACATACCAAGGATACAATGAAACTTATTAGTAGTTTCGTAGAACAATAGGGAGGCAACTTTCACAGGCTGCATAGAGAAGGCGGCATTGCGCTTTCAGTCAGAATGATCCACTCTATATAGGCGCTTTATTGTTCGTCTTGTCATTTTATTAAAAGCGCGACCAAACTAAGCTTTTTCGCTGTATTCGAACGACGACGGAAGGCGTCGGTGACGTCAAAAATGTTTTTTTTTTCGGAACTCCGCATTGGAATCGAACGGAATTACGACTAGACAACATAGACTTTAATAGTCCATGAGATCAACAAAATTTTACTCTGGCAACAGTTATTAAAAACAAAGGCAAGAATTGCACATCGATGCCGATTACTTCTATAAAGATGTATTGCTAGATGACACGAACTAACAGGAGAATTGTAGTGCCCATATCAAGTTTGTTTTGGCTATTTCGGTTTAGTTTATAGACTTCACACCTAAGATTCAAGACCTAATATTCGTCTTCAAAGAATGTACACCGTTTTCTGCTTATCGTTCGACATCCAAAGCCGCAAGGTGGAGTGAGAGAGAGTAAAATTGACATTTTGCGCTAGACCATGAGAACGATTTTTTTCTTTTAGTGGGACAGGTGACATCGACATCCTAATAAAATGTCCACTAGCAAGCGGACCAGTATTTTCAGTTTAATAACTGCTTGAAGCCCTATCTACTCCAGCATTTGATTGAAGCAGCCACATAACACAGCCTACAACCTTGCTGTTGTTTCTCGACTGTGAAAAGAGTGCATGTGAGTATTAATTGCATCTGAGTCGTAGTATATCTTACAGGTTATCCATCTTTGCTTGAATCGCTATAAAGATGCATTAGCAATTCCCTATGGAGAAGTGATGAATTTCTCGTTAAAATCACGAAGAGTCTCCTGCATTCTAGGTTTTAGCCAACCTGTCAAATGTGAAGCTCTTGAGGGACTCGCCGATTTGCTACGTGTTACTTGAATACAGTGTCTGTCATCAGCTTTATTTGCACGTATATCGATTAAATGAACTGGGAGTAAAAAATAAAGAATGTAGTGGCCAGAGCATAGTTTTTGGTCTTCTCTAAGGAGAATTGTTAACGATATCGGCCGAAACCGACAACAGTAATCACTTCAACTAGTAACCAGCATACAACTTACGAACTTGGTAATTGAGGAGCACAGGATCGAGGATCATAATTCATAAAGCAAGCATATACATTTGGTATTTGAGTAGGACGCGGCATACAATGTATGTCTACAAAGTCCAAAAACCATTGCCAGAAATCAATATGCCTCAAGTCTCGGAGAAAGTACATATTATAGATCAGAAGACAAACAGGCCTTGTACTTTAACGAGGAAACCAGATAGCAAAGACGGTTATATGTATGTATTGCAAGAAGGATCAAAAAGTAAAGAACACTATCGTCGTCATCAAAGGTAAAATCATTATCAACCACTTAACAGGTTATGTCTAATATCTACGTGTACTAATATCAGTCAGTCAATTGACACCCTCGAAAAGCACGTAATGTCTCCTATCTCACTTTTTTTATCGCCTTTTCCATCACCAGTGCTCCATTGAAATCGCCAGTAGCATTCCGCACTTTCAAACCTTCAACCGTAACACCCGACTTGCTATGAATGCTCATAAGTATACCCTCAAACACACTTTCGGACGTAGGTACTCTAAAATATCGTGATTCGTTCCTAAACCGTATAACTTGCTTATAGAATGCCCTGCGGAGCTCTCTATTAACTGGTCATTATAACTTCCTAACATTTAAAACCAATGTACATTGGTACCCCTTTTGTATTCCTCTATAAATTTCCTTCGCCCGCGCTGTGTACACACATTTTAAAGGTACTCAAATATCTTGAGCGCGCGCTAATTTAAAAAAAAAAATGTCAGGTTCAGTTTTTCGGCGGCCAAAAACTCGGTGAAGCTTTTCCGCAGCGGTAATTTGGGAATAATAAATCCTGAGTCCAATTGGACCAACTCATTGCCAGAAATTAAGATTCAATCATACACAAAAAGTGTCACGTGCTTAGTATTGCTAAATTTTCAATAAAAAACTCGTGAGACAATTCGTCAAGGAGTCATAGCTCATTACTGCGTATCATGGACAACTGCCAAAGTTCACGAAGCCCCAGATGAGGCTACCCAGTGCTGCACTACCTTATCCCTATGTTGTCATTACGTGCCAGCCTTTCCTACTGAGAATATGTTTGCCACAGATTTATTACTCTGCGGGCTTATGTGTGTATTGTATGCCATTGCACTTACTTGCACAACTTACGTTGGAATGACCGAATATTCGATGTCGCCAGAAATGCTGCAAAATGTCTAGGTTTCGTCAAACGATGTAAGAAATACTTTTCCCCTTCTGAGCTGGCCCCAATATAGGACTTGACAACTTTTTTTTTAAATAAAACGCAAACCATTTGAGATATTTCAAAAACTTTATTATCGGCTTGAAGTACAATCAAAACATTTATGAATGGAACTCGACTTCGTTCATATGGCCACCGCGGGCACGTTTGCAGCGGTCGATTCCTTGCAACCAATTTTCAACAAGTCGGTCACACACGGCCGCTATTTCGCGTTCAATGTTGGCTCTGAGCTGTTCCAACGTTGTCGGCGTGTTGGCATAAACCAATGACTTAACGTAGCCCCTCAGAAAATCTTCCAATTCGGGCCAAAAATAATCGGTGATCATGGCGCGATAACGCTGACCATTCACAGTAACGTGACGATCGTTATCGTCGACGAAAAAATATGGCCCAATAACGCCGCCGGCATGCAAACCGCACCAAACAGTTATATTTTGTGGATGAAGTGGTTAAGTCATGAAGCACATGTGGATTTTCGCCCGACCAATAACGCATATTTTGCTTATTGACGAACCCATTGAGCCAAGAATGAACTTCGTCACTGAAGATGATTTTGCGATGAAATTCATCATCTTGGCGCATCTTCTCCAGAACCCAATCGGAGAACGTACGTCGCTTCAAATAGTCCAACGGCTTCATTCTTGAGTCAGCTTGATCTTGTATGGGTGTAACCCAAGATCCTTACGCAAAATACACCATAATGTGGTCTGAGCGATGCCGAAAACTTGAGAACGCCGTAGAATTGGCTGATTTGGATCGTTTGCTACGGACGCCTGAACGGCAGCGATATTGTCGACACTTCGACCAACCCGTTGTCTCACTGACACGACAACATCACACAACGAATATGTAGACTCAAATTTTTGCACTAAACCTGTTATTTCCTGTTTACTAGGGCGAGAATTACGACCGAAAATTGGAGTTAATGCTATTAAAGTTGCAGTTACCGACTCCGAATTTCGGTAGAAAATTTTTTATAATTTGCAGACGTTGCTCGTTCGTGTACTTTACCATGATGAAAATGTTGAGTTTACTGAATAAATTGACAGTGACAGTTTGATGATTAGTGAAAGAGTGCGTTCACAAATTAAATTCAAAGTTGTCAAGTCCCTATAGGAAAACACTTGGAAAACACTATATAAGGCATTCATCCGCTATAAATTGGCGTACAATGCATACATCTGGTCAGGTGCGCCTAAAACATCTCTGCATCTGCTGGATAGGATTCAAAACCGTGCGATAAAACTCGTAGGTGATGCTAATATCACCCAAATAATTGACACCCTCGAACACAGACGAAATGTCTCGTGTCTCAACCTTAACACCCGTCTCACTATGAATGCTCATCAGTATACCCTCAACCCGACTTTCGGAGTTACTCTGAAATATCGTGATAAGCCGAACAACTCGCTTGTGGAATGCCCTGCCGAGCTCTTTATTTCCTAGTCATTATAACATTCAGACATCAGACATTTAAAACCAACGTACATCGGTACCTATCTTTTTTCTCTCTAATTTACCTTCGCCCGCCCTGTGTGCAAACATTTTTTAAGAGGACCTTAGCCCCTTAAGCGCGCGCTATTTTAAAAAAAATTCACACATTTGTAGGTATGGACCGACCCTTTCTTGGATTTTAACGTTTATTTGTTGTCAAACACGGAGAAATCCAACATCACATTGAAGAAGGCACTGGAAGGTCAGCATGGCACTTTTCCACACCCTTAGCCGGTCTTTCCTTTGGGGTCAACCAAAATGAAAAGCTCACGATCCAGTCCAGGAAATTATTGTGAACTTGGGACAACGAATCATTACTTTATTGTGTTAAGGAACCAATAGAAGGCAAGATTTTTACATTCTTCTCTGATTACGACACTAGTCATAAAGTTTCTAATAACACACTCGTGCTACTTTAGATTGCCGAAACATTGGTTTCAAAACACCTAGTTAATGTGATGCTTCGAAATACTCGCATATAAAAGTATTTTGTCTTATTATACAGTGCCGGTATGTGAGTCCTTATAAAGACGACCAAGCGACTCTAAAAAGCCCAAAGTCGTATCGACGATGCAACTCTTGTTGTCTACTTGTCCTCTAAAATTGAAACTAACCTTGTTGTCATATCGAATGCAATGTTGACAATGTACGACTAGATAACTAATGCCAAAAGTTGGTGACTCAAGACAGGGACAGATCATTGCACTTTTCTGATTGCTATTCAGATTGTAACAACAACACTGATATTGGCTTTTAAATTTCGGCAAAGTCCTTCCTTTAGCACTTCAATTCGAGCTTACAGTTTCAGCGAACTTGGCCAAACTTTTACCCTATACCGGGTTGAAACTAACAAGCATAAGAGCAGCATCCCTAATATTATCAGTCGCAACGAACGATCATCCAAACATTTAAATGACTTTTACTACTCTTACGTGTCCGACATATAAAATGAGTCTCAATAAGATCCAAAGGAAATCGAAATGAGACCGCAATTCATTAGATAACTGTACTCAGTAAATATCATAGAAACAATTTTTAAAGATATTGCTTTTATGTCCCAATAAGTCAATAAATATCATGATTACCACACTAACCAGACTGCTAATGAACAGCAGACACTAACTTTCCTTTTTTTGTTGTTTTTCTCATTTCACACTTCCATCATTGGATAGAAGGATCCAGCATTCCAAGCAGGAAAAAGCGGTACACTCAACTCACCTAAATTGGCTATCATCACTTATGCTAATCACATACCGATACAAAGTACACCCATTGATCCGATTTTGATCTGTGGAATCCACGCCATATGTAGACGCACACCAATCAATTCCAGCTCCATGTACAGGGTGAACAAAATATTGTATACAGAAAAAAAAAACGCATGCGCATAATTCAATTTAGTGCAACGACTTTTTATCCACCATTTCAATTGAAACGAAGCCATACCACGTCATGCCAGCCTAGGACAAGTCAAGCCAACCCAAGCTAAGGTACTCATCGAGCAAAGAAAATGATCTCGAACATTGTAAGCCATTATGTCGTGATTCTGTTGACAACGCAGTAAAATCAGCTAACTGGCACTGCTCCAACTACTAGGTAGTATGACCGCGGATTTAATCTCTTGTCGCTGTTAATACAGTTGATCATCGTTGCGGCCGATGAATTCCAATCCGAGTTAACCATGTTGCGTACATTGATTGGTTTTTATGGACTTATGCAACCCTGTCCCCCCCGTTGCTCCATGGCATACGTATCACTTGGATGACGACGTCCGGCGGTGTATGTACGAGTAGTGTGTCAATAAAAGGAGTCCACTGGAGTTTATCTCTCCATTATTCGCTTGGCTTGGTATGCAACTATGTCTCTAGCGAAAGCAAATCTTTAACTTGAAGCAACGAGAAAAAATTCCAAAAGCAGCTGCAACTACCACATAAAGCCAATAACCAGCTATCCGTACAAGCTACGAGCTACAATCAGCAGCAACTAGCAAACGGCAGCAGCATCATCACTATTGCAGTACATCTACTCATATTAAGTACATTCGATCGTGGCAAGATAAAATAATTGAACTGAATCTACAGGACGGGGATTAGAGGTAGAGAATGAGAGAAAAGCCCACACCATCGACGCATCCCTTATATGGTTGTTAGGCGGTTATTTGAGAGACTCCAGCGGCAAAGGAAGTCTTTTGTTTCGAGCGTTAGTTTATCGCATAGTTGATATCTCTTCTTCTCCCTCGGAACAGCAGGCGAAACAACGAGAAGAGAAAAGCCAATAAAACCCATGAGCCCCATAAAACAATGGGCGAAGCACTCCTTTACACTCCCTCCAGGACAGGAACCCGGCACACCACACCAATCCTAGACCAATTGTGGGCAAACAGGCAAGATACGAGTACACACGAGCACTCGTAGGTAGCCGAAGTATTTTACTTATGCGCGAGCTTGGCAGGAAGCCTACTGGATTACCTTGCTTTTTCGTGTTGTTAAATTCCTTTACTTTAGTGAGAAGACTTAGATAGGACGGAGGATGATAGGGATAAAGGAGTAGCCTTGAAGCAAATTTATTTTATGGATTTTTATGCAAGGCAATTGGAATTTCATCTGAAGTCGAGTAGAGGCGCTCCAACCATTGGGCCTTCGTCGCAAGAAAGGACTTCATGTTTAAGCACTGTTCGATGAACTACTTTTAAGAGTACCTTCGTCTTTGACTTCTTTTTCTTCATTTTCTTCTTCATCCTCTCCTTCGTCTTCTTCTTCTCCTCCTCCTCAACATGGCCCTTATTTTAGGTATTTCAACCACCGCAAAGAATGAGAAAAGGAAGCCATAGTGGTTGTGTGTGCTGGCGCGATGAACGAGATAATCAAGCAATTAAGTTTTCATGTCTATTAATGTACAGGCAGCAGGGAGATGATGATGATGATGATGATAATGATGACGATAATGATGATGACGATGAAGATGATGGTGACGCAGGAGAGAATATGGACAACAAACAGTGGTGTGCGCGCCTTTGGGACCTTCCGCGCGCGCAAACATTGAGTAGCTGCAAAGTGGGTTTATCCAATAAGGACTCTTTCGGCTTATTGCCATCTAGTAGATTATAAAATTTTTGCAATAGCCTTACAAGCGGAATTTATTGGGTTTTTGTTTCAAGGCATCCGCTTCATTGCTTGTGTTCTCAATGAGAGTAAATCCATTTGTAATGATGTGTGGATGATTGGTTTCATATTTTTTATTTTTCAGATGATGTGCTGTTGCTAGGAGCCTTCGGTAGGTTTTCAGTTAAAGTTGGTGGTTGTGGTGTTGTCGTCACATCTAATAGTCTTGAGCATTCTTTTACGTAAGAATTATTGGCATCTGCTAGAGCCATTCAAAAATTGAGAAAGGTGTAGTGATGCTGGCTGAGAATTATGGAATCAATTGAGAGAATAATGTTTGCCAGACAGGTTACATAAGCGACCTCTAATCCAACACAATAGCTCGTAAATCAAGAATAGCAGGATTCTAATGAATTTAACTCTTGTCTCTAGAGTTACGACTGTCAATCGATCAATGGGGCGACCCTAATTGTTAGTTATAAAACGCAGAACAATGATAGAATACATGCTACGTACGAGTATTCTAATACGGATCATGTAAATTGAGAGGGTAAAAAATTGGACACAAACAAATTTCCTTCAATTTATTCCTTCTTCTAGACGGAAAATATACCAAAGTGGAATGGAGACACGTAAACTACTACGAATAATATTGGACCAATGGCAGAAGGAAGATGCTAAATGCAAGGACGACATAGGCACAATCCTCCAAACGGAAGCTATATTTGAGTTAGACAAGAGGAGAACTTCGGCACTATTGAGAAGGAAGGAGAAGGAGAAGGAAGAGTACCAAGAATTGGAAACCAAATGGCTCTTATAGACGTCACAGATTATTCGATCCAGGATCGCCCAAGATCGGTTGAGTTAAGATAAGTACAGAATGGAGCTAAAATGTCGCTGATGTACTGTAAGAGAAAAATCACTGGAAATAGTGGCAGAAGACTTCAGTGATCCATGCATCCAGGCTACACTACTGCAGGCATTTCCTAGCTTTGATCATGTGTAACTTAAACAAGAAAACAAGAGAGCTTTCAATAACCAAATGGCAAGTCTCCGACATTGTTCTTACAGAAAGTGTAGTTCTTGAGATTACAGAAAAAAAACAATCTTTGATCCGATAGCGGTAACCTGGATAAAGGAATGCTCGATTAATGAATTAACTGCACGAAAAGTTGGAAATGGAAGAACACCGGAGTACTAAGCTGTTGTTACGATGAGAAAGCGTCAGCAGCGTTCAAGGCAAAAAACGAAAACAGAGAATGTTCTGCAGAAATATCGATCAGCCACGGCTTTACTTAGACCGCATTTTTTAGGTTTTCTTTATCCCAAGACCTGAAAAAAGAGGCTCTAATTTACTCGTAGATCCATTCAGATTAGTATATGAATCTTGGAAAGCTCTTGTAACTCAAGCCTCCATAAGCGTTCCATAGTCTCCTATCTAAGAGCTTCACATCCGACCATTAATTTCCGTAGTCGAATAGGGACAGACAGAAATAATTCACCGGTTGCCCATATATCTTATTATCAGTGGATTGTTTCTCAGAAATAACATTGGCAATGTGTTCGAGAACCTCCACACTGGTTCTGATGAGGGACAATTCCCACAGCAATGGAGAAGACAGAAGCTTGTACTCTTCCCAAAAAGATCATAAGGCCTTAGACTTATATATATGTACATCGTTGTATGAATCCATTATGCAATATATTGGAAAAGATAATTCGCGGAAGATTGGACCAGTGATAATGGTTTCTACAACCAGCAATGTGGCTTCAGAAAAAGGCGTACCACTCAAGTATTGTACGAGTAAGTATGCATAAGGAGATGCCCAACAAGCAATAAGTAGAATCAGATGGAAAGGCGGCAAAAAACAGTACCTGACTGTGCGAGTGTCGATGTCAAAAATGTTTTTAACTGCGAATACAGAAGGATTATTTTGAAGGCATAAAGGCCATTTACGACTCTGGCGAAATCCCAAAGAAATACAAAATAACAAGAGCTGTTTTACCTGGGTTCGTCCTTCGTCCAGTCTTCCCGAATACATCATTAGATATGCCGATGACCTCACAGTAGTAGTCGTTGACAAAAATATAAAGAAATTGACGCTATTGTACTGTCACACTATCAAAAATGAGATATGGCTGCAACAGGCAGATCACAAAACAGAGGCCATCCTCAAAGTAGTTTAAGTAGTCAAAACCAAGTCGGGCACCTCGCTGAAATGTCAAGATACCTCAACAAATATAACATCGCAATGAATATGCGAAGCAGCTAGAAATGCCTTAGAGAAAGGGATACGCAGAGCATTGAGTTTCCAAAGTCTCCTAATGTTTAATCTATCGACGAAGGAGGCATGGGAAACCAACAATTACACCATCACCAGCCTTAAGCGAGATGTACGATGAAGAAACCAACCATGAAGAACCATCGAATAAAAAGAGACTTGATGTTATGATGACTGCCCCTACGATGGAGTACCCTGACAGACAATGCCATAGGGTCATAGGGAGTCAACAGGACAGAACAGTATGTGTTTTAGCAGTCGCAGGACACTGAAGTCAGGCATTACTATTAGCACCGGCAACAAGATATCTATAGAGAACTTTAGGTCATAGAGTTCGCAAAAGATTACTCACATCTTTCTGAATCCTCTTATAGCCCTGGTGAAAAGTAAAGCAAAGGCAGTGTACCCACACTAAATGGATCGACAACAAATTTATGAAAACTCACTGGAACAGAGCACTCAGGAAAAGAACTAGTCCCATCACGACGCCAGTAAGCAACCTGCAGTCTTTCCAACTGAGGGACAGCAAGAAGACCGCAGACCTTTTAGAGACGTCGGAAAGCATTTGTTTGGTCTGCCGGTAGCCTGCCGGTAGCCTGCAGAGTCATGCCATCTGCACTTATGTTATGCTCGTATGAAGCCCAACTGTCATGGACTAACGTAGGTTAGGGTTCTGAAAAATGCACCTCTGGACGTTGCCTAGCAAGTTCATCGGCGGTTTCATTTCTCAGACAAGACTCAGTGAATTTAGCTTTCCGAATGCGTTTGGCGAAGTCTTGCATTTCCGAACTAACTTGGAAGTCGTAAGAGCGTTCAACCAGGCTCTAAGCGCAGCTTAGTTGCAAATGATTCGCCCCCTTCTTCCGGTTCTTCACAATATAGTTCATTGCCTTCAGGATTGCGTATATCTTCGTTTAAAAGACAGACGCAAGTTTTCCTAACGAGGAGTCACATCTAATATTGTCGTTCTCGCATGCATCCTATATCGGTTTTGGAGCCATCCGTGAGGATGCATTCCTTTCCTGACTCAGATTCTGCTCGAGACGAGTCTTAAGCGCAGGGAAAGTCGGTTTCGTATTTTGTTCTAGTATCATAGCATCAGACGTCACGTCCACAAAACCAGTGTCGAAATGATGATGGCTTGTACTCGTACTTTACAACGGTGGTCGCCGGGTCGAACATGTTATGAGGTAAGATGTGAAATTTATTTTAGTTGGAATATTATTGCCCATTTGCTCGGTCTAATGTCCTACTCTACTCGCTTGCCTTGTCCATGGGAGTTAACTGTTGGCAAAAGATCATTCGCTCCCGATACAATATAGTAGAAATAGCACGATCAGTGTTCGGGTTCCGAATTCGGATATTTGATTATAGGTCTATGCAGCTACCGCAAAAAAAAAACAAAAGAAAGAACCTTTATTCGGTCAACATCCCGAATAAGGATGAGAGAAGTATGCGTACCAATAATAACCCGGTAAGTTTCATGATGGAACTACAAAAAATAATCTACTGGTTGGGAGGAGTGAACTAGAAAACTAAAGGATAGTCTGTTCTCCTATCTCAAACAAAAAGACAGTTAATTAGAAAGGTGAAGCTTACACCCTCGGTCTAAATATAGGTTATAAACACTGAAATCCAATGAGTTAATGAAGACTCTCATTAGCAGAGCTCATTAGTGGCAACAGGTTACAAATTGTGATAACCAAAAAAGATTCGCGATAGTTCGATCAAAATTTATACTGAAAAAAGAGACAACTCCGGCCAGATGGTACCAAAAAGCTGTCAACTATTTAAATCCATTCCAAGAACCAGGCTCTAAAAAAACATCTCAGGCCATTCACATATTGTTTGACCAGTAAATATGTACCACCACACCCGCATTGGGGATCGCCCACGTTCTTTCCAAAATCGATGAGAACATTATGTTTTACAACTCCATTTTCGTCTCATGCTTTACAGCTGCACAACTGTCTTTAGCTTCTAAAATATCTCAAACTTTTTATGACATTTTAATGAGCCTAATAGGCTGATTTCACAATCTAACCAAACAACACACTATAACTGCTGCAAGGAACTAAACACCTCACAAAAAAACGTCCCCAGATAAGGCCATTAAAACGTTGAAATCATGAATTGTACACGTGTAGTAAAACGCCCGAAACAACAAACTGTCCCCGGAGGTATTAATTTTCATGTCTCTCGATCATCATGAGAAGACTTCACGCGCCATCGCCGCCTACACAAAAACCTTCTGGCATCACATCTTACAAAATTACCACAAAAACCACATGAATAACGTTGTAAAATCTCTGTTAGGGCTACTAAAAGATCCACTAGCCTGCGTTCCCATAGAGTCGATTTTTGTTTGTTTAACGCAGCGCCATGATACTACGATTCACCATACTTTTTTTTTTAATTTTTTATTATTGCGAAATCCATTACCATCATAATGATCATAGCGATCACAACGATCATTCGATCGTTATGAGGTTAACCGTACGTTACACTTTACCGCATGTCATAACTGATCGAACAAAAGGCCGCCATAAATAGCGGAAAATTTATGAAGATCAGTTTCCGGCAGATACTTGGAAGAGCAATTTCCACCTTTAAGCAATCTTAAGTCTTTTGCTACATCATGCACGTGATGCAACTCAACTGGGGCCCAAGTCATTATTAAGAGCTCCCCCCCCTCCCACTTTCAAAGCCAAAGCAAACACTATGGATCTGTACGGTAATCTACTTTACAGATCATTTTAAAGCACGATCGATATTTCTTTTCTTTAATTATCTCGCTAACTACAGCGTGACTTACATCTGTTCTTCAGCATCGCATCGTCATTGGGTGTCGGGGTACATGGAAAAGGGTCGCTACTTAAGAAATCAAACAGCAGCAGCGGAAGCATGCTATGATCTCTCGAATCCATCGATCCAAGTGTAGCAGCACTAAAGTATCTAAGCACGATCGGTTTTCAAAATAAAGAAAAAATAAAAGAAGGGCGATGTGTATCTTAACTTGTAGTGCGACCCCCCCTTTTCCCCATCGTCATCATTATTCCAAGTGGTTAATCGTATTCATGACATATGGGTGTGTTTAGAGCTAACTGCGCCTTAAAGGGGGCAGCAGCAGCAGCAACAAGCACTTACAGCATCACTAACATCGACCACCGATCACTGATCCTCTATTGATCTTCTGAATCAGAATTCTAGTGTTCCTAGTGACCAGGGACCGGTATTCAATTTTGTCGTTGCGACGTGTGGTGGTGAGATGATGTTCGTTTAGAAGCCAACAAAACTGGGATTGGCATTTTGGGCAAGGAATTGACGTTTTCTGCTTAATACCTCCGCACACCGTTGGGCATAGTCATGTATTTGTACAAGCTACCAGAGGGATCCTGCGATCTCGATGCGTGTATCTATGTATCTCTTTATCGCAATGCGAAGATCAATGGCCTCAATTTGATCTTGCAGGCCCCGGACTTGTTGAAAATTTCGTGCCCTGTTCGGTTGCTGTGAGCTTGTGTATTGTGACATTATGTTTTGACATTTTGAGAACAATCAAGCGAAGAGAAGGTTACTTGTTTTGTTGGCTTTTTATGGCAGTTGACGGTAGGCGGCACACCGTCAAATGGGCATATTTTTTTGGATGCAATTTGTCATTGACTTGTGTGTTCTTGATGATCGATGGGCTTTGTTAAATATCAAAAGAGAAATCGCATGATAAACTGTGACATGGAAAACTTGGATTTGATGATGTGAGTAACCAACTAATTGGATTTAAAAGTTCTGGCTATAAGGTATGATGTATATAAACACATGTATGCTTGTACGTATGTCAAAGATGATAAGTTTCATCATCCAAACACAAGTGTAGAAGCAACCTAATACACTTTTTTCTTCGACTTTACAATTTTCTTTAGTTGTACATGTCTTACCAAATTATCAAGTCAATTATTACCTGGAAAAAAAGGGGGAAAAAATAATTAAAAATCAACAAAATTATGAAAAGATATAAAATAATTTTTAAAATAGACGCATAGCATAATAGTAAACGTTTTAACTTAACATTCAATATCAAGTACTTAACTTTAAAAATTAAAAACTACATAAGAAAAAATTCAAGAATATACCGAGTAGATTTACATATATTTACGATGATTCCCTAGACTATAGCCAAGTTATTGTTAATTTTGATATTTTCTGTGACGAATCAGTTCGAATGAATATTTAAAACAAACAATTTAGATGCTAAAGTAGATATCGACTAACGATCGGTGACCTGGTCATTTAAATGCAATTTGTGAGAATATCCAACAAGATAGCCCTCCGCTACTCTTCTAATACGAGTACTCATACTTCAGTAATCAATTGAGAATCGAATAGGTTTAATGTTGTACTTACATAAAAAAGAAGACCTTGGTTTTAGATTTCAGAACATCGAGGGCTAAGACCTACATATGGAATCCGAGTGCATTTAAAGAAAAAAAGGAACCTTCACCTCATTTTAAGGTCTTAAACTGTGAGACATCGACCGCTTCCGTTAATTAAAACTTTAAAATTAGTAATCTTAATTTGCATTAATACAAGGTTACAAAGTTAAACATTAAAACAAAAATATAAAATCAGTAGGCATTGTACTAAACGATGTCCCCCGTGGCATTAACTGTATCTTCTCGTGAAATAATGGAGAAACTTTAGTCTAGCAGATTACATTTGCCTTTTATTAGTAATGACAGTGATGTTTCCAAGCAAAAATCATAGGCAATATTCAACCTGCAAGTTTTACTTTGTACGCAAGTCTCTGAATTCCTCAGTAATAAGATCAAAGCTAGTAAGTCAATGTAAAAATAAAATAAGGTGCTACGCTGGAAGCCAGTTCACACAAATATCTCAAGGCAATGGAAAAGAGGATGAAATCCAAAGGAAAAGGTCAACTCTCTCCATATCCCATGAACTCTTCTTCGTGAGGTAAAGCCACCGCCATACGCTGTTTCAATGTGAATACCTCTGCAAGGGCCGATCCACAGCAAGAAAAAACCGATGAAATTCATAATGCTTAGTCGGAAAAAGGAACATTTGCCTTGCTGACAGAAGGACAGAAGAATGAAAACACTTGTTAGTTACTACTTCGACCTGGATTATTTAAGTAAAATTGAACTAGGGAACCTCAAAAGGGAACCTTTTGAGATATAAGAGTACAGTAAGCGTTCGATAACTTGATCTTATAAAAACCAGGCAAGTTCACGCAAATAAGAAATATACTTTGATCCCGGAATTTATTCAGAAAATTAAAAATACAAATTTATTCATCTAAATCTATATTGTCCCCGTCAAAGTAATCCCCACCGACGGCAACGCACTTATGCCAGCGCTTGATCCAATCCTCGAAACATTTTTTATATTCGGTTGTCGGTTGTCCATCAGTGCTTCCTGTGATTTTTCCATTACTTTCTCTCGGCTGCTGAAACACGTTCCCCGTAATGGTTTTTTTAACTCGATTGAACAGAAAGAAGTCACAGGGAGCCAAATCAGGTGAATTTGGTGGCTGTTGGATGGTATTTGTTGCATTTTTCGTCAAAAAATTACGAATAATGATGGCACTGTGCGACGGTGCGTTATAATGGTGCAAAATCCACGATTCTGGTCTCTTTCGACGAATTGCTTCACGCAAACGTCTCATAACGCCCAAATAATACTCTTTGTTTACTGTCTGGCCTTCTGGCAAAAATTCATGAGTTGTAATCCATGAAAACCGTGAGCATTTCCTTTTTGTTTTGACTGTAAACGACGTGTTTTTTTGGTCTCGGCTCATTTGGTGAACGCCACTCATAAACCCACGTCTCGTTTCCAGTAATGATCCTTTTTATGAATGAGGGATTGGATTCAGCCTCGCAAATCATCTCTTTTGGGGCGTCAACACGGTCTCTTTTTTGCATGAAATTGAGATCTTTTGGCACCAACTTTACTGCTGCACGACAGAAATCCAAATCATTAACCAAAATGTGTCGGACGGATCTATAGGCAATGTTCAAGTCCTCCGCGATGGTTAATTTGCCATCCGTTTAATTTTAAATCCGTTTTTTACGCAAAATTTAATACAAGTTCGTTGTTGCAAATTTAAATCCATTTCTAAAATTGTAAAAAATCGATGTACTCCTGGCTACGTAACTTTTGCAAATGTCAAGCTATGACGCTAAAAAAAACAGAACTCAAATAGAAACAATGGGAGCGCCACACGGTGGTTATTCTGGGAACTTTTTGATGTTGTATATACTTAAACTCAGTGAATTATATACTGTTTTTTATTTATCAAACATAATGGGTAATTTTTTCAGCGTTTGAGTTTTAATTGTCAATTGTCCAGGCTTGCCATTTACTTTTTAACCCTCTGTAGGGCAAGATATACAATTTTAAAAATATGTAGTGAAAAATGTTAATCGAAATAAATAAAAATACACGTTATTATAGCACAGAGCGACGCCACATTTCTCGCACACTATTTGTGAGACAACAGAGGCCAGTGTCCTGTATGATCTTGCTACGTTGCCACTGGAGGAACATGTTATGCTGGACCTTTGTGTCGTTTTGTTTGAATTTCGTTTTCGATGGATTGACAAACGGTTCTTCATATTCGATGCTACACCAAGCTTACTATACACAAATTTGTTGCAACTTCAAGCCGAAAATCAGGCGAATTCAAATGTTTATCCTGCAAGCTCTTTGCTTTATGAATTCTTTTGTAAGAAGCCATGCGCTTGTCATAGTCAAATCCAAGAAATGGTAACACATGTGAACCTGCCACCTTTTGCTGTGAGGCCGTAATTTGTAGCGTCCCATGATGCTATCGATTATTTGGACGACAATATTTGGACGATCAATTGATATGTACCGCTTGGTCTTCTTGCCATACCTCCTCACCAGTGTTTTTTGCATTTCTCCCACAAAACTTGATGCCAAGTTAACCGCCTTGTTATCTTTGCAGGCTGCGGTTGCTACATCCACACCGTTGACATCAGCAACATACTCAACACAGTAGCCTCTGTCTTTTTTGGACATGTCGTGTTTCGACGAACAGTACCAAAACTTAGTATATAATTTTTTGACAAGTATTCTAGCAAGGACAAAGTTGTAAAGTAATTGTCAAAATACAATCTGTAATATGGGTTGTGAGGTATTTCTCGTGATGGACGCATGACAACATTTGAGCATGCGCCTAGATCAGGTTCGTCGGGCAGTTCCACATTTTCTGAGCCAGTTTCTGGTTCGATTTTATACGCAAATCCAGAGACACCACTAAGAACGTATCTTATTATATCTTTTTAAGTTATTTCGTGCTTTCGTAGAGCATATGTGCTCATCGACGCAAAGATATTGCTCTAAAGAAATTAATTTTGGCAAAGGTTTGGTTCAATTTTTGAACAAGTGGTCTAAGTCTGAACAGTCTGTCGAGTTGCGGATGTTCGCTAGGCAAGTTTTAGGAAGTGTCATTGAAATGTATAAATCGACGAATCTTTTCAAACATCATTACGGGCATTATTTTTTGAATTATAGTAAGGAAGGTGGATCAAAGACATGATATACACTATTAGGATCCTTTTGCACAATATATAAATTAGTTTGTGTTGCAATGAAATCAAGCACATCTTTGGGAAACAAAAGCAAGAAAATTTGGATCGGCGTGTCAAGATCTAAAATATCTGTTGATAAGTTTTTGTTTCCTAGAAAACGCAACTGTTCCTCATTCAAAAGCAGATTTTTCTTCTTCCATCGCAGGTTGAGTTTTTGTGGCTTTCTAAGATGTTCTACAGACTGGGGTTCGTTGCGATCCAGTTGGTTTAGCAGCAGTAAATGGAGACGGATCAGGTTCACTGTCTTGTAAACTTTAAATAATCTGATCAAGGTTCACTTCATTATTTTCATTTTCGTCGCTAGAAAACTGCTTTTGCTCCATCTCCATTCTCAGTTTGATAATCGGGATCTGCAACACTGTCATCGTAATCTTTCATGCCATCTTCACTGTCTTCGTGATTATTCAACTTCTCGGCTATTTCGCCATCCCGTAGAGGTCGCAAAGACATTTATAAAACGGAAAACCAATGAATCATATTATAAGCCTCTTCACAAAGAAAAACTAGCCCACGTTAGGCAATGTGACATTTCTGGTACAACGACAGAAAGTCAAACTCATCAAAGGCATTCAATTACATAAAAACCCACACTTCACCACAAAGTCCATGTACTCACCTTGTATATTTTCGAAATACTATATACACAGTATTTATCACGTTTTTCAATTTTTTACTGTTTTTTGATCACAACGGCGGTAATGCGGCAACTAACGCTATCTAAATTTTTTGTGAAACTAAGTCGAAACATCGGTTTGTTACAGATAAGCTACATTGACTCAAAATGGATTTGAAAAAATATTTAAATTTTTATAGGCAGAGAATAGGTTTGTGACAGAAATGTCACACTGCGCTACAGAGGGTTAAAGATTACTTTATGTAAATGTGGACCACGACTACGTTTGAAGTGGTCCATACGGAGAGTCCAATTTTGACTCAATGTTTCGAGCATATTGGCTGGTATCTCGCACGAGACGAGTGATTTGACGTATCCCCATAAATAATAGTCTAAGGCGTCAAATCGCACGATCTATTACCAGTCCAAATCCAGAGATTACCGAGCTCACCGAACTCATTTATCAATTGGTCAATCGATTTGCATGCTGTGTGGCATGGAACCACATGTCGACCAAGTTCAGCTCGTGCATTTTTGGCAAGGAAAAGATTCGAAATCATGGAACGATAGCGGTTCACACGTTCATCTTTAAAAAAATACGGGCCAGTGATTCCCCCGGACCATGAACCGCACCAAACAGTTCATTTTTACGGGTACATTGGCAGCTCTTGTATTGCCTGATGTTGGTCATCGGACCAAAAGGACCAATTTTTCGATAAAAAAGCGGATTTTCCTCCAGCTATTCTCCAGCTATTCTAAGGCCTACTCACCAAAAATTCGACGCTGTGGCAGGTCTTTCGGCTTCAGTTCTTGCACGAGCTGTATTTAATAAGGTTTTAGACCAATACCCGCGAAAAATTTTCCACGTAGTCGAGTTACACAATCCCAATTGCTGCGAACGACGACGAATTGACAAATCACGGTCTTCATTAACACTGGGGGATACAGCATTTTTCCTTGTTGCGGAAATAGATTGAATTCCTTGCTCAGTAGGTTAATTACGACGACCGTAAAATGGTCAAAGTGTGCGAAAAACATTTTTCACAGAGCACGAATTTTGGTAATAAATTTCAATAACTTGTAAGCGTTGTTCGGGTGTAAGTCTTTCCACGATGAACTGGCTATGCTAACTGAGCATGTTTGACTTTGACAAATGCCACGAATCACGCGTGAGCTGTCATAAATAGAACACTCCAAAGGGTGTGACTACTCTTAAAATGCCGGAGCACGTTTTTCAGAAAATTGGATAGAGAGAGAGGCAAAGATGTTTGGGCGCAGTGGTTATTTCGCTCCATGGGTGGCATCCAACATTTAACGGGGAGACTATTAGTGTAAATTGACGTAATGTATTTTTTAGATTTTAGTTGCCTGAAATAAAAGTCTTTCGGGCACGGCTGGTATTAAACCCCAAACCGTCCGATTAGGAAGCTAAGACACAATAAATTATATAATACAGCTGAGGGTACCAATTTTAGGTTCTGAATAGGTACAGAGTCGAGCTTTTGGAGAATAGTTCGATACTCTTTTTTTTGTACTTTTGTAGCCGAAACCACCATTTGCATTGCTTTAAATTGGATTATCGTCAGGACCAAAATATCCGAATAGTCGACTGCATTCTTTTCTGCACATTCTAATGCTTGATCAAAGAATTTGATAGCATCTGTTGAAGTTATGGAAGTTGTAGGATATTTTTCAATCTGTGGCAACAATGAAACAATGGAAGACAACAATTTCTTTCTATAGTACAGCTCTGTAAGACGGATAACATTCTGGTCCATCGGTTGGATTACAAGTGCTGCGTTTGGGGGTATAAACATAGCTAAAGGGTCCGCCATCTAACGTTTTTTTTTTCATCTAGTACTTATTTCGTGAATGGTAACACTTAGCTCATGTCTGATTTGACAGATAATTAGTTTTATCCTTCCGCTGAACGAATATGGTTGTGTACACGCTTGAACAACGCTGGGAAATATTGCCTGCGATCGTCTTAGAGAAGATGCCGATTAGCCAAAAAAATCATCTTTTCAGATGAAGCTCATTTTGATCTTGGCGGGTATGTAAACAAGCAAAATTGTCCCATTTGGGGCACAGAAAATCCGCACGCATACATTGAAAAGCCGATACACAAAACGAGTCACTGTTTGGAAATAAAAATGAGCAAGGAGTGGCGGTTACAGTCAACGGCGATCGTTATCGGGCCATGTTGAACGAATTTTTGTTCACAAAAATTGAAGAGGAGGATATTGGCAACATTTGGTTTCAACAGGACGACGCTACGTGCCACACAGCCGAAGCTACACTCGATGTTTTGCGCCCTGTTTTTGAAGATCGCATTATCAGCCGCAGAGCTGATGTCGTTTGGCCACCTCGGAGCTGCGATTTCACACCGTTGGACTATTATTTGTGGGGTGCCGTAAAAGATAAGTGTTACGCCGACAAGCCAGAGACAATTGACGCTTTAAAGGACAATATTCGTGAAGCCATTGGTGAAATACAGCTGCACACAATCGATAATGTGCTTAAAAATTGGACCGATCGTGTAGGCTACTGCATGGCCAGCCGAGGCAGCCATTTGAATGAAATTATTTTAAATTACGAGGGGCGTTCAACATATTCTAGGTATCAGGGTGAAGCTTTGGTTGTATATATAAATTGACTTATTTACGAGTATCAAGTAATACTATTATTTTAGTGCATTCATGTAAGATTTCATATAAATGTGATTATTAATTCGCGTTTTATCTCTAGTTAAACAGAATCATAATGGCAACTGAGACGATGATGGTGAAAATAATTAAATTTCTCACTAAGCAAGGAAAAAGTCAAAAAACCATTCATGAAGAGATGGTGGCTGTTTACCAGGGTTCCGCACCTTCATTATCAACTGTGCAAAAGTGGTCAAATGAGTTCAAGAGAGGCAGAGAGAGTATTGAAGACGACCCCCGCTCCGGCGCCCCGGCTACTGCTTGTACGGGAGAAAGCATCAAAGAAGTCGAAAAACTTGTTCTTGAGGATGCCCGAGTAAAGGTGAAAATGATGGCAGAGATCACCAAGCTTTTAATTGGTACCATTCACAGCATTCTTCATGACCATCTTAACTTTTCAAAGGTCAGTGCAAGGTGGGTGCCAAGAATGCTCACAGCGCCTCAGAAAAAAGTGAGAATCGCATGCTGTAGAGAGCTTTTGGAGATGTGTAGTGAGAACGCGGACGGTGTTATGGATCGAATTGTTACTGGGGACGAAACATGGGTCCACCACTATGACCCTGAAAGCAAACAAGAGTCCATGCAGTGGCATAAAAAAGGAACAGACCCACCGAAGAAGTTCAAAGTCACTCCGTCTGCCGGGAAGCGCATGGCCACAGTTTTTTGGGACTCAAAAAGGTGAAACCATCAACGCCACATCCTACGCTTCCACTTTGCATAATTTGCGGGAGGAAATTAAAAAGAAAAGACGGGGTAAACTCGCAGTGGGTGTGTTGCTTCTTCATGACAACGCTCCTGTTCACACGGCGCGAGTTTCCAAGGATGCTGCGCGAGATTGTGGTTTCGAAGAAATCCAACACCCACCCTATAGTCCAGACCTTGCCCCTAGTGATTATTTCCTGTTTCCGGATTTGAAAAAATGTCTTCGTGGAAAAAGATTTTCGGATGATGAAGAACTCAAGTCGGCAATAAATGGGTATTTTTCAGAGAAAGAGGAAATTTATTTTTTTGAGGGTTTAAAAAAGCTTATCTCAAGATGTAACAAATGCATTGATGTTAGGGGAGATTATATTGAAAAATAAAAACAATTTAAATTGAATTCGCATTATATATTGATAACGCCCCTCGTATTAACCGGAAGGTTAAAACTAATTATCTGTCAAATCAGACATGAGCTAAGTGTTACCATTCACGAAATAAGCACTAGCTGAAAAAAAACGTTCGATGGCGGACCCTTTATTATGCAGCCATCTGAACTTCGAAGTTAATTTTCCCGAGGATGGCTTGGAGCATAAAGCGTTGACTGGTAAACCTTTTTGACGAAGATAACGTCGAACTTAAGAGTCAAAAATGTTACGGAAATAATCCTTGAATATTTCTGAAGCCGTCCATGCAGATTTTCAATGTCTGCAGTGTACTGGTAAGCTTAGTTTGTGGTGACCAGAAGGGTAAGTGCAATCCAACAATTTTAACAATTCCTTCTCAATCTTTCTCCCTTGTTACGCTGTTCTCTTCGATGATGAGACATAAATGTTCTCGTGTCAAAATTTCCAGTACAATCCTGACTCACCGGCATTATAAAATTGTTCAGTTCATAAATTTTTACTTCCAAATGTTTCCTTGAATAGATTGACCAGCTTAGGTAGGGAAGAAGGCTTTTCACCAAGTATCTTTAGAAGACAAATACCAAACCTCTTCTTAAATTTCTGCAGCCAACCATCACTTGCCACAAAGTTAGATGCATATTCAATTGTCTTCGTGTGTATAGGATTTTTGCTTTAGAATTAGTATGAAATTAGGAAGTAGCCAGTAACCATCTATACAACCTTTTCTCCATTTTAGGTAGCTGGAAACACTTCAGTGTGCGTCGTTTTTTCATCGTGCTGGACGAAAGGTAGATTCAAACCATTTTCGGACATTTTCGCGCAACCGTGTTCAATTCTCTGACAACTAATTCAAAAGCAAAATTTGAACATGTGATTGATAAGGTGTTCACCGAAGCAACAATTCAATAGAAAAATATGTGGTTCAGCCTAAAACCAGAATTAAATGACTTAGTCAGACTGTCAGCAAACCGTCCATCCCCGCGATGTTCAGCCATGGGAGCGCAGATTCTTCGAAAAAAAATAATAAGTCAGCAATAAATAAACCGATGAACGAACAATTTTAATTTTTTTTGTTTAAATAGCATAGCTATTGAATTCAAATACTCGTAAGAACGCATATCGACCAAGTCAGACGATCACAGGATGCAATCGAATGCCCAAGTTTTGTGTTAGAAAATATGTTAAATTAAAATTCCCACATCAAAAATGGATGGGCTTAAGATCAATAAACCTTACAATGGCGCAAATATGTATATTCAACAGAGCATCTAAGAGAATGTCAACAGGTCTGTTATAAACGAGAACCTTTACATTGCCTCTGACAGTAAATAAGCCCTTCTTGCTCAAAAATAGTTTGAATCCGCATCAAGTTTCTTATTACACTAACAAACTCCAAGAGAGTTTACCTTGTATGGCTTGAATTAAAGACCTCTCGCAGACAGTTTACTCATTTTCGCTACGTTAAGCATCGTACACCATCTTTAGACGCTTTCAATAAAGTAGTGTTCAAAACGACGACGTATAGAACAGCATCTTTGCCGTAGATGTACAATGTACATGACTCCCACACAAATTGTGTATTTTAATCAGAGGTTTTAGCTCTACTTAGGGTAGCAGAGTTAATGCCATTAATTAAAAACTTGGAGGAATATCCCCATCTACACTGGAGATCCATGTTTTTGAACAGTGGGACATTTGTTTACAAATGTGGGAAAAACCGCTTTTGTGGTTTATTGCGAAGTGTTTAGGTTTTTCATAATTGTTAAATGTTGTGGTTGTTGATTCAGCACTTGTCTATGACTCTTTAAATCAAAAGGGCTGTCAAATCGGCTAATAGTCACAACAAGTAATACGCGCCCAAATAAATCAAACACGGGTTCCACCGCTGTCCTTGACAATGGTCAAACGAAGATTACGACATGCTGGACTATTTGGGGGAGTTGCTGTTGGAAAACTCCTGCTGAAAAAGCATAATGCCAGGACGGAAGAAGATTTCAGCAGAGTTCTATGGAACAATGAATCCAAATTTGAATTCAGGATGCTACCAGACTGTGTGGTTCCTACCGTCAAGCATGGAGGTGGTTCTTTTATGGTTTGGATATGTTTGTCTTCAAGTGGAATGAAAGATCTCATAATTAAGAAGAATTGGAGAAAATCTTGAAACCTTTGCACTAAAATTAATTAGCGAGTGATTCGTAGATTAATTAGTTGAAGCAAATGGAAGATGAAGAAATATTATAAATCATGATATGGTCGCCGCATTCACCAGAATCTGCGTTATGGAATAAACTATTGGATTGCCGGAGCAATATATCACAGTCGATAATTCCAAAAATGGATAGAATACCAAGAATTGCAAAAAAATCTAATGCAAAGGTGATGCCACCTTTCGACGAAAAATCGGTTTTTTTCTTGGTTTTAATAAATTCCTTTATGTTGAGAGCAAAATGAAGATATTTTTCTTCATATTTTAGTTTCGTTTATGTTCTCCGTTCATTTTGCATGATTATTATTCTACTAAAGATTTTTTTTTTCGATGATAGATTTTGTTTCTCCTTCGACCACTGAGGGCGAATTTAAACTCTTGGACTGCAGTGTACATTAAAAGTCAGTGCACTCAAGTTATTTTCATAGAATCTACTAACATCAATTCGGCAATAATCAGGAGTTGTGATATAATCCTCAAGGCATTATGTAGGTGGAGCTCTGCAAAACGAATGCCAATATATATAAATTTTCATTGGAAGCCAAATTGTGATGTTCAAAAAAACTAGATGGGCATAGCGTATCTAACCAATTTTTTAGTCAAGAGTCAATGGAAGGTTTTACAATTTTTGGAGGGCTCGAGCGAATTAGTGGTGGCATTGAAATGGTCGTGAAGGTCTCACAGGAAAACCACTCTGCAGATGTGACAGAGAGAGCCCTATAGATTATGCACTCGTAGCCCAAACAAGAAAATAATTGGTTACTTTTGTAGACGCAGCAAGTCCATTAGTCTCGCCCGCTTTGACTCTGTATTAGAACGGCATTGCTACTCCACACCTCTCAGATCACTCTGATCTGAAGCTACCTAGCTACGAATTAGTGTCATTATTCTTCTCTCACCGCGGTCGCGCCATTTACGTGCGTAGTGATGTAGCTTACCAAATTCCACCACAATGTAGTCCCTGTTCCATAAGTCGTACAAGTCGCTTATGGAATGCCCTGTCCAGCTCTTTATTCTCTAATTGTTATAATTTTCGAACATTCAAAACCAGCGCTCACCGGTACCTCTCTTTAAATCTTCCCAGATTTTCCTTCACCCGCGCTGTGTGCAACATTCTAAGGGTACTTAAATCCCTTGAGCGAGCGCAAATTATAAAAAACAAACCGAATATTTTGATTTGTGGTGACATAAATAGCAACCTACTATGTGAAACGAAGTCCAGTCCATTCCTAAGTTCAACGAGATCACTACACCTGTCTGCCGTAAAACTTCTTACCTCCACCCACTTCGCCAACAGTTTAAATAGTCTTTCTGACCTCTTCCTTATTAACTTTTCGATAATCAGCTTTCTGTCCCATGTTACTCAAAACCTGACCTTACCTGACCTAACCTTTGAGTTTAGCATGGAGGATGCGGAATCTGTTTTGTATTTCAGGGATTTCAAAAATATTAATCCCCTCGCCTTACAGCAGGATGCTGTAGAAGCTACTTGGGAAAGGATTTATCTGATGCTGTCTGTGGTCATTAACAAGTTAAATTTCTCAGCAACAGATATAAACTCTGTTGGAGAAACATGTTCTATCAAAGAAAAAGATCAGTAGAGCTGCCTCGCCAATCTGGTTAACATCTGAAATTCTCCAGCTCATTCAAGAACGCGACGAAGCCTATAAGAAGTGGAACACGTTCAAGATTATTGAATTTAACAAGACCTATCGTGCTCAACGAAATTCTGTCCTTTCAAAAATAAGAGCTTCTAAGTCTCGGTTCTATCGGGTTTTCCAATAAGGACTTGACAACTTTTTTTTTTTTTAAATAAAACGCAAACCATTTGAGATATTTCAAAAACTTTATTACCAGCTTGAAGTGCACTCAAAACATTTATGAATGGAACTCGACTTCGTTTATATGGCCACCGCAGGCACGTTTGCAGCGGACGATTCGTTGGACCCAATTTTCAACGACTCGGCCGAAACGGCCGCTATGTCGCGTTCAATGTTGGCTCTGAGCTCATCCAACGTCGTCGGCGTGTTCACATAAACCAATGACTTAACGTAGCCCCACAGGAAATAGTCAAACTGCGCTAAATTGCACGAACGAGGCGGCCAATCGACTGGCCTATTTCTTGAGATAACACGCTCACCATACTTACTCTTCAATAAATCGATTGCAGCGTGTGCTGTATGGCTTGTGGCACAATCCTGTTGAAACCACATGTCGTCCAAGTCCATATCTTCCAATTCGGGCCAAAAATAATCGGTGATCATGGCACGATAACGCTGACCATTCACAGTAACGTCACGATCGTTATCGTCGACGACAAAATATGGCCCAATAACGCCGCCGGCATTCAAACCGCACCAAACAGTTATTTTTTGTGGATGAAGTGGTGATTCATGAAGCACATGTGGATTTTCACCCGACCAATAACGCATATTTTGCTTATTGACGAACCCATTGAGACAAAAATGAGCTTCGTCACTGAAGATGATTTTGCGATGAAATTCATCATCTGAGCGCATCTTCTCCAGAACCCAATCGGAGAACGTACGTCGCTTCAAATGGTCCAACGGCTTCAATTCTTGAGTCAGCTTGATCTTGTATGGGTGTAAACCAAGATCCTTACGCAAAATACTCCATAATGTAGTCTGACCGATGCCCAATTCTTGAGAACGCCGTGGAACTGACTGATTTGGATCTCACTGACACGACAACATCACACAACGAATATGTAGACTCAATTTTTGCACTAAACTTGTTATTGCCTGTCTACTAGGGCGAGAATTACGACCGAAAATTGGAGTTAACGCTCTTAAAGTTGCACCCACCGACTCCGAATTTCGGTAGAAAATTTTTATAATTTGCAGACGTTGCTCGTTCGTGTACTTTACCATGATGAAAATGTTGAGTTTACTGAATAAATTGACAGTGACAATTTGATGATTAGTGAAAGAGTGCGTTCACAAATTAAATTCAAAGTTGTCAAGGCCCTATTGGAAAACCCTTTATATCCGAGCACTAGGTAAAGGCTCAACGGGAAAAAATGTATGGGCACACATATGCAAAATTTGAACCGGTAAGCAGCATTCTAAAACTTCGGCAGATATGAAGTGTGATAACCATTCTGATCTCTTGGAGACAATAGGAAGAGATGAAACCGTTAACACCCTATATTTTTGTTGCGTGCGTAATGAAGAAGTTCTACAAGCCGTAAAGTTTGTAAAATCAACCGAAATCGGTCTAGATGGAATCAATCCAAGGTATATAAAATAATTTCGCAACCTTTATAACATTTAAAAGACAGGGAAAGGGCACAAGTAATACCAGTACCAGTTAAAAAAAAACTCAACCTCTATTGAATACAGGCCGATAGCTATACTTCCTTTCCTGTCAAGAGTATTTGAAAAAATATTATCTTTTCTCAAATTCAAAAGGACCTGGCTAAATATAAGTTACTTACTGCTCATCAAACTGGGTTTCGAGCAAAAAGAGGTTTGAAAACTTCGTTGTTTTTAATTGTTAAGGAGATTCGAGAAGTTCTAGATAGGAACGAGGTGAGTTTTTTTGACTCTTTTAAATTTTCCAAAAGCCTTCGACACAGTTTTCAAGTCAAGATTTCTTCCAGCTAATAGCGGCGTACCATAGGGCTCCATTCTAAGACCAGTTCTCTTCACTTTGTATGCGAACGAACTTCTCGCCCAGATTAATCATTGCAGTGTACACACGTTTGCCGACGATGTTCAAATTATTTTAATTCTGCTTCTTCATATCATCTTCATATATCTGCAAACCTTGTGAATGATGAGCTATGTGCTATACAAAATTGGGCCCTAAAGAATGACCTCTGTCTTAACTCAGCGAAATCGAATGGACTTACCATTTATAAAAAATTGTTAGATTTATCTAAATATTACTCTTGGGGATAATACTACTGAGTACTATGAATAATTTACTACAGTTTGTCTGCTACACGAAGTAATATTGTACAAACTGATCAGCCAGAATACCTATATAACAAACTAACTTTTGTACAGTCACGCAGAACATTTGTACCGGTCCAAACGAGATACTAATCTCTAACATCCGAAAGGCAATTCTTAGTAAGCGTCGTTCGACGTTGACACTCTCTACCCCTGAACATCAGAAGATCCAAAAACACAATTACCTTTAAGACCGCCCTATAATATATGTATACTTGGCAGATGATTAAATAAATAGAATACCACATGTAACGTAAAAGTATAAATACACCTGTACATATGTATATGTAAAACTCCTAACATTAATTAAGGCTTCTTCTTTTTAATGAGATTACTGTCATCTTACCGCTGTGAGCAAATATTGGAAATAAATAAATTATGAAATTATGAATTATGTATTCGAAGCCACTACGCCCCGAAACGGTGCTGTTTATTCGTGTATTATCCAGGTAGACAAAGCCTTTTACTATCTCAAAGAAATAGTTCCCTGTTGCGGAGTGCTGTCCGGGATAAACCCATCTTCCCCGCTTCTCCTTGAATTACAGCCATCACTCTAGTGACAGGCTTTTGAAACATCTCTGTGAGTTTCGCACGATTCGTTCAAGTATGATTGTCGACACTTTTTTTCAACATCAAATGCCTACCAACTTTCAGCAGAGCAGACAAGATTTAATAACCAGTTTACATAAATTCAGTCATATGCGATCTTAAAATCAATAAGCAGGTGCCTGAAGTTCTTTGGTTTTTCCAAGATCTGCCGTGAGACAAATAGGTAAATTCCCATTAGATTCTTTAATATAGAGTTTCAAGCGTTCACGGTATAAAAATCTTGTGCGCAATGTTAAGAAGACTGATTCCTCTAATGCTGAGTTCCTATTCACCGCGCAGATGAGATGGTGTATGCTGCTAAATGGTTCGGGAAATAGTCCATATTTAGTATTTAGTTTAGATATCGCTATCCAGACCTCTTTTGACCCGGGTAAATGCAGTAAATGCAGATCATCGTCATTCTGCCTACACTTAAGGTTCCGCTAAACTTCTGATAAAACCTTGACAATTGGAGAAGGTGCACAACATACTAGAAATTCGAGCCCCGTTCTATAATTTTAAATTTTAAATAAATAACCATAAAAAGATCATTTTTTATATCTGTTCGTTTTCGCATAAAACAGAATTTCCGGCTAACAATCCCACTGCTCCTCCTCCTGTCAAAATAACATCTGTCGCTCACAAAACAGAAAACTCTCCAAGTGTGAATATTAATTAAAATTTACATAACTATCAGCACATAGTTAATTCAATAAATCAAAATCAAAATATCAGTTAACCAAATAACGAGCAAAAAAACAAAACACATTCGATTTCTTCCTTTATTTAAAAATACATATGTATATGTGTTATATACGAGTACAAATGTTATATCTATAAAGTTGAAAATAAATTCATATTATTGTATTAACACACATAACCACTTATCAAGAAGAACACTCTGATTTCCATCCAATCAAGCAGAAATCCGCAACCAACTCTCCAATTAATTTAAAGCCAACTGAATATTATGACTTAATAATTTAATCCTGTTGTCATGAATAATAAATTAAATTTTATTTCAACCGGTTTTCGGACAGACTAAAGCACAGCTATAACATCACTAACAAATCATTTATTTCGAAGCTCTTTAGTTAAGTCTCAGTTCCTGCATTTGTTGCGGTTTACGAGTATGTTTATGTTTCTGTTTATTCGCGTTTTTCAAAATTTCCATATTTTATTGTTTGTTTTCAGCATAAATTTCAAACCAAAGCAGAGCAGTGCAGAATAGAGCAGAATAGAGCAGAATAGAGCAGGCCATCACAAAGCACACAACATATGGATAGATGGAATGGAGAACTTCAAACTACTCCAAATACGCTCTGGTGAACTAAGTTAATTAGCAAATGTACAGTGCTAATTAATTCCCTGAACTCATTAACACTTCCCAGCGACTGCATAAGAAATGAACTCTGACGCTACTGCTGCAGCGTCGAGTTGCAAAGTGGGATCATTACGCGCGTCAAACTGAACAAAACTTCAAAATCAAATAGTGATTTGAATTTTTTTTTCTTTTTCAATTTCCATTTTTATTTCATTTATCGTCCACTTTTTGACTAGAATTTCAACTCTATTAGTGATAAGCTAATTTGGAGCGTTGCTATGATGTAATTAAAAGTTCTGGCCCAAATGTCTCCTGGGGCAAAGGGAAACAGAGGAGTTGTTGGAAAAAGTTGAAACCTTTTTTTTTTCTTTTTTTTTTATTAATTGAATTGCGAAGCGCGCGCATTAGCATGCAAGGCCAATGCTGCCAAGTTGAGGCGCCACATTTCAATGCGCTGTCTATCACTATTGACAGTGGTTGCAATCAGTGTTCCTCTACTAATACCCTAGTGATAGATAATAATCACGAGCCGGTATCAAAATTCAAATGCAAATTGCCTATGAGTGGATTTTTGAGGGGGAGATCGACGACAGAAGGGAATTGTAGTTAGTATTCCTGTTGAATAGTTGCTCTCATGAATCTCTTCCCAACAGGCAACACAAGGAACACCGAGCAGCTAACAACTCCGGATAGCGTTGGTTTGGGTTTGAGGGCTAACACAAATGAGGAAGACATGTTGCATTGCACCGATTTGCATTTTAATAAATCTCAACGCTTTGTGGTAATTAAAAATCACACCGCATGCCATTGGCATAGCTGTTGCCATTCCTATAGATAAATATATCCCTAGCCAGGGACATAGAACAATATAAAATTGCTTGTTTGTTTGTTTGTTTGTTGGTTAGGTGTCGATTTAGTGTTTTATAGTCGTATCTGCGGATGCATTTGTGGAAGGATCCTTCCAGGAATCGAGTGGCAAATTAATTGATAGGCTTCGCGCGAGTCCGTTCCATAGGGATTTCCCCAACGCAGAACACAGAACACCGACTGATGTGTAGTGATGTGTATTCGTATTTGTATGTGCATTTGTTATGCATGACAGTCGTGATTGTCAATGGAAATCGTTGCGAACGGTTAGTACTCGTATTTACGAGGGTAAATGCACATTTGACAGGTTTAGGGTGATAAGGATGCGTTGACAAGTCAAAAACTACCATATCCGGAGTATTGAAACGCTTTAAATGCAGATGTACGAGCACATACGCTTCGACAAGTTGGAAACTCATAAATTATTAAATGCAAACAAGAGGGGGTGGAGAAAGAAATGAATGTGGAATAGCAATTGGAGAATTTAGAGTTCGATGGTAGAACGAAAGACTTTTGTTTTTTGATTGTCAATCGTTCAGTACAATGAACTTTTCTAGATACAAACGGAGCCTAGAAGATCTAAAGTTTTAGCGTCTGATTACTGTTATCACAAGCGAACAAGGAAGGAAGGCAGAGTAGCCTATAAGTCGTACGAAAGGAATCACAAATTTTTAAAGAATTGATATCAATGGAGCAGTGAAAGGTTCGATATAGGACAAAGTTTCACCTAAGTGCAATATACAAGCTCTGATCATTCATTTAGGGCAACCTATTTAAGTTAAAACATTTAAACGCTTCCGAATAATCGTTTTAGCAGCATACGAGTACATACTACTTATCATCTTCGTGACAAACAGGGCATCATTTTGTATGAGACGCATTTACACAACGACCGCAACAATGTTGCTACATAATAACTGACGCAGGTCACGTATTCAGTATAGTCGACATTCAGCGATCATTTTCTGTTGACGTATCAGTGCCGACAACTGTCTCATGAGAGCACTTAATGAAAAAATTTCCAGAATGCCTAAGTCGGGGAAAACCAGGATTATAAAGAAAATAACCTACACTTGCGAAAGCAAATCCGTGTTATGGCGGTGATGAGAATGCATTACGCTTTATGACGGAAAAGCTGCTTGTGTAAGTGCCAAAACCAAAATATGAAACCAAATACGACAAATCTTATGCGTTCTGCCACCTAAAAAAAGAACTAAGTGCAAACATTTCCTCTTGATTATCAAAACTAGCTCCACCAGAGAGAGAGGGAGAGCGATTTACCTTATCTGTCGACTGCTTTGAACCAGGCATTGTACAGATCTAATTAGAATATTGAATATGGAGCAATACTACACCTCCGAATTGTCAGGCGCCGGGATACTTGAAAACACCTTTAGAGTTCCTGAATAACTGGACAAACGTACAAAAACGACAGGATGAGAATCATGAAGCCGAAGTCCGGCACTACCCTTAAAAAATAATTATCCTAAGATGATCGAAAACCTTTAACTTCCTAAGAAACAGGACTACATATAAGGAATCAATCAAAGATCTTTTACGAGCACACACAGATTGTACTCTCTTACCAAATGAAATCGTCTCTGTTCACAAGATAAAATATGCCGTACGGAGCCTTCTTCCCTATAAATCACCGCGACTTGGTAGCCAATACCAGCATCTATCCAACAAGTTCTGCACCTCCATACTCCTAGTCCATAGCTTATGCGCATTTACAAAATCTTACTTAAACTGGGTCAGATTTTTTCTATATTGAGGAGATCATACGAGTAGTTCAAGAGACTATCTTAGGCCAATCAGTCAATAATCTTTTCACCTAAAAACATTAGAGACGTTAGCAGACTTTCATATTCGTTCAAAATCAGACAATAACATAGGAGTGCTATGCGACTCTCGTACTGCAAATAAAATCTTTGATCATGGAGATGGTTATTCAGCAATCGCCAAACAAAACAAGGACAGACAGGACAACAACCATGATAACGTTTCTAGACATTGAAGGCACCTTCAAAGTTCTAGAGTCCGAACATAATAAAATATGCGCATCAGAGCTATAGATTGCGAAAATGTTGGGAAAAAAACACGCTAATCTGAAGTACCCCTTCGCAAAACTATTTGTATGCATGGACATCCCACCTCGTTCATTATTTTTTTATGGAAATGATCCGTAAAACATTCAGACTTGTTGCAGAAAAGAGATATAAGGTTGTGAATTATGCGGATGACATGTTAACTAAAATATAGGATATACTCCCACCAATATTAAAACCCTTGGCGGATTTAAATTTAAATAATCTTTCAAGGTAAAAACCAGGAAGATACAAGGTCCCAAACATGGGTTTACTAAGAACTGAAAGTTGACACTAATTGTTCACCGCATGAAATATTGTACTTCGGAGTAATCTTGAACAAAGAACTCAACTGACAACTTAACACCTTATTAAGCGCAACTATCTATTGCTCTCTTAATGTGAAGGATAATTCTAAGCCTGAGGTGGGTTCATCATTTGAGCATTTGAAGCGCACAGTTGAGGAAAGTGAGAGATGCTACTCCAGGAATGAGATTCGGAAGTTTTACCAAAAGGTAAAAAACCGAAGACTGTAGAGGCGAACAAGAGCTAAGGACTTGGAAAGAGCATTTCTGTAGACAGTATTAATGTGATGACGATGACCAACTAATGCTGTCAGGCGGAATGAACATTTCAACCTGGACGATGTAGAACAACAATTCCGTCCACCCAACCTGGATGAAGTGAAGATAGCGATGACTTGGTAAGGAACATACACCAACACATCTCTAAAATATGATCGAACGAAAGTATGCCTGATGAATGGAACCTCAGCATTGTTTGTCATATGGATCAAAAAACTGATTGATCTATATCAGGTGGCTTCAGACCAGGACGGCAGATCTTGGAAAAAACCCATGAACTTCAGTTCGATACACACCATCTATTCATCGATTTTGAGGACGCGTATGATAGCATCAGTAGAGACGAGCTAGACAGAACAATATCTAGTTTTGGCATCCCTACCAAACTCCGTCTGTTTGTGAATTAAGACGATGGAGAAGCGTGCTCCATCAAGGTCGGTAAAGCACTCACCGAAACCTTTGATGTCAAAAAAAGGATTTGGACAAGGTAATGCATTATGACGCGATTTATTTAACATTTAACAAGAGGCACAATCTTTCAAAAGTCCGTCCAATTAATCGCATATCCACACCAAGCGACACGTCTCCTACAGAACTTCACCCTTGTCAACCTACATAGTGTAGAGCAAACGAAGAATAACCTTGTCAACCGCTATCTCTTACGGCTAAGAAGGCAATTGAAAAGTGACCATATATAAGACCTTAGTAATCCCAGTCCTGATCTATGGCGCAGAGCCATGGATTTTATGAAAAATGAATGAGGGTTGTCTTGGCTCTTGGATGTTCGGTCCCGTCTGCATAGACGATGAGTGGAGAAGGAGATACATACAACGACGAACTGTACGGGCTGTATAGCGACATCGATTTACCCAGAAGAGTGAAGGTAAAACGACTGAGATGGCTGAGTCATGTTAGTTCGAAAAATCTTTGAATTCACCCCCGAGGACAGCGTACTAGAGGAAGACCGCTATTCAGGTGGCGCACGCAGGTGGAAGGTAACCTCAGCCAACTTATCGTGCGAAACTGGATACAGCTGGCTAAAAATCGAGCTGGCTGGATACGCTTATTGATGAAGGTCCACCACGGACTGTGCGCCATCTTAAGCAAGTAAGTAAGTTCATGAGAGTGTTGCTGAGAGTCCAAGAACATCAATTCGGCATCGTTGGCAAGAATTGGACATATCACGAAGCACACTATAGTGAATTCCTCCCCAAGATTTGCATCTTCATGCATGCAAAAGGCAATTGACTCAAGAACTGAAGCCTACTGATCGCGCACAGTGACAAGAGTTCGTTGAATGGTAAAATGATTTTTCAGACAAAATCATCTTCAGCGATGAGGATGATTTTAATCTTGATGGCTTGATGGATTCAGAAAATCCACTAGTAACTGTTGGGAAACAAATGCATCCACAAAGAGGTTTACGGATTGGTGCGGTTTTGGGCTGGAGGCATCATCGTCCAATTCTTCTTTAAAAATGCGAATGGTCAAGCAATAACAGTTAATGGTGCTCACTATCGCGATAGGATAATTCGTTTGTGTGTGCCTAAATTGCAAGATATGGAGGTGGACGACTTGTGGTTTCAACATGACGGTGCTACATGACATATGAGTACTGCCCAAGAAACAATTCAATTACTGCATTCATTTTCTGGTAATTTTGGTGATCAGAATTGGCCACTCAGATCATTTGCTTTAACGCCTTTGGACTTTTTTTCTTTTGGGTGTATTAAAGTCTAAGGTTTATGCCAACAAGCCCATGACTGCCCAAGCAAATTGACCACAGTATCAACGAAATTCAGCCACATTTATGCAAAACTGTCATGGAAAATGTTGACACAAGAATACGTATATGTCAGCAAAGCAGGCCAAGTGCAAGCAATTTACCCGATATGCTATTTCATACATAACAGCTTACGAATCAATAAAAAATTTACAATTTTTAATTAAACACCCGTTTTCTGTTAAAATTATTTCTTGCGCGAGTTTTGGGACACTCTTTATTATAACTTCCTTGCCACTTCAGTACTACATAATTACTGATTCAGTGCTATAGGTACCTTTTGCAGCATTGACAGTCTTCGTTCTGTTTGGCATTGAACTAACTAGGTTTTGAGTTACTTCTTTTGAAATTGCCGGCCACTCATGAATTAAAGTTGCTATAAGATCCAGCTTACAAATTACCAATTTGATACCGAAGCCGAAACGACTAGAATGGTGGAGGAGATCTAGTTTGAAACGAGGAGTGATCAGGTTAAAACAAAAAACGTAGAGGTTTGAGTTAAACTTTCGGAGCATGCGGGAGATTGGTTCGTTGGAAACATAGGAGGTGCGGTGGGAGCGGTACGACGTATATAACGTGGGTTGGTGTTGAAGGAAATAGGTTCGATCGACTGTGCATCCCATTGCAACTCTGAGAGCAGTTGATGAATAAAAAGGATAACAGGTATATTCTTACTTTCTTCTAAGGAATTCAAATTGATAAGTTGGAGGCGGTCCTGATAGGGATATAAAACTAACCGGTCGTTCCAGGGCATACCACGAAAAGAAAATCGGATCAATCGATGTTGAATACCATCGATTCGGGAAACAAGGACAAGGAAAGGGGGACCAAGCTTGACTAGCATACTACCTAGTTCTGCCATAAGTTTTGTTACAAATATAAAAGACTATAAAAAAAACAGTAAACATTCAACATATTCAAAATTATTTCATTTATTAGACCGAAATATTGAATATTAAAAAAACTGGATTCACTCGAAATGACAGCCTTTTGCTTTAACACAAGCTTCCAAACTGTGTGACCATTCATCTATAGCGGCACGTACGGTTTCCATGGAGATCCTGGACACTGCTCTGGGTAATGCTGTTTTAAGGCTATCCAAATTTCTGTGGGGAGTCTTGCAGGCCATGTTCACCAATTCTAACCACAAACCATAATCCAGTGGATTCAGATCTGGACTCCCCGACGGCCAATCTTCTGCTGCTATAAAGCTAGAAATATTGACTCTAACCCATTCCTGTGTGGTTTTGGCTTTGTGCACTGGCGCAGAGTCCTGTTGGAAGATCCATCTGTATCCATTGAAAAGGGTAGCGGTCAAACCCCTCTAGAACATCTTCTTGGTAAACCTTTGCACCAGTTTTTACGCCTTTTTCACAGACATGGAGGGATGTGACACCATGGTGAGAGATCCGAACCAAACCATTTGGGAAGCGGGATGATGTCCACGTTGAACATTTGGAATAACTTCTTTCGCTTCCTTAAAGTGGCATAAATTTTGTGATTTTGTTTGTTGAAAACTTCTTCCACGGTAAAAATTCTCTCATCCGTAAAGAGAATGTTTTCATGGCCATTGTCCGCGTGCCACTGCAAAAGTCGCTTGAATCTTTCCAGCTTAGTTTTTTTTAATTGAGGAGCTAGAAGATGGCCCGTGGACCGACGATAGACTTTCATATACAGATCATCCCACAACAGCCTAGACATGGATCTGGTTGGTATATCCAATTCCTTGGACATGATCTTCTGCTTCCTAAGGGGATTTCTCCGAATTCGTTCACGTACTGCCTTTACTATGGCACTCGTACGTACGACACGGACCATTTCCTGGCCTGTCCTCTACTTCAGACAATTCGCCAAAGCGACCAATAGCCCGATAAACGAATATTCTCGATGTGTGGATTTAGCAGCTCGAAAATTTGGCCAGCACTGTTTCCGCACTTACTAGGTGGGGTGAAAAGTAACCTCCTTGGGAATAAAAAAAAATTGTTAAATGTTTTTTTTTTTTTATTCAATATAGTCCCCTTTTAGCTTGAAACACTTATTCCAGCGATTTTCCAATTTCTTGATCCCGCCCGAAAAGTAATTTTCCGGAAGGTCTGCAAAATACTCCTCCGTGGCGTCGATGATTTCCTCGCGTGAGCTGAATTTTTTATTGATGAGCCATCTTTTGAGGTTTGGGAAGAGATAATAGTCCGAGGGAGCCAAATCGGGCGAATACGGAGCAATTGGAGCCGTAAGTCATTGATTTTAGCCGTGGTAGCGATGCTCTTGTGCGTCGGCGCAAAAACAAAATTTTTTTCGCTTCTTGTGAGGCCGTATTGCAGCGATTTCGGCCTTCAATCGCTCCAATAATGCACAGTAATACTCGCTGTTGATGGTTTTTCCTTTTTCGAGGTAGTTCACGAAGAGAATGCCATGACAATTCCAGAAAACCGACGCCATAACCTTTCCGATCCCATCGAGCCTTCCTCGGCCGCTTCGGAGCACTCGTGCCGGCTTCAGTCCATTTCCGGGCACACATTCTGTTCTCTGGTGTGTAATAGTGAATCCAAGTTTCATCAACAGTTACCAATCGACGCCAAAAATCCGCTCGATTCCGCATCAGAAAGTCCAAACACTCTTTCGAAGTACTCTCGCGTTCGTGTTTTTGGTCAGGAGTGAGCATGCGCGGCACCCAGCGGCAGGATAACTTTTTCGTATGCAGAATGTTGCCCAAAATATGGCGTGTAATCTCAGTACTAATCTTTGTGGTATCTGCTAGCTGGCGCACCTTCACTTTTCGGTCAGCCAACACCATTTCATGTATTTTTTTGGCATTGTCCTCTGTAACCGCATCGGAGGGCCTGCCGCTGCGGCCTTGATCGGTAGTGGACTTGCGGCCACCACGAAACTCTCGACGGGGAAATGTGACGGAGCATTAGCCCTATAATATTTATCCAACTTTTCTTTTGTTTCCTTCGCCGTTTTGTCTCTCAAAAAATAATGTTTTACGAGAGAACGAAAATCGTTTTTGTCCATACTCAACATGATGCCAAACACGTCAACAACAATCAGCTGTCAAAACAAAACTAAAGACAGTATCGCACTGAAATTTGGCATGTCTGCCTAAATATGAACGGACTTGAAGGCACCATAACCTGTTTTTGCAGTAGCAGCGCATTCTGGCGGTCGAGGAGGTTACTTTTCACCCCACCTAGTATGCAACACTATTACCGCGACTCCATTCTCTTTAACGCCCCACTTCATGTTAATAGTTTGCAAACTGAAACCAAACTGAAGTGCATGTGTTCTGAAGAAATGATAAGCGCCGGAAATTGTGTAACAGAACTTATGGCGGGACAGGTTAAAGCAGGGGGTGAACAAAGGTAATATAGAGAGATCTAGTTACGTAGGGGTTAAACAATTCCTTAAACCACTGTTTAAAAAAGCCAAGTGATGATTTGGATTTAAGGATCGTCTTATCGATATGCGAACGGAAACTAAGCTCACTGAGAATAATACGCCAAGGTCTTGATAAGATTGAACCAGGGGAATAGGTTGACCATAAAGAAAATAAAGTCGGGGAGGAGACGGGTTGCATTTACATGAGAAGGTTATAAATTGACATTAAGTTAAGGGGTTTTTGAATCATCTGAAGATGGAGGATGGAGTCATGGGGAAAAGCAATAGTTTTAAAAAAATGTGGTGACCTGCTAAAATATCCGGAGCGGTGCAACAATATCAGCACCGTTATTGGATGGCCATGCTTCCCGGTTGTATGCTGGGTGTTAATAATAAAGATGTTTGAAGGTGTTTGCGGTTTAGTTTTGACTTCTGTCAGAATATTTCTTCTCATCACGGTCTGCCAAACTTCGAGGTCTACCACTTCTAGTTTCATTTTCAATTGAATTTCTCTCGTTAAAATTTGTATTATACTTTGTACAATAGAATGAGATTTTTTGACAATTTGCCCGATATATCGATAAAAGCGGCTCTCTGTTTTTACTTTAACCCGATATTTATTTTCTGCGCGATGTCATTGGTATATATTGTAACGTTTTTTCCAATTCGTAGATTTTGTGCAAAATATGCCTGTTTATGCCCTCATTCAAAACCATTTTTGCCTCTTCTGCATTACTTGTCTCTAGTGTTGGCTTGCCAATTTCACACAATCTACTCAAGTATGATGTTTAATACAATGACTTCGCATCACCTGCTCTTTACTGTTTTTTGATATCAATGGTCTCGGTGCGAAGAACCGAGCGTTCTTCATCGCTTCATACTTCATACTAGGAAAGCTAATGAGTTTGACAAGGGTGCCAAAACTATTCATGGTTAGGTAAAGCTCGTCTCTATGCTTGCAGCCAAAAAGAACAAATGGTTTTAAACGTTTACACAATATGGCGTTCAGGAACATGTACGCGATTTTAAGCAAATCAGGAAGTCCTTAAGATATTGCTATAAAATTTGACCTTTATCCCAGAGGGTGAATGGTTTGTTCTTCATGACAATGGAATTTGGGTGGTCCTTGTTGGTTAGCAGTCTACAAAAATGCTTTTTCCACATGCACAGCACCAACTATAATTCTACTAAGCTGTGTCTTCCGTCTGTAGAGACATTCGAAAGATTTTACGCACTCATTCTTGCCTGAGAATTCAGAATGGTATTCGGGGAAATCAGATCGCTGATAAACTGAGAAACAAGGAACTCCTCTGATTGAGTTACTTTAAGGGCCTAGTCCTGGGTAAGACGGCTTCTATTGACAGACGGTTTCTGTCGTATGTAGATAGATATGATACAACTCTCTAAAATGAAAATACTTCCTAATCCTTAGAGTAATTCTAAAGACAGCAGCATTCTTATTGCTATAGCAAGTGAAACGAAGCGGGGAAAAATTCCATTTCCAATAGTTTGCAACTATCTAACTTAGAATTTCTTAGAACTTATTTAATTTCCCCTAGCAAATCATGTTTCTCAATAAGAGAAATCTCTAAATCATTCACTCGACTGACTTACTATTTCAAAATAATTTCAATGCATTACTTCTACTTCTAGCCCAACAGCAAAGTTTCAGTGCACAAAATTGCAATATCCATATTCCCATCCAATCACTGGCACATTCCACAGCATTAATCCGTTCACACCTTCTTATCCACCTAGCCCTGCAGCCACAAACGCTCTAAAACCAATAAGGTCGACATTTTTCATTTTAATAAAGATCAGAGCACCAAATCATTATTCTAGAACAACCCGCAGCTGGGCAACACACGAGGAGGCGGTGGGTAGAGTATTCGTACTCTACGTAGTCGTAGTCGTAGTTCAAAGAGTTCAACCGAACGGGCGCCATAAATCAAATCGAAAAAGCATTTTCCAATTCGCAAATCACGATTTTCCCATTTTCCCATGTGGCACAACACTCCAGTGTTAGTGTCCAATTGCATTATATAGAGGGAGAACGAATTTTTCCACCCAGAGATTGGTTGCGCACCCAAAACAAAGGCAAAAGCGAAACAAACACAACAAACAAACTCTGCCAACTCAGTCAATTCAGTCAACCAACTGACCTCGTTGAACCCTATTTTCAGAAATTTTTCCAACTCTGCCCCTCACTCTTTGTCATCTGCCCGAAATATCTATCTGACAGTTCACACACAGCAGGGGGATATTTCACACATCCATTTGCACACAGTTTAACCTCAGAAAACGGCAGCCTCGAGTCGTGCTAGAGATTTCTGCGCACCAAAGTGAAAGGTTTTCGCTGGAATTCACAGAAAATCGCTATATCAAATCCCCACCAACCCCAACACAGACTGCCCTATCAATACCACGTATTCCTCTGCACCTTCTTCAATATTTCACACCTAACCAATGAGTCGCCGAGTCACTTGCAACAACAATGTTTGTACGAGTAGATAGATACTATCATAGCATCTATAATAGACTATAGCCATACCATGTGACTGATTTAGGTTTTGAGGCTTGAAACTGGCGGAAAGAAAACATAATCAACGGTAATTCTGTGGTAAATATGGTGAAAATCCACGGATCAATTAATCAGCAGTTGGTGCTTAAATGCACCGTTTCACTGCTGCTGTTGCGACGGTTAATCGCTGCAACGTACGGGACAGGGGACGGAAGGTTGTATAACACTTCATCGTCAGTGGCCCGAAACTGTTGTGTCGTGCTCATTTGTTCGATGTCAGTAGCAACTTTCTAAATTGGAAATTGCGCGCGTACATTTGGTACGTTTTCCTCGTCAATTTATGAAAAAAAAAAACTTTCTACTGACAGACCAACTGACTAACTAACGACGAACGACTGTCAATGGTACCAGCGGCGCGTGAATTTCACAACTGTCCAATAATCGCATAGTCTTAGTTCAATAGTCCCCAGCAGAGTCGGACTAACCTATCTAATCATCTTGTCAACTGTCTTTGGTGAGTATAATTCAATTGTACAAATGTTGGTGCGATTGTCGCTGTGATGTTCCTGTTGCAATTCGCTCTCTGTGTTTGCCTTCATTTCACAGCTTTCACGGCTCCTCTTTGGTGGTGTTTATGCTGCTTACTGCTGCTTCTGCAACAGTGAATGCTGACGACAACAGAGTGAATGAATGGCAGCGGCAACTTATGTAGTTTGAATGGCCGTTATAAATGAAATTGTACAAGCGTTGGATGGGTTAGGGGCGGGTGGTGAGGGGAGAACAAAAACAGGGTGGTGGCAAACAATAAAGACAAACAACCGTGCACATTTAGGTCAATCAAGCTATGTTTAGGCTCTGCATTGTATGACATGGGACTAATGACATCGGTTTGCTTGTAAAGATGAGATAATTAATTAATTTCGCCATAAATGCTCGCCACAATGGGGCCAGGAAGTTTAATGGCCTAACAACAACGGTTAATAGTTCAAAAAAATTTCCGATTAAATCACCGTTGTATGCAACACGAGTAGTAGTTTTGTGCTCAAATTGGCAATTTACTACGGAAGTTATGTTGTGGCTTTAGATACGAGTAACTCCACTGATTGTTCATTTAAAGAGATTTCTTTTCAGGTGAGGTTTTGATCTCATTAAATGTGTCTACCAAAATTGGCAATAACGAACACAAATATATGGAGACTTTGCTTTTGTTAATCTGCTAATGGATCACTGATTCCGGAATTCGCTTCATATCTTGGTGACTTGATGGTAAAATGTGGTTTAAAGTGCTCTTACCCATTAGTTGACTCCAAGTTATCAAATTTATTACACGGCATGAGAACTAAGATTTGTGAAATGTCTTGAAAGCAACAAGCTCCAAGAAGTGGTCACTAAGCTATTTCAGAAATTGACAACAAGATAATCGAATTGAAATAACTCACGATGTGGTTTATTGCGGGTTAAGGATTGGCTTACTCAGTTGCCGTGAACAAATACCCAGGAAAATAAAGTTTTGCTATCTTTCTTTATACACAAGGACACTCCAAATCCTCGGTGTCATTTCGATCTCGTTTATCGTGGAAGATTTTGAGATTTGGGGTGCGAACTACGGAAGAGGCTATTCTACTTGAGGTTCTCTCTTGTCTAAATTTTATAATTGTCGATACGGAAACGTGGGCTACTTTTTTTTTCTGTTGAAACAGAGCACTCAAACAAGGAACTAGTCCATTGTACTACTTGTAAGTTCCTTTTAATGGGATCTTTCAGTCTTTCGAAGAAAGATGAGTAAGCGCTTCAGTGCTAAAATGCCTACTGTACCAGTCACCTCATGGCCGAGTACTTGCAGCCTAATTCGACCGTCAGACTCCGCGGCGTCGACATCACTTTCACAGCAAGAGTCGCAGGATGTTATATTACTTATGTCCAGCACTTTTAATTGGTTAATAAAACATTAGTGCCAGTAAGCAACCTGCAGCCTTTCCTGCTGCGGGACAGTTGCGGCCGTTGATTTATTACAGGCGTCGAAAATCATCCGTTTGTAATGCCTGCAACCTCGCGCCATCTGCAGTTGTGCTCATATGAAACCCAACTGTTAATAGAAGCCTTAACCGAGGACACAGGGACACCTAACGTAGGTTCGGATCCTGAAAAACCCTCCTCTGATCATTGTGTAGCAAGTTCATTTGCATTGATCCCATTGTGACCTGGGACCCAGACAAGAATCAGTGAATTCAGTCCTGCATTCTCGAACTAACTTGGAAATCATAAGGTAGTTCAGAAGTTTTTCACAATAAAGTTCGTTGCCACCAGGTTTGCGTATAAATCGGCTTGGAAAGCAGACGCAAGTTTTCCTACCGAGGAATGAAATCTAACGTAAATAGGTTTAGATCCGTCCGTGAAGATCCGATAGCATTTCTTTCCTGGCTCAGATTCTGGCCGTAAATCCACTTCTTTTTAAACGGAAGATGGCTATGAGAGTGCAGCCAATGATATGAATATCAAGGGGAGGGAGATTCATTAATGCGTCTAGAGCGGAGCCAGACGTTCTAGGGAATGCCTCCTTGCAGCCGAGACAGACCGCTCTTTGGAGTCTGGTAAAAACAGCAATGACGTATTTTCGTGAGAGCTTATTCTAACAGACAATCGACTCATAGGATATAATTAGCCTTATCATAGCCGTGTAGACCCTTCTCGGGTGACCTTGGTATCGCAGAAACTGAGCCGTTTATAGTACCAGTTAGTACTATACAGAACAGAACTAACTAACTAGCGATCACTTCACGCTGAAAGGTCATAAGGCTCTCTTTGTTGAGATATGTATTTTCAATATCATGAGTTGACAGTAGCCAGGTAAAGAAGTCCAAATCTCAGACGCACTGTTGCGAAAGCAATAACAAGAAACGCAACATAATTCGTAATCCAGATAATCTTACAGTCTTGGTAAAGAGTACCCTTGTCACCTTCATTTGAGACAGTTTTTTTCGCGATTTCTTCTTTCAAACGCAACAATAACGCCATTGATAGTTTTTTTTTTCAGATTTCAACGCCATAACCATGCCACCCAGCTGACTAACGATTTGACTCCAGAGTGTTGTAGTTGATCCATGTTTAATCCATTGTCACTTGCCGAATGAAAAAAATTCTTCTTATTTCACTTAAACAGCTTGAAACAGCGGTCTGAATCATTAGCACGTTGCTGTTTTTTCTCCAAACGTGGTATCCAATTTGTATGCCACTTTCGTTTTACGGTTGTTCAAAACGATTTTGTGGATTTTCTTATGTTTTCCGGCGTAACAGCCTCATTTAGGCGTGCGGAGCGACATCGTCATTTGTGTCTGTAGGACCGCGTTGGAATGTACAATAACAAACCAGCGGCCGGTTCGAACCGGTTGAGAAACCTACGTCATTCGCAGAAGCAGTTGGTGCACCGTTAAAATTAAGTGCAAAAAGAGAATTAATGTGAATAAGAAAGAAAATAGGGCATAAAACATAGCCTTGAGGTTCCCCTAACTTGAAAACAAAAAGATCGCTCCTGATTATCTCGATTTTCACTCTTTGTGACATATTTTTCAAGTACCACCTGAACGAATCTAACATGAAGCCACGAAATCCTGCTTTTTCCTGCTTATTGAGTAGAATAAGGTGATCAACCATATCAAATGCTATAGCAATATCAATAAATAAACCAGCAGTGAACTTTTTACCATCGATGTGCGTCACAATATCTCGATGATATTGTAATGTCATTAAATATTGACACGCATCGTTTGAAGGTTGGTACTAACTAAAAATCGTATGGATATGTAATTAGAGTCGCTACCTATATGTCACTCTCGGAACTTTTCGAAGCACCTGTTATATTTTTGGAACCAAGAAATCACTTAACTAAGATCGACAGACATACTTTTGTATCACCAGGCGCGAAACGTTTACCACTGAATCTCGGTAATCAATTCATGCAGCCTATCTACAGCTTCCAAATCAACAAAAAGTTGCACAAACTCTTAGCAATGCAGTCTTGCCAGTATCTGTGCTCAGGTCAGGAATGTGTTCTCTATTGCTTATTCTACCACGTTGTCCTTTCGCTCCGGATTCGAAGACCATCCGCGACGGTGAGATTTTGATCATTTGCACAATATATTTTAGCTGTGGAAGCCACTGACTTCCAGTCCTTCTGACGAATATCGCTGTATAGCCCATATAGCTCGTAGTTCGTTGCTTCAAAGGGCGTTTTCGTCAGCTTTAGATAAGCCGTAGGTATTTGCATAATACAACAGGCATGGGACGACAGAAGTCTTACAAATACAGTGATTTCTTCATTGTTCGTAAAAGGGAATTATTTCACAGCGGCGAAGTGTTTCACTTTTCAAAGCTTACAGCAAAATGCAACAAGTATGCTCGGAATGTACATAGAGTATCGTACTACGCGCTCCAGCAACTTTTTAAAAAGAAGAAACTGTCATGACGTAGTACATAGCCGACAAAGACCAAGCTGTCATAAAAAAATCAATTTCTACAAGATAAGTCGTTCGGACCAAAAAAATGAAGACTTTAGGTCATCTTGAAGCATATCCGGAGTACCAGGTTCCACTTCAAAAACTTAAAACAATAGTCACAGAAAAAATCACAGTGGCTAATGTAATAGAAGAGGCATTCAAGAAGGCGTTGTGCCGAAAAATTAAGGCAGCGGAATACTGTGAATAAAGAAATACCCAAAACAAAGGAGTGCCAGCTCAATCGAAGAGGGATAACATTCGAATATTTTATAAGAATTGGAAGGAGCTACCCTTAAGCTCATATGGTACTCGTATGTTCCTCCTGGTCTAAATCGAGATATATAATACATGCATTTACACATTTCTAGTAGCTTCTCATTATGGGAGTGGTCGTCAAAGGACAACAATAAAGTACAAGAGTTTCTCCCCGTAGAGAGGAATAAGGTCAATACTTCAATTCTACATATGATTTCAAGAACGTATATCCAACGCTTAGAGTTTTATAAGGCGATTGCTGATAACAAATCCATTGATGCCGTGTAACTGCTGGGATAATTCTTCTGGAATTTACAAATGCATATGCACGAGGTTGCAGGGACGCAATACGAATATGGCTATGAACTTAGCAATCCGTGGCCACTTTGAAGTACAATCAAAACATTTATGAATGGAACTCGACTCGTTTATATGGCCACCGCGGGCACGTTTGCAGCAGTCGATTCTTTGGACCAAATTTCCAACGACTCGGCCACACATTTCGGCCGAAACGCGTTCAATGTTGGCTCTGAGCTCTTCCAACGTCGTCGGCGTGTTGGAATAAACCAATGACTTAACGTAGCCTCACAGAAAATAGTCAAGCGTCGTTAAATCGCACGAACAAGGCGGCCAATCGACTGGCCCATTTCTTGAGATAACACGCTCACCATACTTACTCTTCAATAAATCGATTGTAGTGTGTGCTGTGTTGCTTGTGGCATCATCCTATTGAAACCACATGTCGTTCAAGTCCATATCTTCCAATTCGGGCCAAAAATAATCGGTGATCATGGCGCGATAACGCTGACCATTCACAGTAACGTGACGATCGTTATCGTCGACGAAAAAATATGTCCCAATAACGCCGCCGGCATGTAAACTGCACCAAACAGTTATTTTTTGTGGATGAAGTGGTGATTCATGAAGCACATGGTGATTTTCACCCGACCAATAATGCATATTTTGCTTATTGACGAACCCATTGAGCAAAAATGAGCTTCGTCACTGAAGATGATTTTGCGATGAAATTCATCATCTTGGCGCATCTTCTCCAGAACCCAATCGGAGAACGTACGTCGCTTCAAATGGTCAATCGGCTTCAATTCTTGAGTCAGCTTGATCTTGTATGGGTGTAAACCAAGATCCTTACGCAAAATACGCCATAATGTGGTCTGAGCGATGCCCAATTCTTGAGAACACCGTGGAGTTGACTGATTTGCAGCGATATTTTCGACACTTCGACCAACCCGTTGCCTCGCTGTCACTGCAACATCACACAACGAATATGTAGACTCAAATTTTTGCACTAAACCTGTTATTGCCTGTCTACTAGGGCGAGAATTACGACCGAAAATTGGAGTTAACGCTCATAAAGTTGCAGTCACCGGTAGAAAATTTTTATAATTTGCAGACGTTGCTCGTTCGTGTACTTTACCATGATGAAAATGTTGAGTTTACTGAATAAATTGACAGTGACAATTTGATGATTAGTGAAAGAGTGCGTTCACAAATTAAATTCAAAGTTGTCAAGTCCCTATTGGAAAACTCTTTACTTGACTTGAAAACTATTTATTCGAAGGACAAAGACGATGCTTCATAAAGCCCTGATAAAGCGTTCTTCAAATCACAGCTTCAGGTTTGAAAATCTGTTAAGTAACTATGCTAAGAGGTTCAGCGTAATGATATAATGATTATATCTTGTAAGCTTATGTATACCGCACCTGAGGTGGTGCTAGAAAGAAAAACAATTTTTTTATGAGATATTGTAAAAGGCAAGCGGTTTTTTCGGATAAGAATCTGGTGCTTTGGATGCTATGGATCATCAGTGAAGCTCGTAGCTCACTTTCGCTTAAAATTTTCGCAGGCCTTTTACAGGATTTTTTGTTTCGAAAAGCAGGATGAAAGAAGGATGCATTTTTAATAAATAATTTTTTTTAATATGTACTTGAATATACATACTATACATAGAAAGAATGAATATTTAACAAATGTAATCAATTTTCTTCTATATCTGAGCCGTCTTCAATTTGCTCGACTCCATCTTCGGTACACACAGTGTATTTCTCTTTGCAGCAAATTTGTCGAAGCATATCATTTTGACCTTTAAATTAATTTTTACGATTAAAATGGCTTTTAGGGTTTCCACTTTTAATCGGGATTTGCCCTCTGTCCATGTTTTATTCATGCTTACGAAAACCCTCTCAACGGATGCGGTGGATGCAGATAAGCAGAGAATGAATTCGACAATCGTAGCAATTTGTCTATGGTCGCATTCTACATTTGTCAGGCGTTTAAATATCTCCACCCATCGCAATGCGACTGGAACCTTATCTGTTCTCCACTCCAGTTTCTCATGCCCACAATAATTCCTCACATAGGTGAACTCGATGTTCACATGCATCATCACTACCTCAACTTCTTTCCATGCTGGTGTTTTTCGAAGTGTGGCCCATGAGAACATTTCCAATTGTGGGGTCGGAGCTGGTCATCTTTCGATGTGTTCAAGATCATCGCTTGACAGGATGATTAAATTTGATGTTATTGTCAATATGTTGCTCTGCTAACAAAGCACAACCAGAACTTCGACGACGGATTGCGGAAAAACTCTTTTAGTAGATTTTCTCCTTTCTTTAACCCAAGAAAAAGTTTTTTTTAATGGCTCGGACAGATGCAAGATTCGCTTTAAGGCCGGTCCGAGTGCTAAAAATCGTGTTTTAGCATAACCTAGTAATTTTAAGTATTCGACATCGGCCTCCTTACTAAATGATTTCAGTGCTTCTTCGTGTGACGTGTAAATATAAAAATAGCTACAAATTTTCATGACAACGCATTCGACATCGAATGGCAAAACATCGCAAGCGGATTTAAGCGAATTGTGAAGAATATGAGCCGTGCAACCACAACTTCATTCTCGCGAATACATTGTTTTGGCCTCCGCCGAAATTAACTTTAGCGTTATCTCCGCCGAATTGCTGGCTGTTTTCGCAATAAGATCGTCGATGAATTTAGATGTTTCACCGCCTATTGATTCAATTTCCATCACTTTGACTTGAACGCCAATGGTTGGAATGAAATACTGAACAAGTACCGGAAATATTTTCGTGCTCCTGTAATTCGAAGCATCTGAGCATTAAGCAAACACATTTACTACAATGGCTTGACAGTTCTTTTGTGAACACGTAAACGATTTCATTTTAAAACACATCCGGATTATTTTTGACGCACAGTCAGATGATTTAAAACTTTGGTTGGTACTCACTACATGATATGCCCAGGTGCCTTCAATCGCTGCGACTGCGGCATCAAAGGTCGACGGAAAGAAGGAATCAAGCTTTTGACTTGTGGATGCAGTACTTAAAGCTAATAGATGTTTGCTGGTTTTCAGATGTAGTGAAATGTCCGATTTGCCACCTGATGTTATCGAAAATTCTGACTTTCTCTTTTTGTACAAGACAACACTTCCGTTTTAGTGGTCTCAAAATGCCGATACACTTGTTCTAATTGTTGATTTAACACACATTTTCCTTTTATTGATTTTGGCATTTTCGTTTTTCCTCGCGTCAAACTGAAGCACAAAAACGTAAACACACCAAACTAGACAGAAAAAATAAACATTCATGCAGTTCAGAAAGCAAATGGCGCATTCACATGACGAGTGTGAAAGAGGGTGTGTGACTAATTGACAATCAGCAGTTGTCACAGCAACTGTGGAGCTCGTTCCCGGCTGTTTCACTTACCAAAAATATTTGAATTTTTAGTACATGAAATGGCAGGACTTTTACAGGATTTTGTGCGAAAACGCAGGATTGAAAATTTCGCAGGATTTGGGTCGAAAAAACAGGAGTATCCAACGTAAAGATAGCGGCACTCGTCAATAAAAGCTACTGAATGCTAGTTGTGCATCTTTTGAGAGTTACTTACCGAAGTTTCAGTCATTTTGGACGCGCAGTCGTTTGAGTGAGTCGATGTGAGTGTTTTTTGTGAACATGCAAAACATTGAGTATCGAGCTGTTATTAAATTTTTGTTTTTGAAAGGCTCTGTTACGGGGACTCTGCACCATCATTTACCACAGCGAAATTTTGGACAGCTGAATTTAAACGTGGCCGTAAGAGCTAGGGAGATGATGAACGTTCGGGACGTCCAAAAACTGCAACCACTGATGATAACATCGCTAAAGTTCACCAAATGGTGTTAGACGACCGCCGAATTAAAGTGAGAGAGATAGTAGAGGTTATGAAAACGAACAAAGAACTTGTTTGTTACATATTAAATCAAGATTTAGGCATGAGAAGAGTCCGCGCTTTGGATGCCGCGTTTGCTTACGTTAGACCAAACACGTGTTCGAATGAATATTTCCAACGCTCTGTTGGTGCAGTTTAGGCGCAATAAATCGGAGTTTTGGTTGGTGCCGATTAATTACTGTAGATGAAACTTGGATACACCATTATACGCCCGAAACAAAAATTCAGTCAAAACAGTGGACTGAAGAGGGCGAGCCGGTTCCAAAAAAGCAAAAACTGTTTTTTTTCGACTGGGAAAGTTATGGCGACTGTTTTTTTTGGGATAGTAAAGGAGTTATCTTAATCGATTATCTTCAAAAAGGAAAAACCATTACAGGATCATACTACGCATCATTACTTGCCAAGCTGAAGGCAGAAATTGCGGAAAAACGACCACATTTGCAGAAAAAGAAAATCCTGTTTCACCAGACAACGCGCAGTCTCACACCTCAGCAATTGCCATGGCGAAACTCCATGAATTACGGTTTGAACTGCTTGACCATCCGCCTTATTCTCCAGATCTAGCCCCAAGCGACTTATTTTTGTTCCCTCATCTAAGAACTGCGCTCGGAGGACAGAGATTTTCGTCAAATGAGGAGGCAATCACCTTTGTGAACAATTATTTTGCAGAGAAAAACGCCAAGTACTATTTGGACGGATTAAAGAGATGGGAGGATCGCTGGGAGAAGTGTGAGAGTTGAAAATTTGAGAAAAAATGTCTTGTATCATTGTTCGGTTGGAAACTTTTCAGACAACCCTCGTACGAGCATTGATCACCCATGTGTCAACACCAGTTTTTCATTTTCCCTTCATTCAACGGAAATTTAGCTTGAATAGTGCACTCTCTGAAAGGAGTTAGAACCGGAAAGTTAATGACCTCACGGGAAAATGCTTTAGATCTTGTTGCTGGTACATTCAATACTTTTTAGCCACACGGTTGATTTATGAAGTTCTTAAGCCTGACACCAGAGTCAGATTCAATACGTTCCAAAACACTAAATCTCTTTCTTCAACTACCTTTATTAAATGTGTTTCCTATTAAGTATTGCGGTTTTGAGGAACCAACGTCAATAGGCGATGATTACACCAATTGATGTAGTTTTTTGACCGAGGTTGTTGTCTTGCTTGAATTTGATAGCTATTTTATCATCCTTTAGGCGAATCCTCTTGACGAAATATAAAATTGCCCCATAGGCAAACTTGAAAGGTGTCAAAATGTAAATCTCCTAAAACATCATTAAAATTATATTTAGGGTAAGTATGTATAGGATTAGGATTTACGACACCATACTACTTTGGCATGTAGGAACTAGTGGTTATTTGTCACGTTTATATAGACACATATGTTATACCATCCCATATGCATGTTTAAAATGACAATTTTGCCACCTGAAGACACATGTACATCGGTAAACTCTTAGCCTTTCACCACAAATGAATAAATCTCTTTTCAAAATTCCTATCTACATTCAGTCTCTCTTCGTTATCTTACCAAGCTCAGTTCACATATGCATCTACGGATCCTGTCAAATTTTACAACCAAATATCTTTAAATCTTCAAATCACCTAACACTTTGGCAACATTTTCCCTAATCCTGATAAATATTCCTCCCACCTGTCATGAAGTTTGTGATTTATCATCAAACAAAAGGAACCAAGCCAAATCGCTAATATCCACCACCATTCTTTACTCGACATCTTGGGGTTTCCCTTCAGAACTATTATAACTTCAGTACGCGTTGATAAGCAAATTGCTTTGTCAGAGATTCTTTGGCTCACAGGCTCACCAACACTAGTCAAGAAAAACAAAAAAAAAAGTTGAAAAAAAAAAAACATTTCTCCCATGATTAGTTAAACTCTTCAGCAGATACTGTATCTCACTTTACAACTCCCAATCCCAAACACCACAGTTGGGTTCGCTGGTTGGTAGCCCATCTCGTCTGATGATTGCGAAGTGCCTTTGGCAGCTTTTATGGTCGTTTGTCCTGTTTTTTTTTTTTGTTTTTTTTGTCCCAATCCTCTTCTGCGCTCACATCCTCACGATTAATATTGGTGGTTGTGTTGTTTGTTATGTCAGTGACATGCTTTGACGATGATTTATCGTTTGCAATTTTTGTTTTTACTTTTTTTTTACGTTTTTCATCTGTGACATATGGGATACGCAGTATGTAGTCGCACCATCACCTAGCTAGGATGTAGTAACATCTTTGTCTTGTAGCCATTCTTCTTGTCAGCCCTCACCACCGCACAATGACAATCAACCTAAACAGGTGATTTGTATCCTCCCAGTGTGAGTGTGTTGCACAGTAAAAATGAAAGTCAAGAGGGAACGAAATTCGATTTTGAACAAAAATTAAATGATAGAATACTAAGTTGGCTGCCTTGAGGCATTCCATTGATCTCATGATTTATCGCTAACTTTGCTATCGAATTCGATAGATTCTCCACCACTGATGTATAAATTACCACTAGTCAATCATTTTTCATGGCAACTGTTTGATGAGATACTACCAGATAGGCCAATAGATACAACGATCACGAGGGGAGATTAAGTTATACTCGTGCTTCATACACCGCTGTGAAGTTAATTACCGCACCGTGTAGGTATCGAATTCAAACAAAAAACTAAACAATTCGAGTTTAATTAAGTAATTAATAAAAAACAAGAAAATTTCTACAAAACAACTACACAACATAACTAGTAGGGAAGAACAAAACAACGCCAAGTGCTTGTACATTTCGAACAATAAACAACCGCAGCAGCCACTTCCTAAGAGACGATGTTCTTCTTGGATCGCCCCTGTCCGACCATTGTCCAATGTGAATGTTCGCTTAAGTTCAGTGAATTCCAGGGGTTGAACCACACCAACAAAAAGTGCGGGTAAGAGGGCCTTCCGAATAGGCTGAGTACAAAAACTTTTCAAAAGTCTTTTGAACTTTCAACGTATTGTTGAGGGAATGGCATTACAATTGGCAGAGTGTATTCGTACGTTCTTCACAATGAAGTCATCTCGAACGGATAACTTTTTTTCTCCTGTAGACAGGTTGTTTGTTTTTGTGTAATTTTTCCTCCTGTTGTTGCTGTTTATTGCCAGAGGGAAGGGCAACTCATGCCTCTGGGTAAACTAAAGAATTCATGATTGTTTTTTAGCAAGAGAAACGCCTTGGAATTACGTAAGTTTTGTTAATACGAGTATGAAACATTCAACGAAGAGGATTCTTTGTACGATAACGCTCACTTGTATGATTGTTTTAGGCAAATGATTTGAAGATGAGATGGTAAGAGTCGAAGTTTAAACAAAACCACAAACGTGAGATAAAACTAAAAGTGGATTTTCTAAAAGAGAATAACAATCCGACGTATGTCAGACTTCTGAGAGAAGTTGCAAATTTTTTTGGGATTTTTTTGAAAAAAAAAGTTTGACACAAAAAAAGTTTGAACAGCGTTTTGGCGAATTGCCAGTCAGTTTTGGAAATTATTTAAGTTTAAAAAATTTATTCTCAGAACTTGCATTGGAATTTTAAGATGGTGGGCCTTAAAGTTATATTGTATTTCCTAAAGTTACTGCCAAGTGTCTTCTTAAATTAACGAATTCTTAAATTAAAAAATTCGCTACTCTTGCAACGAAGCTCGAAAGCTCAAATGCATTGACGACCTTAAAACAGGATATGTTCATCGTTATAAAAATCGAGAGCGAAAGAGGAACAAGAGAAGATATTAAAAAAATATGGAAACGAAAACATTTAAAAATGCGATGCAGTGATTTTTCAATACATCAGGCAGCGTTGTAGATCCCATACTGGTTGAGTTCGGCAGACAATGCTCGTAGAAGCTGAAACAACGGTTCAGGACAGAGCTATAATGATGTACGGAGCTAAGACTGAGTACGAATGAGTTAGAGTACAGAATACTCAAAGCTCCTGCATTTCTGCATGCATAAAACACGCATTTTTTTTATAAATAGCGTGCGCTCTAGGAATTTTAGGTGAACTTAAAATGTTTGCACACAGCGCGGTCGAAAGAAAATAAAGAACGAAAGTATGAAAGATACCGATGTACGTTGGTTTTGAATGTTTGCAGGGTATAGTGACTGGGAAATAAAGAGCTCGGCAAGGCATTCCATTGCGGCTTAAGAAAGAATCATCATATATGTAAGTTCAGAGTACACCCGAAAGTGGGTTTGACTGTTATGTGATGAGCATTCATTGCGAGACGGGTGATACCGTTGAAGGCTTGAACAGGAGAAACTTCTATGGAGCACTGGCGGTGAAAATAACAATAGAACAAGGTAGACCAGTAGACTTTTCGTCGGTGTTCAAGGGTATCAATTGGCTGTTTGATATAAGCAAAACTTATGTGTTTTATAGCATGGTTTTGATTTAGTAAGTGTATGGAGGTCTTAGAAGCCCTTAACCAGATGCGGGCATTGTACTCTTGCATCTCTTCAGGAAACCTAGCCACTTCGCGGTATTTTTGTGATATCGAATATGCGGACATTTTAACTGAGGTTGTCATTAACACAAAAACCGAGAATGGAAAGTTTTTGGGTTTTTACGACGCAAATGCCATTCACCGATTAAAGAAAAAATCTCTTTAACGACAGCAGGTAGTAGAAATATGTGGTGGTGGTTCCCCAATTATTTATGCGTTAACATCGGAATTTAATGAGCTTAACATAGGCTGTCATTCCCATTCTGCAGCCGAAGAATAGGGACGCGGCTAAGGGAACGAATATGAAAAGCAGAGAGTACTTTCGTCAACAAGGAAATATATTGGATAAGATGTAGCAGACAAGAGATTATTTATGAAAATTAAGAAGAGTCTTGGAGATAGAACATCCTAGGCACATCAGCATTTATTTTGTTGATATCAGGCTTGGAATACCAAGTGCAACTATTTTGCTTTCGCCAGATTTGTGGCGAAATCAAATCATCAGTGGTCCTGTTGCTACAAGAACCGTACCACTATTCATTAGAAGTTAGATTCGCCCTTTTAAGGGACGGGCTTTACAAATGTTGAAATATACGATCTGGACCAGCGGATTTAAATAAAACACAAAGAAATCAACTTGGTACCGATTTATTAAATTCATTCGAAAGATTATCTCATACGTATATCGCGTATTATTCGAACAATGTTTTGCACCAAAGCATCAATCTTTGCTGGTTTATCGGTATAAACTAGTGTAAACTAGTGACTTGGGAACAAATAATTGTTGATCATCGCATCGTACCGATGGGACTGGACCGAAAATGCCACTAGCGTATAATCCGCACCATTCTAGATGCAATGGCATCTAGTGAACTGCTTGTTCACTGGCCATTTTGCCAGAAATGAGCCGCATCACTTAACAAAATTTGTCTGAACAACCGACGCAATATATGGTGTCACGAGGCCTTAGCTCTTGTACAATTTGGATCTTATAAGCCTTGAGCCCAAGATCTTTACGCACAATTTTCTAGGTAGTGGATGGACAAAGGCCAAGTTGCTGCAAACGGCGACGAATCCATAAATTGGGGTCCTCTTCAACGCAAGTTTCCATAGACGCGACATTTTCTTCCGAACTCGTTTTTGTTGGTGTGTGAGTATCTAATAACGTGAATTGGGTTGCGAAATTTTACAATAATTTGATAAATAGCACACTGAGATGGCCAATGATGTCTACCGTAAATTCGACGAAATGCTCTATAAGTTTCGCGAATAGAGTTACGATTTTGTCACTTTCATTTCATCTTGCCACGATGAAATGCCAAACTGTATTGAAAATAAATGAAACTTGTCAACTCAATGTGACAGCTAATTTGACATTTAATCCCTATTGAAAAGTCAGACTTTGCAAAAAAAAAAAAAAAAAAAATACCAAGACCTGTAGGTACTCTTGCTACTACACGAGTGGATTCGTCCCATTAAATATTCGACGCGCTCAAGGGTAGGTGGAGACAACAGACAATCTGGTAGTGTTAAGCTAGGTGCTAAGAGTGCAGCAAGCAGATTTGTTTTGTCCAAGGAACTGACCAGTCTTGAGGCAGAATTTCTAACATTTTAGACGAACTCCCAAAAATTGCTACTACCCTTGGCACATTGTAGTATTTTCTGCCTGAGTTGATGGAATTGAAATTTCACGCGTTTTTCCCTCTCGAAAAAACGGTTCCCTAACCCTGACACCCGCTTTACAATGAATTTTCTTTTTGTTTGACACGTTCTGGTCTGATGAGGGGTTAGCGATCTCAGTAGCAGCATCCACCTAGCTATCGAGGGAACATAACGACCATTTAGAATTCCTGAATAAACTCTTAAGGCCGCTAAAAATTAGCTAAGAAGTGAAAAACAAGACCCACAATTCCACGCTGATAAGGTGGTTGCCAAAGAGTAGGTAGACGGATTTTTGATCTTTGGTTTGGAAATTGCTAATCTAATGTCTTCCTAGACAGAGAGATAAAATTGCTGTTGATCCTTCTGCTTGACAGCATAATGTTTCACATAATAGCTATTGAAAAATCTGTAGAAACAGCCCTTTTTATCGGAGTATCAGACCACACAAAGAACAAAATGAATTATTAGCATTATAGTCATTGGGCAAATGCGTCTTCACTGACATGTTTGCCCATCTATTTTTTAGACAGAAAGAGAGACTAACGGCGGAATAAGAGACCTTTTCCAAGGGTAGGCGTTTTTTTCGTTGTGACGTTGAAAGTTATTTGATCTGGTTTTTGGTGTATGGCCTAGGAATTGAACCCAGACCGTTAGATTTGTTCGATTTTCTTGAAACAAATGGTAGTATTTCCATGAGGCATCGAAACTCAAGTGTCAAAGCCTGATCCTCTTTCCGCGGTAAACACTCCATGAGTTTTGGAGCAACTTGAATCATTATCATTTCCCTAGAGATTGTTTTTGCTTAGACAATGCGACCTTAATTTCGTATCAGGTATTCTTAGGTTTCAGATAAATGTATCCGCTGGATGGCTAAATCTATTATAATGTCTATAAAAAAAAATTACACAAACTCATCCTATTAACAAAGCAATAGCTTATTAAGTGTCTTATCATTAGGATACCATATAGCTAAACACTGTAACCCTATTCTTTTGTTGCGTGCACATACGCATTTGTCCAACACTGGTGGCTGTCAGCACACAATAACGCGTACTGTTCCATTGTACTCGTATAGGCTTATCAAATGCATCCAGAAGTGTTTATTAACGCATTTAATCCTCTCCTTTTTGAAATAAATGGAATAGCAGTAAACCAATTATAACTCTGTTGCAATATGCCATAATCCCAGTTTTAAGCCGAAAAAAAAACCCCATAAAACGAACGCAATTATGCAGGCTTGGGGGTCATTGAAAGGTGTCAGGTGTCTGATCAGAGTACCTTCCATTCACCACTTGTAATGCCACCAAAGTGAGATTATTATTTTAATTTTATTAACGGTCCTCTATCCGCCGCATGCCATTAAAATTGGCATAACATCATATTACAGATGCATGTAAATCAAAACACATCCTACGATGGCTCATGGCCTACCTATGTAAACCTACAAAATCCTTAATTATAAACTGATTGAGGGGGGTGGTTTTGGTTGTTACCCTTATGCATTTTGTTAGTCCTCAAATTCCATTATGAAAACACCCCTTCGCGAGTGTGGTAAATAGATAGGTTTGTGGCTAGGTGGATGGGTAGGTTGTGTTGGTGGTATGGTGATGGTGGGGCATCACCATCAGCTGAAGCTGAAGCCAATACACTGCAGTCACTCAAACTCAAACTCTAGACATGCCTGCCAACCATTCACTCATCCACTCATGCAAATGGGACTATCTATCGCCCCTGTCCAGGCTGGACTTCCCAGCCAGGCTCTACTTACTAACCAGACGAACAGACAGACAGATAGAAAAATAGATAGATAGACAGAAAGACAGACAGACAGACAAAGCTGTAACATTTTTCAGTATTACTCGTAATACAGAGCTCAATCGATTACAATGGTGCCTCTGGCGTTGGCAGTTCTGTGAGCTATGGCAGGGATGGTATGTATTTCATGCCCCCGGGGGATATAATGTGATTATTTAACGGTCGCGCTCACGGATTATGAAACAACAGCGTTGAAAAAATGGTCGCTAGAGCAGCCGTAACAACAGCACAGTGGTGGCGTCAGCGATGATCAGAGAGTCAGGTGGGTGGGTGGACTTAAGATGGGATAGGCTATGTGGAGTTGTATTATTGAAATCCACAATTTACAATAGTAGAACAGAGTACACAGGGCATATACCATATACAATACATATACATACGTACGTGGCGTATAATTGACAGGTAGGCAGATAGTTGCAGGTGTTAATAGATGTGAACTGCCTGACAGTGAGTGGTGCTCATAAATCACGAATAATAATAGTTTGGTGGTTGCTACAGTTGCATTGGTGTGTGCTGCAATGACGGTGACGACCGTCGACTGCGGCGTATTATATAAATTTTCGAAATTTCAATGTGGAATTCGAATATCTCTCACGATGCTGCAATTTATTAGTTATAGATGGTTAGTTATAGGTGCTGACGATGGTGACGGTAACGGTGGTAACGTTTATAGATGGCGGAGATTAGGTTATTTCAAAATAACTTTCGATAGGTAGGAGTAAAGCCAGTCATTTTGAAGTATTCACTTTGAAGTTTAGCTCCATAATTGCATGTTGCATGGTTGGGGTGGCGGACATTCATCGTATTGATGTATTGAGGTGAAGTATCTTTGATCTTCTATAAGTAGCTAGACAGAGTCCCAAATTCTGTGTTTGATGTCGTAATTACATTTACGGATTAAAAGTGGTAAGTTTTATTAGATGAATGGTCAGCCACCTCGGCTTCGATTGCAAATCCTTTGCTATGGACAATTTTTTTGAAAAAAATTTGGCCTAATGGTAGATTTTCTTTTGTATCACGAAACACTAATGTTTTACTGCACAGGGGTCCTACACATACATACATATGTATCATATATGATATGAATGGCAAAATGGAGTTACAGTTTAGCTCTAAATCCACTACCGGTTTCAACTTTCAGGTGGCTTCCAGATCAATGGCTAAACTGCGAGTGCTCCCGATTTCCATCAAGAAAAAAACTGTTCCGTGCTGCCAATAGCACAGGGTGCAGGATAAGTTAACTTTTGACAGCAAGACCAACACTAGGAAATTGACAAATTAGAAATAATGAGTATTTTACGTCTGTCGGAACTAGGGCTATATTTTACAACATCAATCCGATGTGCAAATATTCTCTACAAGACATTTTGCATAGAACGTTTCAATCACCGTATATTCGATCAATTTAAAATCAGAATAACAAAGAGGTTTACCTTCCATCTTCATCAGCAGAGCTAAGGCAAGACGTCTGGAAACGAACCAAGATCGATTAAATTTACTGTCTGCCGAATTCTCACGTACAAGTACGAGTACACTGCTTCCTCGTCTCTTTAAATATGGCAACATAGCATTTTTCGAACTCACAAACGGCCACTGATATTTATTTTTTGTCTTGAATAACTCCAAAAAACGCACGTTCATGTCTCATCACTGCAATCGCAACAGACCATTTATTTGTGTACTGACTTTTACGGGACCTTTTCCACAAAACGTAACACTTGATGATAGAGAAGCTAAGCGAAAGCAGGTCTTATTGACTTAAAGTCGAAGGCAAAAAATCAGAAGGCTTTGTTTCAAAACAGGTTCACTTACAGTAGCTGGCGCGATAGTGACTTGCCAAGACACTTTAAAGTAATTCGTTGGTGATACTCGTAGATAGGTAAAAGAGGTGTTTATCTTCTCATACAACATTCGCCACCCTCGCAGACAGGACCAAATGTTCGACTATCTAACTCATCAAGCGTTCACTTTTATAAAGCAAGAGCGAGAGAGATCAAAGTTTTGTAAAGGACGACTCTGATTCTTCAAATAAGTATTCACATTTCTAGAAGTTTGAACAAATCCCAGCAGCAGGACAATTTAAATATAGTGACATCTGTGTTACGAGTATTATGTTGCTTCTAGGTGATTTGACTGTGAATTCTCAATGCTGTCGTATCGTATGCGAATTTGCAGTTTGCAGGTGGCTTTTCCCAGAATTTTCTGCACTCTGAAGATTTGACATTTAAAAGATTTGCCGGGGCGGAAGCCATAATGGTATGTAGGCGCCGATATCTTTAGTCGTCCACACAGTACACCAACTAGGATTTTGTAGGCGAGATACCGATATACCCCGATAGCTCTGCAAGACATCGGATCGCTGCATACCTTTCCGCTTTTAGCTGATATTCCAATCATATTCCAATCGTCGGCCATTCGTTCGTGATATAGTACATGCTACTTACGATCCTCTCCTCGTCATGAACATCTAACAAATAAAGGGTTTTCCAATAGGGACTTGACAACTTTGAATTTAATTTGTGAACGCACTCTTTCACTAATCATCAAACTGTCACTGTCAATTTATTCAGTGAACTCAACATTTTCATCATGGTAAAGTACACGAATGAGCAATTATAAAAATTTTCTAATTCGGAGTCGATAACTGCAACTTTAAGAGCGTTAACTCCAATTTTCGGTCGTAATTCTCGCCCTAGTAGACAGGCAATAACAGGTTTAGTGCAAAAATTTGAGTCTACATATTCGTTGTGTGATGTTGCCGTGTCAGTGAGACAACGGGTTGGTCGAAGTGTCGAAAATATCGCTGCCGTTCAGGCATCCGTAGCAAACGATCCAAATCAGTCAATTCCACGGTGTTCTCAAGAATTGGGCATCGCTCAGACCACATTATGGCGTTTTTTGCGTAAGGATCTTGGTTTACACCCATACAAGATCAAGCTGACTCAAGAATTGAAGCCGATTGACCATTTGAAGCGACGTACGTTCTCCGATTGGGTTCTGGAGAAGATGCGCCAAGATGATGAATTTCATCGCAAAATCATCTTCAGTGACGAAGCTCATTTTTCGCTCAATGGGTTCGTCAATAAGCAAAATATGCGTTATTGGTCGGGTGAAAATCACCATGTGCTTCATGAATCACCACTTCATCCACAAAAAATAACTGTTTGGTGCGGTTTGCATGCCGGCGGCGTTATTGGGCCATATTTTTTCGTCGACGATAACGATTGTCACGTTACTGTGAATGGTCAGCGTTATCGCGCCATGATCACCGATTACTTTTGGCCCGAATTGGAAGATATGGACTTGGACGACATGTGGTTTCAACAGGATGGTGCCCCAAGCCACAGAGCACACTCTACAATCGATTTATTGAAGAGTAAGTATGGTGAGCGTGTTATCTCAAGAAATGGGCCAGTCGATTGGCCGCCTCGTTCGTGCGATTTAACGCCGCTTGACTATTTTCTGTTGGGCTACGTTAAGTCATTGGTTTATGCCAACACGCCGACGACGTTGGAAGAGCTCAGAGCCAACATTGAGCGCGAAATAGCGACCGTTTCGCCCGAAATGTGTGGCCGAATCGTTGAAAATTGGGTCCAACGAATCGACCGCTGCAAACGTGCCCGCGGTAGCCATATGAACGAAGTCGAGTTCCATTCATAAATGTTTTGATTGTACTTCAAGCTGATAATAAAGTTTTTGAAATATCTCAAATGGTTTGCGTTTTATTTAAAAAAAAAGTTGTCAACTCCTTTTGGAAAACCCTATACAAGAAATTTTGTTTAAATATGTACATTCACAATTCTTTGCCGGTCGATGACAAGATTCCCCCACTGTTTCGCAGAGTCAGTCTTCTGAGTCAAGCAATTTACTTTCTTGTAACAGCTTCACACTTTTTGTTTGCTTTTGATTCTTAGCTTTCCTTGAGCTCGAAAACAGCGAAGTCACTTTTTTCCTCCTTTCTTCTCTCTCTGTATTTATCCCACGTTGCCTGGGTTATAGTCAAAGTTGGTTTGAGTTACGTAGTCTTGTAGCATATGGTAGGCAATGGTATATTACAGAGTTGTTCAGTTATAGTCTCTGACTATTTTCAGAGTTTTTAGGCATCCAATATTGAACCTCCTTTTTGTTGGTTGATGCAATGATCCACTCTAAAAGTTTTATTACGAGGGCATAAGTACTGCTTATCCTTGTATTATTAGCTGCCTCAACATCTGTTATTCGAAAATCGTTATCGGTTTTGAAGGCTGTGCTTCCCAATTAAACTGCCAAACACGACTTCCTTGCTGATTTTCGTACTTCGGTCGGACTCTGTACTATCCGTCTTGGATAGGATCCTCATCTTTATAAGTAATACCGTATGCACTACAACCAAGTACCAAGTTTTGCCACTCCGAATCCATATCCAGAATTTTGCATATTCTTGTTCTGATCTAATTGGAATCCAGCGAACTTTCTGTGTCGCATTAATGTCCGCCTTATTGCGAGTAAGATTCTCAAGTTGTTCAATAGCTTCAGGAGACTACAATGCTCTAAAACTCGAGGAGTATAGTACAGTATAGAGGAGTAGTACAGAGGAGGTACCATATCAGTTTGGATTGTAAAGTGACGAGAATTTTAACTGAAATGTTGCCTGGTTAAGACCAGTTAGGAGGTATTCTCTAACCCGAACGGTGAGTTTGGGGTGGTAATCCTTCGCACTCGCCAGTGTACGCACCATAAAGAAAACATTGTTTAGCTGACTCGTTCGCCGATTCGCCATATGATTTTCTTTAGCTTAATTTTTGAATCCAACTCGAAAATACAGCGCAACAGAGAAAGACTTTCCTTCTATATAGTGAACATATGAAGGACTTCAACAGATGTACATATTTATGTATGTGAAACCTTGCTAAATGAGAGTTTGAACCGCAAGGCCACTATTGACTTTTGTGCATTTAAAAACTGAAAAAGTTTTAGATTTTGATAAACAGTATTGTAACTGTTATCTAATAAAACTCACCAAGGTTCATATATTGTATTGTTGGCAACTAATTACCCAAATATAAATTCTTACCTGAAAAGAAAAAAAAAAGAGAAAAAAATTGTTAATTAGGTTCATATACAGTTTGACGGTAGAAAATGATTTTTTAATGACCCTTTATGGTCTTAATCGAAAAGCTGTGGGGCCTTGAAAGCATATGCAAGATATTCGGATCTAAAAAAATCTATCTACACCTTCTTCCCTAACCTCTCAGAAATAGTTTGCCCCCCAGATACTATTTACACTTTATAACGACCGTGTAATCTATTCATTATGACCTCGTATTCATCTAATTACCCTTCCATTCCGGATAAAGAAATCACTTGTGGATTTGAATGTCCAACATCTTAATTACAAAACTTTACATGACCTTCCAGTGGCTCGGCTCTACAGCAAAGTGTCTCCTCATTTTGACACCAATTAACTATCCCTACCTTGGCTGTAGTTTTCTGTATCCCTACTCAAGTTTTCACAAAATTGGATTGACATACATAGAATATATGTATACTCGTGCATACATGTGTATGAAGGCCACGTGCGTTATACAAACTATGGATTTAGAAAAGAGAGGGGGGTTTTTTTTTCACACTTACGCAATATGCCCTAAAAAATGAATGAAGCAAAGCGACAAGATAATAAAAATAGAAATACGAGTAAAGTGACACCTTCTATGCGTACTATTTGCTGTCATCTTGTTTACAGAATTTTACCTTTTCTACTAGATACACGTACTACACTACACCACTTAAGGGTAGCCATTTGTGTCATACAACAAAAATAATCACCATGGCCCAGGAGATTTTATTTGAGAGATTAGTAGTGACACTTTACCAAGTTGCGTCAACTACATTGACTTAAGTGTGTCAACTTTATTACAAATGTGACATTTTAAAATTGAACACACACAGTAGTCACGGATATATCGACCAATAGATACGGACATACGAGCACCCTTTGAGAACGAACTGTACGTAGCATTCAATTCCAAAGATTTTTCATTCAATTATCTACAGCAAGGGAATATGGAAGAGATTGCATTTCCAACACAGTAGACTGTAGTCAGCAATTGACCAGAGTGCATCCAGCATCCAATGTTGAGCATCCAGTACTTTTGCATCTTTTCCTCCATTCACTAAATTGGAATCAGAAGTTCACAAAGAATTAATTAAATTCGCTGTCATTCAACTTTTACGTACTAGCAAAATGGATGGAATGGATGGATTTTTTTTTCCTTTTTTTTCTTTTATAACTTCAGATTCGTACTCATCTCCATCCCTTGTGTGAAAGCCAATTTTTTGTCAGGACTTCTGTAGCTATAGACCGATTAAATAGAAAAGTCTGTCAAATGTAATCGAAATTACAGGGTGTCCACGTACTTCTATAGATTGTAAAAAACTATTTGGCAAATAATTGGACAGCTGTGGGTGTTTTTCAACAATTAAATTTAATTCGGGAATAAACTGTCAAAAATGTCGCATGAATGGGAAATTGGAAATTGGACCCCTTCTTTTGTCCTTTCCCATGTAATCGTATCTTCTCGGACGGCGAACAGGCTTCAAAGACGTTCTTACTTCTATACTGAACACACCATTTCTTATTGGGGTCTTCATACCTATTATAAATAGGATACGAATTCATCTCCACTGTTACACTAGACAGTTAAAACTGACAGACTCTAGCTTATTCTAAAGCCATTTGATTTGAGGGCATTAACCCTTGCTACACACGCTGATCCTCATGAACATAGGAGATACTAAAGTTAACATGGCTTTTACGCGATTCCATAGCATTGAGATGAACTTACGCACCTATTTCTTCTTGGCATTAGCTCTAGAACCAAAGTATTCATATGTACCTACATCAGCCAGTTCCTTATTCATACACCTACTAAATTTTATGATCCGCTGTCGAAGTCGGCTAATACACTTGGGTTTCACAATGGTTTCTAATGACGTAAGGAAAAAATGAGGTTCCACAAGGATGTATATTTAGACCTAAACAGATAAATTGCAGATACGACTAAAACCAGTTTAAATTATTGTAGGTCCCAAAATTGAGGTAAGATTTTGACAAAGAACTAAGTTGTTCCTAAATCTTTTATTTATTGTAAAAAATAGAGGCCCAAATAGACAGTAGAAGCCTTGGTTAGCTTCATTCGACAATAGTATACTTTATGCTTGGGCATTTGATGGCAATAGTCAATGTTTTTAAAGTAAACACTTGTCGTGTTACTATCGCTCTCACTGGCATTTGATGACAGAAAAATTTTTAAATAAACTATGCAATAAGATGTTCAACAAGTTTCTAATAAATTCAGTAGTCTTCTTCTTTTCCTTTTACTAGCCCTTTCCTCGCTACACGAACTTATGCATAACGAGTTTCCCATTTTTACTGCATCGCTACTGATCCGCTTATGGGGTTGGCTAATGTCGCAGATCGTACAACGCGTCTGCATACTGCTCGGTCCTGTATCGCTTCGGCGGTTAGCCCCAGGCGTTGTTGTGCATTTGCCATCTGAGCAATCCAGGAATTCTTTTTCCTACCTAGTTTTCTTTTAGTAGGAGCGACCGTAGTTGATAATGCCTTCTTAACGTAATTTTCCGGAGATCTTCTTTGAACGTGGCAATACCAGCTAATTGTATCCGACTCAAGTTGTTCGATTATCGAATTCTTTATGTGTAGACTTCCTCTAATGTGCGTAGATCTAATGCAGTCGCGTTAGACATCCTTAACATTTTCATCTCTGCTGCCGTCATTTTATTTTTAAGCGCTTCGTATATTGTCCAGCACTGCGAACCATATGTAAGAGCTGGTCGAACCATCGTGGTGTAAAGTTTTCCCTTCAATTTAGGTGGAAATTTTCAGTCACAGAAGATTCCCGAATTTTCTCGCCATTTCATCCACCCCACACTTACTCTGTGCCTTACGTCGTCGTCACATTTCGCTTCTACGTTAACGATCGATCCTACATACTTGAACCTAGTGGTTTTCGGAAGAACTATTCCGTCCAACATTATATCTGGAATAGGTCGCAGTGGATCCGAAAATGGGCAGGTCAAATGTTCCGTCTTTGAGCGACTTATTTTAAACCCGTTTTTCTCTAGGGCGTCTTTCCATTAGGACGTTTACTTAGGACGTTTTGTAAATCTACGACATTATCGCTTAGAATAACTGCGTCGTCGGCGAAGAGAATCGATGTTACATTTGCTTCGTGCATGCAATCTTTCAAAAGATAGTCTAGTACCACTTTAAAGAGAAAAGGGCTAAGAACGCTTCCTTGATGCACTCCGACATTTACCGGAAATTCTCTCGTAAGTCCGGCGGTACATTTAACAGCAGTTTTGACGTTTCCATACATGTCTTGTATCATTCGTATATACGTCTTGAGACCTCAACGCGGTCCATATGAGATCTCTAGGCTGAGATCTCTAGGCACACGATCGAATGCTTTTTCTAGATCAATAAATACCATGTGCAGATCTTTAATATTAATATTCGCAAGCTTTGGATTGCGTCCACCGTCGATCTTCATTCCACGAATCCACACTGGCTATCGTCGAGCTTTATGATTTTGCGAAGACGTTCGTTTGAAACTCTTTCAACGATTTTCATCGTGTGTGACATCAGCTTGATTGAGCGGTAGTTGTTGCATTCTCGCCTGTCGCCTTTGTATAAAGGAACCAAAAAGCTACTTCTCCATTGATTCGGCATAGTTTGTCCGCATTTTATTTTATTCAAGAGTTTCGACAGCCATTCACTGCCGATACATTCCATCTTCGACCAAAACTCTGATGGGATGTTGTCTGGTCCCGCCGCTTTCCCGCGTTTCATTTTTCCGATAGCTATACTTATTTCTTCTGTTGAAAAGTCAGCAACTTCTTCTTCGAATGGATCAGCTGCAGGGACGCGATCACGTGGAAACTGTTTGTTAAGCAGGTCCTTACAGTATTCAAGCCACCTATTACAGATGTCCTTTTCGTTTGTTAGTAAGTGCCCGTAGGAGTGAGTCTTTGATGTATTTTGGCGACGTTATTTCTATCGCATTTTTTCGCCTTTGCGCAGCAAGTTTAAAAATATTTGGCACTTTACTATTGCACGACGTTTGAACTTCTTGAATAATAAATTCAGTAGTCATAGTTTAGAAACTATTGATGGCGGCCATAGTGATGAACTCTCATATCAGTTAAAGAGACCAAGTCTTTTGGTGAAAATATAATTATTTGCCATTTGAAATTGTTTCAAAGATAGTGGCGGTTGGTGGTTTCTTTTCTATCATCTACGTGTGTACTCCATGTAGCTTCTGCAGAGGTAAATATAAGGGATATTCAACCGTATATGACTTTGACGCTTTAAGAGAACACATTTACCTAAATTAAACAATTTTGCGATGAGCTTAGATCAAAGGATAGCCAAGTGTACGAACGCGTCAGTCCGACATTTTCTTTCAAATATATATGTCAAGCTTACTGAAATACCAATTGTTTGCATCGGTTTTACTACTGAAATTCCAAACAACACCAGTGTTTTACGTAGGTGAAAGCTTAAGACCATGGCGCGACATCGCACGAGAGATCGAAGCAATGCATCGATCAGGGCCCTTCCCTCCAGTACCAGATTCAAAGTCCTATGTAAGGCATGAACTTTCCCGAGGAAAGTACCTATATATTACCTCCAACATCGAGATTACCTTCTGGACCGGACATATTGGGAAAGCAGGAGCTTACATTCCCTACGGGACAAATGGTTCACCTCCGTTGAGGACACCCAATCAACATTTGTCAGCGGGAGTCCCTTTCTAATCTTGTGGGCAATACCGCGTCGTATCGCCTTCAAATCAAGGGGTGTTTCCCCACAGCTCATGTAGTGCATCCATCGATAGCGTTCGACAGACTGGTAAGCAGCCACGCAAGGTTACTCTGGCAAGACAAGATCCGACGACAACCACATTCAGAAATTACGTTCTTATACTAAGCAGATGCCTCAAATGTTGCACAGGCAACAAAGCGACAAGGTACACAGTACGAGTGAGAACCCAGTCAGTCCGTAGAATGGTCGTGGTGTAGTGGTAGTAGCAAACGCTTCTCACTCGGAGGGTCCAGATTCGAATCCTGCCCATGGCAAGTCAGTTTTTCATTGTGTAATTGGAACTCAGACAGAAAAATTCTGCGTGTGAAGGCATAACACTGTGACACGTAGATTTGGCTGTTGTAGATTTTCAAGCACAAAAAACAAGTGTGAATTATTTATAACCTTCGAATCACTCTGAGTGAAGAAAAAACTCTCCGTCCTATTCGGACTCCCACCCCTGGAGAGCAAACATAGAAACCAAATACACCTGAGTTTCAAACCACTACAAAAACAATTTTCCCTTCTCCTTCTTCTATCTTTCCGCCCGCGCCCTGGCAACAGTAAAAGGGTATCTAACCCCTTAGGCGCGCGTAAATTATAAAAAAAAAAAAAAAATTGTCTCGCAACACTCAGCAGCCGTTCTCTTAGCTGGGTGAGCAGAGGTAGGAAATTCATCCACTCACCTATCGTTATGCCAAGATATTTAACTTTAGCCACATACTCGTACCCAAGGTTAACACAATTCAGGCGTATTGTGGGAGCCCGACGAACTGCTTGCAATGAACCATGAAGCAACAATGTCGCAGCCTTCTCCCGAGAAATGCTGACACCTACGGGTACACTTTCGCCAGTCCGTCGACTATTGGTAGCACCCTCGCTCCTATTCTTTCGAGTTCAGCACGGTACTGACCTTCCAGAAGGAGAAGCAGATCATCAGCACATGCGCATCGTCTGCAGTGTGGATCCAGCATAAGGTTTCATATAAATGGACCAGAAATGGACTCACGAGGGCAACATCGCTCTACTCTAGATCTAACCCTATCACGAGGAGGCTACAAACGCGCTCGTAGCAGGGAAATAGCTTCCCCATAACCCAATTTCATAGCAGTACAGCTCGCGCAACCTGGTCAAAGGCACTATTTGAGCAGTCTAACTTCATTAGCTTGGCCACTCGGTATTTTCTAATTCATCGAAGGCTATGCCCGAGCGTTGGAGTCAATCAGTTCTACATATCAAGCAATGTTCGATGTTCAGTTTATTAAGTTGTTTTCTCTTTCAAAACCAGGACAACGGGATCAAATATCTTCATCGGCTTTCCAACAAATCTCAACTTCAGTCTCATAAAGTAGGACAGGGATGATTGAGATCAAAATGCACTTAGTTCTTCTGAATAGGGCTTTATTGCACAATTGCTATTTTAATTCTGGGGGAGTGTCAAATTTGATGAGTAGGCTTTCTGGGTCTTAACCTTCACCAATAGGGATCGTTCAGATTATTGCCGAAAAGTTTTTGCCGTACATACAATATGGTAGATATGATCGTGTATGCATTACTATAAAGAAAAGATACCTAGGTGCCTCATTTCCAACTTCTTATACGCAAATCCTCTTTTTAGGAAACCTATGTTTTTCTTTTGTTTTTGGTCATGGAGTTTCCGACCTTGTTCCAGGACATTATCTATACGACGTATCTGGTCCAATATTGAAGCCGATATACTATACTGACGCAGGTTATGAAAAGCGTCTGTTACCACTACGTTCTTGAATCGATATCCTCGACACATATGGTTGATTTTTGTGCGACAATTTGGATACGTAGGAGATAATGGAAGCTCCATTGATTCCGTTGGCTCAAAACGTAAGAAAAAAGATTAAACGAGAAGAGGAATACGCAAAAAAGTTGAAGAGAACTTAAGGCAATAAGAGTGGGGCAGAATATACCCTTTAGCGTCTAGGTGTAGTTGAAGCTAATGAAGCCACAAAGTGCGGTTTCAGAGTGTCATACCACCCGAATATCAGTCATTTGGAATTGATATGAGCTTTCTCTCAATGTCTAAGGACCCGAAATCTAAACATTAAACTGCCTGAAGACATCGTCGGAACCTTAAACGAAAAACAAGAAAACAATGACTGTTTTACGCGAAATCACATACATATGCACCTAGTATGTAATTGCATTATTTATTTAACAGTCAACATTTGTAGTGTTGTTTTTATGCTGCACCATTTCAGGAGTTGTAAAACTGATTGTTTATATCTAGAGACTAAAATCTCCAACCGCTGCATTTTCAGAAAAACAAATAAACGGTTTCGGTTAGAAAACAAGTGACAACCCATCACCGGCTTCATCACACACTTCAACATCCAAACTCTTAAAAGGTATCGCAAACGAAATTGCTTCACAAGATGTTGTTTACCTATCCTATCATACGAGTAGTAACCCTATTGACATTCTTAAACATTTGTTCTACCCTTACGTTCGTTTACTGTCTGCCAGTACAAAGTGATTGCACATTGCTAATGTAAAACACATTCAGACGACGACAACGACAACGACAATGACGACAACCCTCAGAGTTTGCTTAGGATAATGGATATCGTGTTGTCTACTGAAAATTTCACAACAGCATTCCTGTGTCGTATACGCAATTCAATATGAGAAAATGGTTTGCACTCATCAAACCGCATCTCATTCTAAAAAGCATGAAACCGTCAGCTTTCAAATTTATTACGAACAATAAGAAACAAAAAGAACAAAAACAGAATACCGAAACTCAAACAAATAAAATGTGACCATGTGACATCAATAAAAATGAATTTAACGAACAAATCACCCTGTGAGCTGTGACTAAACACCACCATCAGTAGTCGCACTGTCAGAATGAGTGGATGCAACCCGAACAACACTGCATATTCGTAAAGTTGTGACTTTGAACAAAAAAACAAAAAAAAAAGCAAAAACAGAATGCCAACACAAATAACAACAAAAAGCCAACTGGGGGGAACGACTGTCCGTGACACCTTTCTGTCGGATTTTGCCTTGTCGTTAGTCGTTATTCGTCAGTCGTCATTGTCGTTTTTGTCACTCTATGAGTATTAGTACAAGTGCGAGTATGAATACGAATACCAGCAGTAGATACTAAAAGCGTTCATTCTAGTTCTATCCATATCGAACGTTCTGAGGAACTATTATTAGTTTCTCAACTAGAGAACTGATTAAATCTATCCATCTATCCATAGCTCTCACATGGCGAGTTACGAATTATTGATTTAATCGAGACACAGCGATGGCGCATTCGACAACTGCAATATGATACATAAGCACCTTGCCATAGGCGACCGACTCTAGTCGACTCTGCCTGACTGGGCTGACCGACCATACGGTCGAGAATGCAAGCCGTTTACAGCTTAATTGAAGTGAAAATGGTGGCAGAAATCATGTCAGCCGGCCCGAGAAGCAATTAATTATAATAATGGATTGCGAAAAACCCTGAAAAGGAATACGAGCACTACTAGATGTAGATTCAGATGTATCTGTGTATTTGTGTTCTATACAAATAGACACGATGTAAAGCCTTTTTTTTATATACATACGTAATCCAATTAAGCTTAATTGACTCTCGGTGCGCTACGGCAATTTGTTTGGCGCGCATATCTCACCGATGCCAACGTGAGCCAACAACACAACAGCCAACCATTCGACAGATACTTGTAGATAGATATTTCATAATGGAAAACAAATTCTCCTCACTTGTAATACTCGTATGTATGTTAATCAATTAAAAATTTTATTTTTATTTTCCTATTTTTTTCTCTGATTCGATTCGATAGAATCTTACGTTGCTTATGCGCTATTGTTGCGTAACGGTAAGTGAATGCATATGCACAAAGTGGTACAGAGTGCTTATGTGCTTTTATATGTTACAAGTGCTAGACGTCTTGTGGCTTAACATAGGTTGACACCGAAATGAGCAGATGTGAAATCTGGGTCAATCGTTTTGGATACTTTAACAAAGTCTGTGCAACTGTTTAAGATTAGTCTTGGCCTCCGGACTGAAGAAATGATCCTAAATTGTAAAAACTTCTTTTTAGTTACAGAATATAGGGCTCTGAACCTTGTTGAACGAAATCACCTACAGTCTTCATATTGCCCACCGGGAAATCTTCATCATTTACTTTATTTACATCTGAATCAGAGTGAAAGCTCTCTAAATCAATCCCCTTATGTGAATGGACGTTAACTTGGAAACTGATTTAACTGCTTGAATTTGAACAGATGAGGATAAGAAGTCTTTCCGCGCTTGGACCTCCAATTTAAGAAGTGCAGTGGCAAATCTCAATGCATGTCTTGATGCAGTTCTACTCCCCGAAATCTTTCGAATCTCATTTGGAACTTATTGTTTTTATGACTTGATTTCCGACAACCCTCGTTGAACACTGGGTAAACAACTATTTAGATTAGCCTCCGGTCTTTCCACTCTCGGTTTCTTAATGTGGAGACGTGAGTGCATGTACTTCTTATTAGATCACGTTTCATCACGCCCACTGTCGTTCTCATCGCTGTCATTTTCCCTTTATATTTTTCGTACATAGTCCAACATTGCGATATGTCAAAGTCTGACGAACGACCGTCGTGTATTTTTTTCTGCTACGAAATACTGCAGATTGTTCGCCCTAAATCAATATGCTATGCGACACCGTCATCGCAATTTCCTTGATGATAAACAACTGAGTCTAGGTGAGGGTAGGTAAGAGTGGCTGTTAGAAATACCAACCCACTTAGGCCTATTGGCCCATTATAATGCCACGTGGATCTATGATCCTCTTACTAATGGAACCAGTTTGAACTTATGATGAAGCGTAGGAGACTGTTTACGTCTATATTTTTTAGATCGTTTAGGCCGTTGTAGAAGAAAAGAGAGCTGGACATGTACAGAGTAGGTGGAGGATTGCCTCTTCCTCTTCCTCGTCCCTTCTTCTACAGAAATCATTTATAAAAGCGCCAAGCCTTCTTGCATGCTCGCCTATGAGGCAGTGTCCAGTGATGACACCTATTATGGCACTGAAATGTTTCCTATTTAGGACGATCAAACACTTAGAGCGATTCAGATAAAGCTTTGGCCAGATTTGTTTGGTTGCTAGACATGTTTGTCCAACAGTCCACCTAAGGTCTGTTCTTTTATTGCCATCCAACTTTAATGTTAGATTGCACGTAGCGATTGGTATACCTATAGTACCCTTTTCCCGTAGAATAGGTAGAGTGGTTCCAATTTTGTCGAGTTCATCGGCTCTGCAGTTCCCTGGAATGTCTCTGTGGCCCGGCACCCAACAAAGGTGAATGTTGAACTGCTCTGCCATCTCCATGAGAGATGATCTGCATTCAAGGGCGATTTTAGAATATAATGGGACCGAGTCCAGGGACTTGATGGCGGCCTGACTATCCGAAAAGATGCGGATATTCTTTGCAGATATCCCGTTTTTCTTCAGGCAATCTTCTTTAATCGCCAAAATTTCCGCCTGGAACACGCTACAGTGATTTGAAAGACGGAAAGAGAGGCTTAGACTTACCTTATCTGAGAAAACACCGCCACCATCTCCGCTAACGGTTTTAGATCCATCTGAAGGGGAAGCTTAAATGGAAGTTTTTGTCAAACCAAAGTTCAGGTATGGTGTAATCGATGTTCTCTGTGAGGATTCCTAAGGTGTTAAGAATGTTGGCGTGACCAAATGCAGTCGCAGCTACTTGCCTGCTGAAGATATCGAGGGGTGTCAAATGAAACCTGTGGAAAAGCTGCTGCGCTTTTATATTAGGAGAGCGTTCCGTCTACCCCCCAATACTCCTAATCGAAACAGGTCAATCTTCATTTTGAAACTGCACGTGGATTATGTCCTAAAGGTGCTAAAATGGATGACTTCCGTTTTCCGAAAAAAAATAGAATGGCTACAGATGGCAAGAAAGAGTGCAATCGATATACAATGCTCAGTCCAAATGAATTGGAAACCTCAGATATACCAGATGTTAGCTACTATAGATGAGAGATAGGTCGTCCTTCGTTGAACATCGTTCATCGAATGGTTTACAGCAGCCTAAATGTCAACCTGTGTGAAATTAACTATTTTCATACTCGTTATTCAAATGGCCGCCTCGGCTTTGCTGGCAGTGCTTCAATCAGCCGGTCTGATTTTTGATGACTCGGTCCAATATGTGCGGCGTTATTCATTCCAGCAATAGTGTGTCGAATGTTGACCTCGAGCTCGTCCAAAGTGGTTAACTTTTTAGCGTAGACTAAGGACTTGACGTAGAACCAGAGAAAATAATCGAATGGTGTCAAATCGCATGATCGCGGCGGCCAATTGATGAACGCTCGACGTGAGATGACACAGTAGCCAAATTTTTCCTTCACAACTTCGAGTGTTGCGTCACTTTTATTATATGTAGCGCCGTCTTGTTAGAACCACAGCTTGGATATATTGATATTGTCGAGCTCTGACCACAGAGAGTCGGTTAACATCACTCTATACCTGAGGCCATTGACGGAAACGTCTTCATTTCGCAAAAAATAAGGTCCGATGATGCCGCCACACCATAAACTGCACCAAACAGTCAATCTTTGTGGATGCTTTGATGCTTTGATGCTTGGCCTAACACTTGCAGATTGTGTATGCTCCAATAACAGCAATTTTGCTTGTTGACATAGCCGCTTAGCCAAAAGAACTCACGGCGTTGTCTATGATCGTCTGGCTTCAATTCTTGCGTCAACACAATCTTCCAATCTTCTACGAATGTAGTCCCAAATTCAACCGGAAAATAAGCCACGTTGACTCTCTGGTGATGCCCAATTCAGCTGATCGGCGTCGAATCGAAATTTCTGGGCCTTCTTCGATATTAGCCGCTACGGCTGCTATGTTTTCTTCATTTTGCACTAATCCGTGTCAAGTTGGTAACTTCAGATCGAAAAGAGTGTTCTCACACTCAAACTTTTCCACGGTGGCGACGAATTGCTTGTACACTGATGACAATCGACCTCACGACGAAATTCACGTTGCGTATTTACAACTGAGCCGGAATTATGAATTTTTTTAGTAATTTCCACACATTCGGCAAGCGAAACTTGCAGCCTTACAGAATATTTTGACAGCTGGATGTCACTGGGAACTTTGACAGCTGCTGAAACATAACAATTGAAAAATGTTACTACCTACTCCACAAAACCTATGACCAAAGTCCAAAGTATGACGAACAAAACGTTTTAGGATATTTAAACGCTGAATTGGTGCAATCTGAAAGCATACCCTACCCACGTTTACAAATAGAGACCGACCAATTGGTTTTGCTGTGGGGCGTAATATCACTACAGCTAACACACGGATTTTTTACCTCAATATACACAAAGTGACATGACAATCACCAGATTTACAGACAGTCAATCATGTTGTGATTCCGAGCAGCCAATGTAGAATCGCATCATTATCATCTAGTTCCAGCATTCGGATACTTCAAATGCTGCAACAACAAAGAAATACTGTGATCATATCTAATGTTGAACAGCTGCGATTACAACAAACAACCAGAACTATTGCCAAATACGCATTCCTCATTCCTTTGGCAACTCCTTGCAATCTGCATTATGTGCTCCAGATCAATGCCATAATTGCTAAGCCGTCAGACATACTGCATATGATGTGCTGAACTTCACCTGATCTGGATGGAAACTCTTTATTTGATAAGACTGCAGGGAAACATATGTACCAAAATAACTCGTTTATGAAGCGACGTCGCATAGAAAAACAAGGCTTCTCCGAAAGAAAAAATAAAGAGCATGAGAAGTGAGCGAACGAAGCAATAGGGAGATGCTGCTCCAGCACCAACGTCCGGAAGTTTCAGCAAGAAATAAAAAGGACGTACTCGTACCAAGGCAACAAGACTCGAATACCTCTAGTGAGTAAAAGAAAACTTAGTTGTTACCGTCTGTGGTGAGAGTAGGGACTGCAGATTGTTAAATGTCAGAGACGAACTATTCGAAAACCTCATCGAGCTATTTAAGACAGAATGAGATGATCTGGTAAAAAGCAACAACCAACTCATTTCTAAGATTTGATGGAAGGAAAGTAAGCCTGAGGAATAGAACCTCAGGAACCTCAAACTCTTTCGTTAGCATAGCGTATAAGATATTGTCTTACGAGTATGTTATATGCCTGAAACCATGTGAAAAAAGAAGACGTTAACTTTAAAGTAATAAGAAATCTTATTATTATGATAGCGACATCTTATTATTTAGAAATAAATTAAGGCTGACTTAGCCTTGAGTAATAAAAACTTATGAAGAAACAGAATGTCTAATGCCGCAGAGGGAGTAGACAGTAAGGCATGCTGTTCTTTGTATTCTACTTAGTTTAATGCAGTTGACTGCATATTCTAAGGCCGTCCACCAGACGACCACTCCATAATTAGGTATCGGTCTTATGACCGAGATGTATAGACAGTGGGTTATGCGAAGTTGAAGGCCCCATTTATTTCCAATGGCTTTTTTGCAAGAGAATACAGCTATTGTAGCTTTATTGACTCTTTCTTGAATGTTCGGTTTCCAGTTTAGTTTCCTGTCAGAAATGAGACCCAGATATTTTGCTGTATCGGAGAAAACTAAACTGGTACCGTTTATTGAAAGAGGATCTATGATTGGAATTTTATATTTCCTGGAAAAGAGGACAAGATCAGGTTTATGGGGGTTTATTCCCAATCCACAGCGATCTGCCCAAACCTGAGTCTAAGTATTTAAATATTGTATTTCGTACTTTGGGACGATCATTTAGTAGATGTCAGGGGTTGACTTGAACACTGCGGCCTAAGGACCGCTCCAAAACATCATGTTTAAGCTCCAGTTAACTCAAACAACATTAGTGCCTGAATCGACAGAAGAATTACTCTTGGAATTTACTGTTTCCGTGAGCTAAGGAAACTACTAAATATTCATATCAAAGCTCTAGCGAGAGCAACCACATTAATTGCTCTATCATACAAGACCATGGACTTTTACCCAAGCAAATTCGTTGATCTCGTTTTTACGGATGGAGAATGGATAGATACTTATTTAATATTTTAACCTCTCAAAAAAAAAAATGTGTGTAGCATCTGAATCAACAGCTTCAGACTTATCATTTTGACTTGCTTCCTGTTGTAGAGCTTGCAGATTGGTTGAGCAAATAAAACTGCTCTGGGAAAAGTCTACGCTATATCTATATACTCGTATATGGATGCTATATCCGTACTGGCTACTAAATCATCGCTGGTGATTGTTTGCAGGCAACCCTAATCCTAATGCATGGATGGATTGGTGCACATAAAACAGGCTTCAGTTAATCCTCTCAATACTGAGGTGACTGATGTAACCCATTTAGAGGTGAAGGCCGTCACAATACTTTCTTGGACTAAGCATATAGCGTAGAAGGGCTGCTGGCTTTCTTGCGGAGTAAGAGAGCTCTCTGCAAAACATAAACGACTGTCTCGCTGGGACAGTGTCTTATGTTGAAAGAAGATTTCACGCCAATACGTCAATGGCCCTTTCAACAGACTACAAAAAAACGGTATGTCTTGGGGCTGCACTCCCAAAATCATATTCTACTTAAATAGATAGTCTTTGGTTGAACTTGGGTCGGAGTTTCGATAAACTTGTGCGAAGACCGATCTAGAATCTTCCACTTCGTGGTGGTTGACTACCTTGTTCGGTAAGCTTCCATCTGTTTTTCAAGCAGGGATCAAGCCAATCTTGATGATAATGAACCACTTTGTGAAAAAAAGATGAAGAAGGAAAATTATCAGCTCCTCTTCTGACAGCCAACTTGAGCCTAGCCGTGGATCTTGACTCTTTTATATGTCGGGTTAGGTTTATGGAGCATTCATCCGTTTTTGTCTGGCTAACGTCCGCTGCAGGTACTTAGTGCTGGATTATATTATGATATAACCAAAGTTTTGTTCATTTAATTTTGTATCTATTCGCATCATTGTGTATTAATGTGCGCTATTTTCTAGGCCTATAAATCTATCTATGACTTCAAAATAAATACATATGTACTTTTCTGTGAACTGAAGTTGTGAGAATCTTGCTGGGATACTAAAGGCAGCATTACAAGACTAATCGTTATGAAATTGGGTATGTTTTGGAGGTTCACCGTTTAAAATAAAAGCCTAGGATGAAGGATGAAGATTTTGTGGAAGTTACCTACTCTGCTTTCACTATGTAACCTAAAAAGTGCAGATTCTGGCAATATGCTGGCAATTTATACAGGCAACTGCCGACGTGGTAATTTCAACAGGGTCCTAGTGAACAACATACTCGTATAATCAAAGTTTCTTTGTTTTCCCTCGGCTATACAACTACGAATCATTTAAAATTGGAAGTCGTCCATTCTTCATTTCGAATATGCAATCGCACCCCCCTCCTAAGGCTGCTGATCTAATTCTGAATCATCAAAAGCGCCACAAACTTTCGTTCTCATTTGCCAAGGGTCATAACAATGCATTCAATACTTCCAGCTGGTCATTCACATTCCAGCTTCTCATCAACAAGTTTACTATTCCTTGTCCCCGCTGATTTTCCAAAACAAAAAAAAATATGTGTATTCTCTCATTTGACTGTCTGGTAACGCTTGTCTTGTCATTCATCCGCACATCTCGGTTCCATCACGTAAAAGACATAAAAACAAGAAGCAGAAAAACTCAAGCATATTACTCCGGAGAATAATGGTGGCATAATGCACTCAATTGTGAAATTTATGGTCTCGCCATCGCCCCACCAAGAATGCCACTTAATCTTTTTCACACTGCTCCTCCATTGATGCTGCTCCCTTCTGTTTCTGTTTCAGTCCCCGATTCTGATTCCGTATCTGTAGCTGTGTTTATATTTCTCGTGGTTGGTTGTTCTTTGTTGCGGGGGATTCCACGCTGTTCGACAACAATAACCCAACGAAACGACAAAGCGCCACAACTGAATGGTTCTACTGCTCCATGTACTGGTGTTGGCACTGTTACTACTAAAGCCGTTCCAGCTGATGATGGAAAGGGCCAAAACTGATTCCAAATGCTGGTGATGACGTTCAAGCTATTTCATGCGTTGTGACATTTGTTCATGATGCGATACAACGACAAATGTCCTTATTCGCTCCAACAGAATGCTATCGAGCGCATAGAACAAAGTGTGCAGACCGCCTTAGCGTGCAATTCATTCTTCTCGTGTGAACTCAAGTTCAAATTGCTCATAAATTTTCCAAAGTTTTATGGACCCATAAACTGGATTTTCTATTTGAGATTTGAATTCCTTTTTCTTAATCAAATTCAAATAAATTGTCAAATGCAATAAATTGCGATTCATTCAATCAGGATTTGAAGATGATAAGGATAGTAGAACGCAGCATACAGATAGGTGTACATATTCGTATTTGCATTCGTATAATGTGTATCCATTATACGGCGAAAATTTGAATCGCTCAACAACCGTTACCAACAACGAATAGCCTTGATGTGTTGGGGCTGTGTTGATGAAATTCAGTCAAGGATTCAAATTCGAACACAAACAACATTCATCGGTGTGTATGCAAGGACACTGGCATGATGGTGCAAGAGAATTTAATTTAAATTCCCCATTGAGGTTAGGTCATGCTCTAGTTTGTTCGGATTGCCCCAGTTCTCTACAAAATTTTTTAATCCTTGTTTTTTGTTTTTTTTTGTTGAATGTACGGAACCTCACGTCAGCGGTGGTGGAGGGGAGGGTAGAAGAAATCGATATTTATTCTCAAAACTAGACACATTCAGCATGATTTATATTTTGCCAGAAGTACCGACTAAGAAATAAGACAAAAGTGGAATATAACGATGTTACCAGAAAAACGTGACATAAGCGATGACACTATGTATTTAAATTTTGAGGAGATTTATTAATTTTGTGTTAAATTAACTCGACACGAGCTGAATGGTTCACAGAAACGCCCTAGCGAACGAATTTGTATGATGAAGCCGACGATGACATCAGAAGAGAGGTCTAACTTATGAACTTCAGAACGGAATCTGGGAAGCTCCTTAGGGGTATGACATCAACAACATCGAGTCTTACGTATGTTGCTACTTGAATTTTAAGAAAAAAAAAATTAAAAAATTAGCATCGAAACTGGCTTTTTTGTTTTTCAAAATTCTCTCCATGAAGATCGATACACTTTTACATGTGTTTGAACCAATTTTCGAAGCACTTTTTCCACTCCGAACGAGGAAACTCGAAAACATGCACTGCAAACGCATCAACCACTTACTCAGGTGGATTTGGCTCGTCTTGAAAGACCCATCCATGTATCATGGCCTGTCACGATTTTATAGACATCTTTTGAAGCAACGCGATCGAATTTTTTCAAACTTTTTCTTTGGATTAATGTAATGAACACAAGCCCTTTTCTGAGCGATTGTCAAATTTTCGACGGCCAAATTTTCATGCAATATTAAATGTATGCGAGTGGAACTAAGGCCCAAGCATGCCTCAATTTCACGACAAGTCACATGACAGTACCCGCACAGCATCGAAGTTTTCTGGTACAACAACCGATTTTGGACCACATTCACGAAATTCGTCCTGGAGCGTACGACGACCACCATTGAATTCAGAAAATCAGGGAAACACGGTGACCCGGGATGGTGGTTCATCACCAAAAGTCGAAAAGAATTGATCAGCACATTGTCCACATCGAAAACCATAAAAAATTATCGCAAGAAAATGTTCACGATTTAATTGCATTTTTTGGCTGAGATGAATTTTTCAAGTCTCTGTACAAAACGCAACTAGCACTCGTATGACAAAACATTCTGAACACGTGCACCATTAAAAACGTCAAACTTTACGATGCTGGTGTCAAATTTGAAGCATCTACACGGGTGTTGCCATAAGGGGGAAAACAACTATAGGTACATCATTAAAGCAGTAAAACACGGGAAATAGGGATACTATTGTAGATATCCTTAAAAAAACACAGTGTAGGCTCTCCGAAATAATAATAATTCCACACATTCTTTTGGGTGCGTCCCAGAACTAAATTTTGAAATCAAGGCAGCTGAAGAAATGAGTACCATGTAGGTGAAAGTAAAGGACAAATGGGAGAACAAAGTTCCATTCTCTGATTCAGAGCATACCAGAAGAACTGTGAAAAAATATACCGATCAGCGATGAGGCTGCGACTGGTACAAATTTCAAGACTCAAAGTTATTGCTGACATTATACTGAAAATATCGTTCTTATCCAGAAGCCGCACGTTACGAAAGTTAGATACTTCGGTTTTTTTTTTTTGGGGGAAAAAGCCAACGTTGTTTTTATTCTGAAAGCAAATAGGAGTTTCTACAAGCCTTCACTTGAAAACCATAGAAAATAGTGCGTATCACAAAGGGAAATCAAGGGAAACGGCCCTGTACTCATGGCTGTTCAAGAAAACCATACTTTGGCTTCGGATACATAGAATGCGCTTCCAAGAATGTGAAAATAAATCATTGATCAGTGCTCTAGACCTACAAGATAAACTCGGATTAGCCATAAGAACAAACAAGCGCTCTGGTGTAGGATCCTGAGCTGATTTGAATTCGTCATTGCCTGCCGAATGTAGCGTATGTTTTATTATAAAATTTTCTTTTTTTTGATGTATTGTATGTATTACCTGGGAGTCCAACCTACAACTTCTGACATAGTAGCCGACGAATTTGAACACTGCGTGACGCGTATCACCCCATTCTTCACTGACTATAACGAATGCAATACTCGTTCTTGTAGATATTCTTAGACAGAAAAATTAAAAAGGAGCGAAGCCGTTATACAATGCGTTCGCTGCCAGAGGTTCGGGCACGCCGCGTCGAACTGCCAAATGCAGCCTCGATGCGTGAAGTGCGCAAAGAACCACAGTTCCGAGGAGTGTGCTCTGGGTAGGGACGGAGCATCCGATAGGACGCAGCTCTCGTGCGTGTTATGTGGGAACGTGGGACACACCGCAAACTATCGGGGTTGTCCTAAATTCACCGACATTAAAAAAGCAAAATTGGCTCGGCAGCAGAAGGTGGAGGTCAAACGTTCACCTGTTAGGTTTCAAACACCAGCCGTCACGTCCCAAATTTCCTACGCCCAAATGGCGTCAGGTAGGGTGGCTACGGTACAGCAAGCGGCTGTTGCTTCTCCGGCGCCAATGTCGAGAACAACGGAAGCTGCACCTAACATGCTGGCCATCTTGCTCGCAATCCAAGGGCAGATGGATCAGCTGCAAAAGCAGGTGCAAGAACAGGCCAAGCGGGTGGACCAGATCTACGCGTTGCTGCCGGGCCTAACGCAACACTTGTCGTAATGGGTACGCACATGGTGGAGCAAACTTTGAAGGTCCTTGCGGTGAATGTTAATTCACTGATTAGGATCGAACGAAGAGCCGCGATGTTTAAATTGCTACAAGACCAAACTCCTGATGTGCTTTTCGCTAGCGAAACCAAGCTAACGGATAAGCACAAACTGGAGTACAATAATTATATTGTTAGAAGAAGAAATCGGCCCAGATCTAAACGTGGAGGCGCCCTTGTACACAGAGTGTACAAGGGCGTGTTGCGCAGGTTTCGGGTGTTGGAGGCAGTCGTCGTTTACATCCCGCTCCGCAGTGGAAAGCGGCTGTACTTGGCCTCTGTTTATGCACCTGAGGCTTCACAATCCACCCTATTCATTACAGAGCTCAACACGCTTTTTCGATTTCTGAGGCTGGAATCGGGGAAGAATTATGTTATAATCGGCGGGGATTTCAACGCTAGACACAGAGATTGGGGAAATAATTTGCCAAATACTAGAGGGAACCTACTACTCGATTGGTGGGGTCAGCACGATGTCATGTACAGACTCGGTTTTAAAGCGACGGATAACCCGTCGTTTCCCAGAGGCGGGTCTTATCTGGATCTACTGCTGTACGATGAACGTATACGACTGACAGGTACGAATTTACAAACACTAAACTGTCTGCGCACATTAATGTATGTCAGCGACCATTGCGGTTTTAGCACCGAAATTACAGTTCCCAAAAGAAAAGAGCGCTCTCCTCGAACACGCTCCACCCACCGTCCAATAGGAATTTGTCAAACGAGGAGATCGACAATTACTTAAAACAAATGGACGAGACAATTAAACAAACTATGGACACTACAATACCGCGGTATCGACGTACGACTAACGAAGACCTGTTCCGCAATCCTACTATTGACGCACTGCACCGACAGAAAAGTAGACTTCTGACAAGACTCAAAAACTTGTACAGACAGTTAACTGACAGACAAGACCCAGAGATTAGGACACTGAAGTCGTCGATTAAAAATATTCAAACGCTAATAAAGAGAATTACAGAATTTCTGTATTGGAACAACAAGGTTCGGGCTGTAAACACCAGCAACCCGAATATGTTTCCGCAAATAAATAAACTATTCCGGAGAAAAAATCAAAACGACCTTCAGTGTCTTAAAATAGCCCGGACAACAGACAACGAACGGTTACTGACAATAGCAGGTATTGATCCAAATGAGGCCGCTGATGATGACGACTTCTTTGTGATCGAGGATCCACAGGAGAAAGTTGAGACCATAGGGGCGACTTTTCAGGAAGTATACAAGGCCATTGATATCATTGGCCCTAATTATGACCTGACCTGGACAACCGCGTCTTGGTGCAAGACTTCTGCATTCGAAATGAAATAGGGAACTGGCGATCCAAGAGATCTGGTTTCACCCGGTTTAGCGACGAAAATATTGCAAATAACGTCATTGTCAGAGAGGGTGACCTACCCCCATTCATTTCGAAGGAAGGACTCCATGAGATCTTCGACACAATCAGAGTTAAGAAATCAGTGGGGACCGATGGTATTCCGAACATCGTGCTTCGACATCTTCCTCTAGAAGCGGTGGACATTTACACCACCCTGTTTAACAATGCAATGAATAATGCACATTATCCGGCGCATTGGAAAATGGCGGTGGTTCAACCTATCCCCAAAAATGGAAAGGATATATCCAATCCGGCGAATCTCCGGTCGATAAGTCTCCTTCCGAATATCAGTAAGGTTTTTGAAAAGGTAATCAATAGAGCTCTGTCTAGGTGGGTTGAGGACAAACATATAGTTCCGGATAATCAATTCGGTTTTAAGGCGAGACATGATATCTCACATGCCGCGTCTAAACTGGTTTCTGATATCCAATGGAATAAAGGCAAAAAACAATGCACTGGTGCCTGCCTTGTTGACTTGGAGAAGGCCTTCGACACCGTATGTTTAGAGGGTCTTTTCTATAAGCTGACTGGGCTGGGGATCAGTAAACCACTCTTGTACATTCTTTATAATATGCTAACCAACAGACAGTTCATCGTGAAAAATGATGTGAGTTCTGTTGGAATATTTCAAATTAAAAATGGTCTTCAGCAGGGCGCGGTCAATTCGCCGATCCTATTTAACGTTTATACAAGCGACTTGATAGGTTCACTTCCCCATACTATTGCGTATGCAGACGATTTGGTAGCGTACAGAACAGGTCCAAAAATCGAGGTCATTAATACTCTCTTGCAGCGTGACTTCGATAAGATAAGACGATTTTGCGATGACTGGAAGCTGAAAATCAAATTTCAGAAGTCGGAAACCATTCTCTTTAGGACGCCGTTGTCTGGAGCCTCTAGGGATACCAGAAAAAATTGGCGAAAGTTCTCAATCTCTTGCCTGTCGAAATGTAGTCAGATACCTTGGGATCTGGCTAAATCAGTTTCTGTATTTTGGCAAAAATGTAGATGCTGCTCTGGCCAGAGCTAAAAGCGCTTTTGCCCTTACAAAGAGACTGTTTTATAGCAGCCAACTCGATGCGAGGGTAAAGGTAATCTGCTACATGGCCCTTATTAGGCCCATGCTGGTATTTGGTTGTCCCGTGTGGTTCAATGTACGAGCAAGCTTAATGGAAAAGATTCGGGTGTTTGAGAGGGCTTGCCTTCGCTTGTACAGAACACCAGAGTCGGAGTACAAAATTTTTTATCCTAATGAGGTCCTTTACAACAGGGCGAACCTAATAAGAGTGGACAACTTCGTAATTAAGCTGACTCGAAGGCACATTGCAAGAGCAGTGACCTCGACGAATAACCTGATATCTGGGGCTTACTACCCCAATTACCTTTACCACGAGAGTGTGCGCTCTGACGGCTTCGTTCCACCGGAAGCATTCCTCTATCTTGATCAGATAGGGTTGATCCAGGATAGATCAGCGGTCCCGTTAATCTTCCATGTCGCTCGGACAGCTGGGGACAGGCGACTCAACTACAACAGAGACGTCGCACACGGCAGTGTGGATCGCGATAAGAGGGATGTCGTTCGGCAGCACCAGCATTTCTGGTGGTTGAATGATGGAGAAGATGTTCCGTCGTCATTTCCGTCAATTACGGAGGCAGAGCTGACCAATCTGTTTTCTCTGCGGATAGCGATGGCCAGCTTACATAGGTTTAGGTTAGCATTTAAGAAATATATACATATATTAGTATATATAAAGGTATATACTAATATATGTATATAATTGTGTATAATGTCTATCTGTGTGTATGTGTGTATTGTGCATTTAGGTTAGGTAGGCTAAGGTTTATTTTAAGTTAGATATTAAGTTTTTATATATAAAAAAAAAACTCCATATGCTAAGTTTTTTGTAAACAAATTTTTTTCTTAGCCTTAAATATAGAAAATAAATATTAGTAAAGCAAATGTAAATAAAGTCGAAAGACATAGTTATAAGAATTTAGAGTAGCTTAGAGTGCCTGTGTGGGGCCAGTAAGTTAGTATAAGATTGTTAAGTAATTTTAAGCTAGCATTTAAGCATTTTTTGTTAGTATGTAAGAGTTAGTGATTAAGAAAATAAAATGCTTTAAAACTGAAAACTGAGATATTCTTAAACACGAAACTAAGTTGGAAGCCTTATATCCAAGAATATAAGCAAGAAAGCCCAGGATGTGAATGAGAACTGCAAAAAGAGGTGACTTACTGACCCATGCTGAATTCTTTTGAATTTAAGGCTGAATAGTCTGTGTCGGCACAATTTACTTCCACCTCTTCAAAAGAGGCGGTTGATATAGAAAGGAATCGATTGATGTAAAGTCGCTTAAATATTCTTGCAGGCTACAGTACTACCCTTGAGATTAAGAACTACTTTGTTTGATACTGGTTGAAGGATTTGAAAATGGGTCACGACACGGGCAATCGATTTGTTCAAAATTTGACAAGTTTTGAAGAAAAAGGCCTGATCCCATTGCAGAATTGTTCCTATTAGATCAAGTCTACTGTGACTTACATTGACAGTCAGAAAGCCTGAGTTTACTGATATCGTAGACAACTTCAAAACAGACAAGATTATGTACTAGATAGCACAGTTCTAATAACACACGAACTCTATTTATGCTCTTCAACTCAGGCAAATAAGATAGTACATGGAAGCTTTTCGATATATTTAGATATTCAAGGTGGGTTGGGACTTTTTAAAAATAAGAACAACAGATGTTTTTTTTTTTGGCAAAATCGATTTATATTATAAAAAAATAGTCTCCTTCCGACTCACTCTGACGCGATCCGCACGTTCTAAAAGCATGTCGAATTAGTGTTTTAGATCATCGGCCGGGATGTCCTTCAGAATGTCGATAAAAGCCTTTTGGATGACTTTCTTCTCATTGGATTAGCACGTAGCCAAATCAGTCGAATATGGGGTGTGGTTGGCAGTTAAAATGCGATTTTTTGAAAAAAAAATCTGTCACAAGAGTCGATCAATCAGATGGCACATTATAATGCAACAAACTCATTCTGGCCGACTACGACGAATACGATGCACCAAACGCTCACAACACCAAGATAGAATTGTGCATTAACTGCTTGGCCAAGTGGAACGAACTCTTTGAGGACAATGCCCTTGGAATCGTAAAAGCAAATCTACATTGTCTTCACTCGGTGCTCGTCTAGCGGTTTTTACTCGGCACTATAGCGTTTGGTTTCTGGATTATATTGAAAACACCACGTTTCATCACCAGTCACAATGTCAGAAAGGAAGTTTTTGTTCTTGATGATGTCCTTTGAATGTTGAATTTTGAGCAATTTTTAGTTCAATGCTCATTTTTGTACCGATGACACAAACATACCGTCACTTCAGACGCAATAACTCCGCTTCTGTTTGTCCAAATGTCATGAAATTTTGACAGTACATCAGTCAATACCTTCCTGATGCACACTGCCAATGGATGACCTCACTAGAAATAGCTATTTTTATTTAAAAATCCTGTTTCCTTTGAAACGAACTTCGTATGTACATGTATACATGACTTACGTCACGGCAGATCTCGATTGTCATTGAATGGGAGAAGGAAGACCAAAAAAATCCCCTTCAACGACTTTTTCAGATGACGTAGAGATGTCAACGATTGAAAAACCACCGCTCATCTACTATGTAAGTGTCCGGAACTCTTAACTTTAGAAAGGACAACTTTATGCGACTGTTTCTTCGACGGTCTGAGTGAGTTCATCATAAGTAATCAGATTTCTTCACACACCACGTCAGCAGTAGACATACTCGCGAAGTCTCTAGATTGTTATATCAGCAGATATCATCGCAATTCAAAAAGTGTGATGGGATAGACGAACTACGACATCTACTAAGGCGACTGCTACAAAGAAGGAAGACGACGATTATTTGGATATACATAGTTTTGATATTCTAGGAAGTTTGGGCAAGAAGCCGTAAACTTTCGCCATATAAGCGAACGCCTCGTACCAATCCGCATCAGGGCCATATTTAGGAATACAAGCTTGTTGTACGTTCATGCTCCTACAGTGGATAAGAATGACAGCATCAAAGACGAATTCTACGATGTCCTAGACCGAACATATGCTCAGGACCCCAGCTGTAACACCAAAATTGTGCTAGGAGATTTTACGCAAGACTGGGTAAGGTAAGCCTCCATAACATAACGACCGACAATGGATTCAGGTTTTAGAATTTATGAAGGGGCGTAACGTTTTAGTAGCCAACACCCGATTCTCACATGTCAATATCCATAAAGGGTCTTTACTATCCCATGATCAACCAGATTATGGCTGCAACTATCTGTATGTCCGAACTTTTCAGCGAGCCTACATCGACTCGGGGCATTACCTTGTTGAAGCCAGGGTACGAATACGGACATTCTAGACACGATAGAGTCAAGTAAGACCACCAAAGTTTGACATTGAAAAGCAATTGCAAGACAGATCTTTACCGGAATGTTATTAACGAGTCATCAGATAACTTTCTTCTGATGTGATTGGTTTCAAAGCACCTCCACAAAGAAATTTCTGACTTGAGTGGAGAAACATATAAAGCTGTCAGGTAGAATGAACTGGTCACTCTGGACGAAAACAACAAAGAATTCCGTCTCTCTGACGTGACCAAAGTAAAGGTAGCACTATCGAAGCCTAAGTCTAATAAATCTGTTCGCGAAAATCTCAGGATAAAACGAAAGAGAACGCAAGAGGAATACATCGTCTACTTCACCTGTAAGCCCTTTTCTTCCATATTATGTGAGTGTTTGAAACAGTTCATGAACAATCTGGTTGGTGCAGTTCAGGTCAGGCCAAATATTCAGACTACGGCAAATCTTGGGAAAAAAAAAACCAAATTTCAAATCGACATTCACCATCTATTTTTTGACTTCAAAACTTTATATGACAGCGTGCATAAGGACAAGCTAAACAGCGCCATGTCTAGTTTTGAGATGCCTGCAAAACTCGTCAGGTTATTGAGGGTGACTATGGAGAATCCTCGGTAACAAATTAACCGAGACCTTCAATGTCAGGAAAAATTTTAGAGAAGGCGAACCGCTGTCATGTGATATTTTTAACATCGCCACAGGAAGAATCGTGCGATACTCACTGGCCAACAAAAGAGACACGATTTTTTTCAAATTCGCACAATTCCTTACAGACGTGGACGAGATGGATGCGTTTAGACGAACACAGCTAGTCGTCCCTAACTTTTCTTCGCCAAACATTTGCAAACATTTTAGGGGTACCGAAAACCGTTTTACTTACAATATAAAACAAAAAATGAAGCGGTTCTACTGTATGGGGCAGAAAGCGGATGAAGAAGCACTTGGCCGTTTCGACAGAAAGATACTGAGTGTGATTTTCAGGCGTCCACATACCCAACGTCTGAAATGGCTGGGCAATGTTGAGCGAATGGACGCCACAGCTCCGTCCAAAGAGTCTTCGAGTCTAACCCCGAGCAACGACGCAGGAGTAGGCGATCGCATCTAAAGTGGCGCACGCAAGTGGAAGGGGTCTTCAATCCACTTTAAGTGCAGCACCGGTGTCGAGGCATCTCGCTAGCTGGATCGTTAGTTAATGCCTAGGCTCACGCCGGATAGTAGCGCCACCTAAGTAAGCAAGTAATTATAAGAATCCGTAGCTCCGCATATTCTAGGAACAAAATACGCCCCACAGGTGCTTCCATGAATGAAAAACGCTAGTAGAAATTAAACGAAAATTAAGTCCGAGTACCGAGTCGACCACCGTCGAGTGCACAGCTCCACCAGTGCACTCGCAATATTGTTGTGTGCTGTGCAGCAAAAAAAAAACAAAAAAAAAGTGCAGTGACAGTGAATATCACACAGTGCGGGTATCCCACCTCACCCGCTCCTTGTCGAAGTACTGTTGCTTGCACTCAGTCACTGCCGTTACTGTATTTAACCATACGGTACGGGCAGTGGCTGAGTGTATGTAACAACTGATGGATAGCGGGGTTGTGAGTGAAAATTTTGTTGGTGCACTGTTTCATATTGTTGTAAGGGCATAACACCTACAACAATTTGATTCGGTAAATCAACGTCAGAATTTCCACTTCGCAGCCTTGCTTAGTATCGTCGGTGTTTGTGTTTTCTGTGTTTGTCTGTGATTATGACTAGGGAATTCAGGGTAGACGTAGCCAATATACGCGGGCTAAAAAGTAATCACTTTTCTGCGTACGTCCACGTCTGTAAGTACAGACCAGCTGTTTTGGCACTTAGTGAAACACAGGTAGATCCCCGCCCACACCTCTCAGATCATTCTGATCTGAAGCTACCTGGCTACGAACTAGTGCCATTATTCTTCTCTCACCGCGGTCTCGCCATTTATGTGCGTAGTGATGTAGCTTACCAAACTCCACCACAATGTGATCAATGTTCCAATCCGGAATTCAACTTCATGTGGTTAAAATTCCATCTCCGTAAGCAAATTATACACTACTGCTTTATTTATAGAAGCCCCAAACTGGACAGCAATTCAACCTTTAACGAGTTTGATGCGCTGTCTGACTCCACTCAAAGAATTGTATCCCTGTATCCTCATACTGAAATCGTTATTACGGGCGACTTCAATATACACAATTCTGGGTGGGTTCGACATTCTGGCCAGACAACACCCGATGGACGGTGTGTTGAGATCTTCGCTGCGGAAAACAAATTAACGCAGTTTGTAAGTGAAGCCACGCGAATACCAGACGTTGATAGTCATACCGCCAACACCCTGGACTTGTTTTTAACTTCTCACCCTGATAAGTACACCATTGATGTGCTCTCCCCTCTAGGCTCGTCGGACCATTGTGTCATATCAGCTAATTTCTCGTACACCGACCACACAGTTAGAGAAAAAATTCCTAAAAAAACCGTATGGCAATACGAGAAAGCCAACTGGAGCGGTCTTAACAGCTTCTTTAGGAATTTTAACTGGTCGTTATGCTTCCTCGATAACGACGTGGATGCCGCTGCTGATATGATTAGAGACACCATTCTCTTTGGAATGAGATTCTTTATTCCTCATCGGATGAAGAGTATCAAGCCAAAAGAAAAGGCATGGTACGACTCGAGCTGTAAAGAGGCCGTCAGGGTTAGAGAAATGTTTTTTCGGTCCTACAAGACCAACCCGACAGAGGAAAACCGAAAAAAGTTTAAACGAGCCAGAAATGACTGCAACGCCTTTCTGAAGCGTGTGAAATTCCTATACGACCAAAAACTGAGGCAAAAAATACTGCAATGTCCCAAAGGCAGTAAAAATTTTTGGTCGTTCGTCAAAAACATTAGAAATTCCGCCTCATCCTCCATCCCAACGCTCATTTACAATGACATTCCAGCTGTCAGCTCTTTGGATAAGGCCAATCTGCTTGCTGCACACTTTGCGGCCAGCTCAACACTCCCAGATTGTGCTTTGTCTCCGCCTACACTTGAGTGCGTCGAATCTTCAATGGGACGAATCTACTTTCGCACTCGTGTAGTAGCAAGAGTACTTAAGAATCTCAACATACATAAATCCGCTGGTCCAGATGGTATATCTCCCCTTCTTCTGAAGAGGTGTTCTTCCTCGCTGGCAAAACCACTGCGTAAGCTTTTTCATCAATCCTACACTTTAGGACTCTTCCCGAGCAGATGGAAAACAGCATTTGTCCAGCCCGTCCCTAAAAAAGGCGAATCATCTTCTCTCTCCTCCTACAGACCCATTGCACTTACGTCCCTTCTTTCCAAGGTCATGGAAACACTGATAAATCGTCAGCTCATGAAATATCTCGAAACACGAAAACTTCTCAATGACCGGCAGTACGGTTTTCGTAGCAACAGGTCCACTGGTGATTTGATGGCATGTCTCACCGAAAAGTGGAACCAAAGCGTACATCAATCTGGCGAAAGCAAGATAGTTGCACTTGATATTTCTAAGGCATTTGACAGAGTTTGGCATCAGGCTCTTTTGTCGAAAATGCGTGCATTTGGGATCGACGACTCTCTTCTTCAATGGATTAGAAATTACCTTTCGGAACGTTCAATTCAAGTTGTCTTGGACGGTTTCAAGTCTGATATTCACAAAATAAATGCTGGTGTGCCCCAGGGCTCTGTTCTGTCACCGACACTCTTTTTAATTTTCATTAACGATCTCTTGTCTGCTACTTCTAATCCAATATATTCCTTTGCTGATGACAGTACTCTCTGCTTTTCATATTCGTTCCCGGACTCACGGCCCTGCTCTTCGGCTGTAGTACGAGAACGGCAGCGTATGCTAAGCTCATTAAATTCCGATATCAACAGCATAACCAATTGGGGAACTATCAATAGAGTGGAATTTAATGCTTCCAAAACACAATGCTGTCTGCTGTCTTTAAAGCGAAATTTAAACACCCAGCCATTATCTATGAATGGCACTTGCATCGTCGAAACCGAAAAACTTTCCATTCTCGGTATGTGTGTCAATGACAACTTACGTTGGAATGACCACATATTTGATGTCGCCAAAAATGCTGCGAAATGTCTAGGTTTCCTCAAGCGATGTAAGAAATATTTTACCCCCTCTGATCTGGCCTCAATATATAAGGCATTCATCCGCCCAAAATTGGAGTACAACTCCCACATCTGGTCAGGTGCTCCTAAAACATCTCTGCACCTGCTAGATAGGATTCAAAACCGTGCGATAAAACTTATTGACGATACTAATATCAGTCAATCAATGGACACCCTCGAACACCGACGAAATGTCTCGTGTCTCACTTTGTTTTATCGCTACTTCCACCACCAGTGCTCCACTGAAATCGCCAGTAGCATTCCGCCCATTCAAACTTTCAACCGTAACACCCGTCTCGCTATGAATGCTCATCAGTATACCCTCAAGCCCATTTTCGGACGTACTCTAAAATATCGTGATTCGTTCCTAAGCCGTACATCTCGCTTATGGAATGCCCTGCCGATCTCTGTATTTCCTGGTCGTTATAACTTGCAAACATTTAAAAACAATGTACATCGGTACCTCTCTTTTCTTCCTCCCTAAATTTCCCTTGCCCGCGCTGTGTACAATCACCTTAAGGGTACTCAAACCCCTTGAGCGCGCGCTCATTATAAAAAAAAAAAAAAGTCTAAGTAGGAGTTGATACCAGAGTTTAGTAGAGAAGTTCTCCTCCTACGTGAATAATAGGATGCAATCAATACGACAAAGTAAGGTAGTAAACCTTGAAGGAAAACTTGAATGAATGAAGAAAGCCGGAAAAATTCGCATGGAAAAATTTTATTGTAAAGATCAACTTGAGAAAGACTTTTATATCGACAAAAAAAAAAAACACGGTTTTGTATAGAATATTGAATTTATCCAAAACTCTAGCTATCTGAACGCCTTTAGTGAGAAAACAAAGAGATCATCAAGATCATCAGTAAATTACTCACTTTTTGAACCAATTGTGTCGCTCGCTCAATATAGCAATATGACCTCTTGACACTCATTTAATTTTTTATTTTTTTGACTCAAATTTGGCCGCCAAATTAACATTATAATGAATCTTCCCCAAACATTCCCTTCGGAATGACATGTGCGAAGTAAATTTTTGTTAAACACATGTCGCGCCACAAACAATCTTTCGCGTTTCGCTGACACTAAAGACCTCCTTATTAACATGTTTAATGCTGTTGTCTTGAATTCATGTTTGGCACATTGGCCTAAGCATTTTGTTTTTTCTTCCTTCTTCCATTGAATATGAGTATGCTGATCGGTGATCCATCTCTGTGCGCCATTTGTTTGTTACGCCCAACACAGTAATCGTTTCGCAAAAATTCTCTCGTTGAGTTGCAAAAGATTTATATCCCGTGCTTTGCAAACATTCAAGAGGAATAAATTACACTTTTACTTGGTATACCTCGAATGAAGCTACAGCTCTTCGAGTGAAGATGATTCCCACACTTGATAGAGGCAGAGGAAAAAAGCATCCCAGATGGAGACCAGATCAATGGCGTTGCTCTTCGTTCCTGACCCAGAATCCACACACCAACAACAGTCACGTGTAATTATCACTCAGGGAAAAATGGACGGACGGACTGACTGGTGATTAACTCTTCATGACGAAGGTCAGAAGACAGATGTAGTGTTGTCCAAAAAAAAAAAAAAAATAAATAAATAAAGAACAAAAATAATATTAACCTACGAGTGGGCGATTATGCTAATTCCACTGCGAGATCGCGTTCCTCATGAGTGAACCTTTCGTGTAGGTACCGATATCAGCGAGCATCTTGAATTACAAATTCTTGCAGCTAGCTACCACTACCAACCGACAACCGACAACCGACAACCGACAACCGACAACCGACGACTGACGGACAATTCTCGCTGTCCACCGTGTAGGCAAATGTAATTTTCCCCTCAACCTAATTGGACACAACGAGCTGACCCGAACTTATGTTCTTTGATCTGCAAGATATCATTGGTATTCGTTCGCTTCTTCTGGGAGTGGGTCAGTTTGCCTCACTAAACTTAAGAATTCACTCAAAGTGTACTCAAGTGTATTCGAGTGTGTAGACGTATCTATAAGTAGCACCACATGCTTTATAAGTGCAAAGGACATGATGGTGAATTCATTAGCCAATGACTTATCGTGATTTTTCATCAGCGCGACATTATACAAGTAGAACGTTGGGAGACTTTGTTTCAACGAAAATTCAAGAAGGGTGGTGTACACCGAGTAGCTCACCCTGTCTGCAACATGAATTCTTTAGCATTCCTTTTTTCAAGGTAATCACTCAAGCGTTATGTATCAACATCCAGACATGCATGGGTCTGTCCTCTTCGTCTTCGTTTAGAGTTCTCATTAAGAAAAACTTCAAAGAAAATTGTTTTTTTTTTCCACCAGAGGGGGGCTACGGGCTATATACGAGTACTTGTATGTACGTTAAGTCTTACGATTTTGACGAGAAATAATTCAAAGTTTTCTGCTTCGTGTGGCACATAACGAAATGTGTTTCGTTGTCAAATATTTATTTACAACAAAGTCAGTTTGCATATTTAAATACTAAAAAAAGGATGATGTACTCAAGGTATGGGGTAGACTAAGAAACTAGAATGTAAGACATTTCAAAGAATGTTGTAATGGGAATGAGGCATATTTATAATTGATGTTGCTTACACTTGATGCTTCTCGAGCACTTGGGATAAAGTTAAGAATGCAGTAGAACTGATTTGGTATTCGAACTGATTGTCGGACTCTAAATGTAAGTACACTTGACTCTGAAGCTTGTATTTTAGGCAGGCATCTGTTAACTCTCTGAGCAAAATAAAAGATAACATATTCTGCTGAAAGGATTCGATATCATCTTCACATACGCAACAAGGGTTAGAGAAGGTGAAGTCACTTATGTCTAGCACTGCCTACATCCTTGAAAGTCGTACCACTTCAATGATGCTTTCAAAAAACCTAACAAAGGAATCTTTGACCAAGGATGCAAGCAAACCTTACTCCTCCTCCGCCTCTGGGGTTTGAGGTTCATCGGTAATTTTTCCTAGAACCGATTGTGATATGATACAATATTTTCAAATGGAACGTAGATCTACATAGGTATGTTTACCTCAATACGAGGAGGTCTATATAAAAAGGAAAATTATCTTTATAGAATGTCGTTGCATTTTAGCACTCCACAGAGACCCCTTCGCTTTAGGAAGAGGATGAGCTCTCACGGTCTACTGAAAGCTTTTAATTACCTAAAATAGACTAAACAAAAGAAAGAAACTTTCCTTGGAGAAAAGCCCCATGCCATGGAGCAGTATTTCTTAGATTTACACAGACTGATAGCGCTCCGGCAGCTCTTGACCAGGCGTGTTCAATCCGAAGAAATGTTCTATCCAAGATAACATTCAGATACTTAGGTTCGTTGGAAAAGAAGACGGAGATGTCCTTTAACACTAGCTAAGCAGCAACACAGTAAGGTTTATCATTTTCGCGAAGACAACAATCTCATTTTTTAGAAGATTGAATAATGGCTCATTATTAAAGTGTTGCCTACGCTTTACAGCAATTAGTTTCCGACAGACAGTGCAACAACATCTTCATATGAGTAAGTAACAGAGTAGAAAACCGACCAATATGCCCCATAGCAATGGGGTGGCCATCGCCGTGGTTTGCATCCGCATCCAAAATTCTGTTCATTGGCATTGCAAGCCTAATACCTCGTTTATGCCTTAGATATATTCGTACATGCCATGAATATTGTCGAATGGTCTTGCAGTCGAGAGGTTATTTAATTCTATGTAAACTGTAAACTGTGCTGTAGTCCACAAAGTTGGCTGATGCACATCAAACTCAACCACACCCTTCATATATTTCAGTAGGAAGGAAGACAGACTTACCAGTCTTAAACTCGTGGCGAGTGAGTTCACTATTTGGCAATATTCGGTTTCGGTATGAAGATAGTTTTCAGCAAGCTGCTATTTCCATCAGGGTAGTAGAAAGGGCTAAGTGCTAATGAAACATCCAGAAATATGCCCAGCCTAAAACGGCCCAAGGGCGTACGCTGGCTTGTTGCTGACTATGAGTCAATGTATCCCTCAAATCCAAAGAGGAAAGTAAAAGGACTCAGACAGACGTATTTCTTTACTTCGAGTATATCATGTACAAGAAGGATCAGGAGCTTTAATGATTTGAAGCCTTAGATGATCGGCTATCGCCGCCTGCGACGACAGTTTGAAATATCTGCCTATAGCTTGAATTGGACCAGCAGCGCAACAATCCACTTCGTATCGAAGTACTTGCCTTATCTCTCAGTGATGGTCCCTGGTAACTGCATAGGTAAATCCTATATTATACAGGCTAAAATGGCAAGAGCATGCTCTGCCAGTAGCATAATACTAGCCTACACCGTCATAGCGCTCACAACCCTATACGGAAGAGATTAAAAAGATGTGACGAACCAACTGATGGCTTCGTATAAAAATTGATTCACTGTCAACGACCTTGCAAACGTTTAAAGGACAATGAATGCGGATCTGCATGTGGAATCTTCGGACCCTTAACATGCCACTTGATGCCGATTAGCAGAGACCCTTGAATGCTATCACGCAGGTATCACCGCCATCCTGGAAGTGCGATGGGATGGGCCGGACATAAGAAGGACGAAAAACCGTAATATCTACTACGGTGATTGCTATAGGGAAAACAAACAGCGCTTATTCGGTTGCGGATCGCTATATGCGGCAAATTTAGGCAAACAGTCTTGAGAGAGCGCTTTCTGACAATCCGCATCAAGACTAAATTCGCTAACATAAGCCTAATATGTGTCCATGTCCCTATGGAAGACAAGGACGACGCCACCAAAGAATGTTTGTACGAGATCTTCGACAAGACGTATGGGCACTGTCCAAAGTATGAAATTAAAATCGCCTAGTACGATAGGGATAGGGAAGAAGGAGATCTTTGGTAGGACAGCTGGTAAGCTCAGCCTACACGACACCACTTCTGGCAACGGACTTATTCTTATTGACTTTGCAGCGGGATGAAATAGGTAACATCTTAACCGAGACGTCTCGTCACTTCTGTAACACCATATTGAAAGAATTGTGCGGAACTCACAAGCACAATGTTTTAAACGTCTGTGCAACTACTAGCGTACCTCGACGATATTGCCATAATTGGGAGAACGCAACGGGCTGTCATCGATGCGATTGCTAGTATTGAAACGAAAACTGTCAAAATGGGTTTAGCGATAAAAAAGAGCTGTCAACTGCTCTGCTATAAATTCTGCCAACAATACCTCAGCAGTAATAAAACGAAGAAGCACTCTTACCAATCGCTAACAAGGCAATTGAGTAGTAAGGCGCTATACCGTAAAACTAAGGAAACTCTGTCGAAAGCAGATGAAGATGTTCTCAGTCGTTTCTTTTCTGACCTTGTCAGAAAACTGCGCACTAGTCGCCTGAGGTGGCTAGGACATGTGGAACGAATGGACTCGAACGCCCACGACCGCAGAGTCTTCGAATCTAATCCAAATGTATAACGTAGTAGAGGAAAAGCTTAGGTGGCTCGCAACAGTACAAAGGGGCATCAATCGACTTGGAGTGCGTAACTGAAGGTAGTTAGCTAAAGACCGGGCTAACCGGAGAGGCTTGTTTCTTGAGGCTCAGTATAGTCAGGACCTGAGCCATTTTTCCAAGAGCAGTAAGTCTATGGGGTATTTGCACCGCAACTTATGTATACGAAAGTTCGATAGAAAACTGTCTATGTATACCTCGTGGATCCGATTTAGCTTGAGATGAACCTGGGGATTAATCAATCAGTCACTCACTTAAGAGCTTCATTGAACATACTCGACGTCTTTGTATAACCCATACATTCCAATGATGTACTTCAAATTCGATTTACGCCATCGGTACATTCGAAGCACTTTTCTTTTGAAAAAGTATAAGCGCTGTGATCCGACCAAAGAAAGATTTGTAACCGAATTCATCGCTTGATTTCTTTCTATGGAAGATCGTTATGTCTTATAGACAAAGTCCTGAGCTGCCCTCTGTTGGATACTGTTCTAGTCTAAATACGGAGAAATAAGTTCATTTAGTCACAGTGTGAATGCATCTTTCAACGCTCAAACTTCCAAAGTTCATTGTACGTATCGGTCCTGTTCCGAAGTGAAAAGTTAAACTCTATCACTTCTGATTAGATCTCATTAACCACTGATGACTCAATCGATCTATTTAGCCAGCTAAATTAAGACATCAACTGCTGTGCCTCTCCACAAGATGCACGTGTTGAAATAATAGACGATCCCGTCGATTTTTTATTTTTGCCTTCAAGAGAAAACAATAAATAAATCACCTCAACTCGAAACTATAATATGTTTCCGCATAGATTCCCTCCCTGGCAAACTAACTGTGTGTATAAAGGCGTGTGGCTAGGCTACTCTATCTATCCATTCTTATTTTAGCAAATCAACCCAAAATCAATTCTCAATGTTTATGGAAAAACACACCAAATGCTCGATTGTATTATGTGTAGTAAGTTTGAGATACTTTTGTCTGGAGCAAATCAGAGTGCATCGTCATGGCGCACGAGCCAGCATAGCCCTTGCCAGAATCTAAATTTAGAAGGCATGCCACTTTTTTTTTGGTGTAAATATCTAGCACTGGTGATTTTGGATGTGAGCATACTCATATTCACTGCTCATTTGAACTCAATATGTAGTCACCCGATGCAGTTATGAAATTCGATCAAAGCAGAGCCATAATGGCGCCAAAGACGATGCAATGCAACCCAGCAGCATTAAATGTTCGAAACCTTCCAAGCCAATGGGTAGGGGTAGGCTGCCTCAAACCTAATAGAGTTTTTAATTTATGAATATTGTCGTAATCGGAGAGTTCTTGTGGTTTTCTATGTAGATACACGAAATACAAAGAAGATACACAACACCAGAAAAACAAAAAAAAAAAAAACATCTCTGCTTGCGTAGAACATCTTAGCTGAGAGATTTAATGTTGTAATTATTATACATACGACCACCCGAAACGAATGAGCATCTTTCGTCGAGTACGCGTACATGTATCTGACTCTTAAGACAAGTTTCCAAGACTTGATCCGATCGAGGCCGGAACGGTAATGCCTGGCTGCTGCTGTTTTATACAAATGTGTACGAATACGAGTATCTGTGATGCGCATTGTGAAAATTTAAGTGCGCACATATAAAACAGATGAGTGAACGAAATTTAAATGCCGCAACGTAATTAAAGATCATCACCGAGGCAACAAGAAAAATAAAAATATACCAACACAAGAAAAATAGATATGTCGAGTTCGCAGATATGTACATACATTTTCTCTTCTCTTTAAGATACTCGTACAAGTAGATAGCCAGTCGAATAAATATTTACGAGTATACGCGAGCTGCAATGCGCGAGTACTAAGTACAACCAATTCAATTGAATCTCTGGAATTGAAATGAGCAACGAGCAACCACATCAACATGACCAAACCAACAAATAGCAAACAACATCAGAAGCTGAAGGCAACAGATCCAGCGATACGAATATAAATACTCGTACATGTGTATGTAAAGCAGTGAAAAGTGCGAAACTGTAATTTATTTCATTTTAAAGTGAAAATTTGTAATTTTCTTTTCCGATTTGCTTCAGTGAGACGTTTCGACGATTAAATTGGAGCAGCACCCTAACGATGTTGAAATGTCTTGAGAAATGTACGAGTGCTCGAACCCGAACTGAGAGTACTGAATGATGTTTGTTTCGGTGTTTCGTCGTTTCGTGGTTTTGGCTTTTGTCTTCTCGGTCGGATACGAAATGCGGGGATACGGACAACGAGGAGAAAAATATTTAAATTTAATTGCAAGCAATTTTTATGGGAAAATTTTCTCAGCGATTTGGAAAGACTGAATTCAACAGAGATAGAGATCGGATAGTTATTGTAGGTAAATAAAACCGGAAGCTGATACGAGTAAATAAGATTTCGTCATACGCATTCGTAGAGTGTCAAGTATTTTTAGGCAGTGGAGGCATAAAAAATAAAATCCCTAACCACCCACAAAAAAAAGTTACACATCTCAAATTCATTCATTACCTAGTTAGAAATGAATGTGTTCATTGGACCAAAAAGCGTAACAGCGGTATTTGTGATAGAGTGCCTGTTTTCTGCTCTTGCGGTGGTTCCTGAAAGTCACATATGTTACACTAGTGACATTACGTCTCCGAAAAGACCGATGTAACGATGAAGACTTTTGGTAATATTTTCCTAACAAACCATATCTCATGTAACTCTCTAGCGGCCACTAATAACCTCAGAAGGATTACAGCTGCCGCGACTAAAATTCATGGTCACAACTACTCTGAGCGCTGCATAGCTTCAAACCATACAAGTCTGCCGGGCCAGACGGTATAATACCTACCGCGCTACAAATCAGATATCAGATAACTCCTGCCAACGCTAGTGAATATCATGAAGAGTCGCGTAGAAATGTTCCACATTCCCTTGTCATGGAGAATAGTTAATGTAGTTTTCACTCCCAAAGTCGGAAAATGCTCTCATGTTGTCCCAAAACACCTCAGTCCTATAAGTCTATCATCTTTCCTTCTGAAAACTCTAGAACGACTGATTGATATAAATATACGATCTAGAACTGATCCATGACTTTTGTCTACGGCTCAAAATTCACTGGCTAGCCACATCGAACAATTCTTACATTATAGAGAGAACAAAGTGCCTTTAACAATGTCAATACATCCGGACTAACGACGGCGCTCACAACTCTGAAAGATGACTTGGGAAGTTGATCAGTATTATGCTACATAGCAGGATTATCAACTCAAAATTGGCTGGGGTTTCTACTAAAAGCAGAGGTACGCCGCAAGGCGGTGTCCTTTTACCCTTTTGCTATAGCCGTCTCAGGAAAGCACCTAAACAACACTTACAGCAAGATATTCACAGATTAACCCTTTGGGCGGATCGCTGTGGAGTGGAAGTAAACCTCTATGAAACTGATCTTGCTCTCTTTTCCAGGAAATATAAAATTCCAATCGTAGACCCCCCTACAATCAATGGTACAAGTGTAGTCTTTTCCGATAGTGCGCAACATCTGGGTCTTATTTTTAACAGGAAACTAAACTGGAAGCATAATATTCAAGAAAGAGTAAAAAAAAAAAGCTACAGTAACCCATTGGGAATAAATGGGGACCACCTTCAACCTCGCATTACACATTATACGTCTCGGTTATACGCCGATACTCCCCTACGAGGTTGTTGTCTGGTAGAGGAGGGCCTTGGACAATGCAAAAAAAACTACAAAAAACTAAGTATTGTCGCGAATTAGCGACGGCGGGAATTTGTTAACTACCCTGTTCAATAAAAGGCCACAGTTTAGTGCTAGAAAAGGGTGAGTTACAAATCTTTATTAAAATATGTAATACAATTCATTAATATACAAATTTTTCTTACATATGTTTCCCTTTACAAATGCTACACTTAAATCTTAATATAATATAAATCTTAATAGTTCTGTATTTTGCGTCCACGCGCTTGCTGCTGCCAATAAAAATAAAGCCGGAAACGTGTGTCAATTTGACAGCACCGTCTTGCCTCAATGTAGCTCCATCTCTGAGTTGAGGGTGGCAACTACTCATTTGGCTGACAAACGCTCCTTACGCAGGGTTGTTAACACTAAGCAAACTCTAAAGGACAGCATGTCTGCGCAGAAACGGAGCCTTACGCACTACTTTCTCCGTGCCACTGAATATTCTGTTTTACTTGACACCTCTCTCTATTTTCAGCAGGCAAGTGGCTGGTCAAAGTTTTCGAAAGGGGAAAATCATTAGAAAATCTGATGGCACCTATACTGAGTCTCATGCTTGAGGCTCACTGGTAACGGTAACCTAATCAGAACCATCTCACAACTAGCTCCTATTAACGAAGTCGCTAGTGAGCTGAATAACACCAGACGCCGTAGCTGGTATATCTCATCGGTTGCGGTGGTGGATGAGGCCATTAAACTTGCTGTTATTTGGCACCGATGGCATATACCCAGTTATGTTGCAGCTGCTGGAAACTCTGAAGCGAATCTACTGGTATGCTGGCATACATACCGAAACTTTGGCGAAAACAGGCTTACAACGAATCAAGACTCTGACTCATCTAGTACTTCAAAATATCACCATCCAATTCTCCAAGGAAGCTCAGTATTTGGATGTCGTCCTGGGTAACAAATTTCTATGGACCAAACTTGTCATGTCGAAAGCCTCTAAGTCGCTGTTGTGCAAAGGACTCCAAAGAACGGTATGTCTCGGCTGCATGATTCTCTCGTTCCGCTCCATGGGCTGCACTCTCAAAGACATCTTCCGTTTGGAATGAAGTGGTCTATGGTACAACACGCTCAAAAGCTTGGATGACCTTTCGCTCCGACTGTCTATTGACTCTGCCCTTATGGACATGCCGTCTGATGTAATGACACCACAGCTTCTGTTGCGGAAAAAATACAATATCGACTTTCCCTGTACCCAAGACTTGTTTAGGCCAGAATCTGAGCCAGGAAAGAATTGTAGTCGGGGCTTAACGGATGGTTCCAAAACCAATTTAGGATGCGGTGCGGGTATCTTTCTGTATGACGACATCGTTAGATTTCACTCCTCGTTAGGAAAGCGAATATATACACAATCCTGATTGTAACTAACTATATTGTGAAGAATCGGGATAGGGTAGAAGCATTTGCATCTTTTACGACATCCAAGCTGGTTCCTGAATGCAAGAATTCACTGAACGTAGTCGGAAGGCTAAATACACTGAATTTTTTTTTGGTCCCAGGTTACAATGGAAATGGGATCACAGGAAATTAAATCGCCGATGAACTTGCTAGGCAAGGCTTACAAGAGAGTTTTTCAGGACGTTAAGTCTGCCTGCGTCCTCAGTTAGAGTTTCCATTGACAGTTGGATTTTATATGAGCATAACTCCTGATAGCATGACCCTCCAGGTTACCCGCAGACCAAACGAATGCTTCCCGACGTCTCTTCGTCTCTGGAATGACTGCAGGCTACTTACTGGCGTCGTGACGTGGCACTAAACTTTTGCTAAGCACTTCAATGTGCTTAAGTGATAAGACATCCTGCGAAAATTGCTGTGAAAGGGATGACATCAGGTGGCTGGTACTCGACGTTTACATGGTGAATGCTGGTGCTCTTCGAAAGAACACAAGCACTGATCAGTGAAGAATACTACCCAGTTTGGTTTCAGTTTGCAATCTATTAACATGGAGTGGGGCGTTAAAGAGAATCGAGTCGCGGTAAAAGCGTTGCATAAGTGCGGAAACAGTGCTGGCCAAATTTTCGAGCTGCTAAAACCAATCGGAACAGAGAATATGCGTTTATCAGGCTTTTGCTCGCTTCGGCGAATTGTCTGGAGTAGAGGATAATCCAGGACACTCCGTCGTCCGTACGAATGGGTAGTAAATGCAGTGCGTGAACGAATTCGGAGAAATCCCTTTAGGAAGCAGAAGATCATGCCCAAGGAACTGGATATATCAACCAGATCCATGTCTAGGCTGATTCGGGAGGATCTGCATATGAAAGCCTATCGTCGGTCGACGGGTCATCTTCTAACTCCTCAACTAAAAAAAATTAGTCTGGAACGATGCAAACGACTTTTGCAGTGGCACGCGGACAATGGCCATGAAAACATTCTGTTTACGGATGAGAGAATTTTTACCGTGGAAGAAGTTTTCAACAAACAAAATGACAAAATTCATGCCACTTCATCTAAGGAAACGAAAAAAGTTGTTCCAAGGGTTCAACGTGGTCATCATCCTGCTTCCGTAATGGTTTCTGTGCAAAAGGCGTAAAAAACTGTTGCAAAGGTTTACCAAGAAGAAGTGCTAGAGGGTGTTGTGAAGGGTTTGACCAATGCCCTTTTTAATGGATACAGGTGGATCTTCCAACAGGGCTCTGCTCCAGCGCACAAAGCCAAAACAACGCAGGAATAGCTCAGAATCAATATTTCTGGCTTTATAGCAGCAGAAGATTGACCGTCGGGGAGCCCAGATCTGAAGCCACTGGATTATGGTTAGTGGCCAGAATTGGAGAAGATGGCCTGCAAGACTCCCCAAAGAAATTTGGAAAGCCTGAAGCTTGTGTTAAAGCAAAAGGCAGTCATTTCGAGTGAATCCAATTTTTTTTTTCATAATCAATACTGTGGTCTAATAAATGAAACAATTTTGAGTACAATACGTTTACTGGTTTTTTTTTTATAGCGTTTTATATTTGTAACAGAACTTATGGCAGGACTAGGTATATTCCATTTATCCAAAGTCTGCCGGCCTTGATGGCTGCCGACACCTGTGTGCATTTCTATCCTAAACCAGTATCCCAGAATAACTTTAACGCATCCAGAAAGACTTCAGCCTTTCTCGAATTGCCCTTCAACTTAAAAATTGATCTAATGCTTAACAAAAAAGATTGCAAAGAGGTCTCTGTCTTCTAACTTATTTTCCGGCTCTACCTTCTACCCATAGAAAATGAATCCCAGGGTAGGAATGACTGCACTTTTTCGGAAAATGCACACTCGTCCTCCTAGATATTAGATCTCGAAATTGTCAATTTTCCGGATCTTCCACCTTCAATTAGTATCCATCATAGAGTTAAATTATTCACTACCATAAATAAAGCTCTAAATGCAACAAGGTATACCTCCTATTCGTACTCACTACCCTGTCTTGTTTACTGAAGTAGAAAATATCTACCCTACGACTCTACTATGAGTAGTAAAAGCTATGCAATTCAAACTTGGCCTCAGTTCAATTGGATGGCCCAATCTATGTATTAAACTACTTTGCATACAGCTGCTGTGTCTTCTTATAGGTAATGTAATGTTCCGTGCAATTGTTTTCAATCAGTTTTGTTGGCAATTTCCCGGATGAATTACCATCGTCGATCATTTTCCGCCAATGTGTCACGATTCTCATCCGTCATCAATCATAGTTTGACTTATTCTAAGATTTTGTCTGTCAGTACTTTATGAATAATAAAAATTGCGTTCCACAATTATATTACATAAATGTAGGTAACAATGACTTTCACCCTCGTTTTTAGAGCTTTCTAATGAAAAGATACACATTCTCCGCAGATACTCGTAACTCTAAAGTGACAGACACAAGAGCCATAAATATTTGTTCGCGGATTTAATATCACCACCCCCGAATGGGTTTTCTCTATATTTATCTCTCAAATACCGCAGCCAACAGACAACTATGACTGTGAATGACTGCGACTGTGTCTGTAACTATGACTACCATAGCGACCTTTTTGGAATAATATTTCATCTGTCAAGTTATTCAAAACGATACGCTCGTATCTTTTGCTCTTTGTCTCAAAGTCAAATGGTGTGGCACCCTTAACAAATCATAAATGCCAATGATAATAATTTTCAGGATAGTGAAAGAAATGAAATTTCTCTATCTATCGTCTGCACACAAAAGATACAAAAATATACAAAATCAACTGGGCGAACTGGGAAGAAGGTGGATGGGGGTCAGGTCACAATATCCAACAAAGGGATGCAAATACAAGGAAGTCGAGCGAACAGAAATTGGCAATAAAATTTCCAAAGATATCGATTTTGTGTGGATTTTTACATTTTACGACGGAAATCGTATCTAATTACTTAAAGCCTTTTTGCCGTTAATTTAAATTTATTGCCACAAGCGAGGGATTATTGGGGATCTATCTATAAAGAGAACAAAAATAATCACAAAAAAAAACGTATCTGTCGACCCATAGATCCTTAGATGAAAGTTCGAATTCCATCTCTAAGAGCGAGGATAAGTTCGGAAAAAGTCTAAAGTTTTCGTATTCGTATGACAACTCTCGCATTCGATTTATCTTTTCATTGCGAGGGTGGTTGGTTGACATCGGTGCTTGGTCAATTTACATGACAAGCTGCCTTCTTCCCAATCCCAAATCCGGGTTGGATGTTGGAAATTTATGTCTTGCTTTGAGGTTCAAGTCGAATTCGTTTTCGTTTGTTTTTTCTTTTTCTGGATTTTTGATTTTTTTTTTTAATTTTTCTCGTGCGCAATCGATGTCATTAACTTTTACTGCTACGACAACGAATCCTTCTACTTCGCCTCAATGACACTGATTAATGAGCACTTGGCTCTGTTTGACTATCGTATACACTCAACTCATGATAAACTGGTGCTCTGTTTCTGTTGCTGCTGATGCTGCCGCTCCTGCTTCGTCTAAAGGAGCTAAAGATTCTGGTTGTTTTGGAAACTAAAAACAAATTGTCAAGTGGTCTCAAGTCTCAAAAGTCGCTCCAGTAAAATTAATGTTTCTAATGATCAATGGTGCTCCAGGAAAGACCAAAGACCAAAAACTAAAAACCAAAGACCAACAACCAAGACTGTAACCATAAGAACGGGGGTAAGGGTGACCAGACTATATAAAATGCAAATGTGGTCCCTTGTTGATTTGTGTGGTCACTGACTGTGAGGAGGAGAGGTCTAAAGTTGGTTGTATCACTTGTTTTTGTTGCAAGTGAGTGTTTGTTTGCTTGTTTGTCTCGGAACGGTGTTAATTTTGTGTGTGATTTCGCGATGATAATGTTGACATGACGTCAATTAGTAAACACTCGTCGTTGGGGGAGGAAGCTAATACGCTTAACTCGGGTGTTAATGGTTGATAGCCGTCGTTAATTTAGAGTCGGTTTTAGCGCACGCGCGTGTAATTTTCTATTCTCTCTTTTTTTCTCTTCAAATTTACTCACTTAATGTCGGCTCAGTTTAGGTTTTGGATTTTTATTTCTTTTTTTTGTATTTTTCGTTTGTTTTGCACTCGAGTAATAAATTTCGCGGGTGTTGTTTTGTATTCGACGAGGTTAGCCTTGAAATTGATTCATCAGCGGCATGGCAGTGGCAGTGGCAGTGGCAGTGGCAGTGGCAGCCAGACACAGTCAGGCAATAAGATTACAGGAACACCCTACTCCATGAGATATTTTGCTTGGAGCCCATAATTAATGTGTGGCGAAGAACTAAGAGCTCATTAAATTAAACACTTTGAATAGAAATTGCTTTAAATTGCTCGCCTGCACGATTTAGTGCGGAAAATAATAATGTCGACGATTAATTATGTAGTCATCTTGATTAATTATTTGCAAAGTGCCTTGTAAGTGTGATCGTCAAATACGGGTGGATTGCGGACCTTCCTACTGACAAACTTGGCTAATTTGTGGTTTTATGTTTTTCGAAATCCATCTGAAAATGATTCCTGATTGAATTTCATTTAAATTTGTCTGAAGTTGATGTATGAATTAGCTTAAAGCAAAACAACAACCGAATGGTTGAATTTTAAGTGAATTTAAAGTGTCAAAAGCAGTTGTGTGATTTGAATTGAAAAGTTGACTGATGTTGGAATTTGAAATGGATTGATAGGGGTGCTTAGTGTCACGACTTTGAGTGTTTTGAATAGGGAAGTAGTTTGGTCAGTGGTTTTCAGAAGCTGTTTGAACAGATAAGAAGTGATTATCGGGCTAAATTTGAGGAGCACATGATTAAGCTTCTTCGTGATGAATTGGAAACGAAATTCAAATGTAGAAACATGTCTAATTCATTAGCTTGGCCTCGTTAACAAAACGTGCTTGCTTGGTTTAGGCATATTTCAGGTGATCATGATCACCAATCGATAGCATGACTCCGCATCGTGGATTGGAAATCAGACACGAAAAATTTGCAATGACTTTTGTCATCCGATTCCAGCTCGATGATACAAGTACATGAGTCAGACAATTTTATGAGCATCGAAAAAAACTAAAATCCGATCAATAATAAAGTAGTCACCCCGTCAGCCGAAATGATTTTAGCACCACAGTTAAGTCTATAAAATAACGAGGTCAGCCCAAGTGGATTACTCGCAAAGTTATTCACAACAGGGCGGTGACGCTTTGCGAACACCATGCACCCTAACATCAATCGAATGAATGAATGAAGAGATGAATTCATTCCGACGACCGTAATGTCAAGTATAGTGAATATATCCCTTCAACAAGAAAGGCGATTATACCATATGTCTTACTATTGTATAACTACAGAACCTATCGTATATACATATTCGTTGTATTTGGCAGCATCTCACACCAATTTGCAACACACTTTTCGGCATATACAGTATGTTGGAAAAATAAGTTTCCACTGAATACAGTATATTTGGGAAATTCATGCTATTTTTCCCATGAGACATGTGACTACAACCTGTGCCGTACAATGCAACACCGATTGGCAAAGATGTCTCATCGAAAAAGTGCTCATTGGGCGTATTAAAGATAATGAAAACTTACTTTTCCATCACTGAATTTTCCTTTTACTCTACATACTCTAAGATAACAAGGCAGAACATTTCGGCCGAAACGGCCGCTATTTCGCGTTCAATGTTGGCTCTGAGGTCTTCCAACGTCGTCGGCGTGTTGGCATAAACCAATGACTTAACGTAGCCCCACAGAAAATAGTCATGCGGCGTTAAATCGCACGAAGGAGGCGGCCAATCAACTGGCCCATTTCTTGAGATAACACGCTCACCATACTTACTCTTTAATAAATCGATTGTAGCGTGTGCTGTGTGGCTTGTGGCATCATCCTGTTGAAACCACATGTCGTCCAAGTCCATATCTTCCAATTCGGGCCAAAAATAATCGGTGATCATGGCGCGATAACGCTGACCATTCACAGTAACGTGACAATCGTTATCGTCGACGAAAAAATATGGCCCAATAATGCCGCCAGGATGCCAACCGCACCAAACAGTTATTTTTTGTGGATGAAGTGGTGATTCATGAAGCACATGTGGATTTTCACCCGACCAATAACGCATATTTTGCTTATTGACGAACCCACTGAGCTAACAAAATGAGTTTCGTCACTGAAGATGATTTTGCAATGAAATTCATCATCTTGGCGCATCTTCTCCAGAACCCAATCGGAGAACGTACGTCGCTTCAAATGGTCCATCGGCTTCAATTCTTGAGTCAGCTTGATCTTGTATGGGTGTAAACCAAGATCCTTACGCAAAATACGCCATAATGTGGTCTGAGCGATGCCCAATTCTTGAGAACGCCGTGGAATTGACTGATTTTTATCGTTTGCTACGGACGCTTGAACGGCAGCGATATTTTCGACACTTTGACCAACCCGTTGTCTCACTGACACGGTAAGATCACACAACGAATATGTAGACTCAAATTTTTGCACTAAACTTGTTATTGCCTGCCTACTAGGGCGAGAATTGCGACCGAAAATTGGAGTTAACGCTCTTAAAGTTGCAGTCACCGACTCCGAATTTTTATAACTTGCAGACATTGCTCGTTCGTGTACTTTACCACTATGAAAATGTTGAGTTTACTGAATAAATTGACAGTGACAGTTTGATGATTAGTGAAAGAGTGCGTTCACAAATTAAATTCAAAGTTGTCAAGTCCTTATTGGAAAACCCTTTATTACTGTCTCCGTAATTTGTTTCATGTTGTTTTACATTCCTGTAAATAAATTTTGGAAAAAGTTCAGTAATGGGAAGTGTTTTTTGATGTTAAATTTATTTACAGGGCGTGGAAATTTATTTTTGCAACATACTGTATGTTACACAAGACAAAATTCAAGTTGGTGCAGACCATCTTTTTGTCGATTTTAAGATCGATAGTATACATTGTCTGGCCATGACGGCTTCTTCTCTTCCTCAGAACTATTTCAGAAAACCGGTTTTCCACAAACCGCGCGATGCCAGTGCTATAAATTAGACACACCAACTGGTTATTGTATCTCCTCGTATTGGACACAAGGTATTACTCTCGTCCAAACCGAGCTTATAATTGCTAAATTTATAAGCCCAATTGTTCAGCAAGAATAAAATGGCAACACTATAATGTTGGAAATGACAAACCCTCAGAAGGTGGACATACAGTGGATGTGGGGTCAACAGTCAGTATGACAGATCCCGTATACGATCTACTTCAAAGTATTTGAAGCTGAGGCCAATAATGACATCCAGAATGATGAAATGGGGACGGTAGCGAATAAACTATTAATGAATCAACGGAAGCTCTCATATCGCTGGAAAAGATTCCTGAGTCCAGTCCCAAACACCCGACAACTTTTGCCTAATGAGTTGAAGAAAGGTCTTCGCCCTCTAACTTTGTGGCAACAACTGTTGCGAGCAGAGGGACAAAATGCTGAAAATATGAGAAAAGGAAAAGCACTTCTGCAGACTGTTAAAAACTTAGAGTACCTTAATTCCGCTGTTAGAGAGTACGAACTATTCCACCTGGGCGATGAACGCTAAAACTTCCAGCCAAAGCAAAATCTTGGCTTAACTACAAGACTATCGAAACTATGGGCCTACTGCCGTATTTGACTCGGCGTCAGACTAGGTAGAGAGAATATATCAACTCATTCCCAAGATCTGCTCGAAAAAAAGTGCATATGCATTACAAAAGGCAAGTTAGCATCCGTGCAACTATCCACAAGAATGTAGATTATCTTAACTCGACCAACTGTAGAAGCATCAGTCTTCTCTTGTGTGCTATGGAGAATTGGATTTTAACTACAGCGGCTGCCCTATAAACTGTGATAATTACATCTCGTCAGAAGTCAAGCAAGGTGGTACACATGCCATTCTCTGTTTCATAACTAAGAAACCAATCGATGAACAAGGCATGGTCCAGAAACACTAAAGAGATTCTATCCCTCAACGTCTCTTACTATTATCCCAGTTATTCTCTCTGACGCAAAAGCACGGACATTAGCGAGGGTGAATGGTCACTTTGAACCCAAAATTTTTAAACCGATTCCTGGTAACGTTTACTTTGAAGAGAAGCAAGCCTTACAGGCATATCGTTCTTAACGAAATAGACGCCTGAGATAGCCAAGTGAAAAACATGCATACCAACGCTCCGGTCCAAAGAGTTTTCGTTTCCTAACCGGACGGAATAACGCATCTTAGGTGTAGCACACAAGTAGAATTTAGCATCAACCAGCTTGGACTGTGCAACTGGACGACGTTAGCCAGACACCATACTAACTGGTTAGGCTTATTAGTTAAGTCGCATTTTACTCTAGACGGTTCGTGTTCGAACCAACTTTGTTCTGCGTGCTAACTCACTTTCAAAAGCAGCTGAATAATATTCGCAACAAACTTACTGCCGTTAGGAAAGAAAACATCTACCGGCTTTCCATCGCTGAGCATTTATTTCGAACATTCCGGCGATGCCGTCATGTACGAGTACATATGCGTTGGCTCCACTTGGAAGTTTGTTCCATTAGATGAAACCAACAAATCAGTGAGCCCAAACAAAGTTCATGCAGTGACTCTAGACTTTGCATGCCGATCTTCTAGGCGGTAAGATCTCATCCTGTGCTGAACCATTTTTTGTAAAATTCTTCAATTTTATATCAAACACTAACAGCGTCGCTCTTTTGACAGCTCCTCTAAATTAAGAATGTTTTGACTGTGTCAATTCTTGGGAATGTGTCAGCTGCAAAGTTTTCCAATCCACGGATGTAACGCATGTCTATTGTAAGTTGTCCCAAGAAATGGTTAAAAACAAAAGTCAAGGGCTTATGGTCGGTGCCAATGGTGAAATCTCGACTTTTCAAGTATGTGCCTGGATTTTTTAACGGCCTTAGATGCCGGAAGTAGTTCACGGTGGTATGTGCTGTACTTTACTTGGGCCGACGTTAGTTTTTCCGAATCAAAGACCAATGGTTGTCATGAATTTCGTCATGAATACGTACTGCTGCAACGCTGCTCGCACTGCCTTGTCCGAAGCTTCTACCATTAAACCCAATCGGGCGTCCACACGTGGGAAAGCTAAAAGCATCTTCTTTGAGGTTGTCTTTAGCCTCTTTCATCCATACGATGACAGTGCGATCACTTTACTTATTTCCTTTGATCAACTGAAAAAGTGGCTTTTGCTTATCGGCTGCTCCAGGTGTTAAACGGCGATAAAAGTTAGCATAGCAGGAAACCTGCGCAATTCGTTTACGCACTCTGGCAGTTTGATTTTGTGCAATGCTGCTATCGACCTAATACAGTTCGAATCCTGTTTTCGTCAATAAGATATCTTAGGAACGTTATTAACCAATCCCCGTACTGTCGTAGCTTTTCATCGAAGATGTTGTTCATGCTGCTTCGAAGCCAACTATGTATGCGTAGGCGAAATCAAAACTCCATAAAACGTTGAGAAGTTTGTCCATCATTCCTCGACCCAAAGGTAATTCGCACGAATTCGGTCGAATATGATCTGGTGGTGATTCACTAATGAAAAATTCGTTTTCCTTCTAAAAAATGGTTGAAGTCTTGGGTGTGCGGGACCGGATATCTATCAGGCTCGGTGACACGGTCTCCACACACCCATTCGGGTTTTTTTTACAAGATGAAGGGGTGCGGCCAATGCACTTCGACACCGACGACAAATTCCATGCTTGACTATAAACTGAGATTCTACCTTTCCAGCCTTTAACTTTTCTGGTGACAAATGTAGTGTGTGACTGAAGGCCGGTGCCCCCTTTGTGACTTTGTGACGAGTCACTTGATGTTGTGATGTTTTTGGTGCTAATGTGATTTGCGTTATATCCTTAAACTCGTGCAAATTAGCCTGGAATGGCAAAGAATTATTAATGGTAGATAAGTTAAAACTTAGCCCATTTAATGCGCTACAGCAGGTTGTATTGTTTATTCGGCAGTCCACTAGTTTTCGATATCGGAAGTCGACTTGCAAATGGGAATACTCGAGGAAGTCAGCTCCGAGAATTGGCTGAGACACGTCGGTTAGTACGAACAGCCATTAAAATGGTCGTGTGAGCCCGAGTTTGAGAGTTTTATCTGTAACAAATGAGCGGCGGTTTGTAGCGAAATCTCTGTCAGTTACCGCCATTGATGGCAGAGGTTTTAATTTCCCAGACCTCGTTTGCACGGGGGCCGAAATTTTTGTTCTATATTTGGTGTGACATTGAAGGTGTGCTACATTCGGATATTTGAGGGAAGTGCATTTGCTGTAGTAATTCGTCGCTTAAGGAACGGACGCTGCGCATATTCGATGGTAAACGTTGATTTCAGCATCACGTCGTTCATATTACTTCCGGCCAATTCGCGCATTTCGCGCAATAGCTGAGACGGTCGCATGTCATCGAGTTCCACGTCTTGTTCGATGGGCCTTTTCTTGAAAGTTTTGTATATAGCTGCTGTAGTGGAGAAATGAATAAATGAAATAAATTGCTCTCTATCGCAGCGACGACGGTGTGGTACTTAGTCTTATCTTTTGTAATTCCACCTGTGAAGAATTGCGACTCTACTTGCGCGTTAATGGCACCCCAAAACTGTGGAATCTTTATCGAAACTCCAGCAATTTCGCGAGGTTCTAGTCTAGGTCCATCCAAATTACTCGATGCGATGTCATTTTTCATTGGATTGGACTTTTTTTTTTGAGGTTAACACAAGGGAAAGCACGTTGTCTTTCATAATAAAATTAAATCCGTTGTCGGGTCAGAAGTTATGTGGAGGCGTCAAAGATAAAAATGATCCACAAACATGAATGACTTTGTAATTTGTACGTCTCCTGCCGATCTGTCAGATGTGATGTCTATGTTATGTATCGTAAGGTTATGTGACGTAAGTTTGGTGCGTTCCACGATCAATTGTTACCGCCACAAAACAAATCCGTTTTGAGGTGGATTTCAAACTCTCACTTTTCCTTTAAACATTCCTATGTACAACATCTACTCGTTGTAGCTACGTTTCAACTACATCAGCAACCTAACCCTCCTTCATAAAACTTTTCCAATCAATGCCACATGGGACTACCCCACTTAAAAGGTTACAAGCAGTTTCTCTCATATAAAATGATCCTTCATCATAGTAACTTTCAAAAAGATTTCTTTACCCCCATCGCTTAAGTGTTAAATTAAATTTATAACTGTTGAAGCTTGAAGTGTACATAAAACACTCACAGTTCCCTTCGAAATTTAATTTGTTGAACACACTTCCCTGAAATCATGTAACAAATAGACACTTAACTGCAATTCGAAAACCTCTCACTATCAGAAACACATAATTTCACTTGAAATTGCATAATTCCTTTACTGCAACACCATCATCTTCCAACTCCAAGCACACTCTCCTCGACCAAGAGTTTCTGACGGCACCAGTACCAGTACCAATAACAGTGGCGGCAGCAGCTTCATATTCAAGCGATTCAACACTCTAACGAGCCTATCAAGCTGAGCCACGTGAATTTAAAATGGTTAATCGCGCACTTGGAACCGTTTTGACAGAGTACAAATTCGTGATCAAATAAATCATACAAAAAAAGCTGAAGAAAAAAAAAAACTAAATAAATTCAAAACGAATGTGAGAAAGTATCTATGGCCTGAGCCACATACCAGAGTCAATCCAATCCACCTCCACAGTACTTGGTAGTACAAACATACATATATGTACGAGTACATATGAATGTATAGAGCAGCTTCAAATGCAAACATGAAATATTGCCCGGAACGATGTAAGCGACCTGGTGCGGGACTACAGATACTCGTACTCGTTGTACTCGTCGTAATTCGAAAGGTAGCGCGCCAGCCAGCAACAAACTATGCAAAAAGGGATATGACATGAATAGATACATTCAGTCGCAGTCGAATGAAGTTGATTAACTTGACGCTCTTTGTCTCACTCTTTTGGTTATACATATATTGAAAGGGTATCGGCAAACGGCAAATGTGTTACCATAATGCAGTACAAGTACAAGAATGTTGAATTGTTTACCCATCCATATAGTGGAGAATATTCCTCCCTCTATCTTCCGTCAATAGGGCACGCAAACGAAGTAAGAAATCAATAAAACGTGAAGCAAGAAAGATACATGTACTCTGAAGCGAAGGGTTACTCGTGTTCAATAGATTGATGGTAACAAATTACACTTTGTTAGCAAATGCTTTTCAACCACATTGTGGGTCTCGTCTTTTAGCCTCATTCTTCCTTTTCGTCTCTGAAGAAAAAATACCCATACCACGATTGCATCACTTGAAATAGGTATGTATGTACATAAGCTCTCAACCGCAGACACTGCGATAGATACCTCCTATCTACGTTCGTCTAGAGGATTAAAATGCGAGTTTAAAGTATTTACCCGTATTCCTCCTTAGGACTTTGTTCAGTCGTACATAAATATCTACGTCACACAAGTATTATATCTGTGTATCTTAAGCACGAATAGTCGTTGATGTTGCATAAAGTTGACATAACTTTTCTTCGTATCCATACATCAGGCTGTCTGAGAGGTGGTTGGGAGGTAAATATGACAACCAACAACCGTCAACCGACACAACTGGCTTCGCGTTCAAGAAAGAGAGAGAGTTGTAATTGCTTTGGATCAACTGAAAGGTTCATATACGAGTATTTTCAAATCCGTGTACGACGGCGAGTATTGCCACTGCCACGTAAAAGGACTTTGCCAAATGACTGCATGCTTCAACTTTATGCCTCATTGAGTAGCTTCAGTTTAGACTTGGACAAGAAGGCACTGCACTACCTATAGATGGACTGTAGCAAAACTGTCCACTAGCTAGTATAGCATATCAGTTTAATTGAATTTAGACATCGTTGTCATCCTGTCATCCTCATTGTTGTCATCGTTGCAAAACCAAGCAGGGAAAGAAGTATCTATGCCATGTATCTCATACCTCTGACAGAGTGTTCTTCTTCCTCCCACTTCGGCCCATCGACACACACACTAACACAAACAGCGTTCGATTGAATTGTAATTTATTTCGAATGACTGTGCGATATCAAGGGAATGGAATTCACACCGAATAATGGATGTCAATGTGTCGTAGCGAGACAAGAATAAATCGTTTGCTCAGTGTGGGAAGGCACCAAAATGGACAGCACAGCCTGTAGAACTAGATAAAGGTTCACTTTAGGAGCTCTTGTAGCTCCACTACCTACACGTATTCCTCTTGTCTCAAACAAAATAGAAAAACACAACGAAAAAAACAAAGGACAGGGAAGTATGATTAATTATACAGATCTTAGTTACCTTAGCGGAGATACATTGATACGTATGAATATTTATTTTAATAAACTGCCGACCGAAAGAGTTGTTTTTGCCATCAAGACCCCTTTTGGTCGGCTCTGACTTGTAAATTGAATATGCAAATTTGCTGTTGATTTTAGGCACCTTTAACGTCTAACCTGCGTCGTTGTATTTCTCTCCCCCTCTTTGGAAATCTTAAAGACAAATGAACTCTATCGGTTTGTCAGGGCAGGGGTGATCATATTACATGGATACCTCTGCTGCTACTTTTAGGGGGGATAGCAATCTATTTAAATTTCTTGAAAATAATATTTCAAAACTGTCGATGGTATTATTGGACTTTCAACGAACGTGAAGCTAATAAAATTAAGACAAAGGCCTGGCTTTTGGAATTGAATTATGTAAAAAATTCGTGATAATGAAGCTGATTAGAAGGCATCAATTTTAAACGTGTCAAAAGAGGTAATCGGACAATAGAGGTTCTCCACGTTTAATGCCAGTGAATACGATTACTACAGCAGACAAGACTACACTACGCAATTGCACGATTATGAATGCGCCTACACTGGTGGGGTCTCTGTCAAAATTGATTTTTCAAGATCATAAAAGGAACAGAGAATTTGGAAAGTCCCAAAACCAAATTCCTAGACAAATAGAAAATACCATTTCCGACTGATTGTTCGTACCAAAGTGAGCAACGCGTTACCCCTAATGTACGCATCATTTCGAATTACTGGCCAAAAAAAAAAACACTTTACAAATAAATGCCGAAACAAATTGCAGGAACATACTCAATTTTCATTTCAGGCACGATTGCAAGATAAGATTACAAGACTGATACAACTGCAGCTGCCAAGACTGAAGAGTTATAACAATAATCCTGTTTGGAACCAAATTGCACCAGTTCTCTGCACGCAACTGCGCTACAATTAAAGTGCCTTCAGAACGGCGAATAATCATGGTGTAATCAGTTAATGAAGATCTCCACTTTCATTTTTAAAACCAAGCCTTGCTTACAGATTTCCAGACGAAATTGTGGACTACTTAAGCGATCATGAAAGCTGGAATGGATGAAAGTCATAGTCGTAAAATCAGAAACATGAATTGCAAACAAGGGAGATTAGGATTTTATGTAGAAATGAATCGCAAAAGATTACCAACAAGGCCAGATGACGGAGCAAATTATATAAAATACAAATAGTCTCAATTCTATGTATCGATATAAGAACGGCATTTATTCAAAAATCAATTTCATGATGTGTTTTAAGAAAATAAATATGTTCGAATATAGATACAGTTAGTCGTGGGGTAGTGGTACTAGCAATTGCTATTCGGACTCCCACCCGAGCTAATAATAACCAAATACACCTGAGTTTCAAACCACTACAAAAACAATGTTCCTTTCTCCTCCTTTTACCTTTCCGCCCGCGCCCAGGCAACAGTAAAAGGGTATCTAACCCCTTAGGCACGCGTAAATTGTAAAAAAAAAATCAAGAATTCAACATTTCTTCTCTATTCCCCACTATCATCTCACAGCTTTGCCGAATACTTATAGAAATTTCTGGATAGTCCGGAGGTAATTATCACCAAACTCTTTTTAGAAGCAATTTTAACTATTTTACTATTTTCACTATTTAACATCTTTCCCCCGATATTCTGCTTCATAAGTCTCCACACTGAGATGGGCAATCCAACACATTATTGCCATTTTCCTCTTTGAGGCCCTGGCAGATACGTCTACGACTTCAGATCGTTGTCCTCTTGTGGGAGCCAGTCCCGGTATCTAAATCTTTTACCAATTCTTCACCTACACAAAAGAAAATCAGACAGTTACCCCCTCTCTCTTTCAATAACATATCCTCCGCCGACCCACACAGTATGGCCAACTATTTTGCAACCTTTTTTGAACGCTCATTTGCAGCCAACTTCTTCGTACCTAACCTTATGTACGAGTATATCAAGTACCTTCTCCATTGGTCTCCTTCTCTCTAAATTTTTTGATCCTATCATTATCGAAGAAAAGTTACAAAGTCTCAATGATGAATTTGTACCTGAGACAGACGGGCTCCCCGCAATATTTCTCAAAAACTGTGCCTCCAATCTTTTGCATCCACTTTCCTCCCTATTTCATCTATCCTTCTCACAAGGGGAATTCCCCCAAGTTTGGAAGACCTCTTTCATAACCCCGGTCCACAAAAAGTGCTGAAAGTAACTGCCCATTGCTAGGCTTTCTCACATACTGAAAATGGTCGAAAGTTCGCTTATATGGTATCACCCAGTCAACATGGATTTCTCAAAGTTAGATGAACTACTAGAAGCTTAGTTGAATTATTGCTACAGATTTTGCTAAGGCCTTCGATAAAATATCTCATCAATTTTGATCCTTTTCAAATTGTCCTCCCTCGATTTTCACCTCATAATATTAAAATGGATACCTTTTTTATTTGGAGAACCATTAGTATAGCATTTGTTTTAGGTCAGCTTCCTTAACCCCATTTTCAGCCATTTGTGGTCACCCACAAGGCAGTCATCTAAGCCTCTTTCTTTTCATTTTAACAATAAACGATGTTGAGAGAATTATTAAACACTGCTCCGTATCCATTTAAGCCGATGACACTCCAAAACTATTTCTTCACCCCAAGACTCTATTCTCCTTCAGGAAGATGTCGATAGGTTTTCCACTTGTTGTCTAAAAAAAATGCTTCAAGCTTAGTGTCTCCAAATGGCAATATATGACTTTGTCACGTAAATGCAATCAATGTCCTCCTCTACTTCGTTTTCTGCATGGCCAACTTTCGTTCACATATTGATCAGATATTCCTTAAAGCCAACTCATTAATTGGTTTTAACAAACGATGGTCTAAAGAATTTTACAATTTTATGTGACAAGATCACTTTTCGTTACCCTGTTCCGGCCCCTTCTCGAATACGCCAGCCAAGTGTAGTCCTCCTCTTAGCGAGCTCTTAAATCCCGTGTCGAGAATATTCAACGTCGTTTCTTTCGATTTGCCTCGATGACTGCTCAGTCATAACCCACTTTTGCCGTATGTTTCACTTCAAATTGCTTAGAAACATTGTCAAGCAAAAAGTTAGTGGCGTTATATAGATGGTTTTAGAGTCGCAAAATTTTGCTAATTTTAACAGCATCAAACCATACTAAGCACGCTTAAAAGGTGACCGTCCAGACAGATTATTAAAAAAAAAAAAAAAAAACATTGAGACATTTGTTTATTCAGTCGAAATACATATTACAATATCACTTTGATCAAGGCGATAACGGTTCGCAAGCTTCTGAAAAAATTCGCAGCACACAAATGGTTAGCTCGTTTCTGGTCTGGAAATTTCGACATTAAAGATACGCCGCGCCCTGGTCGACTAATCTTTGAAAGAATCGATGAAATTATTCAAAAAAATTGAGAAAGAACGTCATATTTCATCTTATAACATCGATGGAATTCAACATTGACCAAGAAACAGTTTTAAAGCATTTGCAGAAGGCTGGATACAAAAACGAATCTCGATATTTGGGTACCACATGGATAGGCAGTGAAAAATTTAATAGACGGAATCACTGCTGAAACGAAACGAAATCGAACCATTTTTAAAGTGATAGAAGGCGATGAAGAGTGGGTCATATCCGATAATAATATCCAAGGTGGATGAAACTCCATAAACGATGGCAAAGCCTTGATTGACGCTACGTAAGATAATGATTTGTGTATGCTGGGATTAGAAGAGGTACATCATGACGTGCACCAGACGATTAATTCCGCTCTCTAAAGCAATTAAAGTACGCAATTGAGATAAAGCGGCCAGAATTGAAAAATAGGAAATGCGTTGTTTTCCCTCATGACAATGCCAAACCGAACACATCTTTAATGATTCGGCAAAAATTGACAGAGATTGGCTTGGAAATTTTGATGCAGCCCGGACATTTGTTTCACTTTGTGCATAGCTCTCTTATAATGGTATAAAGCTGACTTCAAAAGAGGCCTGTGAAAACCACAGAAATTCTACTGTGACTCCATAGTTTTGGCCAAAGCCATATAAGTATTTACTTAAGCGTGAGTCCATTCAAATCTTTTTTAATGTAAAGGGTTTTCCAATAGGGACTCGACAACTTTGAATTTAATTTGTGAACGCACTCTTTCACTAATCATCAAACTGTCACTGTCAATTTATTCAGTAAACTCAACATTTTCATCATGGTAAAGTGCAGGAACGAGCAACGTCTGCAAATTATAAAAATTTTCTACCGGTGACTGCAACTTTATGAACGTTAACTCCAATTTTCGGTCGTAATTCTCGCCCTAGTTGACAGGCAATAACAAGTTTAGTGCAAAAATTTGAGTCTACATATTCGTTGTGTGATGTTGCCGTGTTAGTGAGACAACGGGTTCTTCGAAGTGTCGAAAATATCGTTACCGTAGCAAACGATCCAAATCAGTCAATTCCACGGCGTTCTCAAGAATTGGGCATCACTCAGACCACATTATGGCGTATTTTGCGTAAGGATCTTGGTTTACACCCATACAAGATCAAGCTGAGTCAAGAATTGAAGCCGATGGACCATTTGAAGCGACGTACGTTCTGCGATTGGGTTCTGGAGAAGTTGCGCCAAGATGATGAATTTCATCGCTAAATCATCTTCAGTGACGAAGCTCATTTTTTTGCTCAATGGGTTCGTCAATAAGCAAAATATGCCTTATTGGTCGGGTGAAAATCCACATGTACTTCATGAATCACCACTTCGTCCACAAAATATAACTGTTTGGTGCGGTTTGCATGCCGGCGGCGTTATTGGGCCATATTTTTTCGTCGACGATAACGATCGTCACGTTACTGTGAATGATCAGCGTTATTGCGCCATGATCACCGATTATTTTTGGCCTGAATTGGAAGATGTGGACTTGGACGACATGTGGTTTCAACAGGATGATGACCCAAGCCACACAGCACACGCTACAATCGATTTATTGAAGAGTAAGTATGGTGAGCGTGTTATCTCAAGAAATGGGCCAGTCGATTGGCCGCCTCGTTCGTGCGATTTAACGCCGCTTGACTATTTTCTGTGGGACTACGTTAAGTCATTGGTTTATGCCAACACGCCGAAGCTCAGAGCCCACATTGAACACGAAATAGCGGCCGTTTCGGCCGAAATGTGTGGCCAAGTCGTTGAAAATTGGGTCCAACGAATCGACCGCTGCAAACGTGCCCGCGGTGACCATATGAACGAAGTCGAGTTCCATTCATAAATGTTTTGATTGTACTTCAAGCCGATAATAAAGTTTTTGAAATATCTCAAATGGTTTGCGTTTTATTTAAAAAAAAAAGTTGTTAAGTCCTTTTGAAATGGTCTTGGTTTTTCCTAAACAGGAAAATCGTAAATGGTTTCCATGTTCGTTAAATCGATTCGTAGATACAAGTTTTTGGTCTAAAAGAAGAGGAATTTCCGAATGCCAGGAAATATTGGTATGTAATATTATACAAAATAATGAACAATCTGTCAACAATCTGTGCCACTGAAACATTTGTAAATTTATTGATGATATAGATAACCCAGTGCAGGTCTAAATTTAATCACGAATTGACAAATTTACTTATTTGAAAAATGTTCCAAATACAATCTAAAAATAAGACCAAAGTATACAATACAAACCAACATTTTGTACTAAAAAAAATGGAAGTAAAAATAGCATTTACCTACATTTCCTTTATCAAAAGATTTTTTTAAGTTTTCTGCGCGGACATACCTGGAAAAAAAGGAAGAAATAAGTCAATACACTATTAAAAAAATCGTAAACTAAATTTAATAAAAAAAAAAAATTATATATGCACTGAAGAGCAAAACTGTTGTTGTTTGCACAAAATTTCCATGTACGTTACGTTACGTTTTCTCTATGCTTTTATATGTTGTTTTCTTCTGATCAGCATTTTCCGTTCTCTTTTGTTTAACAAAAAAAAAAGTCAAACAGAAAACAAAGTCTAACAACAACAGTTTTGCACCACTCTAATCATTATTTAACAAAATTCGTGATAGTGAGAAGTTGATTCATTCTGCATAGTTGTTTTCTTGGTTTTTGTGGCAATAAATTAAAAGGATCTCAATGCAGTTCAAAATATGAAATTAAATCAAGAGAAAATTAATAAAATAATTAAACTTCTTAAATGTAATAGGTCTATTAGATTTATCGCTAAAAAGTTAAAAGCTGGTGCTCATACCGTACCGTACTAAAAATAAAAACATGAAATAGCTTCAATAGAAAACAAAGAGGGACGTCCAAGGAAATTAGATGACCATACGGATCGTCACATTGCTAGGAAAGTCTGTGGTGGGAACGCAGTTACCCCAAAAGAGGCTATCAATGAGAATAAGGGGTTATAGCCACTTACTTGTCAGGGTCGAAAAGATCGAAACTATTTTTATTGCATATTCGTTAATAATAAACCTTCAAAAATATCCTTATAATGATCGGAGTCTTACAACCGGAATTATAAGCATTCATAGTGCGAATTACGACTCCTGAGCTACGTGCAGAGAGGGCTACAAGAGAGGGTAGAATGAGGAATCTCGAGGCTGCAGAAGATGCAGACGGAATACTATATGGCCTGGAATCCATGAATCGGTGTGTGTGTACAAAAAACTTTTTGTGTACAAAAATTAATGTTACATATGAAAAATCTACAATCAAAACTTTAAACACGATTTTCTCAGAATAGTGCTTTTCAAACAACACCTTTGCGGTGGTTACGATTTCTCAAAATCTAGACATCGATCGACATCAATTTTTTTCTGGTTGTTTATTACGATTTTAGCTTGTGCTTGAACGAAGGATTTTCATTTTTTGTGGGAAATTTATTTTTAGACCGAAAAACCCGAAAATGGATATCTTCGAAAATGTACATTTTTGTAAAAACTGCCGCCATTTATCGGAAAATCATAATTTTGACAAATCCTTCGTTCAAGTACTAAGCAAATCTTTTTGAAATTTTGATTTTAGATGAGCTGTTCCCAAGTTATCGTGTCCACCGCCACTGATGTTAAAAAAAAGGCGCTTCCGGATTCCGCCATGTTGAAATATTTTTTTATGAAAAAGTTTGTGCAAATACTTGAAAACATGTACTAATCAACAGTGTTAATCAATTTCAAATAAATATTTATTATGCTGCCCAAATAAAATCGAGAAAATCTCGTCCTTCCGCTTGCCACAAGTGGCTATAACCCTTTAATGTTCGCGCCAGCATCTGGACGGCTCGTCGTAGCCTTAAAAGAATTGATCTAAGAGCTGGAGAAAATAAAAAGAAGCCATTTTTATCGAAAAAAAAAATATAAAGAAACGAAAACTAGGAAAGGAGTAGGACCATTGATTCGTATCGATGGGATAATGAACAAAGAGAAGTATTTAGCCATACTGCAAGAGAATCTTCCATCTGCAGTACGCAAAACGGATCTTGCTGTTGAATATGCAATTTTTCAACATGACAATGACGCGATAAACACCGCCAAATGTGTCAAAGAATGGCTCGAAAACCAACGATTTTCAAGACTAAAGTGGCCTCTACAAAGTCCAGACATGGATCCTATTGAAAATGGTTGGAGTCACTTAAAGGAGGCTCTTGGAGCATATGAAAATTCACCGAAAGGAGTAAACGAGCTTTGGATCGAAGAAAGTATGTTCGACGAATGGAACTAAACGAGGGAGATCCCCTGGACTACGCCAACTACAGGAGAATAGGTTTCCTCAACATGTGAACGCCAAAAGGTGGTATTAGGCCAGGAAGGTTCACTATAGATCTCTATAGAGTAGAACTCATGTCCAGTTTTTCCATGCCTGCCAAGCTCATTCGACTCATTCCCAGGATGACGATGGACAATACATGCCAAGCTCATTCGACTCATTCCCAGGATGACGATGGACAATACACGCTGCTAGGTTAGTCAAGGTTAGTAATGATAAAACCGAAACTTTCAATGTCAGAAAAGGACGTAAACAAGGCAATACATTGTTATGTGATTTTTTTCAACATCGTTCTTGAAAGAATTGTACAAAGGTTACAATTCAACTCCGGAGCCACCATCTTTCAAAGGTCTGTTCAGTTACTCGCATATGCATACGATATTGGCATTATGGGAAGAACACAACGAGCTGTTAATGAAGCGTTTGCGACTATTGAAGCAGAAGCGGCAAAGATGGGTTTACCGGTCAACGAAGGAAAAAGAAAGTATATGCTGTCAACAAAGAGGGACGCACAACATCGACGCCTAAGACAAAACATCACAGCAGCCAGCTGACTGACTGACAACTTTGAGGCAGTAAAAGACTTTATCAACCTCGGCCCCGATATAACTCCTACAACGACAGTAGGGCGGATATCATGTGAAACACTTTTGCCAATCGCTGCTTTTTAGGCTTGGAAGCTAATTGAGTAGTAAAACCATCTCTCGAAGCAACTAAAAAGACATTACAGGACACTGATAATCCCAGTCCAACTTTACGGGGCAGAAGGGTGGGAAAAAAGTTATTCGAGTCTTAACAGCGAATTCTACGAGGTGCTCAGCGATGCCCAATTCAGGCCCGTTTTCGACTCCTACCCAGAGGGACAACGCAAGTGAGGAAGATCTCAACTTGGGTTGCGCACACAAGTGGAAGGCAACCTCAGACAACTTTCTGTGCGCTACTTGAGGCACCAAAAACTGCGCTAGCTGGAGCCCTGACTGTACCGGGGTAGTAATAAACGGAAATACTGGGAATTGGCGACTTAATTTTAGCAGTTATTTCCAATATAATAAGAACATAATGAATTGGTGTGAAAGATAAAGAGAAAAATCGACACCAAGGAACGTCGAATATAACTCGGTCACATGTAGCTTACAGACAAAAAGCCTAGAAGACTTTCCTATTTATTGATGTGACGACCAGAAAGATGAAACTATGTGCAAAGTTCAAGTGAGTCTCTGAGGGCTAGCCCTGAACAACTATCAATTTGTGGTTACAGCTACTATCTGTAGCTGTATGAAAGTTTTTCAGTGCACTATATATGGGAAATTTTCAATTTTCAATCAGTACGCAATAAAGAGTTCTCGAGTGAAGATCTACGCCAGCTTATATAAAGTTCTACGAGTACGTAGGTTGCTACTTAAGTTTTGAGAAAAACAAGTAAAAAGAAATACTTATCATCGAAAATGGCTAGCAATACACTTTGCATGCGTTTGAACTAATTTTCGAAGTACTTCTCCCAGTCCGAACGAGATAACTTCAAAACATGCGTTCTAAACGCATCAACCGGTTCTTTTGATGTGCTTGAATAAAAAGAAGTCATTGGATGCCAAATCAGGGCTGTACGGTGAATGATCCATCACTTCGACGTTTCGAGTGCTCAAAAATCACTTGTTTTAGCCGACCTGTGAGAGATCGCATTGCTGTGGTGGAGAATGATTCGTGTTCGGCGATTGTTTTTTTCTTATTTCACCAGGGATTTCTGGCAAACAAATGGTAGTGTACCATTCCGAACTGATCGTTCTACGTTGCTCCAATGGCACGGTGGCGTCATATCCGCTTTTTCCGAAGAAACAGGCGACCATTTGCTTCTACTTTTGTTAGATTTGGCTTGTCTCAAAAGGCCCATACAGTCGATTGATGTTTAGTTTCGGGCTCATTTGCATGGATCCATGATTCGTCGTCTGCCACGATCTTATAGACGGTTTTTAAAGCACCGCGTTCGAATTTTTTCAATATTTCTTTGGACCAATTGAAACGAGCCATTTTTTGAGTAATTATCAAATTATGCAGTATCTAACGCGAAGAAATCATTTTGACTACCAAATAATATTAAATGTATGCGAGTAGAACTAATGACCAACCATGCCTCAATTTATTGGTAAATCACATGACGATCGTGCTATATCAATTCCCGCACAGCATCGATGTTTTGTGGCACAACAATCGATTTTGAACGAGTTTCTCGAAATTCATCCTACAGCGAGCGACACCCACGATTGAATTCGGAAAACCAGCGAAACACGTTGGCCCGGAATGGTGCTTCATCACCAACGGTCGAAGCGAGTTGATCGGCACATTGCTGTTGAGTTAATTCACGTCAAAAATCATAAAAAATCATCGCACGAAATGTTCACTATTTAATTCCATTTTTTGGCTTTGATGAATTTTTCAAGGCTCTGTTCAAAACGCAAATAGTATATGAAAACTCGTATGACAAATAGTTCTGAGCACGTGTACCATTAAAAAATCAAACTTATGCTGTGAAAGACGTAAGTCTTTTAGGGTTCGTTACGATTAAATACAGTCCCGTGTGGATCAAGTTCTAGTTTCTTTATTGACTTTCAGAGGATGCCATTTACTGCAGAGAAGTAGTAACTTTATCTTCGGTTCTATGGTATTTGATGTAGCTGTTGACGTGCGAAATTAATCACTGCATCCTTACTATTTTTCTGCATGATTTTAAACTTTGAAGTAATGCGCACCTGGCAACGAAAAACATTAATGACGTATTTGAGGGCGGTGGTTTGAAAAATGACATTCAGTAGACTAGCATAGAAAACGAATTACTTACGAAACCGGAAATAGTTTATGGTGAATACGTTTCATTATGAATGCTCATCAGTTTCACACGTACTCTGAAATATCGTGACTCGTCCCTAGGCTTATGGAATGCTATGTCCAGCTCTCAATTTCCTATTCATTATAGCTTGCAAACATTTAAGACCAATGTACATCGGTATTTCTCTTTTCTGCCTCCCTGATTTCCCTTCTCCCCCCTTTATTCAAACATTTTAAGGCAACTCAAATCCCTTGAGCGCGCGCTAATTAAAAAAACAAAAATGCGAACCCAACGAAATCAAACCCAAAAACCATGACAATAAATCGACCCCTTTCATTCATAGGAAAGTTAACGGAATTCGACAAGTCGGGCGAACTGAACGAAAAGTTAGCATTTGCGCTAAATAATCCTGTGATGGAAAGACATGAGCAGGATGCCACCAAAAACTGGCTTTCACTCGAAAAAGGTTATGGTGAGAATTTGCTGAGAATCCCTTTTTCATTTCTTCAAGGGGAAACGATAAATACAAATTTTGTATGGTGACGGACGGCTTGGAAGCCGAATTTTGACAGCGTTATTCCCGACATAAAGCGCCAGATGCGGCCGTATGCCCGAAATCATATTAGTCTTATGAGCATTAGTCTTTACAAAAAAAAAAACAACAATATGGCTGGTTCTAGAGTTGAAATCAATTTGTGTTCATCATCCCGGGCAGTGATTAAAATTGGAATTCTGTTGGTAGATCTAAATGTAGGACACTCTTTTTAAGTAGTGCGCGAATTATTCCTAAATTGTTAACCATAGGGATCATGAGGTTTTTATTTGTAATGTCCTTTAGACGTCTTAAAACTACTTGTGCTTAGATGTTACACGGTTTACCCGATTTATGGACGTGGATTGCTTTATTTTGAATGCACCCTTACTCGTAAACCAGTACATTCATTCACATCCTGGTGTGAATTTGATTCCACTCAGAATTGTCGTGGCATACGGCCAATAACTTAGCGGACTACTAACTGCCATTGCATAGGTCCTTCCAAATCAAATGAAGTATTTCCACTAATATTCCTTCTGAAATGTTCTTCGAACATCATGAACTTTCAGTACGAGTATGACCTATGTACATATGGTTTAGTGTCCAGGAGGAACAATATATTCTTTGTAACTCAAACTCTTAAAAATCTTGACAATAAGAGTACGACCTCCTGTCTGTTCACCAATCCTGGTGAAGCCGCAATTCTTGTTCTAATTGAGGAAGAACTTTGATTTTCACTTATTTATTTTTATTTTACCCAAAAAACTTTCATACATTATTCATAGTCTGGTATTTCATTTCATTGGTACGTCTTGATCTCTAATGGATTTATCCGAAACAAACTTTCCTTCGGCCGCCATTATCCGCTTGTGTTTGAAGGAAATCTCCACGAAATTGAAAACAAATACTAACAAATGAAAATAATAAGAAGAAACCCATTATGGTTTGGCAATTATAAATTAGAAAGCTTCACCATTTTGCACAAAGACTCAATTCAGTCTGCTATGTGTAAATCGTCGACAAAACTCAATTTACTTCGGCAAGATTCCAACGACTTGGCTTAGGTTGTCACAATGTTGTTGGTACTCCCCCCTTTACCAACAACACACCAAAACATCGTCCACCTTAGAAAACATGGTTAACTTTCCCGTTCGCGTTCGGTTCATTGTAGCTGCTGCAGATACCCGTACAACAATGGTAAATCCCGTATTTCCTAATTGCATTAGAATGTATCTGTAAGACAAAACGATTTCCTTTCACTCCAACTACCGTGTGTCTCTTCGGTGACGGGCGAATTGATGAGGCCAGCTAAGCAGGAGTCGTCGTTATGCATAGTCGTAGTCAGAGTCGAAGTTTTCGTCGTCATCGTCGTCGTCGTCAGCGTCAGATTCAGAGTCAGAGTCAGAGTCAGCGTCATCGTCGCCATTCGTAGTCTCAGTTTGCCACCTATTAGGAGGAGGTGAAACGATGCCATTGTGGTAGATTCGAAAGTTTTCCTTCCACTGAACACATTTAGTTGCATTTTACTGTCAGTATGAGGGGAGAACTGTTGTTCATGGCAAATCTCATTAATTTAAGCAAATACATGAGGCAGCAGAGTACCATCTACCACCCATGTCATCTCCTTCCTAAGATTCAAGTCTATAAGTACATTCACAGATATACGAGTATGTATTTGAAGAAGTGTAAGTGGACTAGCTACAAGAGCTAAACTCTACTCATCGATGGAATGCAATTTTGTAATCCACTCTACTCCTCGATTTCAGAGTACACACACAAGGTGTTTCAATGGCACGACAAAGCTGACGTGTTAAATACGAATTAACAAATTAAATCCCCTTGCTGTGTTAGAGACGGCAGGCGATAGGCGGCTGGTGGTAAGCAGCAAGCAGCAAGCGGCAAGCGGCAGACAGCAGGCGAACTCAAGGTAGCATGAGTATGGATTTAAATTATTAGAGAAAGGAAACCAAAGGCTGTAATGACACTGATGGGTAACTGGCCCGATGGTCTGATGTGTTTTTCGGATTTCGAATACAGCCTGAACGGATTAGGGGATTATATTTTACTTTCCAATTGAGAGAGTTTCACAGTCTATGCGGTTGGCCTCCGGATGGCTACTTTTTTACGGATCATTTCAAAAGGACAATTCCAAATAGAATAAATTGTCTCCGGGGACCTACTCGTAGTTGGCGGTGGGAGAAAGGACACTTATCGGCAACCACTTGTGTCCATTCTAATAAATGTATCTGGTTACTTTTATATTCAATGTACCGAAAATGTTAACCACCCACCCATCCACAGACAGCAGTAGAACTTCGATGTTTGTCGGCTATCGAAAGGTCATGTTTACTAACAGGCTACAAAAAAAGGCATATGTTGGTATTCAATTTAATGGCAACCATTTTGTCTGGCCGAAGAGTTTTATTGTATAATAAATTCGGGGATCATTGAATTCTATTAAACTTCGCTTTTTATTTTTTTTTTTTTTTTCGGCTTTCCGCATTTTTCCTTCTGAAGAGAATGCTTGTTTGGTATTAAATTCAGTTGGGCCGGAAGGAGTCAAAAAACATCAACTTTGCGCATGGTAAACAAAAACGGAAAAGGAAAAACATTATATCAAGACTTGGAAAGTGAAAGACTTAGAGTTGATGGACACTCGAAACAGATGATTGGCTACAAGAGATAACATAAAAACCTGCGTTATTTTAGAGTCTAACCAAGATGCACCCTCTTTTAATTTAGAACGAAATAGTGAGCGTCGAACGTTTCTTCTAGTCATTACCAATCAGTGTGCAAATATGAAAAGGGACCATTAATATGAGAAATCAAGCTGCTTTCGAAGAACCACGATTTAAGAACATTCTTGTGTTCGAATATATATTGCTGCAGCAACTTTTTGGCTTATCCTAAAGAAGAAAGACAACAAGAGGGAGCGATACATATGGCATATGAGGTGCTGATCCTCTCCGAGCATAAAAGAAGGGATGATCATTGGCTTCCCTTTGAGTACCACTTAGAGATAGATGTGAAGGCGAATGTTCAACGCGAATTTCTATGTCCAACAGAGAAGGCTTCCTGATACCTATGTATGTATTGTATAGGGTTTTCCAATAAGGACTTGACAACTTTTTTTTTAAAATAAAACGCAACCCATTTGAGATATTTCAAAAACTTTATTATCGGCTTGATATACAATCAAAACATTTGTGAATGGAACTCGACTTCGTTCATATGGCCACCGTGGGCAGGTTTGCAGAGGGTCGATTCGTTGGACCCAATTTTCAACGACTCGGTCACACATTTAGGCCGAAACGGCCACTATTTCGCGTTCAATGTTGGCTCTGAGCTCTTCCAACGTCGTCGGCGTGTTGGCATAAACCAATGATTTAACGTAACCCCACAGAAAATAGTCAAGGGGCGTTAAATCGCACGAACGAGGCGGCCAATCGACTGGCCCATTTCTTGAAATAACACGCTCACCATACTTACTCTTCAATAAATCGATTATAGCGTGTGCTGTGTAGCTTGTGGCATCATCCTGTTGAAACCACATGTCGTCCAAGTCCATATCTTCCAATTCGGGCCAAAAATAATCGGTGATCATGGAGCGATAACGCTGACCATTCACAGTAACGTGACAATCGTTATCGTCGACGAAAAAATATGGCCCAATAACGCCGTCGGCATGCAAACCGCACCAAACAGTTATTTTTTGTGGATGAAGTGGTGATTCATGAAGCACATGTGGATTTTCACCCGACCAATAACGCATATTTTGCTTATTGACGAACCCAGCCAAAAATAAGCTTCGTCACTGAAGATGATTTTGCGATGAAATTCATCATCTTGACGCATCTTCTCCAGAACCCAATCGGAGAACGTACGTTGCTTCAAATCGTCCATCGGCTTCAATTCTTGAGACAGCGTGATCTAGTATGGGTGTAAACCAAGATCCTTACGTAAAATACGGCGTAATGTGGTCTGAGCGATGCCCAATTCTTGAGAACGCCGTGGAATTGACTGATTTGGATCGTTTGCTACGGTAACGATATTTTCGACACTTCGACCAACCCGTTGTCTCACTAACACGCAACATCACACAACGAATATGTAGACTCAAATTTTTGCACTAAACTTGTTATTGCCTGTCAACTAGGGCGAGAATTACGACCGAAAATTGGTGTTAACGTTCATAAAGTTGCAGTCACCGGTAGAAAATTTTTATAATTTGCAGACGTTGCTCGTTCGTGTACTTTACCATGATGAAAATGTTGAGTTTACTGAATAAATTGACAGTGACAGTTTGATGATTAGTGAAAGAATGCGTTCACAAGTTAAATTCAAAGTTGTCAAGTCCCTATTGGAAAACCCTTTATGAGTACATCCAAACTAAGGTCTATGAAGACTATTTGAGCAGATATGTTCTTTGACTTGGAATGGAAGCATACCCGATGTCTCTGTCTCTCTCAACTGCGACAACTGCAATCAGTTTCCTTAAAATCCATTATAGTCATGGTAAGACAACCACCTTACAGGTCGTGGGAAAAAAAACCCAAAAATTCAAACCGATACCTACCGAGTAGCAATGTACCATAGAATGATGACAAAACAGAAATACCAAAGATGGATCGATAACACGAGCACACATAACAAGTATGGCACAGCAATGCTTTGTAGACTTTGTCTACCTATGCTCCGCTATAAACTCAAATAACGATCAATCGCTGTTTCTTTGGACTAAGTCGGCCGTAGCCGGTATACATATATCATCCTTTGATGGCTTCAATTCGCCTACCACCAATGGTGTATGTATACCCAGTTATGTTACAAAAATATATATATCAAAAATATAAATATATATATAACTCTAAAGAGTATCTCCACTTTTACCCTGGCACTGGCGTACATACCGAAACTCTGGCAAACAGTGAGAGTAACCTTATACAGAAAATCGTAAAAGAGGACTACACGCTCGCCAAAAACTTCAGACCCGTACGACTAACTCCCTTCATGTTGCAAAGCGTTATGGTATGTAGCTATACCGTCCATCTGTTGGATCGTGTCTCTAAAGCGCAGACATCGCTAGAATTGATCGACGACTGATGCACTACAAATGGGCTTTCAGTCAATCATCTAGTGTTTAAAGGTATCAACATCCAATTCTCCAAGGAAGCTAAGTATCCTAGGTATTATATTTCTAAACATGTTACTTTGAAAGTCTCCGAGGCGCTATCGGCATTCTGTCAGTGCAAAGGAGCTGTCGCCAAGACATGGGGCCTGTCACCGAGAAGGGTGATAGGTTGGCCTATGCGTTGGTTGTCTGGTGAAATAAACTCTCACGAAAATATTTCATTGCTACTTTTACCAGGCACCAAAGAACGGTCTGTATCGACTGCATGAATGTTTTCCCTAGCACCCCTTGTTTCGCTCTAGACACATTGATGAATCTCCCTCCCTTTAATATTATATTCATATCATGGACTGCACCATATTCCGTTTACTAGAGCTTGATTCTGGCCTTATGGTCAAGCAGTCTGATGCAATGACATTAGAATTCATGTTCTGGTTTCGGCTAGAATCAGAGCCAGAAAATTAATGTAGTCGGCTCTTCACGCACGTTTCCAAAACCGATTTAGAGTGCAGTACTGGTGTCCACATTAGATTAGGAGGACGACCACATTAGATTTCGCTCCTCGCTAGGAAAACTTGCGTCTGTTTTCCAAGTGGAGATATACACAATCCTGATGGCAACGAACTATACTGTGAAGTTCCGATGGAAGGGGCATTTGCTTGCAGCTGTAGCGATAAGGGGTTTAGAGCCTTGCTGAACCTTTTGCTACTTCCAAACTAATTCGAGAATGCGAGACTTCCGCGCAATCGGAAAGCTAAATTCACTGAGTCTTGTCTGGGTCTCAGGGAAATGAAATCACTGCCAGGCAAGGCTCAGAGGAGAGTTTTTCAGAACCCGAACTTGCGTTAGGTCTGGCTGCGTCCTTGGTTAAGGCTTCCATTGACATTTGGGTTTCATATGAGCACAACTGCAGATGGCATGACTCCCCAGTTTGCAGGCAGACCAAACGAATGCTTCCCGATCTCTCTAAGCAGTCAGCGGCTTTCCTTCCGTCGTGACGGGGCACTACACTTAAATAGTGAGCACTACCTCTGTGAATGCCCGGCTTACGCTCGCATCAGGCTGCAAGTACTCGACGTTGACGTGGTGGGTGCTGGTACTGTAAGCACTTCACTGAAGCGATTACACATCTTTTTTCGAAAGACTGAAAGATTCAATTAAAAAGGAACTTACAAGGTGTACAACGGACTAGTTTTGTGTCTGAGTTCTCTGTTCCAACAGAAAAAAAGTCGGCAACTGAAAATTAAAAGCCTGTTACTAGGAAAACACTCTAGAAAAATCTTTATTATCTTAGCCCTGCATAACACGGAAGCATTGACTTTGTTAAAAGCGAATGCAAATGATCTTGGTTGCTGAAAAAAGCTCTTTCCGATTGCATAGACTGAATTTAATAGAAAGGATACAGGAATGAGCTTGACTGGCTAAAAATCGACGCTGACGTATATATGTTCAAAAACACTCAAATTCATTAATTTAGATGGCTTGCATATATATATGTGTGTTGATTAAATAAATACTTAGAACTGGGAAGTCTTTGGCACGTTGGTAAAGGATATCTATCAACTTAAGTGGTGCGCGAAATTGGAGAGTAACTTCAACGAAGTTAGTGTGCTCAAACAGAGGCCGTAAGTGCAATATCGAGATAGTTCCCAAGCCGTACAACACGCTTATGGAATGCCCTGCCTAGCTCTTTGTTCCCTAGTCATTATAACCCTCAAACATTTAAAACCAGCGCGCGCAAATTATAAAAAAAAAAATAATAATAATAATTGCAGAAAGCTGCTGGTCCATGTAAAGACTTAAAAATCAAAAACTGGAATGAAAACGTTTTTACCGAGCTACAGTGGGCAACTGAAATAAGAATTATGGAAGCTGCCAATGGTGCAACGAGATATTCCAAGCATCAATCAAATCGTCCACATCCTGATAAAGGTAAAGACCGCTGAATGACGATAAATAATGAAAGCCGGTACTATGTATTCGCCGGATTTCAATATGGGACCAGCAAATTGCGCGCAGACAAAATTTCTAACAGAACTACGACAAAATGTGATTTGTCCCTCGTCTAGAAATATGTATCCAATTATATTGTATATCAACATGTTGGATAAAGCATTTTGCTATAGACTTCCAAGAACTATTGGAAGATATCTAATTACAAAAGATGTTCGGCAATTGAGGAGTCTAAACATTAGGTATCTAGAAACTACGGTCAACTCCATATGTTGATGGAGATTTCAAAGACAATTACTTTGACAACTACGTCGCTCTAATTTGTCGACACACAAATTATCGAAGTTTCAAATTCAAAAGGTCAACACACGAGTACTTATCTAGAAATCATTATCTACATCATAATTTGACTAGATGTGCCTTTATTATCGATGTGTTAATTTTAAAAGAAATTTTCCCAATAAGAATGTGGCTTGACTTCATATTTCTTTTACGCTCCAACCGCCTTTTCTCTTTCCCGATACTAATAATAATTCTGAATGTGACACCCGAATATGAAACTTACTTCGGAGAAACATCTAAAAGGAAATGGTTTGGAGGAGAACAGACAACTTTTTCACTGCTATCTGATCGTTAGGAATACCAAGAATTCGAATGCACCACTCCAAAAACGTATGGCTTAGAAAGATTCAAGTAAAAAAAAGTGTTGGAATCCTATCCAATCGGTAGATGTAGATGAAGTATCAAGTAATGAATTCAAAACGATAGCCAGCTGAAAATCAGGGTTCCTAGAGCCGAAAGGGATTGATATGGGCCCCTATCATTAGCCACTGGCTTTTTAAGAGTCGTTGCCCTAATGTACCATGAAAAAGTCAAATGAACATCTAGCATCAAAATCTAGCCCTCCTGGGAAATAAAGGCAAGATTTCTATGGCAGGAAATACAACTCAAACTAAATATTCGTAGAGGAGACGATTCATGCTCTCCGTCCAGAGTGATTCATCAGAAGAAGTGTTTCGGTTAATTTCCAGAAAGCAGTCTGCAGTCATTTCTTTTGAGAGACTGCTAGAACACAGATACGAGTATCCAAACTATTGGGTTGTACCACATGAAATGTCCGATTTTATAGCAAAAATTTAAAAGCCAAGATTACTCGTATTTTTCCGTAAATTTGTATTCAATCAAAATAGGATCCGTTGGCATCTATGACATTCTTCCATCGTGATACAAGGTCAAATATTCCTTTTTCGTAAAAGTGCTGACTTTTTGAGGCACTGAAATCTTCAGAGGCTTTTATGATCTCTGCTCGCTTCCGGAAGACCTTCTGTCGACAAAAGGAATCCAGATTTCGGAAAAGATGGTAATCCGTTGGGGAAATATCAGGAGAGTACGCTGGATGTGGAAGAATTTCAAATCTCAACTGCAACAGTTTTTGCACCGTTACTTGCGAGGTATGAGGACTTATGACCAACGCAGGTTGCTTTTCAGCCAATTTGGCATGAAATATGTCGATTTCCTCACAATAGTTGATAGCGTTTATCGTTTCTCCAGGTTGAAGAAATGAAAAGTGGATTGGTCCTTTCGATGTCCACCAAATTGTCATCATAACCTTTTTTGGGTGAAGATCGGGCTTGGGGGTGTGTTTTGGTTTTTCACCTGCATCCAAACACTGCCCAGATTTTTTACGATTATCATACAGTATCCACTTTTCATCCGGTGCGAAAATGGTTCAGTTTGGTTTTTAAATGCGCATATTTCCAGGCGCCGTAGTTTTTGGGATTCGTTCAGTTCATGGGGTAGCCACTTATCGAGTTTCTTTACCTTTCCTATGAGAGAAAGGTGTCGATTTATTGTCATTGGGGATACCCCCATGCTTTGTGCACGCACCGATTTCGTTGGGTCCGCATCCCACGTGGTTCATTTTCGAGGTTGAAATCTCCCGAGCGGAACCTTCGTTCGTTTACCGCTACATCCTGAAATGCGTCATTTATGTTTTTCATTACCAATGACGCATTATGTTCCATTTTAAATTTGTAAAGGAAGAGGGCTTAAATTTGAACTGCCCACAGCATGGTAAACACTTCTCAGGAAAAAAAAAAAAAAAAAAAAAAAACGGTACTTGTAACGAACCTTAAATTCTCACACGTACCGCTTTATTTTATAAAAAAAAGAAAATTTAATGTTCTGGCACAGATGTTCACTCGAGAACTTCTTATTTCTAACAGAGCGAAAATTATGCGGTACAACCCAATACGTCACTCTGGAGCTACACTGGCGATATCTAAGTCCGAATATGTATCATGTTCACTGAATGTTGTGTGAGTTAATATTTACATTTACAATAACAGGCGCGATGTTATGATCCAACTCTATATAAATTTGACTTTGATCACACACATCTTTGCTCATCATTCCTCCTAAAGGGTATTTGTGGCCTATATGTCATGTTTGTTTGTTTAGGTAACGCTAGAGTTCACAGTGAACCTGGACCGCAACTTACTTGCCTCTCAAACTAGGCAATGCCTAAAGCGACCTATGAGCGCTAAAACATGGTACAAGTAAACATGGTACCACTAAAACCAGCAGACGCTGAGACCAATTCACTCCAACATAATGAAACACATCTCTCCACAAAGATGGTAGACTGTGAAAACACTCGAAATATTTGGAATGTTCACCTTTTTTTCCCCGATTATTTTGTGTGTTCACACGACGAAATTCACTGATAAAATAGCTTGCTCGAGTAAATGTTGACAGATGAGAGCACAGACACTCTAACATAGTACCAGCAACAGAAAACTTCACCCACAAACATCGACAAAACGCAAACCAGTTTTGATTTTAGTGAGACCAAATTCTGATGTTGGTGAGACCAAAAAATTGGTACGCGTACCAGCCAGCAGACGATCAACATCAGCTAAAACTTGGTTAGTGGTACCATGTTTACTAATACCATGTTTTAGCGTTTACAGGGCGCTTTATGTACATCACTCGGAGCACTTTTCGATCAATATTTTATAAGGCTCTAATTTGAGATGGGACTCTGCTACTCAATCGTCTTCTGGGAACCCAAAAAAACAGCGACTGTAATAACTTACTCTTCCAATGATTTCGAAGACGGTTGACAAAATCCTTGACTACCTCGAAGTTTTACCTGATGATGGTAATATTTTCTCTTACTCAAATTCCTAGGTGGCAACAGGTCTTACCGCCCTGGCCTTCAATACTTACAAATGTCTTACAAAAACCTCGCTGTGATCTGTCGATAGTATCTATTTATGTCACCGGCATAAGCAAATAGTTGTACAGACTTTTGAAATATGGTGACTGCTCCAAGTATTATGTTGAAGTAATCGAACTATGCGACACATTACAAAGAGATTTCTGACCACTCCTCTGCGTCTGATGAAGCCAACAAATCTTAGGCCCATATGGATATTCACAAAATGATAAGGCAGACAATAGCTTAGGTCATCTGACCCCTCGTGAGGCATAGGGTGTCAATAACACCCGCGCGCAATAGTGTTCTACAACACGATTGCTCTCCTTCATGTCTGTCTAGGGCGGGCCACTCATCTACCGGATTTAAGATACATAATACCATATACGAGACATAGCTTTGGCTTTGCGAATGTTTCTATCTACAAACAATAGACAGATGACTGAGTATTACTGTAAGAATTTGCAACAAATATCACGCCCACATTTCAGAGCCATTTGAGATGTATGTATATTTTCAAAGTTATTAAGTTTGTATATTGATCTATGAACATACGTACATACATATGTACATAAATACCTTAAATAAAAAGTCTCTTCTCAAAAATTCTGCAACTACATTTTACTGGCGCCAATACTTCTCGGAACCTATACAACAATATTTCTAGCACTCAGAGATTTGAGAGCAACCAAACATCTCCATGATCTCAATTGTTCGGCACCCACTCATAACACTTCAAAACCAATAAACAACGTCAATACTCGTAAGTCCTCCTTCATTTCATTTCTTTCTTTTTTGTTATTTTTTTTTGTTTTTCCACCATCCAACATCTCATAACATAATCTGCATTCCATCTCCCACCAGGGCAAGGCCTACGCCTATTTTTAGTCAAATATCCATACAAAAGGCGCAACAATGACACATAACTCAAACCAACAGGTAAACATTTTTGAAAACATTACGCAATAAACGTCAAAACAAATATTTAACGCATATTTGTGGTGTGGCGTTATGGCGGCACTGCCATCCAGTCCTGGTCCAGGTTTTAGCCTTCAGCCTCTTTGTAAATACACATAAGCGCACGTTGGCAAATTACACCAGAGATACAGATAGTCGTATACAGAGATACTACGAGTATACCCATGTCTGTAGCCATATCCTAAAGTGTTGTTCTTTAGATACTTTTACGTTGGTTTTCCTCTCGTTTTTTGGAGCGAATTCGATATAGGCAATGAGGAAATTAGCCAATGTGCAAACCGGTCGGTCGTAACTTACCGCTCCGCCAACTGACGTCCATCCTTTCGACCAACCAACCAACCAACCAACAATCCATCCATCCATCCGTCCATCCATTCGTATGACCATTATCTCTGGAGGGCTTCACAATGAAGCTTGTGTTGTGTACAGTGTTTACTTAGTTCTTGGTTATGGGATTTTGTTTCTTCTTTTCCATGTGCATAACAGTCGAGGTTTGGAGATTCGTTTTTTTTTTTTTTTTTTTTTTTTTTTTGAGAATATTTACGATGACAGTCGTTTACAATGTGATTGACAAGCCAACGGATAAACAGGAATAGCAAGTACTGATAGGGGTGTGCAACAAAAAAAAAAAACACACATGAGGAATGCAGCAAAAATCTCTTTGTGTGCGCCAACGGATAAATTTACATCTTGTTGTAATATGAAGCCACAAGACTTTTGACCTTTGAACGAGGTACAAAAAAAAAACAACACAAAACCAAAAAAACCAACGCCGATTTTCTTGGTGCTGGTGAAAACGAAATAAAAACTTCCCACGTCCTGCGTCCTTGCCATGGTCTTTCTCTGCCTTATTGTACTGCCGCTTTATAACTTGGATGTGGTGGGAAAATCGATGAAGAATTGTGCAACCTTTTACAAAGACCGCACATGTTATCTTGTTGCAAAAGGTTTCACTCTAACCATAATCAGCTTTGTTCAACTTTTATGTGCAAGCGCATTCGCTTTAATTTTCTGAAAAATTAAAAAAATGTTTTGGACACTTGATGCCTCAATGAACATTCGACACAGTCGGAGTATGGTGCGAAGTGACACTATTTATGAAAAAAAAGGGAGACAAGGTACCTATACCTCTTAACCACATGGTGTAAAATTAAAAAAATATAGAAAGGTTGGTTGTCAAAGGAATAACAAGGTCATAGAACCTTTGCGAAAGTTAGAAACTTAGCAACAAATAAAAGTATCAGTTTTTGCATAGTGTGCCACAGTTTCGGCACCGATTCTCTTAAGCAGGATGTAAGTGATATCTGTTTGTTTTAAAAAAAAAATTGTTCATGTGATGTACATACCTATACGAGTATGTATCTTAATTAAAATTCATGGGCATGTCCTGAAGAAAAAAAAGTGTCACTAGCCACACTAATTGAGTCTTTACCACTCCAATTCGACACCGTTGTCCATTGCTGCACCGTATGATATGGCAATACCGGCGTAGATACGTCAATTCTGACATCAGCATGGTAAAGTTCAACGATTTTAATGGTACACATACTCAGAACGTTTTGTCATACGACTGCTATTTGCGTTTTTTTACGAGATTTGAACAATTAATCTCAGCCAAAAAATGCAATTACGAGTAAATGGTGAACATTTTCATGCGATGATTTTCGACGTGGATTAACTCAAAAACAGTGCGTGGATTTTTGGTGATGAAGTACCATTCGGGGCCACCGTGTTTCGGTGGTTTTCTGAGCTCAATCGTGGCCGTCGATCCCTCCAGGACGAATTTCGTGAAGGTCGTTCAAAATCGATTGTTATGCCTGGAAACATCGATCATGTGCGGAAGCTCATATTGCAAGTTCATCACGTGACTTATGGTGTAATTGAAGCATGCTTTGGCATTTGGCCGTCCAAAAAGATTTCTTGGTACTGGATACCGCATAATTTGGCAATCGCTAAACAAAAAAGACTCGTGTCGATTGGTCCAAAAAATATTGAAAAAATTCGATCGAGGTGCTTCAAAATACGTCTATAAGATCGTGACAAGTAACGAATCGTGGATCTATGCATATGAGCTCGAAACTAAACAGCAGTAGATTTTACGGGTCTTTCAAGATGAGCCAAATCCAACAAAAGTTGTTCGCCCATGAAGCACTTCGAAGTAAATAGTCGCCCGTTTCTTAGGACAAAAACTAGACATTTTACCGCCGTACCACTAGGGCAATAGAACGGCCAACTAAGAATGGTGCACCACCATTTGTTTGCCAGAAGTGTTTGGATAAATAAGGAAAAGCAACCGCCGAAAACAGATCAATCTCCACCACGTGAAATGGGAGCTCTCACAGGTCGGCTCAAGCAGACCACTCAGACACCCAATGACTTATTTTTATACCCGCACAGAAAAAATATGCGTTTTTCGACATATGATGAAGCGATTGATGCATTTGAAACGCATGCTTTGGAGTTACCTGGCTCGGAGTGGAAATCGCGCTTCGAAATTTGGTTCAAACGCATGCAAAAGTGTATTGCTAGCCATTTTCGATGATAAATAAAGGGTCCGCCATCTAACGTTTTTTTTTTCAACTAGTGCTTATTTCGTGAATGGTAACACTTAGCTCATGTCTGATTTGACAGATAATTAGTTTTATCCTTCCTCTGAACGAAGATGGTTGTGTATACGCTGAACAACGCTGGAAAATATTGCCTGCGATCGACTTAGAGAAGATGCGACAAGCAAAATTGTCGCATTTGGGGCACAGGAAACCCGCACGCATACATTGAAAAGCCGATACACCCAAAACGAGTCACTGCTTGGTGCGGATTTTGGTCCAGAGGCATAATTAGGCCATTTTTCTTCGAAAATGAGCAAGGAGTGGCAGTTACAGTCAATGGCGATCGTTATCGGGCCATGTTGAACGAATTTTTGTTCACAAAAAATGAAGAGGAGGATATTGGCAACATTTGGTTTCAACAGGACGGCGCTACGTGCCATACAGCCGAAGCTACACTCGATGTTTTGCGCCCTGTTTTTGAAGATCGCATTATCAGCCGCAGAGCTGATGTCGTTTGGCCACCTCGGAGCTGCGATTTGACACCGTTGGACTATTATTTGTGGGGTGCCGTAAAAGATAAGTGTTACGCCTACAAGCCAGAGACAATTGACACTTTAAAGGACAATATTCGTGAAGCCATTGTTGAAATACAGCTGCACACAATCGATAATGTGCTTAAAAATTGGACCGATCGTGTAGGCTACTGCATGGCCAGCCGAGGCAGCCATTTGACTGAAATTATTTTCCATTATTAACCGGAAGGATAAAACTAATTATCTGTTAGATCAGACATGAGCTAAGTGTTACCATTCACGAAATAAGCACTAGTTGAAAAAAAAAAACGTTAGATGGCGGACCCTTTATTTGATTTTACTTGTTTTTCTCAAAACTTAAGCAGCAAACTTCGTATGACATTTGGAGAATCTGCTCCAGATAGGAAATAATTATTATATGTGATCTGCCATACAAGATTAGCTAAATATTGCACCTCTCTACAAACAAGGACATAAAGGTGGCAAGAATTGAGTTTGAATCAATCAACTATTCCATTATATATAAAGAATTGGCCATGACAATATGTTTTGAATCCGATTTCGAGCATGGCTTGATCCAAGCGCTGGGTATTGATCCAAGGCCTGAATAATTTGCGGCTTACCAGTACGAAGTAGTCAAATGGTGTCAAATCGCGCGATCGCACTGGAAAATTCACTGGGCCATTTACGATATAATGTTGTCGATAGATAGAGTCCTCAGTAAGTCAATATTTTCATCTACAGTGTGCCTTCCCGATACAAGGAATTATTGTCTGACTTAATGTCACCTATATTTCCGAAGAAATAATCACTGATCATCGCCCAGTAATGTTGGCTATTGACTGTAATGTGAGCTCCTAACTTGGAGTGTAGCGATTTGCTTGCTTACATACCCGCTTAAGAAAATAGTGAGCCTAGAACACTTAGAACACGGCTTTTCGGCAAAAATACGTAACGATTTCACGCTGCATAAGACCCCAATTTGCAGACTCTGGTCGCAAAGCCATGGTCTCGTCGCTTTAGTTTCTGTAACAGCTGGATCTTGTGCGGGTGTAGGCCGAGGTCACTTCGCAAGATTGTTTGCATAGTAGCCGGAGACAAAGACCTAACTCATGTCGCTGTCAATATCGGAGAAACGAAAGCATAATCTACTGCCAGGGTTAAAACAAAAAAAACAAAAAGCATTGGATGACAAATTTATTCTTGAAAAGGAAACAATTGTGCCACACAAATGTGATTCGAGAGTTGAAACCAATGGATTTCAAAAACTTCTTGAGAACGAATATGGATTGCTTCAAGGAAATATGTTGTCTGCATATTTTCTAACTTTTTTTTACGGTACCAACAGAACAGAAATTGTGAGATTGTCCGAGTCAATCTGCCAATTTGGTTCGACCGCAGACCAATTGCTCTACATACGAGGCAATTTTGCTGTTGGTTGCAAGTTGTAATCGGAAATTGTGTCCAAATTGACCTGTACGAGTATGTAGGTGCTTTTAGACTTTTCATAGACAAACAATTTTACTTTCGGATGATTGCCAATCCCAGCCGCTAGGGTGGTAGCATCAGATATATAGCTCTTTGTTTACTCTGTGCTCGGTGTTAGCCTGTGAGACAAACCCAGAATAATTTCAAGGCCTTAACCATAACCGAAGTAGAACTAGCCTCCATTAAAAGAGCTAGTTTTCAACCACGTAGTGCTCCTCTTATTCTGTCGAAATACTGCACCCTGATGCGAATATAAACCAGACTCACAAAGAAGGTGCTTCTCGGTGTTGTTGTCACATTCACAGCAAACTTAGCTAGTAAAAGTTTCACTTATGGCGCATGGAATAATCGCTATTCTCGATAATTCGATCGTCCTAGACAAACCCCATTCAGACCAGCACCAATTCGAAGTTATCGTCTAGGCTATACTTCCCGTTTGGACGAGGGTGAGGCCTAGTTAAAACCTCCGCCAATCGTTGGGTCATGGCGCCCTTAAATATTCACTACATTTTGCGGTTTTCCAACAACAGTCAGAAAATCTAAGCGCCGACTTTTGGTTTAAACCACAGCCACCATGACGCTTCCACAAGTGGGGCCTACCTCTACTATTCAAGTTGGAACCGAAGTTCCATGGGCTCCTGACTCGGGCTGACTCGCTCTGCAGAGTCCTTATGTCGACTGGCCGTTTGGGGTTCAAATATTATCGCTGGTCGAATGCTATGCACATCAGTTGATGTTTGAATTGATGTTCTCTGCATACGACCAGCTTTGCTCTACATACGACAGCATATGAGTAAGTTGATGATAATTGCTTTTAAGCATACGCTTTCTTCCCCTTTTTACGAAGATAGAAATTTTAATCTTAAGGGGATTTGTTGAAGGCATATTACTAGAACGTCGATAGTCAATTCTAGTGTCCCTCCCACTGATATTCATACTATGGGCTGCACTCTCAAAACCATCTTCTGTTTAAAGAAGAAGTGGTATTTGGTACAACACGCACTGGAGCTTTGATGACTGTCTATTGACCCTGGTCTTATGGATATGCTGTCCGATGCGATTACATAGTACTTCTGCTGCAGAAAAAAAAAATTACTCGACTTTCCCTGTGCCCAAGACTGGTTTCGGCTAGAATCTAAGTCGGGAAAGGAATGTAGTCGGGTCGTTTCGGTTGGGTGCAGAACCGATCTAGGATGCAGCATTGATGTCTTTCTGGAAAACTTCCGTCTGTCTTCCAAGCGGAGATACATAATGATTTATGGGCAATCCTGATGGCAACGAACTATACTGTGAAGAATCGATGGAAGGGGCTAAGCATTTGCAACTCTAGCGACAGGCAAGCTGGGTTTATAGCCTCGGTGAACCCCTTTCGAGTTCCAAGCTAGTTCGCAAAACTTCACTGAACGTAATCGGAGGTCTAAATTCACTAAGTCTTGTCGCCGATGAACTTGCTAACCAAAGCTCAGAGAAGAGCTTTTCAGGACCTAAACCATCGTTAGGTAGGTCCTCGTAGGCCTTCGTTCTCGGTTAGGACTTTCATTGACATTTAAGTTTCATATAAGCACAATTTCAAGTTGGGTGGCAGATTGAGTCAGGTTACGGCAGATAAATTGAATGCTTCCCGACATCTCAAACAGGTCAGCCGGAAAGACTGCACGCTGTTTACTAGCATCGTGACGGCGCACTACACTTTTGCTAAGCGCTTAAATGTGCTGGGCATAAATGATACAACATTCTGCGACTCTTGCTATGAAAGTGAAGACACCGCGGAACACTACCTTTGTGAATATCTGGCTTACGCTTACAGGCTGTAGATACTCGGCGTTGACGTGGTGGGTGCTGGCACTGTACGCACTTTATCACTGAAGCTGTTTGGAACGTCTTTTAGAGAGTCGATGAAGTGAGGCCGACCTACAACCATTATCTATTTACCTTTGCAATCACATATTAACCGAAGTTCGTTTTGTTCATTGGCCTTTATTAATTCCACAAAACTAAGATTTATACATATATACCGTGTTGTCTAGAGAGTAAAAGTAGCGTAGTCAGGCCGCTTAATTTCGAAACGCCCAAAGAAGACACGTTCTTGTGCACTCGACATTCAACTCAATTTTCGCAATCAAATTTTTTTTATAATTTACGCTCGCCTAAGGGGTTAGATACCATTTTACTGTTGCCTGGAAAGGTAGAAGGTGGAGAAAGGAAAATTGTTTTGTAGTGGTTGGAAACTCAGTTGTGTTTGATTTCGATATTCGCTCTCCAGGGGGGTAGGAGTCCGAATAGGACGGAGAGTTTTTTCTTCACTCAGAGTGATTCGAGGTATAATTCACAGTATTTTTTTCTGTGCTTGAAACTCTACAACACCCAAATATACGTGTCAGTGTTATGCCTTCACACGCAGAATTTTTCTGTCTGAGTTCCAAATTACACAAATGAAAAACTGACTTGCCATGGGCAGGAATCAAACCTGGACCCTCCGAGTGAGAAGCGATTGCTGGTACAACTACACCACGGCCACCCCAATGCAATCGCAAAGCAATTTCGCCCTCATGAAACTTGATAGATTTCTTGGATTCTTCCTGACTATAATAGGACAAAGATCTGATCCACTTTCCTTCCAGATTCACGTTCAAGACCACACAGAAGAACTACGAAAAAATTTGTTTCTCATACCAATATACGAGTAGATGGTTTTTTGCCGCACGATTCGGCTGATCGTTTTCTGAATAGTACCATTCTCGATGCTGTGTATGGGATCCATGCACCTTCCCGCACAAACGTTTACCATTGTTTCGCAGAGTTTCGGCGTGACAGCACGTCGGGTTTTGATGAACCGCTCCCAGGTGGCCCAAAAACGGTTACGATAGAGGAAACCGTGGACTAAATCCATGATCTCGTATTGGCGGACCGCTGAGTGAAAATTCGCGAGTTGGTTGAGGCATCTCAACTGAACGCGTTAGCCATATCCTGCAAGAGATTTCGGGCATGAGAAACCTGTCCGAGCGATGGGTGCCGCGTTTGCTCACACCGTAGAACAAGCGCAATCGTTAGACCACTTCAAAGACGTGCTTGGCCCTGTTTAATCGAAATCCGGAGGAGTTCCTCCTGCATCGTATCGTGACAGTGGATGAGACATGGATTCATTGGTATACACCAGACTCCAAAGAACAATCGAAACAATGGGTTTTATCGGTGAACGTGCTCCGAAGAAGGCGAGGACCGTTTCTTTGGCCCGAAAGGTGACGGCCATCTTTTTTTGGGACGCGCGAGATGTGATCAACGTTGACTATTTGGAGAAGGGAAAAACAATCACAGGAGCATACTACGTCGATTTATTGAGCCGATTCAACGCCGATTTGAAGAAAAAACGGACATATTTGGCGAAGAAAAAGGGCTCTTCCACCATCCTCCGTATTCTCCGGATTTGGCTCCCTGCAACTTATTTTTTGTTCTCAAACCTTCAAAGATCCCTCACCGGAAAGAAGTACGGGTCGAACGAGGAAGTCATCGCCGCAGAGGAGTATTTTGCAGGCCAACAAAAGTCGTACTATACGGAGGGGTTAAAAAAATTGCAGCACCGCTGGGAAAAGTGTATCAAGTTGAAAGGGAATTATATTGAAAAATAAATTGCCAAAACCTAAAAAAGTTGCGTTGTCATTTCTAATCCGGGTATTCATCAAACAGCCCTCGCATGTGCATACATATCCGTATGTACAAGTACGAGGAGTGAGGAAAAAATGTTAGAAAAAAACTAGTAAATATTGGTTTTGAATTTTTGAAGTCAGTAATGAATGAATCATGTGATTCTCAATAAAGATAAATTTGTCTTACGGATATTTATAGACGACCTTTTACAAAAGAAGTAGACCAATCTTTTGTCCGAAAAATAGCCCAAACGTGCAATATGGACAGCTAGCACATTGTTCGTTATATGAAGTGATACTTTCCTTTCATTGAATATCAAAAAAAAATTATGAAAAACCCGGACAGCTCGTGACAGCAATCTTCCTCGGTGTGGTTCGGAAATGTATTATTATCAGAGACCATCAAGTCTATGGAGAATTGATCCGTGTGGATCGAATTATTATTCAAATTGGAGAAACTGAATCAGAAATCATTTCTATGGCAGTGCATTAAATGTGTTAATTAAACAATCTGATCGATCAAACCTCGACGCAATTATTCTGTTTTCACTAAGAAAAAAGAGTGATAAAAACTACAAAACTAACGATTCCATAATACCGGGTCCCAGATCACTAGACAAAGGCGAAAACAATCCAACAAAAAGTTTACCTAAAAGAAAAAAAAAGGCATTTTTCTTTAATAATTGTTTTGTTCATCATTCGAAAAAGACTACAAAAATGTAGACAAAAACAACGTGCACAGATCACGATCACTTCACCCACTAATGATCCTACAAAACGCGAACGTGGTCTCGACCAATTGTGTCTACCTATGTGCATAAATTATCAACGTGTTTTTTTTTTCTGATTTTATTGTTCACAATTCTGTCAGTGCCTGTCACTCCTCCTGTCGTACTGCGCAGATCAAAAAGTCCAAACCTCAAAAAATGACAAAAAATCTACCGCTCAACCTCAGATCATTGTGTTAAAGTAAAAGAAAAAGAAAAACTTCTTCGTGACAGCAATTTTTAATGGGCAAATCATTAACATTACGAGCGCAGCACATGCGAGTGTACTCGTAGAAAATGCGAGAATTACAATGCCCAGACTAAGTGAGCTGAAAAAGATACAATTTTATACAAAAAAAAAAAACAAACCCCTTAAGTATGCGCTTGTGATACCCGTAGATACGATTACGACAACGACAACGACAACTATGACTATGACTAGGTACGAGTAACTCGTACTTTTGTATCTATACAAATGAAACGACTCGTAAAAAGTGAAACCGAGAAGATACGGCTAAAACGATACAGAAACCAGAAAACCACCACTTCAGGCATCTAGCCACCCAACCACCTACTAATAGTTGGCACATTAGAGCATGTGCTTTTCGGTTGTTGAATAATGTATCTGGCCATTGTATCTATGTGATTTGTTGCCGGCTATAGAGACGGATTTTATTTTACTGCTTTGGCACCTTTTTGTCGCTTCCGAGGAGAGACCGCTTTTGTATAATACTACTCTCGTATACTTTGAATGGAATCCATTCAACGGGTATTGATCGGAACCCCAAGAGACATTCATATTTTATTGGCGCTTTATAATTAGTAGTACTTGAATGTATGTATCTATAGTTGTATGTATACAAATTTTGTAGTTTTATATTCTAAAAAAAAAACCTCAGCCAGAAGGGGGTTAAAAATGCCACGGGGCCATGCAGAAGTCTTCATTGTATTGTATTTATTCATGCGCTTGAAAGCTAATGAAATATAGAGAAGGGACTTTATCTGTAGGATCTTTTGTTGGATACATTTACACATGCTGTCTGCTTTGCTGGTTAGCTAGTTGACCTAGTTCTAAGCCGGTAGGCTGAGCGGAATGCGTTGAATGCCGATGTTGGCTCAGCGATAAGATAATACTAATTTTGGAAAGAAACATTCACACCACATTCAACACACACTCTTATATGTATGTATGTATAACACATGGCTACTTGTACAGTTTTGTTAGTTCCGAATGGTTTATTTGAATCTAAGTTGAGAATTCTTCTACATTACTGCGTTCTTTTCGGTTTAGTGACATTTGCAACAACGGTGTGAGTTATGGTTTGAATTAGAGGCAACCAAACGAAGTTATATGGACATTTAAATTGTGTTATTGGGAAAATTACATCGATAGGCATGTCGAATAGTCACAATAGATACATATTGTATATTGAAATGGATTGATGTTTTTATTTGTTTTTATGCTTCGGCGAACAATTTAGATAAGTGAAAGACTATAGAGGTTACAGAGGAGAAACACCTATTCCAGCCCTCCGATAACCAAACAAAACTAGTTTGAAGATTTAATTTAAATTTTAAGATGTCGACTATGGTCGATAATCGAGCGATGACAGACGATTGTATCGAAAGCCTAAATGATTGAAAAAGAAATTCTGATTTAAGCTGAGAGTTTTTATACCTGCTAATCCAAGATCATTATATTTTAACGTATTGACGGTTGTACCATACCAAATTTAGGACCGAAAAACTCGTTCAAAAATTTTCCCAGACTCCTAAAAAAAGTACGCTAGATGATCCAAATTTTCCAGTCAAAGGCGTGGATGTTTTTTTCTGTGTTATTTTCCTTACTTGTGACCTGAAATTGTTTTAGGAAAAAGGCACTTTTCTTCTGTAGTTGCGTTCAGCCTGTCTATTCCAATAAACCAGACAGTATTGCCTTCTTCACATGAAACCCTGCTTTAACCCTAAGACACTTAATCTTTTCGTAAAAATCCCACATTTCATATTCTTTTGATAGAGCAGCGACAAACACATATTGTACATAGTTATTCGTATTCGCATTTTTATTTTCGCTTAAATCATGCAGAGGTTGTCCTACGTCTGTTAAGATATTTCCAGCTGCTTTTAAGTGGATGAGCAGTACAAAACCAAAGGAAATTATCTTCTATGCTGATACGAATAACTTTTTATTTACGATATTTTGTAGGGTGTCAACAAATTGATATTACGCTTCCATTGACATTGCAATACCTTTTGTCGAAACTAATCTCTCGTCTATTCAGTTCATGTTTAGACATCATCTGATGAAAGGTGAACAATACGTGCACAATGCGTACACAACTCGTTCGCAACGTGTCTACAATATGTTCACAATACCTTTACAACATGATATCGTAATCAGAAGGGATTCACAGAATGCGGCAATCATATCCTCAGCTCATTCACAATGACAATCCAGCTGTCAGCTCTTTAGACAAGGCCAATCTGCTTGCTGCACACTTTGAGGCCAGTTCAACACTCCCTGATTGTGTTTTGCCTCCGCCTACAGTTGAGTGCGTCGAATCTTCAATGGGACGAATCCACTTTTGCACTCGTGTAGTAGAAACTTAAAGATGGTATATCTTCTCTTCTTCAGAAGAAGTGTTCATCCACGCTGGAAAAATCACCGCGAAAGCTTTTTCATCAATCCTGCTCTTTAGGACTCTTCCCGAGCAGATGGAAAACAGCATATGTCCAGCCCGTCCCTAAAAAAGGCGAATCATCTTCTCTCTCCTTCTACAGACCCATTGCACTTATGTCCCTTCTTTCCAAGGTCATGGAAACGTTGATAAATCGCCAGCTCATGAAATATCTCGAAACACGAAAACCTCACAATGACCGGCAAATATGGTTTTCGTAGCAACAAGTCCACTGGTGATTTGATGGCATGTATCACCGAAAAGTGGTACCAAAGCGTACATCAATCTGGCGAAAGCAAAACAGACTCGACGACTCTCTTCTTCAATGGATTAGAAACTACCTTTCGTAACGTTCAATTCAAGTTGTCTTGGATGTTTTCAAGTCTGATATTCACAAAATAAATGCTGGTGTGCCCCAGGGCTCCGTTCTGTCTCCGACACTCTTTTTAATTTTCATCAACGAGACAAGAGTCTGTTACTTCTAATCCAATATATTCCCTTGCTGACGACAGTACTCTCTGCTTTTCATATTCATTCCCGGACTCATGTCCCTGCCCATCGGCTGTAGAACGGGAACGGCAGCGTATGTTAAGCTCACTAAATTCCGATACAGCATAACCAATTGGGGAACTATCAACAGAGTAGAATTTAATGCTTCCAAAACACAATGTTGTCTGTCGTTAAAGCGAAATTTAAACACCTATCCAATATCGATGAATGGAACTTGAATCGTCGAAACTGAAAAACGTTCCCTTCTCGGTATGGGTGTCAATGACAACTTATATTGGAATGACCACATGGCACATAGTCGATGTCGCCAAAAATGCTGCGAAATGTCTAGGTTTCCTCAAACGGTGTAAGAAATACTCTTCCCCTTCTGAGCTGGCCTCAATATATAAGGCCAAAATTGGAGTACAATGCACACATCTGGTCAGGTGCGCCTAAAACATCTTTGCACCTGCTAGATAAGATTTAACACCGTGCGATAAAACTCATAGGTTATGCTAACATCACTCAGTCAATGGACACCCTCGAACACCGACGTAATGTCTCGTGTCTCACTTTGTTTTATCCCTATTACCACCATCAGTGCTCCATTGAAATCCCCAGTAGCATTCCTCCCCTTCAAACCTTTAACCGTAACACCCGTCCCGCTATGAATGCTCATCAGTATACCCTCAAGCCCATTTTCGGACGTACTCTGAAATATCGCGATTCGTTCCTAAGCCGAACAACTCGCTTGTGGAATGCCCTGCCGAGCTCTCTATTTCCTAGTCATTATAACGTTCAGACATTTAAAACCAACGTACATCGGTACCTATCTTTCTTTTCTCCCTAATTTTAATTCGCCCGCCCTGTGTGCAAACATTTTTTAAAGGGACCTTAACCCCTTGAGCGCGCTCTACTTTATAAAAAAAAAAAGCTAGCAACTAAAACAGAAAACTTTGAATTTAATTTGTGAACGCACTCTTTCACTAATCATCAAACTGTCACTGTCAATTTATTCAGTAAACTCAACATTTTCATCATGGTAAAGTAGACGAACGAGCAACGTCTGCAAATTATAAAAATTGGCTACCGAAATTCGGAGTCGGTGACTGCAACTTTAAGAGCCCTAACTCCAATTTTTGGTCGTACGAGTAATTCTCGCCCTAGTAGACAGGCAATAACAAGTTTAGTGCAAAAATTTGAGTCTACATATTCGTTGTGTGATGTTGCCGTGTCAGTGAGACAACGGGTTGGTCGAAGTGTCGAAAATATCGCTGTAGTTCAGGCATCTGTAGCAAACGATCCAAATCAGTCAATTCCACGGCGTTCTCAAGAATTGGGCATCGCTCAGACCACATTATGGCGTATTTTGCGTAAGGATCTTGGTTTACACCCATACAAGATCAAGCTGACTCAAGAATTGAAGCCGATGGACCATTTGAAGCGACGTATGCTCTTCGATTGGGTTCTGGAGAAGATGCACCAAGATGATGAATTTCATCACAAAATCGTCTTCAGTGACGAAGCTCATTTTTGGCTCAATGGGTTCGTCAATAAGCAAAATATGCGTTATTGGTCGGGTGAAAATCCACATGTGCTTCATGCATCACCACTTCAACCACAAAAAGTAACTGTTTGGAGCGGTTTGCGTGCCGGCGGCGTTATTGGGCCATATTTTTTTGTCGACCATAACGATCGTCACGTTACTGTGAATGGTCAGCGTTATCACGCCATGATCACCGATTATTTTTGGCCCGAATTGGACGATATGGACTTGGACGATATGTGGTTTTAACAGGATGATGCCACAAGCCACACAGCACACGCTACAATCGATTTATTGAAGAGTAAGTATGGTGAGCGTGTTATCTCAAGAAATGGGCCAGTAGATTGGCCGCCTCGTAAGTGCGATTTAACACAGCTTGACTAAAATAGTCAACGTGGGGCAACGTTAAGTCATTGGTTTATGCCGACGACGTTGGAAGAGCTCAGAGCCAACATTGAACGCGAAATAGCGGCCGTTTCGGCCGAAATGTGTGGCCGACTCGTTGAAAATTGGGTGCAACGAATCGACCACTGCAAACGTGCCCGACGTGGCCATATGAACGAAGTCGAGTTCCATTTATAAATGTTTTGATTGTACTTCAAGCCGATAATAAAGTTTTTGAAATATCTCAAATGGTTTGCGTTTTCTTTAAAAAAAAATTGTCAAGTCCTTATTGGAAAACCCTACAACTGACATCAAAGTTGGTTAAGAGCTATTGTATGCAATTCAATAAAGGGAATATAAATAGTTAAATAGAATCAGACTATCCTTTCGGCATTCTAATGGAATTTTAGTAGAAACAGCTACGCATTCTGATGACAGAGTGATGACGCACTGAGTGGCGCCAATCTGGTGACACCCAATGTTATAACACCCCACCATCTTCCAACGCCTTACCAAACTCATTACCAGGAGAAAATAGCAACACTATAATTATAATACCTGCCATAAATGGCTGAACCTCAGAACGTACGGCAGGTAAATTCGTGTGGCGTTAACAGTCAGCATGGTAGTACGAGTATAAAAGGAAAATGCATTCGAAGCAATTTTTTTTTATAATTTATGCGCGCCTAAGGGGTTAGATACCCTTTTACTGTTGCCCGGGCGCGGGCGGAAAGATAGAAGGAGGAGAAAGGAAAATTGTTTTTGTAGTGGTTTGAAACTCAGGTGAGTTTGGTTTCTATGTTTACTCTCCAGGGGTGCGAGTCCGAATAGAACGGAGAGTTTTTTCTTCACTCAGAGTGATTCGAAGGTTATAAATAATTCACACTTGTTTTTTGTGCTTGAAAATCTACCACAGCCAAATCTACGTGTCACAGTGTTATGCCTTCACACGCAGAAGTTTTCTGTCTGAGTTCCAATTACACAATGAAAAACTGACTTGCCATGGGCAGGATTCGAACCCGGACCCTCCGAGTGAGAAGTGTTTGCTACTACCACTACACCACGGCCACCTCATGTTGTTGACGTCACCCAAGGACAATCTTCTGCTGTACAGAGTCGGAAAAAAAAACATACTACACATCTAGAGGAGAAGCTAGATCTTGGTCTAGGTCGGGCTATTGCGCCATCGATTTCTTTATTTATTTAAACACCAAATATAGCAAGATATCAACCATTCTAACAGTTCATGCGGCGCTTACTCCAATTCTCGACCATGAATTGAAAAATTTTGATTTAAAGCACACCATAAGATATTTGACAAAGACCCTTGCGATTGGTAAATCTTTTTTAAGCGGTCATTGAAATGTTGTCGCTAACAGCGGATTATTTCACAAAAACTTTGGAATGTTGCGCCATTCTGTTGAAACCACACTTTTTCCAATTTTAGCTACCTTGACTCTGTTTATACAAAAAAAAAGTTTCCATGGTTCGATACCGCTCGCCATTAATCGTAAATGTCTCACCTTCAGCGTTTTCAAAGAAGTACGAAGTAAGTACAGCTGAAAATTTAAACAAGACATTAAGTCACAGACTGCACCAAAGGTGGCAACTTTGCTTTTTACGTAACCATTGAGGTAAAAATGTACTTAATCCCTAAAGATGACTTTTGTGGAAAAATCTGCGTCAAATACCTCTTGCTGCAGGAATCAATATGAGAAGGTTTTGAATTCCAAAATATAGGACGAATAGATGCGAACGACGTGGAATGCACAAAGTGGGATACACCGGAAAGCTCTCTTGTGCAGTATTCTTATTTTCTATAGGACACCTTGGATCGACAGTAGGACCAGTAGCACTATTTTAACTCAACTGTGAGGAACATACCTACCAACATTCTCTCAAATATTATACGAGTAAAATATGGAGAAAGCTTTGCAGTGTAAACAATAACACTGTAATGGCATGAAGAAACACAATCACCTCCCTAAGTAGAGGCCTGTAATAGCCTAATAGAATCACTTAGAATTGCTAAAAAGTTCGAACACCAGCCTACTTATAATCCTCGAGGATTATAATTCTAGAATGTGCCCCAATCCTACTTATTTCCCTGCAATGCCAATACGAGAAGAACAAAAATATATAAACAAAGGCCTGGCAGGAGGCCCATTACTTAAATTAGTAGATTTTGAGATTATGTTAGGCTGGCTCGAATGGTTGTTCTCTCAGTGAACAACACGCATATGTCACATTTGATCCCTTGTACTATATCTTTTACTGATTTGACCATCAGCTGCTTACAACTCTGTAACTGCATATTTGAAAGCTTATCGTATCATTTTCTGTGTAAGATTGTTCGCTCAAGTTTTGTTGTTTCGGTGCGAAAAAACTTTCTAATGTTTTCACTAAAACTCCTTCCCTAACCGCCGCTAGTGCTAAACAGTTAAATAAAATATGGACAACATTTAAAGCAACGATTATTTTAGCAGGCCTTATAGACAAGAGTTACATTGTCTTTTGGCCTTCGGAATGGTGAGTTTATCAGTTGAATATTCGCTGATACGAAGAGGATGTGTAGATACTTTTTTATCATACTTGTATAGTAAAACTGTTGTCCTCTCTATTACTTTGCAGTTGCCTGGAACATCCCTGCTTTTTATACGCGTTGTCCGTGATCTTGCTCTGCAGTTCCATGGAACATCTACATATGTGCTCTACAACTTCTTGCTTCTGCAAGTGGGTACATATGTAAGTCTGTTAAGAGAGATCTAACTCTTAGAGCGTTTCATTAGTCATTAGGTTCTGGTCCACCTTAGGTGTGAATCTAGCTGTAACAAACTTATACACATGTTTTGTGAAGATTAGTATACCTGAGGAGATCTTTCTGGTGAATGGTAGTATGGTTTTCATATTTGGCCTTACAGATCCCTAATTTAATTTAATTTTGGCTTAATACAAGCTATAACTTACAAATTAAACTTAAACTAAAACTTAAAACTAAGGTTGGTAACAACCTTACCGGTTTTGATAGGGGGGCAGATTAAAAGGATCATCCCAGGGCATACCTCGGAGAGCAAATCGAAGAAAACGGCGCTGAATGCCTTCAATTCTCGAGATATGAACACGATGATATGGGGACCGCTTGACTGGCGTACTCTAGGAGGGGGCGAACAAAGGTAATATAGAGGGACCTGGTCACGTATGGGTTGTTGAATTCTTTGGACCACCGTTTTACAAAACCTAGTGCAGAGTTGGCTTTGAGGATTATCTCATCCATATCTAAACGGAAGTTGAGCTCGCTATCACACAAAACGCCGAGGTCACGAAGAGATTGTACGGAGGAGATAGGTTGGTTATGGAGAAGATAGAGTCGGGGAGGAGATTGGTTCCGCTTATGTGAGAAGGTGATGGATTTGCATTTGGCGATGTTAAGTTCTAAAGAATTTTTGAGGCACCAGATCGAAAAACTATCAAGATCTTGTTGAAGGAGGAAAGAGTCATGGGGAGAGGAAATGGTTTTGAAAAATTTGGTATCGTCGGCGTAAAGGGAGACAGACGAGTGTTTGATGATCATATCGAGATCATTTATGGTTAATATAAAAAGAAGGGGACCGAGATGGCTGCCTTGTGGAACTCCAGAGGTGGCCAAAAATGGAGCGGACTGGGATGACCTAAAACGAACACTGTAAAAACGGTTTTTGAGGTAAGAGGATATCCATTTCAACAATATGGGTTCAAAGCCGAGGGCAGACAATTTAAAGATGATTAACCGATGAGAGATTTTATCGAAGGCTTTGCTAAAATCGGTTGCAACTACATCGACTTCATTGCCATTTTCTAGGGCAGAGAGGGCAAAGGATACGAATTCAACGAAATTTGTGGTGGTTGACCTACCCTTTAGGAAGCCATGTTGTCTAGGAGAAATAAGTGATTTGCATTGGAAGCTTAGAGCTTCATACAAAATACTTTCGAAGAGTTTGGGTATATGAGAGAGTTTAGCGATGGGACGATAGTTGGTTATTTCATTCTTTGATCCTTTCTTGTGGATCGGGGTTATGAAGGAGGATTTCCAAGCCTCAGGAAATTCTCCTTGTGAAAGGGATAGGCGGAAGAGATTAGAAAGGGCAAGGGAAAGAGAGGAAGAACATTTTTTAAGAAATATGGCAGGGAGGCCATCTGGGCCGGGTGTGAATTCGTCATTGAGTTGGTGTAATTTATGTTCGATATAAGACGGATCAAAAATATGAGAGAGAAGTGGGCCATTGGAGAAGTTCAGTAGGTAACTAAAATAGGATGGATCTGGTACAAAGGAGTCGTTGGTGAAGGATTGCTTAAAAAAGGTGGCAAATAGGTTGGCAATGGTGAGTGGGTCGGTTGATGACCTGTTGTTGAAAGAGAGGGAAGGAGGGTAACCATCGGACTTTCTTTTGTAGTTAACAAATTGGAAAAAGGACTTAGGATGGTTTATAAGGTTGACTTGCGCATTGTTAAGGTAGTCCTGGTAAAGGGAATCGTAAAGTTCGGTGAAATGAAGATAAGCACCAAGATAGTTGGAATAGTCGGTAAAGGATCTGGTACGCAGGAAAACAGCCCATAACTTATTTCTCTGATTTCGTAAGGAACGAAGCTTGCGATTATACCAGGGAGGACTAGTAGATGATGTTTTAAGGCGGGAAAACGGAACGTAAAGGGAAAAAGAATTAAATATTTCTTTATAAAAAATGGATAAGGCATCATTTATACTTAAGTTGTGAAAGTTAAAGTGGGATCTGCTGAGATATTCACTGATTTTGTGAAAGTTTGCTTTATGAAAGTCGTTGGATGAGAGAGTTGTGGGGGGAGTGGACTGGAATGAAGAGTTATGAAAAAATGAAAGTAGAAGGGGGGATGGTAGTTATCGATTGTTGAGAGAGATAGGGGACAAAGTGAGACTGAGGAGTTAATTGGATCTGTTGTGAAAATAAGGTCTAATTGCCTGCCCATAAAATTGGATATACCACTGACTTGGCATAGACTTGAGTCTGTTAAGCAATCTAAGAAGAGACATTCCTTAGCTGAGTTGGCATTGGAAGCGATGAAAAACGATTGATCATCTGGTGGAGTCCATTGTAGTTGAGGAAGATTAAAGTCGCCAAAAATAAGGATATCATCAATAGGGTCTGACAGGTCAATTAAATGATCGATCGCATCAATAACAAATTGGTAAGATTCGATAGGTTGAGCTGGTAGGATATAGCAACATATAACGTAAAGGGACTTGAGAGGCAGTGATATTTTTATTGCGACAAAGTCGGCTTTAGAGGATGAAGACATTGTAATGGGGGAAGAGTTAAGGCTGTTGTCCATCGCCAGTAGGACGCCTCGACAGGGGGAATCTTTATTTGTGCGGGTAGGATCGTCGTCGCGGAAAACATTAAAAGTAGGAGGGAACAATTCCTGGTTCTTTATGTCGGGAATCAAATTGGCTTCGGTCAAGGCATAGATATCAAAGGGAAGAGCATGCGATTGACGTAGGACAGCATTGGTTTTAGAGCGAATACCCCTTACATTCTGGTAGTAAAATGTAAGAGGGATGTTGTGGGGTGGAGGTGTGAGGCAGGATGGTTTAAGCGCTGGCAAGGGAGCCACGTTATGGACGAAAAAATTTGTCGTGGTCGGCTTGGCTTCGCTGTAGGTGTTATACTCGTTTAGAGTGAACATAGTTGCCGAATGCAGTGAGGTCGTCTGCTACTTTCTGAGGGGACATGTTAAAAATCTCGTGGTACCTGACATAAAGATTCCTGAGACTGATAGGGTCGGTAGGGAGGCCTTCCTGCTGGATGGAAACCATGACGCTGGTTTTGGTTTTCCCTTCGTAGCAGACCGAGTCCGATTTGTCATGTAGATAAGCAAGAAAGAGACGAATGTTTTCATATATCTTTCTTTCTCTGAGCCTAGAGAGAGCATATCGACTTTCTGTAGTGCCATTGGTTTGCTGTGTTAGTTTAACAGTGGGGGGGAAAGGGGATCAAGAATAGGAGCATTGGAGGAGGGAGATAAATGATTGGATATGGAGTTGGATGAGGGATGAGATGTGGGGTTTAGGGTATGGGAGTTAATGAAATTAGGGTACTTAGCTCCAGTTTTAAGGTCGAAGTTGGGAACTGAGTTGCTAGCTGGGTTTGGTGGTGTATCAAAAATAGGGACTGGGGCCCGTGAAACCGAGGGAGAAGGCGAGCTGGAAGCGGGATTTAAGATAGGTGTTAAGTCAAAAGAGACACGTTGACGTCGGGGCTTGGTTTGGGGTGGAATAGACGGAGTTGGAGTATGGGTAGGAGGCTTAAAATTAGGAAACATTTTAATTTTAAAGCTCCAATTGGAGCTGGGTTTGTTTTGAGAAGAGGAGGTGGGTCTTGGCAAATTGGGTTTACTTGCTACCTTTATAGATGGTTTAGGTAAAACGGACTGCTTGACTTTATCCTGCTTCTTGGTCGTATTTTCCAACCATTTGCAGACGCGCATCTTTCCAAGGTTGAAATTGTTGCTGGCTGGATTATGGAATAGCCATTCGTATTTGGCCGGCATATTGAGCTTGAAGCTGCGCTTACTTCTGTGGTGAGATGTTGGAATTAAATTACAGTGGCTAATGGTAATACCATATTTCTTTACGAAGAAATTCGAGATCCAATCAGCATCAGCGTGTGGTGGGGCGCCTTTTATAAGAAGCGTAGTGACCAATTGATTTTTCGAAGCAAGCTTATCAAGTCTACGCTGCCATTCAGAAGGTGTCCAAGTTGAGTTGAAGTCATTGATAAGCCTCCGTGGGGAGGCTTCGTCTTACCTACAAACAAAGGTGAATGCCAAACTAATATGCCATCTCCATAAGGAACGATCGGCAGTCGAGGGACACTAGTTCTAACGATTTTAGGGCAACTTGGCTCTCGAAAAAGGTGCGGATATCAGATAGATCACTTTTGTTACTATTTTCTCTGCCTGAAACCTGCTACAGTTATCAGGAAGACGGAAGGAGCGACTAAGACTTAGCCTGTTTGAGAAAACAACACCATCATTAGTCTTTGATCTACATATAAAATGGATCGAACTGTGCTATATTTTGTGGGGGTTCCCCCGTGTGATGGGTTGAAAAAATTATTTTTGTTTTTTTACATAAATTGATTCCTTAACATGTGTAGAATATGCTGGTAAAGTGATTTTTTTTTTTAAATTTGAAATCGCTATAAAGATATAAACAGAAGAAGCACATGTTCGAAGGGCTGACATGAGTAGTAGGAGGCCGGGCCAGAGACCCTTTTATACTTTTCAAATGTGCACTTATACAAGTATAGACAAGTTTACACAAGTTAAGACAAGTTTATACAAGTATACAAGGACTTTTTTATGCATCTTTTTTTGTCAAACTTCGCATTGCAGATTGATGGTAAATGCGTTTCTCTCAAAACCGTGTTTTGCCAACTTGCCTCCATCATATCTCAAGAACGGTTTGACCGATGCACTTGCAATTTATAGGGTAGATTCAGCCCATGAAAATGCACAGAGTGACCTAGAATCGTTATAAAATTGCGAGTATTTCTATTTTTTTCGTAACGAAAACATAAAAAAGAAATCATGAAATTTGAAACTTTTTTTTTCAGTAGTCTGCCAAAAAACCAATTTTCAATATTTTTAAATGATTTTCTTTTTTTCTTTTTGATAAGACCATCAGCCGAAATCGTGGAGGAAATGAGTGTCCTTTTTTCAAGGATGGTGTCTTTCGTTACAACTTACGTTCTAATAAAGATTTTTACTTGAAATTTGTTTTACATATATATATATACATACAAATAAATAACAAAAAATCAAAGTCCGATCTTTTCATTAGACACCAGAAAAAATTCCCAAAAAATGCTTAAAAACATGCCGTCACGCGGGTGAACCCCCTTAACCATAGACCTACGTTAAAAAAAAACGACTAATCTTACGTTAATGAGTCGTTTTCGACCCTCATATATTTTGTAAGAGAATAAAAACAAAAATGGATATATTTTACGAAAACTGATTGTTTTTGTTCATATTTATGGATAATATCAAAAGCAAATACAGCAATGTCTCGCTAATCCGAATCACCTTTAATCCGAATATCGCGCTAATCTCATTCTGAGCTCGTATTCTGGCGACCACAATTCTGAATGCACAGGGATCATTGAAAAAGGCATTCTTAAGTTGTACGTCGTTGAGAGCATATCGTTTGTTATTCGAAAATAAAGTTTAAAATAAAAACCCTGTCCACTTTATTAACTAAGATTATATTGATTTATAAGATTTATTGTTGCTTCCCTGCATGCATTGAGCTTTGGCTTTTTCCGGCTAAACACGTGCTAAATAGTTTTGTTGAGTTCAATTTTGTTCAAAAATGGCAAGCAAGAGGAGGCATACAACACTAACATTGAAACAAAAATGTGAGATCATTGAGAAACTCGAAAACGGTGTTTGTGGGAAAAAACTAGCTCGAGACTAGGAAAACATTTTGAGGTAAGGTACACATGCGTTAATTAGTTAGTTTTAAACGCATTTTATTTCCTAATCAATAACTCTTACATACTAACAAAAAATGCTTAAATGCTAGCTTAAAATTACTTAACAACCTTATACTAACTTACTGGCCCCACACAGGTACTCTAAGCTACTCTAAATTCTTATATCTATGTCTTTCGACTTCATTTACATTTTATTTGGAAATGACATGCGTTAATTAGAAACTGAGCATTATGTACCTAATTTTGTTTCTGTTTTTTATAGATTTGTGTGCTCAAGTGGTGGAAAAATTTTAAAAATAAAAACAACAAAACCCATTTCAGTTCTGTTTTTTTTTTTTGTTAAGTTGGTAAATCTGTTGTTGACATTCCCTCTAAATCTTAGCGTCATAGCTTGACATTTGCAAAAGTTACGTAGCCAGGAGTGCATCTATCTCTGTGTGTGTTGGTGATTTTTTACAATTTTAGAAATGGATTTAAATTTGCAACAACGAATTTGTATTAAATTTTACTTAACGATGGAAAAGTATCTCGGCAACGATTTTCCAAAGAAAACGGTCGTTTACCAGTGGCACAAGAGGTTCAAAAGTGGTCGTTGATGGAGTAAAAGAAATGTTGGTCAATAACCGCAAATTAACAATCAGAGAGATAGCGGAGGACTTGAACATTGCCTATGGATCCGTCCAAGACATTTTGGTTAATGCTTTGGGTTTCCGTCGTGTGGCAGAAAAGTTGGTGTCAAAAGACCTTAATTTCATGCAAAAAAGAGACTCAAAAGAGATGATTTGCGAAGCTGAATCCGATCCCACATTCATCAAAAGGATCATTACTGGAGACGAAACGTGTGTTTATGAGTATGACACGCAATCCAGACATCAAGCAAGCGAATGGCGTTCACCAAATGAGCCGAAAAAAAACACGTCGTTTTCAGTCAGAAAAATAAGGCAATGCTAACGGTTTTCATTTAATACAACGGTGTAGTGCATCATGAATTTTTGCCAGAAGGCCAGACAGTAAACAAAGAGTATTATAAGACGTTTGCGTGAAGCAATTCGCCTAAAGAGACCAGAATTGTGGGCAGACAACTCGTGGATTTTCCACCATGACAACGCACCGTCGCACAGTGCCATCATTATTCGTAATTTTTTGACGAAAAATGCAACAAATTCCATCCAACAGCCACCGAATTCACCAGATTTGGCTCCCTGTGACTTCATTCTGTTCAATCGAGTTAAAAAACCACTACCGGGAACGTGTTTCAGCTGCCGAGAGGAAGTAATGGAAAAATCGCAGGAAGCACGGATGGACATACCGAAAACCGAATATAAAAAATGTTTCGAGGATTGGATCAAGCGCTGGCATAAGTGTGTTGCAGTCGATGGGGATTACTTTGAAGGGGACAATATAGATTTAGGTGAATGAACTTGTATTTTTAATTTTCTGAATAAATTTTGATCAAGGTGGTATATCGACAATAATCCTGTCCTTGGAGATTGTGAGATGCCTGATTGTCTTTGTACTCTCTGTGCACTTTTCACATGACTACACTTTTATAATCCAGTAGATAAGACAAGGTAATGTACATGAGTATGGGTCTGTAATTGGACAACCACCAGCTTAAAACTCTACACCGGGCCTAAACATTTCCTAACAAAACCAAACGACACCACACAAATCTGTTTCCTATGCATCGCTTTCGAATATCTTACGACATACATATGTATACGTGGTAGGTATTCCTTTCCAAAGTCTGCTAATGCAAAGCGTCATTAAAAACTGCCTTCAGATTGCAGTGTCTAAATCAACTTTGTTTCTCATAAACATAAACAATCAGCAATATTTTATTTTGTAATTAGCAATTCCCCTTTAGTCTTTATTACCATGTCTCCCTTATTGGAAACTTCTTTGTTCCAAGGCTCCTAAGTTAGCACATAATGATCTACACATCCTTTTGGTCACAGTTAATTAGGAATAATTTGCAGTCATAACAGGTGACCATTTGTCAAAGGCTCCGGAGATTGCTACGATAACTTAAAACTCCATGACAGAGCTCATAAAAACTCAACACGGATACAACATACAAATTGACACAATCTGAAGTTGAAAAAAAAAAAAAAAAAAAAACTGATCTTTTATAAAACTGCAAACAAATATGAGAAGCCATCGGTTTAGCTCCTTAAGTAATTTATCAAAACAAACTACACCTGCTTTATTAGCCAGCATTAGGACGCATGTTCGGTTGTTCAGTTGTTCGGTTGTCATTCACCATTCGCAACTTGGAAAGACAGTAATTCAAAGAGGGGATTTTCCTTTTACACCCCACTTGTGTATACGAGTAAACTACGTACACAATCCAACAATCCAACAGTCAACGTAGAGTAGAGAGAGAGTAGAGATCTACTAAATTGGCGACAGTATTAACAACCTTTAATCTGATGGAATCCCATGTCCGACAACCTTGTTCGACTTCTTGTTTTGTCGTTACGAAAATTCCAAGTAGTACCATTGGTGAACGCGCGAACAGGGATTTGTACTCGTACCTTCGATTCAGAGAGAAGCCACATAGGTCATTGCAATGTGTGTACACACAATTGAATCACAGGGTCTTAATGTCGTCGTTAAGGTACGGATAGATACTGTCTTACCTCCCTTCTGCCATATACATACTTATTTATCGGAGATGGATGCAAAATCCGGGGTACAAATCTTACATGCTATATAGTAACTCGTACTCGTCGTACATGAACTCTCCCAAAGACGATGAAGATGATGCTGAGGAATGATTTCCTGCGCTATGATATCTCCCTCTCCTACAGGATGCTGGACCAGTTTCAAGAAGAAATTAAATAAATTCTCTTGAGACTTTTTTTTTTATTTATTTGTCCTAAGTATTGAGGGATTGCTATAGACTGCTGCCGTTGCAATGAGAGATGAAAGACTTAATCACCCTCCTCTTCAATAAAAAGGATGCGGAATGATCCCATTGCAACTGTTATTGCTTCTGGTGCCAATGCAGTTGTAATTCGTTTTCTTCCATCTTAGCTTAGGGATAAGGTTGAAGTTACAAAATTGTAGCAACAAACAAGTCACAGGGCGATACACTCAGCACAGACGTAACTACCTAGACAGTGTGTTTTACAGGGGAGGGCAGTTTTAGTTTGAATTATGATTTGAATTACGAGTATATATAATTATTGAGTACTGCATCTGCTTTAGTGAACGAACAAGCCATTTTAATAGAAAAGCGGCTGAGACAGTCTTTCTTAATCCGAATCACCATACAAACTGAACAATGTGGTACAAACTAATTAATGCCGTGCTCATAGTACAGGTGTCTCAATTGCAATTAGCGTCTTCACCAAAAGCTGGTAATATAGGGTTTTCCAATAAGGACTTGACAACATTTTTTTTTAAATAAAACGCAAACCATTTGAGGTATTTCAAAAACTTTACTATCGGCTTGAAGTACAATCAAAACATTTATGAATGGAACTCGACTTCGTTCATATGGCCACCGCGGGCACGTTTGCAGCGGTCGATTCGTTGGACCCAATTTTCAACGACTCGGCCACACATTTCGCTATTTCGCGTTCAATGTTGGCTCTGAGCTCTTCCAACGTCGTCGGCGTGTTGGCATAAACCAATGACTTACCGTAGCCCCACAGAAAATAGTCAAGCGGCGTTAAATCGCACGAACGAGGCGGTCCATTTCTTGAAATAACACGCTCACCATACTTACTATTCAATAAATCGATTGTAGCGTGTGCTGTGTAGCTTGTGGCATCATCCTGTTGAAACCACATGTCGTCCAAGTCCATATCTTCCAATTCGGGCCAAAAATAATCGGTGATCATGGCGCGATAACGCTGACCATTCACAGTAACGTGACGATCGTTATCGTCGACGAAAAAATATGACCCAATAACGCCGCCGGCATGCAAACCGCACCAAACAGTTATTTTTTGTGGAAGAAGCGGTGATTCATGAAGCACATGTGGATTTTCACCCGACCAATAACGCATATTTTGCTTATTGACCCATTGAGCCAAAAATGAGCTTCGTCACTGAAGATGATTTTGCGATGAAATTCATCATCTTGGCGCATCTTCTCCAGAACCCAATCGGAGAACGTACGTCGCTTCAAATGGTCCATCGGCTTCAATTCTTGAGTAAGCTTGATCTAGTATGGGTGTAAACCAAGATCCTTACGCAAAATACGCCATAATGTGGTCTGAGCGATGCCCAATTCTTGAGATCGCCGTCGAATTGACTGATTTGGATCGTTTGCTACGGACGCCTGAACGGCAGCGATATTTTCGACACTTCGACCAACCCGTTGTCTCACTGACACGGCAACATCACACAACGAATATGTAGACTCAAATTTTTGCACTAAACTTGTTATTGCCTGCCTACTAGGGCGAGAATTACGACCGAAAATTGGAGTTAACGCTCTTAAAGACTTCGAATTTCGGTAGAAAATTTTTATAATTTGCAGAAGTTGCTCGTTCGTGTACTTTACCATGATGAAAATGTTGAGTTTACTGAATAAATTGACAGTGACAGTTTGATGATTAGTGAAAGAGTGCGTTCACAAATTAAATTCAAAGTTGTCAAGTCCCTATTGGAAAACGCTTCAGTTGTCCGCATCGTCGTACAGAAAAAGAATGGTTGAATCGACTTAAAACTATGTTATCGTCGTTGCACATTTGAAGAATGGAAACAAGTTATTTTAAAGAAATCAATCAATCTAAAGGGAGAACCTTTAAAAAATCTCTTCAGCTTTAAGGATTACCGACATTTGGGATATTCACATTGGTAATTTAGCTACAACAGCGTTTATTTAGGCTGCTAGAAAATTGGATGCGCTGGACTCAAATCACAGCCATTTTATACAGTGAGGCAAGTGTATCTTCTACACAAAGTGTGGATTTCTCAGACATTTTCGGGAGAGACAAACACAAATCTTTGAACGGATTGAAGTAAAGAGTGTTCCTTAAAGGTAAACAAGATGAATTCAATTTGGATTGATGTAACAATAACATAAGAAGATTTTTCTGGCTTTGTCCAAGCAGCAAGGCTATGAAATAGTGGTTTTCTTATACAGGCATTGTCTAAAATTGATAATGTTGCTCAATTTTAAGACCGAAATTCTGAAAAGATCGTAAAAGAACAGTTTTCCTAGTGTTAGCTAACTAGCCGAAGCCATAAAGAAAATTAAGCAGAGCTTGAACCCTTAAGGCTTAAACCCCTAAGGAGAGCCACCGGAAAACTGACTATATCCGAACGGGAGATGATATTAGTCGGCAGCTTTCTCATTCTCCTTCGTATTAATGTGTCCAGGAATCCGGAGTATAGTGAATTGATAAATCAAGAGCTTTAATAGAAGACGTGGGGCCATCCAGCTTAGTCGAGAATATACCCGACCCCATACCACGAATACCAAGGAACAGGGTTAGATACTTCGTTATAAAGCAGCCACCGCTCTATTCCATTCTACTTAGAAGATACATAAATAACATACATGTACAAGGTGGGGCAAAAGTAATGTCATAACGTGAATGTGCCATAATTTTTGCAAATGGCGTCAAGTGTCTTTGTGTTTTGACATTTATGTTGTAGACAGATAGAAAATAAGCAATGGAGCGACACACACCTAAAGAATTGTTACTCCTTATTTGACCAATTTCAAATAAGCGTTTGCCTAAGAGTCTCGTGTAAACTGGGTCCACTAGAGATGTCGCAAGAAGTGACCGGCCTCGTTCGACCGAGAATATCATTGTTGTGACCGAGGACGTCGGAGAGAGTCCACATACATCGACAAGACAACGATGCTCACATTTCGGCATCAGCAGACGTTCATTGCGTCGAATTTTGATGAAAGACCTTAAAATGTTCCCTTATAAAGTGCAAACTGTTCACAATTGCTGCCTGCTAACCGGTTAGTTGAGGTTAACTTGCTCCCATGCTCTGTTAAATCTGGTGCAAGAAGAGGTTGATTTAGTATCCAAAATCATAATGAGCAACGAGGTCCATTTCCAGTTAAGTGGTTATGTGTAAAAACAAAATTTGAGGCAAAATTTCTGAAGGACGGAGATTCCACATTATATTTTTTGAGGAGGCTGACGGCACCACCGTAACTGTAATAGGTGCGCGCCACAGACAGATGTTAAACGAGTTTTTTGTTTTTGCCGCGAGTAACAGAATGAAGCAACCGCTCACATATCTCGGGCAACGATGGAGATTTTGAATCACCAATTTTCAGGCCGTGCGATCTCCTGTTCTGGCGATTTGAATTAGCCTGCTATATAGCCAGATCTTACTACGTCAGACGTCTGTCTTTGGGGCTTTTTGAAATCTCTCGTTTACCAAAACGAACCACAAGCCATGCAAGTCTAAAAAGCCAGCATTGAAGAAGAAATCACCAATTTGGAGTCAGATGTTTTACGAGCAACAATTTAAAATGCCGTAAAACGAGCACAAATGTACATCAACTCAGGAGGTGGTCATTTGATCGATATCCATTTTACACCTTCAAATAAACTTTTCATGAAATCAGAGCCCAATTTTTTCATTTCTAACAAAATGGCAGCCAATTCACATTTTGACATTACTTTTGCCCCACCTTGCATCCACGAGTAGTATGTAAAGAAACCGGTTCTGGTTTGAATTAAAGTTCCAGTGTTCCAGTAAAGGCCTTACTGTAACCGCAGATCAGTACTCAGATTCTTTTAGTCTTAAAAGAGAACACGAAACAATGTACGAGTACTTGAAGTGCAGGTCATAAGACAGACGCTCTTCAGTTGGACACATTTGTAAAGAGCCAAAAGCAGCTGTTTGAGCTTACCTTTCTCAACTTAGTTTTATGATGTCCTAGGGTCTACATAGAAAAGGGCACCATATGCAAGGATAAAATGCACTACTTACATACATATAGTCAGAGAACCGTTTTTAGCTGCAAAACTTGCAGTGGTAAAAAGTGATAGTTGTTGCTTGTAAAGCAGTGGGAGCCTAAAGACTAGTTTTTTAGTGTGCTAGGAAGCATCAGTTATTCAGTTACTCGTAATAACGCCAAAAGATTAGGTTACATTATTAGGTAAAGGAAATATTAGAAAATCCAACCACGTTTTCAACGCAAGCAACTACTTTGACGCAATTTTTAGGCCGATTAAATCACCACAACAACTACGATTTGCTAACGACTGGGCTGGTGTCAGCGTCGATATGGTTCAATTACTACCAAAAGCCTTTGCCTAGTGTATGAACAAACAAAATCAGTTTTGCTGTACACTCCCTCAGTAAAGGCTGTCTCTGTTGACTTCCCTTGTAGGTTATCCATATTCCGATTTAAATAGAAAGGACGATTGAACCTTTCTTCGAACAACAATTGCCAGGGTAGAACAACCATCAAACCCTACAGTAAGTGCTTTAAGGTTCCATCAAGGTGTGTCGGTGAGAAGCCTCCAATGGTTTACAAAATCTTTCCTTCAGCTTTTACGAATCAAATCTTTTCACATGGTTCTAATTGCTGAGTAGAGTCTCGCCTTTAACAAGGAATTAGTGTTCAGCGGGATCTCTACATTCGTCCGTTCTATCGTCCAAAATTACGATATGATTTTTATGTTGTATGTTGTATGTTGTACGGTCACTGTGAGAACAGTGAAAACTACAGAGCCATGATCAATGAATTTTTCATTTCTCAATTGGATGGAGGGCATGTGGTTCCAGCAGGACAGAGCAACGGCGCATACTGTAAGAGCCACAACCGACATTCTAAAGCAATGGGTTTAAAGGGTCATACATCATGGTCCACCCGTGTACATTCTGACAGGATGAAAGAACTTCTGAGTTTAACTCTTGAAGTTGAACAAAAAAGGCGCCCACTCTGAATTGACCACTATCGACCAGTGCGACACCTTGCGGATCATTATAGAGCAAAGTGTCGATTGTCGGTCTTTGACTTTTTCTGGCGGAACGCAGCCAGGGAATTTGTCCATTGTACAATTTGGCTCTTTGGCTTACTTCATTTTGATTGTTATCGACTTAGAGAAGATCTGCGGCAGCTTGAATAACGAGAGTTCATATCAACAACCTTATGTAACGGTGGCAAGGTAATCGTTATTATTTAAATTACATATGAAGGAGTGTAACAACGCGCCGTATACGCTGTCAGACGCCTTTAAAATTCAAAGAACATAACGAAGGATAAAGTTATATTTTACAACAGTTTATTCTCCTCTTGATAATTAGAGATGCTGTTCGTACTATACTGCTGTAAGGAAGCAATTAATCAACTGTAATGCCAGGAGTAAGCTATCACCATTAACGCACAGGGTTATGAACCTTCGCCAAACGATTAGGAACTTAAAAGATCACGGCAAGACGGCGGTTAAGATAAATACGCCTGAAACGAACACCATTCACAAATCAAACATTGCTACGCAGAAAGACACCAATATCCCGACAGGATCGTAACGGGTGACTTTAGTACCTATGGCATCCGGTAACCCAGTCAAATGTAAGAGATGTCCTATGTAGCTGTGCAGGGAGTTGAGAAGAATTGAAGACAGGACGCTGCGAAAGACCAGACAAAATCGCGCTCAGAAATTAAAAAAAAAAAATATTGAGTAACATTTGGTACCTTGAGACTCGTTTCTGACTAGCTTCTCAAGTCTCGCAGGTTAGGCAATCGATGTTAAAAATGTATGCCGTTTCTACCGAATACACAAGGTGGCGCAAAATTAATCACCCTATCGGAAGATGGCATAATTTTTGCAAATGGCGTCGTACGTCAATCATATTTGACATTTGGGAACTAGACAGCTACAGTATCCAAACAGACAGGCAATGGAGCGCTATACTCCGCAAGAGAATGGAATAATTTATTGTGTCGGTGTTTTTGACCAATAATCGGTTGGTGGTGTTAGCGCAGTGTGAATCGCGACGTCGATTTCTTAATCGTGTCGCACCAACAGGGCAAACATTCTGGCGCTTAGCTACTCGACTCGAACAGAGTGGAATTACAGGAGAATATGCAGGGCGCGGCCGACACCGGACTGATCGTTCGGCCTAGAATATCGTGGCTGCCGATGCCGCTGAGAACGAAGAAACATCAACCAGACGCATTTGGTCATCACCAAACGGACGCACCAGCGAATTTTAGTGAAAGACTTACACATGTTCCCATACAAAGTGCAAGCAATGCATCAGTTAATGCCTCCTGACCGTCAGTCGTGTCTGAATTACTGTAAAGTCATCCTCAATTTCAGCAACGAAGAGAACGATTTTGTGTCGAAAATCATCATGAGCGACGAAATCTTCCTTTCTAGGGCACTGAAAATACCCGTGTGATGCACGAAGGGCCACTACATCCACTCAAGGCCACTGTGGCGTTCACGCAGGAGGAGTGATTGGGCCGTAGTTTTTTTTTTGGTTTGTCCGATTTCAATTAGTGTTTTTTTTTTTTCTTATATTGGTACAACTGTCTATGACATTTGCCTCAAATTTTAGCGTCGTAGCATGATATTTGGGAAGAGTCCAGTGTTGTGTTTACATCGGGTTTTATTCTCTTCGGCGATTTTCGAAATGAATACAAAAAGTGAGAAACGAATTTGCACCAAATTTTGCGTCAAAAATGAAGTGAACGCCACATAAATATTGGAAATTTTAAAACGATGCTTTTAAGAAAACAGTGGTTTACGAATGACATTCATGCTCCAAATGTGGTCGTGAAGCCGCCGACGATAATGACCCTTTTGGCAAAACATCGACATCAACAACTGAGGAACAGGTCGATGAAACCAAAGAGTTAGCAACAACACTTCGATTGGATCCATTTATGGTGTTTTAACCAATCAGCTGGAATTTTTCTGCCAAAAAAAGGCAATGTGCGGAGATTGCATGCTTTCCAAGGCTGATTTCGATCAAACATTCGTTAAAGGTTAATTACTGTTTACGAGACGTGGGTATATGAGCACGGGATGCAAACCAGGCGTCAAGCGAGTGAATGATGTGCTCCAATAAGCCAATACTGATGAAATGACAGCGTTTTCAGTCAGAAAAGGAAACAATGCTCACTGTGCTCATTGTTTACAATGGCATTGTGCATCACTCTCTGTCCATTGTCCATAAGGAGTATTACTTGAGCATTATGAGACGTTTGCATGAAGCCATTTGCGGGGATCTCAATTGTGAAAGGATTCGTGGATTTTGCATGACGATAATGCCCTATCTCACAATGCATTGATTCTGCTCGCTTTCGGTTCGGATTTCACCACTGCTCTGTCACGATGGAGTGGTGACATGAGACTTTTTCTTGTGTTTTTGAGTGTACTTCTAGAAAATTAACTCTCCCAGTTCACTTCTCAGAGATACGTTGTAACGAAGAAATACCTCATTATCATTATTTTCAAAACCCATAATTAAAAGTTTATAGTACTTCCATTTTCGCAAAATTCAAAAGTAAATAACTAAAAAAAAAATCTCTTGTCCACCAGACGGTGTGTATTTGTATACTTATGGAAAGAAAATCTACCGGCGTACAATGCAATTATGTCTGGCCCTGCAAAAGTGCCCTACATGCCCATACAAGTACTTGTCCTCGTATTCCAACTCGTACTTGTTCATATATCCGTGAGTACCACTATTCCTGCGTTCGTGCTTTAACTCCGCAACCAAAGCCTTTTTCGACACGCCTGTCCTATGTCCATGGGGATAATTAAGTTTAACATTTTAATTGACAGCACTGCAATTAGTACACACACGTTGGCCGAATGAGAATCTGTCACGATGCATCTTTTTCGTCTGCACTGCAGACCAATGCTTCTAGTCCTCTACCTACGTACTGTCTGTTCTCGTGCCCTTAGTTTATATCACTGCTACCCTTTATTTAACTTTTTTTTTTCTCTCCGTTTATCCCCCCTGTTTTTCTTATTTAACTGCACCCGGATTTTCTTAACATAATTTCGTTTGACAATTAAACCGGAAAACGTATTCGCAAATTAATTTACTCATTTCCTTTGCATACACACTTTCATCTCTGTCTCTCTCTACCCCTCTGTAGAAGGATTATTCTCATTTTAATTGAATTGACAAAGTTATCATAGTAGTATCGACATGTTCAAAACAAACAAAAAATAAACATACGAATACGACGAGCATACCTCTAAGGAATAAAAATAAATAAATTCTAAACTCACCTGAGAATTGAAGTCGAAAAAGAACTCCGGTCGAAGTGGACATGGAAGACCACATTTGCAGGTGCCCGGTGATAATAGGTAATCCTTTATTTGCACCTGTGAACGTAACGTTGCACCAGTTGGACTGTAAGCAAAGACAAAAAAAAAAAACCAAACACAAATTAAAATCATTTTAAAAAAGATTGTATAGAACGATTTAAAACAGAAGAAAAAAAAAAAAAAAAAAAACTTAACTTGCCACTGGACACCTAATTAATTCGTTTTGAATGGTGTTTCTAGGATTTTCACTTCTGCAAATAGGGTAGAAACTAATGATGCGAAAGATACGAGATGGAGCCATGGTGCAAATGCCATTGCATTTCTCTACGAGTACAAGTGAAATCAAACTCTTAGTGTACAATTCTTCACATAATAACTGGCATCTGGTCTTTGTTCCAGTGAACGAGTAAATATTTGAAGAAGAAATTTCCGAGCACAAAGTAAGCTTGAGTAAGTAAAGGTACGAGGTACGAGTATGGTGTGCAATTATGTGACGACGACATTTTATCGTGTAATGGAGTTCTAAGGAATTCCATCTAATTGGACAACAGTTAGATGAAATCATTGAGAATCCCAGAGGAAGTATGTAGGTAATTATTTAAGCAATTGCCAGTGAATTAAACCTTGTATAGTTCAAATAGTTTGTCACAAAACTTTTACATTCAACCCGTCTTTATAGCGTAAAAAATGACAGGCAGAACTTTGGACGCATTGCCAAAGAGTACTGCTTCCATGTATAAGTTGGCTTTAATTGCAGTATTACAACTTACTGTTATGATTATACATAAATACAGAAACCAACTTATAACTAACAAATTGTTATAAAGTTTAAATTATGTGTTAAACTGAAAAGGAAGCTTTAATCATTCTAAAACAACTAATTCTTGCAATTAATTAATTGTTGTACAAATGGGCGATTGACGATCAAAGTGGAAAAGAAACCCCCAAACCTTTGGATATAAAGGATCCGAATTTCACGTCACTCGACTTGAACAGTGACGGAAGATATATTTTATTTCAGGGCATCAGCATAGCTTCTGGGAAACTTTTGAAACTTTTGGTTCAGCTGTTCGTCCTTTAGTAGAGTTCGGCTGTATTGGGATCTCAAATCTGTTCAGCTCTTGACTATCCATGGAAACGTTTGAGCGTAAGTATACTCTTTTGAATCTTAAGCCACCAACTAGATAGAAATTGGTGCGTAACGAAGAAAATATAGCCGCCGCGCCGTAGCGGCCAGTATCGTAGAAGACCAGAAATGTCGATTCGGCGCCGATCAGCTGAACTGGGCATCCCAAGAGAGTCAACCCAGCATATTTTGCGGTTGGATTTGGGCTCACATCCGTATAAGATTGTGTTGACGTAAGAATTGAAGCCGGAGAACCATAGATAACGCCGTGAGTTCGCTAATTGGGCACTGGAAATGTTGGCCAGAGATCTGGATTTTGACCAAAAAATCATCGTCTCGGACAAGGCCCATTTTTGGCTCATCGACTATGTCAACAAGCAAAATTGCCATTATTGGAGCGAACACAATCCACAAGTGTTCGGCCAAGCATCAATCCACAAAGATTGACTGTTTGGTGAGATTTATGGTGTGGCGGCATCATCGGACCTTATTTCTTTCGAAATGAGGAAGGAGACACCGTTACCGTCAATGGTTTGTTAACCGACTTTCTGTGGTCAGAGCTCAACAACATCGATATATCCGAGCAGTGGTTCCAACAAGACGGCACTATATGCCATACAAGCGACGCAACGCTCAAAGTTGTGAAGGAGAAATTTGGCGACTGTGTCATCTCACGGCGAGTATTCATCAATTGGCCGCCGCGATTATTTTCTCTGGAGCTACGTCAAGAACTTAGTCTACGCTAACAAGCCAACCACTTTGAACGAGCTCGAGGCCAATATTCGACACGCTATTGCCGGAATAATGTCGCACATATTGGACCGCTATACGTGCTATTCCACACATAAAGCCAGAATCAATTTTATATCTCGCACCGCTGTTGATTTATTTAAAAATTACCTATTGGTCACCCTTAACATACGCTTCACTCAGGTAGTGAATTGTCTGCACCAATTTTCGATAATACTGTATTATGCTCTGTCAATAAAAGTGGTCACTAACCTTCTATTGTACATATCTCGAGTTCTTCGTTCATAAAAAAGAATGACGTGAGTAACTACATTCGAAATAATAACCCATCTGATCTTCCTCACTGCCTCATCGACAAGACTTTCTGCATTTAAAGCAAGCCATACTGCACACAATATGTGGCTTATTTCTACGAGTATATTACTTATTACTTGCCAACTTGGTCTTAACTCATGTTCCTTTCAAGCTAGTATAGGTTAGTCTTCTGTGACTTCCTGTTAAGCAAACGCATTTCTTCTATTTTTCAATCCTGCGCGTAGTCAGCTCGGAGAATTTTTGACAATGTCGATGGGATGGTGCATTTTCGGCGAGAGGTTATATGCGCTGGAGGGCAGTGTTGGAGTTTAAAATCGTAACTCAATAGATGACGGATGAACTTACGAAGATTGCAAACTTCAGAAAATGATTCGTCATCAAAATCTAGGCAAAATTTCGCACCTGGTGGCACACTTGTGTTGTATTGGCATCACTCACTCTTTTGTAAATGGTCAATTCGAAATGTCAGTAATAAAATGATAGACTCTTTTCCTGTTCGTAAAACATGGTGGCAGCGGTTGGCAGACAAGCCAAATTTATAAGGAGGAAAAATTAAGAACAAAGGGTATACTAAATAGAAAAAAAAACGAAACTAATCAAGGGAAGGGATTCCACACCACGCGATCAAAAGCATTTTAAGGAAAAGGTAACATCTAGTTCACACATAACAATAAAAATCAAAGTTGTCCAGAAAACACGTGCTAATATTTCTAAAATACTTATACACATATATACACGAGCAAAACGATGAGCACCGAAGGAAAAGCAACTACTTCAGGAGGCATCAAGACCATAGTTCCCCAAGCAAAACCAAATATGCAGCTGACCCTAACCGCACCAGAAGAATTTACATTCGTCTCATCAGACTGGGAAAAATGGATTAGAAGATTTGAACGATATAGGGTGGGAAACGGATTACACGAGGCAAGCGACAGTACACAGGTAAACATTTTAATTTACTGCATGGGCGAGAAAGCCGAAGAAATTTATACTTCATTTACACCTGTACCTGAATCTTATGATGCATGCTTAACTAAATTTGGGGAACATTTTATTCCTAAAAGAAATACAATATATGAGCGTGTTAAATTTCTAAAGAGAAAACAAGGTGACGAGACAGCTGAGGAGTTTATTACTGCCCTGCACGTTCTTGCAAAACACTGCGAATGGGGTTCTCTGTTGGACGAGATGATTTTATTAACGTTAGTCAACGGGATGAAAGATGAGGGACTAAGTGATAGACTACAGCTGGACCCAAATCTCACCTTGGAGAAGGCAATCACTTCGCTTAGGCAGGTAGAAGAGCATTATCGTCAAAAAAAAGACCTTCATCTGGGATCATCTTCATCAATATGTAAAGTGGAACGTTTGGCAGAAAAGAAACGCAGATTTGACAAACAAAGACCGCGCTGGAATAGGAAAAAACAGCAGGAACAAACACAAGCAAAAGTATGCATGCGGTGTGGGTTTGAACGACACGATTATGAAAAGTGCCCGGCCAAGAATACAAATTGCAAAAAGTGTAACAAAATCGGACATTTCCATTTTCCATTTCCTTTTAGGCCTGACGAGTACGCTGTTGTAATATACGCGTACTACCATATTATTTAATATTAACTGCCCTAGCAAAGGAATTTCTAGGATCTTCAGTTTTACAAGTAATACAAAGTCCGGACTACAAACAGGACTTTTTAGAAATAGGTATTTCTAGTGAGACCATCTAATGGAAATAACTAAAATATCGGAAAGTAGATCCTTCACTGATGTACTGTCAAAATCGCATGACATTTGGACGAATACATGCGGAGTTATTGCGTCTGAAGTGACAGAACGTCTCTTGTGTTTAACGTGGACTCCTGCCAATAAGGCCTTATCCCACGGGATGCCCATACATCCATGGGAACAAGGATACGCCTTGCCATTGCTCTCCGTCAATCCATTGATACCAATTCGGAACTGTGTTGCCGGCACAAGTTTCACCCTTGGTATGAGTCGAGGCCGACCTAAAACCTCTTACTGCTCTTAGGTTCGCAGCACCCAGTACTTATTACAACTCTACATTGGGTCAACCAAAAGAAGACACTTCCCGCGATTTTGGGTTTAAACCACAGCCACCATGACGCTCCCACAAGGGGGTCTACCTCTTCAAGTCAGGCCCGGACCGAGATCCGGGGGGCTCCTGACTCCCATGGTACCGTGATTTAAGTCCTGGTAGGGACTACCGGTGGTCCAGCCGCCAACAAGACCTATGACCGGTAACTTGTGACTGATCGAATCGTAGCACCTGAAGATGTTTACGATAAGACCAGTACTTTGCTCTGCCCCCGTTCATTATTAGACAACGTCATTAAAGGGCGAAGCCTAGATAATTGGGCGGGGGCCCCGTCTGAAGTGACAGTGCTTTTGTGCCATATCGGTACAAAAATGAGCATCGAGCAAAAATTACTCAGAATTCAACATTCGAAGGACATCTTCAAGGAGGCCAAGAAGAGCAAACAACATTACAACAGAAAGCAAGCACCAAAGCGCCACCGGTAGAAAATCTCGTTTGGTGAAGTCAAAACTGAAGACAATGTTGATTTGCCTTGACGAGTCCGAGGGCATTGCCAAAAAAAAGTTGTTGTTGGTCTTATTTTTAAAAAGTTTCTTTGGAATGTATTATACCTTGTAGTCCACACGTAATTGCACTATATAAAGATATACTGGTTAAAAGCAAAAGGAAAAAGATGATTGCCTTCCACGGCATACCTTGAAATGGATCTGATGTAAGAAATAAGAAAACTTTCTACTACGACGAGTGCAACTAATAATTGGAATTGAACTAGCAGTTATTTGGATCTGACTTGTTTTTTAGAGAAGAGGTTATCCGTTAGCAAGAAGTTCCAATCTTTAAACCTTGTGGAGAGGGATTACGAAAAGTGTAAAAAGTAAACCATTTAATTTAATTTTTTTTAATTTTAATTTTGGTGGGGGCGAACGCCCTCATTTATTCGTCTTAATACAAGCTATAACTTAAAAAATAAACTTAAACTAAAACTTAAAACTAAGGTTGGTTGGAGTGGTGAAGGAGAACAGATTTGAGGTAGGAAGTGGTGCGGTGAAAGTCAAAGACGGTAGGGTTTTAGTTGATTTGACGTAGCATACGGGAGATTGGTTCGTTCGCACCATAGGAGGTGTGGTGGGTTGGTAGATAGAAGAGTCGAGGGGTACGTAGATTACGAGGGTTAGTGTTGAGGAAAATGGAGTTGTGAAGGGACGCGCATTCAACGTGACCTGAAAGGAGTCGATGAATGAAGAGAAAGTCTGCTGCATCTCTGCGATCTTCGAGGGTGTTTAAGTTGATAAGGTTGAGACGATTTTGATAGGGGGGCAGATTAAAAGGATCGTCCCAGGGCATACCTCGAAGAGCAAATCGAAGAAAACGACGCTGAATGCTTTCAATTCTCGAGATATGAACACGATGATATGGGGACCATACTTGACTGGCGTACTCTAGGAGGGGGCGAACAAAGGTAATATAGAGGGACCTGGTCACGTATGGGTTGGTGAATTCTTTGGACCAGCGTTTTACAAAACCTAGTGCAGAGTTGGCTTTGAGGATTATCTCATCCATATGTAAACGGAAGTTGAGCTCGCTGTCACACAAAATGCCGAGGTCGCGAAGAGACTGTACGGAGGAGATAGGTTGGTTATGGAGAAGATAGAGTCGGGGAGGAGATTGGTTCCGCTTATGTGAGAAGGTGATGGATTGGCATTTGGCGATGTTAAGTTCCAAAGAATTTTTGAGGCACCAGATCGAGAAACTATCAAGATCTTGTTGAAGGAGGAAAGAGTCATGGGGAGAGGAAATGGTTTTGAAAAATTTGGTATCGTCGGCGTAAAGGGAGACAGACGAGTGTTTGATGATCATATCGAGATCATTTATGGTTAATATAAAAAGAAGGGGACCGAGATGGCTGCCTTGTGGAACTCCAGAGGTGGCCAAAAATGGAGCGGACTGGGCTGACCTAAAACGAACACTGTAAAAACGGTTTTCGAGGTAAGAGGATATCCATTTTAACAATATGGGTTCAAAGGCGAGGGCAGACAATTTAAAGATAATTAACCGATGAGAGATTTTATCGAAGGCTTTGCTAAAATCGGTTGCAACTATATCGACTTCATTGCCATTCTCTAGGGCAGAGAGGGCAAAGGATACGAATTCAACGAGATTTGTGGTGGTTGACCTACCCTTTAAGAAGCCATGTTGTCTAGGGGAAATAAGTGATTTGCATTGGAAGCTTAGAGCTTCATACAAAATACTTTCGAGGAGTTTGAGTATATGGGAGAGTTTAGCGATGGGACGATAGTTGGTTATTTCATTCTTTGATCCTTTCTTGTGGATCGGGGTTATGAAGGAGGTTTTCCAAACCTGAGGAAATTCTCCTTGTGAAAGGGATAGACGGAAGAGATTAGATAGGGCAACGGAAAGAGAGGAAGAACATTTTTTAAGAAATATGGCAGGGAGGCCATCTGGGCCGGGTCTCACTTAATGGACTCACTTAATGTCCGTTTTTATCTTTGGCCTCACATAAACTACACATTCTAGCCTTACATTGCCACATCCTAGAAATCAACCCGAAATTCTGTCACATTCTTGACTCATCTAATATTGGTACTATAATTATCAGTCTACAGCGGTATTCTGCCAAGATCCCAAAAACTTCCGATCTTACCATTGCAAAAAGTCTTTTTAAACAACTGTATGGACTTGGTGCACATCTCCACTTTATGGACGGAGGTCAATGTGGTCTTCATACCTAAAGCGAGAAGAAGAATAAATGTTTGATTTCAGCGATTGCTATAATTCCTCCTGAAAATCTTAAACACTGATATTCATCTTCTTCAGAGCATAGATACAACCCTATTCTTAGCAGCTGAACACGCGTATTCCAAGAAGAAACGGCAGTGCACTTACTAGATCGAAAAACGTATATACGTTTAACCTTAAAGGATATACAATGTTGGACACTGTGAGTGTCTTCCAAATTGTCAAAACAGAGCCGATTATGGCCGATCTTAGAGATCCCTTCTGAATATAAACATGAACATGAACATCATAGTAAACTTAAGGCCGGTCCAGACGCTACCTTTTGAACAACCTTTTGTCTGCGCAGTTCAACATGCTGCAGATAAAACTTTACGTGTAGATAGTAAAAGTGCGCAGTTTTGAATCCGGCGCGAAGACGGTACAGTTGCAGCGATAACTGAGCTAGAGAGCATAGATATCCGTGACCTGTGCGGATATTGTGGTGATATTGCTATTCTCATACAAGTATTTTCTTTGATGATATGCAGTGTCACTAATTCCAATAAATAAGTATACGTGTCTATGTCCATTCTCAAGTAGTTCCGACAATCATTAGGCTCATAATTCACGCAGTAATCTAATATGGGAAAAGTGCTGCCTTTTTATAAGCCATTTCCGCGGCCACTTTGAACGCCGGGTACTTCTCTGACGTTTTTTTACAAGACAGCTTGCCAAAATTGACAATATCACACAAAACTGAGCGAAATATACAGATATTAGATTTAGATTTAGATTTTTATTTCAAATAAATTAAAATACACAATTTACATTATTTAAATCAGATTTTTAGAAATAGTTTAATGACATTTTGTATTTTATATACTATACGTACTAAAATAGTGTCAAATGCCACTTCAATAGGCTTGATTAATATTTTTTGATAATTTGGTTGGGTAACCCTTAAATATTAATATACATATTTATATACAATAAAAATAATATGAATATATTTAAAAATTATAATTCAATATGAATCTTCAATATAAATTGTAGAAAAAAAAGGAAGAACAAAAAGAAGAAAGTTATACCAGAATGTCAGAAAGAATGGTTTCTAAATTATTGTAATTTAATTGTAAGAGCCACAGTTTGACGCATTTCACAAACTTTCCAGGAACGGTCTCTGATCTGATCGATTGAGGTAGTTTATTAAAAAGGCGGCACGATGAAACCAAATAAAAGTTACGAAAGGCGGTGGTACGGAAAAAAGGTACAGATACAAAGTTAGAAAAATTTCTTCGTAAATTATAATCAGAAATTAATCTCAAGTTTCGATTCCCCGATCTGTTAAAGAATGCTTTTAATACCTTAAAACAATACAAATGACGGACGGGAAGAATTTTCGTAACACGGAACAAAGGAAAACTGGGATGTCGACGGTGTTTTCGACAAATTTTTTTCAAAACATTTTTTTGCAAATTTAAAAGAGGTTGAATTTTATTCTTATATGCCCCGCCCCAGCAGGCAATTCCATATTGGAGCTTCGAATGAAAAATTCCATAGTAAATAATTCTTAATAATTTGTCAGAGCAAACACTTTTAAGGTAGAAAAAATGTCGGAGAGTGGAACGAAAATATGTTTTCAATGACTGCGTATGGTTTGCGAATGACATTTTAGAGTCAATAGTGAGTCCCAAGTACTTAAACTCTTCTACGTGCTCAATTAAAAAACACTCATTATTGCAATGTAGACTATTGTTAAAGGTAAGAGGAGAGGAAGCTGGTACACATGAGCGTACAAGTTTGAATTTTTGGCAATCCATGGAATGAATGTAAAACTCCGCATTAATGTCGGTTGCGTTAGATAGGTTAAAAAACATTAATTTAGTTTTTGAACTAATTTTCAATCTATGTTCAGCGAACCAGATCCTTAAAATGCTTAGATCCCAGTTAATATCAGAAACCAAGTTTAAAGCACTATCTGAACCGTAGGAGCAGCCCACATCATCTGCGAAAGCAGTAAGTGTACCTTTAAAATCGAGGTCAAAGAGTGAATTAATATATATGAGGAACATAATAGGTCCCAATACAGAGCCTTGAGGTACTCCCAAATTTAAAATTTTTACATCGCTCCTGGTTTCACCGTGCTTAACTCTTTGAGATCTATTTGCAAGATATGTTCTGAACCAATTGAGCATAAAATCGCGAAATCCAGCATTTTCTAGTTTCTTCAGCAATATAGTGTGGTTAACCATATCGAATGCTTTCGTAATATCCACAAATAGACCTGCAGTGAGCTTTTTTGCATCAAGGTTAGAGAAAACACTGGAACAAAAATTAAGTAGGGCGTCTTCAGTTGATTTTCCCTGCTGAAAGCCATACTGCACATTATTGAAAAAATTATTCTTGTTTAAAAACGATAAAATTCTTGTTTTAATAACTTTTTCGAAGAGTTTACTAAAAACAGGAAGAAGTGAAATATATATCTCTGCAGCATGTAATAAATTGCAACGTTTTTATTCCGTCTTAAGACTGCGCAGACAAAAGATTGTGCCTTTACACATTACTTGATTTTCTGGAAGGAGGTGGCCATTAAGTGTTTGTTTAACACTAAATAGACCTTATGCAAGGAACCCCAACTATGACTTGGATTCAAACCCAGGTAAAATCGGTCTCAGAATTGTTTCTTTTTCAGAAGTGGACAGTAAATTGAACTGGAAGACAAATATCCAACAATGCGCGAGTAAAGATAAGATGGCCCTATTGATAGACAAAAAATCAATAAGGAAAAAATAGGGATTACAACTACTACAACTGCAACTGCAACGCCATAAAATGCACAAAACCAATTTAATGCCAAAACCGTTATTGAAATTAGTATTCGGGATATATTGCTCATTCGGTCTGTAAATTTTATTCGGGTAGGCCAGAAAGGCTAGACGATGAGCTCCTGAAGTCCACCGTCGAAAGAAATCGCACTGTTACGAAAAGAGAACTCAACGTAAGAATTACGACTATCCATCGACACCTAACCAATATGGGAAAAGTCATAAAATTGAGAATGTGGGCACACAACCAATCGCTAAATAATCTTCAGTAAAGAATCGAAGCTAGCACTGCGCTTCTGTTGCGTCAAGAAGAGCCCTTTTTGACAGAATCGTTCTTTACAATAACATTAAACGTCGCCACCAATGACATCCCAAAGATGGTTTTCACCCGCTCAAGGTGTTATTGAGCCGTTTTGAGCCGTTGCCTCGTAACCAGACTAATCATATCACCGCAGAATTCTACTGTCAACGGTTGTGCATATTAAAGTAGGGACTAGAGCGGCCAGGTCTGGTTAATCAAAGGAGTCTTCTATTCTATCAGGAAAACGCAAACGCGTTGGGAAAAAATGGTGCATCTGCTTTATTCTCCAGATTTAGCAGCTTAAGATTTCCACTTGTTCTGAAGTCTGCAAAAGTTCTTTGATGTCTTGTCTCCTTTGAGGCTCGTGATGTATTTTTTTCCTAAAAGTCAAACAAATTTTTTTAGGGACGGCATTAAGAAATTGTATACGAGATGGGCAGAAGTGTTGTCTAATAAAGGGTATTACATTTGACGGCTAAATTTTTGCATTTAGTGCAAATTAATTAACATTAAACAGACTTAAGTTACAACCTGATATATATGTATAATATACAGGATGCGCCATATTTTTTTGTCGGCATGTAAACATTGAATAACTTTGACGTTTATCAACGAATTAAATTGAGTAGACTTGTTTTTGAAACGTCAATTCCGTAAAAATTTTAATGAATCGCTTCACACCGAAACAACGCGCCGAAATAATTACTCTGTACATTGAAAATAGTCGTTCATTTGTGTTAACTCAACGTGCATATCGTCGAAAATATTGTGGCTAACAAGCACCGGCTGGCATTACTATTCCTCGTTTGGTGTCGAATTTTGTTCAGCACGGGACAGTGGGAGATCGTCCTGGTTGAAGCGGTAAGAGAGAGTGTTGCCGAAAACCCACATGTGTCGTATCGTTACGACATCGCGCTCAGCATTTTAGCGTCCGTGGAACCACCTTGCGACGCATTTTGAAGGATAATTTTCATTTATTTCGGTATAAAGTGCAACTGACTCAAAGAATATTGCAGACGGCCAATGATTGACACTGAACCTGATATAAGCAAATTGTTGATGACCGACGAGTCCTATTTCACACTCTGTGACGCTTTTAACAAGCAAAATGAAATTAAGGAACGGAGAATCCACTCGAGATCCATGAAACACCATTGCATGAATAAAAAGTGACTGTTTACCACTTTTCTTCAAAGAAGGCGAAACAGTCGTACCATTTTCGTACTCAACGCAAACATTCGTGCCGAAATCGTGGCTATACCGCCCGAGATGCTCGAAAAAGTGATGGAAAACGCAGCAAAAAGGACACACTTTTCTTTGGTCAATAAAGGCGTCCACTTGATTGATGTTGTATTCAAAAACTAATTCAAATAAATTGTAAACGGCCTAATTATATAAAAATACCTCACATTTGGTAATCGGTTGTTTTTTTTTTAGTTATTCACATACCGACGTAAAAGGCGGCGCACCTTGTACTCGTATGTACATTCATAATGTGGAAAGGTGCAAGAATAGACCTTCTTGAATGTACTATATATTCTTTTTGCCTATCTCTGGACATTTATTATCGAACTGATGTGTATTGCCTGACGTTGAAAGTTACCTCGTACTGTATCAGTCTCCAAACGAGCCATAAGAAAGTATAGACCAAAACATAGGTTACATCTTACCTTCCCTTAAATTGTCAGCGTAACAATGTAAATCCAGCAAGCCTTGACAGGTATTGTTTCGCCGTGAGAACAGAAAACAACAATGGATCAAAAACTATTCAAGGGATGGTGATGGTTGGCGGTGTATTTTCCAAACCATCGTAGAGTATTTCAAATAGCATTTCGACAATTAAAGCTATCTCGATGGGCGTAAGTAGAATATGATAACTGATATCATTAAAAAGGTCTGATGTTCATAGGTACTCACCTTCGATGATATGAAAATTGCAATATTTTCAGACTACGAGTAAATTCAATTAAAATTCAAATGTACTCCCGTGGGCCTTTTACAATATTAAATTAAATCCATAAGCAAACATAAATACGAATTCAAAGATATAATAAAACATTAATACGAGTACACTAATTTTATATGAACAAATACAAACAAAGGGTCAATATTCATATTCAATTTCGTAGGTACAAAAGAGTACCAATTAGTCTAATACTGAAAAAGAGGTAGGTAAGCAACAAAAAAAATTGAAAAACAGCAACCATAGTGGTTGCACAGTGGACCTAGTGTCCACCATTATTTTGGATGACTTTTTGCATTCTGTTTGGCATAGAAGGCATAACCTTGCAACGGGTCTCTGTAGTAGTGCCATACCATAATTCTTGAAATTTTTTCCAAATTCAGTCTTACTATACATATTTCGACAATTTTGTTTCCCAATTCTCTATTGTGTTTAGTTCGTGTGATTGGCTGGGCCACTGTATAACATTAACATCGTTCTACTAAAACCAATCACTTATCAAATTTGAAGAGTGCTTAGGATCATTGTTGTGTTGGCAACGCCACCGAAGTGGCAACATGACATCTACTAGTATGGGTTTGTGCACAAACTCCGTCATGATGTCAGTAATGAGATGCATTGGGCCTACTCAATACCACAAGAGGCATTGCCAAACCATTATCTTACCCCTCCATGTATATCTTCATCGTGTACCGTGGGAAACTTATAAAATATTCGAACTGGTAGATTCGCGTTGACCAATTGGCCCCACCACACAGTTCTAGCTGATGTTTGGTTATTAATTTCAGCTGCAATCGCTTTTGGGGACAAGGGATCTGGCTTAGACAGTATCATAATGTAGGCGTCCGTGCTAGGCATTGTTTTTCTTATGCCATCTCAACTTTTTACATTTTTTTGGGACTTAAGTGCGTTCACCACGAATTTGTGCAATTTTTTTTTATTTTTAGTAATAGGCATTGATTTTTAGAATTTAGTTAATGAAGGCGGCGTACCTATTTTAGTGGCCACATGTCTACATATGTATCTGCATCTGAACGCGGTTTTGTCAACGTCAAAAGTATAGGGTTTTCCAATAAGGACTTGACAAGTTTTCTTTCAAATAAAACGCAAAACATTTGAGATATTTCAAAAACTTTATTATCGGCTTGAAGTACAATCAAAACATTTGTAAATGAAACTCGACTTCGTTCATATGGCCACCGTGGGCACGTTTGCAGCGGTCGATTCGTTGGACCCAATTTTCAACGACTCTGTCACACATTTCGGCTGAAACGGCCGCTATTTCGCGTTCAATGTTGGCTCTGAGCTCTTCCAACGTCGTCGGCGTGTTGGCATAAACCAATGACTTAACGTAGCCCCACAGAAAATAGTCAACCGGCGTTAAATCGCACGAACGAGGCGGTCAATGGACTGGCCCATTTCTTGAGATAACACGCTCACCATACTTACTCTTCAATAAATCGATTGTAGCGTGTACTGTGTGGCTTGTGGCACCATCCCGTTGAAACCATGTGATCACGGCGCGATAGCGCTGATCATTCACAGTAACGTGACGATCGTTATCGTCGACGAAAAAATATGGCCCAATAACGACGCCGGCATGCAAACCGCACCAAACAGTTATTTTTTGTGGATGAAGTGGTGATTCATGAAGCACATGTGGATTTTCACCCGACCAATAACGCATATTTTGCTTATTGACGAACCCATTGAGCCAAAAATGAGCTTCGTCACTGAAGATGATTTTGCGATGACATTCATCATCTTGGCTCATCTTCTCCAGAACCCAATCGGAGAACGTACGTCGCTTCAAATGGTCCATCAGCTTCAATTCTTGAGTCAGCTTGATCTTGTATGGGTGTAAACCAAGATCCTTACGCAAAATACGCCATACTGTAGTCTGAGCAATGCCCAATTCTTGAGAACGCCGTGGAATTGGCTGATTTGGATCGTTTGCTACGGACGCCTGAACGGCAGCGATATTTTCGACACTTCGGCCAACCCGTTGTCTCACTGACACGGCAACATTACACAACGAATATGTAGACTAAACTTGTTATTGCTTGTCTACTAGGGCGAGAATTACGACCGAAAATTGGAGTTAACGCTCTTAAAGTTGCAGTCACCGTCTCCGAATTTCGGTAGAAAATTTTTATAATTTGCAGACGTTGCTCGTTAGTGTACTTTACCATGATGAAAATGTTGAGTTTACTGAATATATTGACAGTGACAGTTTGATGATTAGTGAAAGAGTGCGTTCACAAATTAAATTCAAAGTTGTCAAGTCCCTATTGGAAAACCCTTTAGTTAAAAACTACTGTCTATCTCCAACGAATTCGACGAAACAGCTCTTAGTAATCTCCGAGACACCGAGAAATTTGGCACAACGCTAGACATCCTTCAAGCAATGCCAGCCATTATTTTTAATTCATTCCCGAACCTGATGCAACAGACGAAATCAATTGCAAGTGGGCATCGGGAACAACCTGCAATTTTAGCAGATAAAGCTGGCCTAGTGTAAATCTGAGATGCACAAATATTCTCTTATATGTACATGTACGTATATGAAGCGATCAAATCGTCATAGGCCAAAAATTTCTTCACAAACATACCAATAGGCTTGGTCTCCTTTTAAACAATTTCTGCGGGCGCTCTAGAGATGAAGAGGAGAAGGAAACCACTGTTCATCTTCTGGGCATCTTCTCTGATCTGTTCATCATAAGAAAATATTCATTTTAGACATTAGAACCTAAGGTTCTCGCCATTAAAGAATATCTATCTACTCTATGGTATCACTCAGAGCCTTCTCTCATATAAGACTGAACCATACCTATCTAAATACCGTTAAAAACACAAAACTTGTGTACGTACACAATTTTATAAAAAGATAAATTATCTTGTTCAATTCCTTGTGGTGCTTTGAAAAAATATCCCTTGCTCATGTCATAATTTATGAAATTTAATTTTCCCTTCATCTTCAAGTTCCTTAGTCAAAATTAAATGCGAAAAAAATTGAGCAAAATGATTAATAACACCCCCAAACGGATTCAACCGTAAATCTCCAGATATTCGTTCAGCTACTTTATATATGTATCTCAATTGCATCAACAAAAAAATCCAAAACATGTCAAAAACAATGAAATAAAATCGTAAGCAAAACAGAATGAATAAAAAGTAGGAGTTGAATACAAAACAAAACAAAAACAAAAAAGAAAGGGAAAAGTAGAAAAAAAGATTGATCCTTTGTTCTACGGTAGCAATTTAATGCCAACAACCTTGTCCACATACCTACCGCTACTACCATGCCATGCCAAGACGCTCGTTGGGATGAAATATTATGCCAAGTCTTCCTTTGGCCGATGGTAAATGGGAGGCGATGTGTAAAAGAGAAACAGTCGACAGCTCCTCCGACAGCTAATCAATAATTTCTCCACACGCAGTCGAAGAAAAGATGATTTCTCGAAAGCTACGACGATGATGAGGACGACTACGATGAGTCGACTACAAAAGAAAGTTCGAAGGACGAACGAGTCCATTCATACACACACACACACTCATTGAAATACAGATACATACTACTAATACATACATACAACTAATCATAGAAAGGGATTTCGAAACGCAGACGCCATAATTTCCAATAAAGAGCTTATGGTTCTTTTCGCTACTTTTGGCCTGAGGGCCATGAATAGTTGAAACAATGGTTGGATCTGGAGGTAACGTTTTTTGGCAGCCACCCGTTGAATCTTTCATTTCTGTGCAATGTATCTCTACCCCACCATCAATTCTACGACGAGTATTTCTCTTGAATTGCCATTAGTCCTCGTTTCAACCCCTTTCCTTTACATTAGCACGAACTTTTTATACCTTGATGAGACGAATTGATGACTACCAGACGAAATTAATCGAGGAAAATGTACATAATTGCCACAACTTACTTGAATTTCAGGGATTCATTTAGGTTTACGAACAGTATCAGTCTATAATGATACTTAAATTGCTGCGCAATAATCTAGAGTATTTTGAAGAGATAAGGCTATGAATGGGAACTGTTAATGAAATCATCACATCAAACATTAACCTGAGTCACACATCCATCCGTTTGGGTGTTGAAACCGGATATTCTTAAAATTCTTCATCGCCTGACATCACAACAAGTGACAAGGATACGATGGAAAAGACAAAAAACAAATTAACCGGTCAAATTTGAACACAAATACCGCTCCCTGTTTTCGAGGGACATTAAGCGTATTATCTCATTTGAACATTGAGGCATTAAGGTTAATGTTTAACTGATCACTAATTTTTGATAAACAAATGTGAAAAAAAAAAACAAAACACAGCAGGAGAGTTACAGATACTCGTACAAAACCGACAGCGACAATTATGAGTCACAAACCGTGAAATGTTTTCTTTATGGGGATTTTGATTTGGGACGGAAGACCGTATCGGAACCTTCAAATTAAGGAAATGCTTTTAGATGATATCATTTGGAAACTTTACTACTCTTAACGAATCGAATTGAAGGAATAAAGTTTCTTTTTGGAAGATGGTAGTTGAGTCAGTAAGTAAGTAGCAGATGTCCATCATTTTATACTTGGAATCGTCACAAACGAGGGACTAGAGATAGTCACAAACAGTATAAAGTTTGAGTGAATAACGAAATCTCGTTCTGGGTTTCCACATGAAGACTAGGATATTGAAAAATCTGAAAGCTTCACACCTGACGAACAGCTAAGTAGCATTCAAACCGAAAATTCAAAAGAACTGCAGACCACATTTTTCAACTGTTTTCTTTACAGTCCAGAAGGTACAAGCAAGACCAACTTAACTCGTTGTTTTTTTTTACAGGTACGACGTTTTTGATTTTTGGAACATCTTCAGATTTCTTGCCGAAGTTTCAGTCATTTTGGACGCGCAGTCGTTTGAGTGAGTCGATGTGAGTGTTTTTTGTGAAAATGGAAAATATTGAGTATCGAGCTGTTATTAAGTTCTTGTTTTTGAAATGCAATAAGCCTACGCAAATCAAAAATGAGTTGGACTCTGTGCATGGGGACTCTGCACCATCATTTACCACAGTGAAATTTTGGGCAGCTGAATTTAAACGTGGCCGTAAGAGCTTGGGATGATGAACGTTCGGGACGTCCAAAAACTGCAACCACTGACGATAACATTGCTAAAGTTCACCAAATGGTGTTAGACGACCGCCGAATTAAAGTGACAGAGATAGTAGAGGTTATGAAAATGTCCAAAGAACGTGTTTGTTACATATTAAAAGGCATGTTTTAGGCATGAGAAAGCTGTCCGCGCGTTGGGTGCCGCGTTTGCTTACGTTAGACCAAAAACGTCAGGCTGCTTTTTGTCCCCTATTCTAAAAACTGCGCTCGGAGGACAGAGATTTTCGTCAAATGAGGAGGCAATCACCTTCGTGAAAAATTATTTTGCAGAGGAAAATGCCAAGTACTATTTGGATGGGTTAGAGAGATGGGAGCATCGCTGGGAGAAGTGTCTAGAGTTACAAGGAGACTATGTAGAAAAATAAAATAAAAATTTTGAGAAAAAATGTCTTGTATCATTGTTTGTTGTGAGTGAGTTCAGTCCCCCGACTGCATCTAACGGAGTCATAAGAACAGAAAGTGAGTTCTAATACCATTGCGCGGGCGCATTTTTGCAAGACCAAACTCAAATGACAGTCGGGGTTTGATAGTCATCGGAAACTACATGCATCTTGTACCAAAGATGGCGTTTTTAGTAGAAGATAGTTTTGGTGGTGATCTAAGGAAGGTCCTGACATGACCTTGCAATACTCAATAGTAAATAGAAGCTTGGGAATTTTCGATATTACAGGATGCACTTTACGATATTTGAATTAGCCCCCTTATTTTCGTTTAGCCGTCATCTGCAAAAGTTCCAGTCTTAAGACTAATTTGGAAGAAGTTTTCTGGTTGCTTTACAGATTTTTGGTTGACTCCTAAGCTTAGGAGATTACAGGAGAGTTAAGTCGACTATTTACTGTTGAAAGTACAAATTTGTCACATAACCAAGCGTTGCCGAAAATTCTTGATAAGACCGTGTTGCACACTAATTTTTATTTTGGCCTTGGACCCGGGCCATCTGCAAATGACTCTCGTTCTAGATTTTTTTCACATACTATGTTAGTATAATTGAAAGGGTAGAGAAAGCCTCATACTTGTTACGACATCAGCTCAGTCTCATCTCAAAAGCAGCGAATATCGCACTTGATACATCACATTGCAATCAAACTAACGGTTACAAGTTGTATTTTTGACATCCAGCTGGATAGCTGTAGCAGCGGTACCAACTGTACCCATACACTATGGGATTTCGAAGTACGGCAGACAGTAGTGTCTGACTTTTAATGTAAACCACCTGTCATGTATGTTTGTCATGACTTATGTTTACGGGATGCCCATACATCCATGCAGGCAAGGATACGCCTTGCCATCGCTCTGCCGCCTTCCTGAGATACCAAATCGGAACTGTGTTGCCGGCACAAGTTCCACACTTGGTATGAGTCGAGGCCGACCTAATACCCCTTACTGCTCTTAGGTTCGCAGCCCACAGTACTTATTGCAACTCTACATTGGGTCAACCAAAGGAAGACCCTTCCCGCGACTTTGTGTTTAAACCACAGCCACCATGACGCTCCCATAAGGGGGCCTACCTCTTTAAGTCAGGCCCGGACCGAGATCCGGGGGGCTCCTGACTCCCATGATACCGTGATTTAGGTCCTGGTAGGGACTACCGGTGGTCCAGCCGCCAACAAGACCTATGACCGGCAACTTGTGACTGATCAAATCGTAGCAAACCTTCGGTAGCGTCATCTGAAGATGTTTACGATAAGACCAGTACTTTGATCTGCCCCCGTTTATTATTAGACAACATCATTGATGGGCGAAGCCTTGATAATTGGACGGGGGCCCAAACCGGAGAACAGTAAAGATATTTGAACTTTTGTAGAAAGTAGAACTATCGTGTAAAGAAAAAGTACCAGATGACAACATCAACACGTTAGGCTAAAGCCGATGATGTAGCGAATTGTAGCGCCAAAATAACCGCTTCGTCGTTTTGCCAGTGAGCTTATCGTGAGATACAGATCAAGAAAATTTCGCCTGGCCAATCAATGGAAAGAAGGTCAGCTCTGGGGATAGAGGGAGATCTTCGCAATGGTTTTTATTTATATGGTTTGCAGCCAATATTCAAGAATTTCAAACACATAATAATAGGGAGACTGCAACCGCGATTAAGTTCTTCAAGACGTACAAAGTAGCTCATATAACCGACATCCCTCCGGAATTCTTTCAAACTTCCCTATGACTTATGGCAGAGGTATTCAAACTCGTCATAGCATAAGGAATAGAAATACAGTACTAAGGCAGATGAGCTGACGTTTCGCTCCAACATTGACTTTATTTTTACAAAATAAATTTGCAAAGTAAACGCTAGATTTAAGCGAAGTCTACAGATTTTTGAACACAGATGTCTACGTCAAACTATGTCTCAAACTATGAAATCCATATGAGAAATCCATACGCTATGTAGTAAGTAGTGAGGATGGGAGATAGATAGAGATAATAAGCAAAAAGAGGAAAACTAATGTAAGAGCCTCACAAATTTCAAACGAGCACTGTTTACTAAATTAATTAAAGTGAAAAAAAAACAACAATATTTCAACAAAAAATTTTAAACAATTTAATTTAATTTAATTTTTTAATTTTAATTTTAATTTTTAATTTGGTGGATGTTGAAGGAGATCGAATTTGAGGGAACGTGTGCTGCGATTAAAATCGAAAACGGAAATGTTGGAGTTTACCTTATGGGAGATTGGTTCGTTAGAGCCGTATGTGGTGCGTTGGATAGGTAGATAAAAGAGACGGGTGGAACGTAGATTACGAGGGTTAGTGTTTAAAAAAAATGGAGTTGCAAAGTGACATGCAATCGACGGAGCCTGAGAGGAGTCGGTGAATGAACAGAATGTCTGCTACGTCCTTTCGTTCCTCAAGGGTATTCAGGTTAATGAGTTTGAGACGGTCTCGGTAGGGAGGTAAGATTAGAGGATCGTTCCAAGGTAGACCTCGAAGAGAAAATCGAAGAAAACGACGCTGGATCCTCTCAATACGAGATACATGAACTCGTTGAAAGGGACACCACGCTTGGGTAGGGGGCGAACGTAAGTGATGTATAGTGATCTGGTCACGTACGGGTTGAAGAATTCTTTGGACCATCTTTTAGCGAAGCCAAGTGATGAGTTTGCTTTAGTAATTATCTCATCAATATGCGAGCAAGAATTAAGCTCCCTGTCGCATAATATGCCAAGGTCGTGGATACACTCAAAGAGGGATATAGGTTGACCGTGGAGAACGTAAACTCGGGGAGAAAACTTGTTGCACTTACGTGAAAAGGTAATCGATTGGCATTTGGTGACATTGAGTTCTAGGCAGTTCTTGATACACCAGGTGGAACAACTATTTAGATCTATTTGAAGGAGGCTGGAGTCGTGTTGTGAGGAGATGGGTTTAAAAAATTTGGTATCGTCAAACAGAAAGTGTTGAGTGGAGAATGACCCTTTCAAGATCGTTAATGGTTAGGATGAAGAGAAGTGGACCTAGGTGACTACCTTGAGGAACACCTGAAGTGGCCAAGAAAGGGGCCGATAGGACAGACGTGAAACGAACACTATAAAAACGATTATCCAGGTAAGAAGATATCCATTTAAGTAAAATGGGTTCAAAGCCCATGATGAACAGTTTGAACAGGATTAGTTAATGAGATATCTTGTTAAAAGCCTTACTGAAATCAGTTGTTATGACGTCAACTTCTTTACCACTTTCTAAGGCTGAGAAAACAGAGGACACGAATTCTACGAGGTTAGTGGTAGTTGGATCTATCCTTCAGAAAGCCGTGTTGATTGGGGGAAATAAAAGATTTATACTGGAAGCTTAAAGCTTCATACAAAATGCTTTCAAGGAGTTTGGGTATATGAGAAAGTTTAGCTATAGGGCGGTAATTAGTGACTTCTCTGTTTAATCCCTTTTTGTATATCGGTGTTATGAAAGAGGACTTCCATATCTGTGGAAATTCACCTTGAGAGAACGATAATCGGAAGGCGGGAAAGAGTTGAGGAACACTTTTTAAGAAATATGGATGGACGGCCATCTGGGCCGGTTAAGTATTCATCATTAAGTTGTTGTAATTTATTTTCTATTACTATATGATCAAATCTTTGACAAAAAGAGAGGCCGATGGGGAAGTTAAGTAGGTATTTGAAATAAGAGGGATCTGGTACGAATGAATTATCGACAAAAGATTGCTTAAAGAAAGCAGCAAAAAAGTTGGCTATGGTATGCGGATCGGTTGAAGATATGTTTTCGTATGAGAGGGCTGGAGGGAAACAGTCAAATTTTTTTTTTGTAGTTAACGAATTGGTAGAAAGACTTAGGATCATTTATAAGCCTTGATTGCGCGCTATCAAGGTATCGCTGATAGAGAAACTTATAGAGCTGGGCGAATTGAAGGTAAACATTTAAATAAAGTCGTAATTCCGAAGAAAAAAAAAGAAGAAAGCCATTAAAAATTAATTAGCTCCATCGAAATCTTAGAAAACCTGTGCTGGTTTTTATTGCTTTAACCTTAATTTTGAATTTTAATTGTTAGCAAATGCATACTCATATTCACAGTGTTATTCCAGTTCTAGATACTAACTTTGAATATAGCACTCAATTTTGTAAACATAATAAAGAGATATCTAGATCTATTTTACATTCTACCAATCTCAAGTATACATTTTTTATAATTCATCAAAATGTGCGCAGAATACGGAAGAATTTTGATTTATTCTTATTCTTGATTTAATATTCCTATAAGAAATATGGATATTAGACAAAGAGAAAGAGCTGTATCATATACAGGGATATAACTTTTAGCCTGCGTATAATAATTCATACGCGGGTGGAGGTCTATGGATTTTATTTATGGAGGATAGTTTGAAGGATTATCATTACTGCTGCCATTTATTTTTATTTTATATTATTTTATACAATATGTTACATGTCAAGAGTAAAAGTATTTTCGTTGTTGCTAAATCGTGAAAAAAGTAAAAAACAGCGTTTTTCTTGGAGATATAGATCTAGAACGTGAAAAAATAATGGAAAGTTGTCAATAGTATACTTAACACGCAAACACAAGGATAACATTTTTAAAAGTGAAGTTGGAGGTACATTAATATCTGACCCAGTGATCATTGCCAATCATTCTTTGTGTATGTTCTAATGATGAACTTACCACGAATAGAACAGTGTTGAATGATTTAGAAAATCTCATTGGAACAGTATGCCACAAAATGTATGGTCTTCCAGCCCATCTCCCATAGCACAACAGTTACAATACTTCAATTTTGGCTGAATTGTTACAAACTGAAGCCGAATCATTGCCAGATCCAGTAACGACAACTCAACCTTCACCACCACCTCGCACCAGCCCTTTGATCCGACTGTTGCCGCCCCACGGAAACTTCTTACACAATTTAACACGACGTGGACACCTTCAGAGTGGCAAGGCAGGGTAAACTGACTCCGCACAACGAATCAGATGTTCACCAGCCTACTCATCTAAAGTGCTCCAAATTATGCAGATGTTGCTTGGATTTCCGAATTTTTCAAAAATGGGTATGGCTACACCATCAACCAATGCACAATATTCGCAACATTTCAACACAAAAACAAACGGAACTTCAAAATTAATTTACCGGCTAAATACGAATAGTTATTTGTTAACACATCCAACACCAACCTCAAGCTCGGAAAGATGCGGGTCGCCAAATGGACAGATCAACAAACCAACAAAAACGTAGAAAAAAAAAACGAAGGAACCTCTCATCAAAAGATAATTATAAATCGCCCAGGTCCATTCCCCATTCACATCCTAAACCTGACCCCAGTTGGAGTCTTAAAACCAATATATTTCCCAATTTTTCCCCTCCCGTTTATATCCCTAATCAACCTACTTCACGTATCTCTACAAAAGCACCAAGTGCCTCTCTTCCGCTCAAGACCTAACGAGTTTCATTTAATTTAACTCCTGAACCTGATAAAGTCACTGCTCAACCACCCACACCCCCTCCCACGAATAATAACAACTGTTTTCCCAATTTCCTTACAACAGGAGCTAAGTACCCAAACTTTCTCCGCCTAACGCTAAATTGACCCAAAAGAATATAGACACCACAAAATGCCGTTACGCTCTCTCTAGGCTAAGGAATAAAAAGATATACGAAAATATACGTCTCTTTCTCGCATATCTTTACCACAAATCCGACTCTGTTTGCTTTGAGGGAAAAACCAAAACAAGTGTCATGGTCTCCATCCAACAGGAAGGCCTTCCTACGGATATAACTAGTCTCAGAAAGCTTTACAACAGGTACCACGAAATCTTCGACACACCTCCTCAAAAGGTTGCGGATGACCTCGCTGCTTTCCGCAGCTATGTACACTCTAAAAGAGTTTCTCACCTTCAGCGCAGCCGAGTTGACCACGACAAATTTTTTCGTTCCTAACTTGCCTTCTTTGCCTGCATCTCATCTACACTCCCCTACTCCACCACGCAACAAACTACCTTTACATTTTACTACCAAAAGGTAAGAGGTTTGCGCTCTAAAACTCGTGCTGTCTTATCTAAATCACACGGTCTCTCTTTCGACGTCTATGCTCTTACAGAAACCAATCTGATCCCCGACATAAAGAGCCAGGAGCTATTTCCATCTTCTTATAATGTTTTCCGAGATGACGATCACTCTCTCCCGATGTTTAATGATTCTGTCATCCCTAAAGTTGATTCTCCATGTAAAGGTGTCCCTATTGAATCCTACATCCTTGCTATTAAAACAATTGACCAACTAATTGACCTAAGTGATTCCATCGACGATATCCTTATCTTTGGTGACTTTAATCTGCCCCTGCTAAAGTGGATTCCATCGGATGATCACTTATTTTTTACCGCGTCAATCGCCAGTTCATCCAAGGAATGTCTTTTCATTGATAGCATAACTGACTCAAGCATGTGACAAAAGTTAGTGGCGTCTATAATTCTATCGGTAGGCAACTAGACCTTATTTTCACTAGTGATCCTATTAACTCCACAGTAACGTTGTGCCCCTTTATCCTATCAACTGTCGACAACTTTCACCCCCTCTTCTTCTCTCATTTTTCCATAACTCTCCATCCCAGCCCACTTCTTCAACTACCATCTCTTCTTACAACTTCCATAAAGCAAATTTTCACAAAATCAATCTTATCTGATGCTGTCTCCATTTTTTACAGTGAAATATTTAATTCCATTTCTCTCTACGTCCCCTTTACACGGCATAAAACATCATCTATTTTCCCACCATGGTACAACAGAACACTTCGCTCTTTACGAAACAGAAGAAACAAATTGCTAGCAGTTTTTCTTCACACCAATTCTTATTATGACTACTCCAACTACCTTGGAACTTACCTGCAATTCACCCAGCTCTATAACTGACTCTATCAGCGCTTTCTCGACACAGCGCAGAACAACCTTATCAACGATCCTAAAAAATTTTATCAATTCGTCAACTGCAAAAAAAATCAGACGGTTATCCCCCCTCTCTCTCGTCCGATAATATATCATCGACCGACCAACATATTATTGCCAAACTTTTTTAAACAGTCATTTGCAGACAACCGCTTTGTACCCGACTCCATCTATTTCAAATACCTTCCCAATTTCTTCATTGGCCCCTCTCTATCTCTACCTTTCGATCCCACCCTTATCGAAGAAAAGTTACAAAATCTCAATGATGAATTTGTATCCGGTCCAGATGGGCTCCCAGCAATATTTCTCAAAAAATGTGCCTCCAACCTTTCGCATCCACTTTCCTCCCTCTTTCATCTGGCCCTCACACAAGGGGAATTCCCCCAAGTTTGGAAGACCTCTTTCATAACTCCGGTTCACAAAAAGTGATCAAAGAATGAAGTAACCAACTACCGTCCCATTGCTAAGCCTTCGCACATACTTAAAACGTTCGAAAGTTTTTTTATATGAAGTTCTAAGCTTTCAGTGCAAGTCACTTATATCACCCAGTCAGCACGGATTTTTAAAAGTTAGATCAACTACTACAAACTTAGTTGAATTCGTATCCTTTGCGCTTTCAGCCCTAGAAAATGGCAACGAAATTGACGTTATTGCTACAGATTTCGTTAAGGCCTTCGACAAAATATCACATCAACTGATCCTTTTCAAATTGTATTCCCTCGGTTTTGACCCCATATTGTTAAAATGGATATATTCTTATTTGGAGAACCGTTACTATAGCGTTCGCTTTAGGTCCCACAAGGCAGCCATCTAGGTCCCCTCCTTTTTATTTTAGACTCAATTCTCCTTCAAGAAGACCTCGATAGGTTTTCTACTGCCTAAAAAATTGCTTTGAGCTTAATGTCTCCAAATGCCAATCTATGACTATGTCTCGTAAGTCCAATCAATCCCCCTCTCGACCTTATTTTCTGCATGACCAACCTGTACCTGAGGTTCAATCCATTCGCGACTTTGTAATTTTATACGATAGAGAGTTAAGCTTCCGTTCGCATATTGATGAGATAATCCTTAAAGCCAACTCATAGCTCGGTTTTATCAAACGTTGGTCTAAAGAATTTTGCAACCCTTATGTGACAAGGTCACTTTACATTACCCTTGTCCGGCCCCTCCTTGAATATTCCAACCAAGTATGGTCCCCCTTTCAGGGAATTCATATATTCCGAATCGAGAACATTCAACGTCGTTTTCTTCGGTTTGCTCTTCGTGGACTACCCTGGAGTGACCCGTTCATCTTACCTCCCTATCGCGACAGCTTCAAACTTCTTTACCTGAATACCCTCGAAAAACGCAGAGACGTAGCTGAGATTCTCTTCATTCATCGACTACTCTCCGGTTCTGTGGACTACGCTTCCCGTTACAATTCTATTTCCTTTAACACTAACACTCTTATGGCTCTAACGAACCAATCTCCCGCATGCTCCGTAAGGTCAACTCAAACCTCCCCCTTTTTGATTTTTACCTGAGCACTTCCCGTCTTAAATTTGATCTCCTCCACCATTCCCTTACTTCCTAACCATTAAGTTTGTTGTTAGTTTTTAAGTCCTAGTTCTTAAGTTACTTTAAGCTTGCATTAAGCGAAATAAATGGGGGCGTTAGCCACCACTAAATAAAATAACTCAATCAAAGCCCCTTCACGACAGTTCACGACATACTACAAAGCAATACTTTTGCTTTTAAAACCGATTACCCCACTGGAAATCCATAAGCAAATCATGTCACTTGATAACAAAAACTCTAGTACTTCCGACAATATAACCAACTGTCTTCTGAAATATATTTCACGATTTGTTGAGTCCTTTATTTAATTTGAGTGTCAAATGTGGTATCTTTACCGCGTCTTTAAAATCTGCTGATTGTTCAAAAAAGGTAATCGAAGTTCAATGTCTCAATATAGACCGATCTCTATACTCCCAACGTTTTGTAAACTATTTGAAAAACTTATAAAAGTGCGCATAGTATCATTTCTCAATAGAAATAATTTCTTAAATTGTGTAGTGAAATCAATGAAGGTTTTAATAATAATAAAATGTGTATAGCTCTATTTATAGACATGACTAAAGCGTTCTATATGGTCAATTACAATATACTCTTAGACAAACTGTACAAAGCTGGATTGAGAGGAGTAACAGGTTTTCATCATACTTGTCAGGAAGAACTCAACGAGTGAAACTCGATGGAAATTACACCGATGAATTAAAAACTAGTATTGGGGTACCCCAAGAATCGGTCTTAGGGCCAATTTTATTTCTAATATACGTAAACTCTTTATTTTTACAAAATTTTAGCAGTCACTTTACAGCTTTTGCTGATGACATCTTATTTGCGTATACAAAAAATAACTTTTTTGACTCAATAGTAAAGCTTCATAAGGACGTAAAAATACTACGACAATGGTTCGCCAAACATGAATTACTTATAAGTGAAAAAACAAATATAAAGGTTCTGGTCCTAATGATTGTGACATTTTTTTCCATTCCGTTGCCTGTACAAAATTGTCCTTATCTGTTATCAAGTGCGGGAAAAATAACTTTTCTGAAGATTATGTCCGTAGTCTAAATTGTTTTAAAATCGAAACTGTTGAAAGTTCTAAGTATCTAGGGGTTTTAAACGATAAAAACTTAAATTGGTAAGCGCACGTAGAGGAGTTAAGAAAATATATGTTATCTGTTACGCGTAAAATGTACCTTTTGAATGATGATATACTACGGACTTGCTCATTCTAAATTATAGTATGGTATTGCAAGTCAATTGCTCAATCTAAGTACTAAATATTGCCCAAAAACATCTAATATGAATTATCCGCAAAGTGAACAGATGGACAAATAGTTGGCCTCTCTTTCATAGTCTCCGAGTATTACCACTAAATCATCTTCATATATTTAATGTTCTAAAGCTGTTTTTCATGCGAAGCGGTTACAGCATTACTCTCAGAAGTGCTAATGGGCTAAGGTTAATAATATGGCAATCGTAAGCATTCCGGTAGTTCGAAAAATAAATTTTTCAAATTGTTATACTGCGGCGGCACCTAAGCTCTTTAATAAATTACATTGTTGAACTCTTAAAACAGCTTGAAATCTACAAAATATTTTATCTTTGTATACCACCAAAAACGTTCCCGGAATAACCACCGTGTGGCGCTTACATTGTTTCGATTTGAGTTCTGTTTTTTCTTTTTTTGTTAAGTTGGTAAATCTGTTGACATTTGCAAAAGTTTCGTAGCCAAGAGTACATCTATCTCTGTGTGTGTTGGCGATTTTTTACAATTTTAGAAATGGATTTAAATTTGCAACAACGAATTTGTATTAAATTTTGCGGAAAAAACGGATTTAATGGTGTGCGAACGTTGGAAATGTTGGAAAAGTGTTTCGGCAACGATTCTCTAAAGAAAACGGTCGTTTACCAGTGGCACGAGCGGTTCAAGTCAAATCAATCGAAGATGATGAACCATCGACATCGAAAACCAACGAAAACATTGATGGAGTAAAAGAAATGTTGGTCAATAACCGAAAATTAACCATCAGAGAGATAGCGGAGGACTTGAACATTGCCTATGGATCCGTCCAAGACATTTTGGTTAATGATTTGGGTTTCCGTCGTGTAGCAGCAAAGTTGGTGCCAAAAGACCTTAATTTCATGCAAAAAAGAGATCGTGTTGACGTCGCAAAAGAGATGATTTGTGAAGCTGAATCCCATCCCACATTCATCAAAAGGATCATTACTGGAGACGAAACGTGGGTTTATGAGTATGACACGCAATCCAGACATCAGGTAAGTGAATGGCGTTCACCAAATGAGTCAAGAGCAAAAAAAAAAACACGTCGTTTTCAGTCAAAAAAGAAGGCAATGCTCACGGTTTTCATGGGTTACAACGGTGTAGTGCATCATGATTTTTTACCAGAAGGCCAGACAGTAAACAAAGAGTATTATTTGGGCGTTATGAGACGTTTGCGTGAACCAATTCGCCGAAAGAGACCAGAATTGTGGGCAGAATACTCGTGGATTTTCCACCATGACAACGCACCGTTGCACAGTGCCATCATTATTCGTAATTTTTTGACGAAAAATGCAACAAATACCATCCGACAGCCATCGAATTCACCTGATTTGGCTCCCTGTGACTTCTTTCTGTTCAATCGAGTTAAAAAACCACTACGGGGAACGCGCTTCAGCAGCCGAGAGGAAGTAATGGAAAAATCACAGGAAGCACTGATGGACATACCGAAAACAAAAAATGTTTCGAGGATTGGATCAAGCGCTGGCATAAGTGTGTTGCAGTCGATGGGGGTTACTTTGAAGGGGACAATATAGATTTAGATGAATAAACTTGTATTTTTAATTTTCTAAAAGAATTCCGGGAATTCAAGATGGTGTGTGCGGGGTTATTCCGGCAATAACGTGTCAAATGTTGGCCTCGAGCTCGTCCAAAGTGGCTTGATAGCGTAGACTAAGGACTTAACGTAGCCTCAGAGAAAATAATCGAGTGGTGTCGAATCACATGATAGCGGCGGCCAATTGATGAACGCTCGTCGTGAGATGACACAGTCGCCAAATCTCTCCCTCACATCTTCGAGCGTTTCAAGATGGTGTGTGCGGGGTTATTCCGGCAATAACGTGTCAAATGTTGGCCTCGAGCTCGTCCAAAGTGGCTTGATAGCGTAGACTAAGGACTTAACGTAGCCTCAGAGAAAATAATCGAGTGGTGTCGAATCACATGATAGCGGCGGCCAATTGATGAACGCTCGTCGTGAGATGACACAGTCGCCAAATCTCTCCCTCACATCTTCGAGCGTTGCGTCGCTTGTATGGTATGCAGCGCCATCTTGTTCGAACCACAGCTCGGATATATCAATGCTGTCGAGCTCTGACCATAGAATGTCAGTTAACATCGCTCTCTATCTGAGACCATTGACGGTAACGTTGTCTCCTTCCTCATTTCGAAAGAAATAAAGTCCGATGAAGCCGCCATGCCATAAACCTCACTAAACAGTCAATCTTTGTGGATTGATGCGGGGGCAAGCACTTGTGGATTGCGTTCGCTCCATTAACGAAAATTCTACTTGTTGACATTACCGCTGAGCCAAAAATGGGTCTCGTCCGAGAAGATAATTTCTTGCGTCAGCACAATCTTATACGGATGTGAGCCCAAATGCAACCGCAAAATAAGCCGGGTTGAATCTCTGGCGATGCCCAATTCAGCTGATCGGCGCCGACTTGACACTTCTGATTTTCTGCGATACTGGCCGCTACGGCGGCTATATTTTCTTCATTTCTCATCAATCTCTGTCTGGTTGGTGGCTTAAGATCCAAAAGAGTATAATCGTCCTCAAACTTTTCCACGGTGTGACGAATTTCCTGCACACTGAAGCCATGATGACGACCGACCTTACGACGAAATTCACATTGCATATTTACAACAGAGACGGAATAAATTTTTTAATAATTTCCGCACGTTTGACAAACGTTAAAACAATGCATGACGAAATGGCAAACCTTACTGAATACTTTGACAGCTGGATGTCATTGGTAATTTTGACAGCTGCTGAAACATAACAATTGGAAAAACTATCATTGCTATTTGGTCACCCTCTAAAAAGAGTCCTAACAGCACCTACCTTCAGGATCTTTATAAAAGATTTATATTCTACAGAAGTAGCCACGGAAATTCTTATCCAATTATAGTATCCAATTCCACTGAAAAAGCTTACGCATTCAATGAGTTCTTTACTAGTGCAGCTGCGATTACTTTATTTAATGCGGGTTTCAGCGACTTTACCAATTGTAAAATCTACGGAGGATGCGTTATTTAACTTCTGCAGTTTCAATTAAGAATTTCTTAATCTTAAAAATTAAAATCTGACAGCTGCACTTTATATAGATATAACAAAAGCGTCTTATACTGTGGATCATTCTTTTATTTTAAAAATTAGAAAAACCAACCTTTTTCAGCAACCTTTTATGGTCAATTGATTTCTTTCCTATCTAAGCAATCGGAAACAAGTTATTAAGATAGAAAATTGCTTAAACCAAACTATATTCCACAAGGTTGAGTTCTTGGACCTACACCCTTTCTGATTTATATTAATTCGATTTTCAACCCTAATCTGTGTCGCACAAAAACAGGATTTACTAATGACATAGCTTGTTCCTCTTCAACTAACTCTGCCCTAGACTTAGCGGCTAATTAATATAAGTCATGATTTATAAATTATAAGACAATGATGTCTTCCATAAATTAGTTAAAAGTGATAAGATTAAAATTAAGATCTTTAATTTATCAATATCTCTTCTTTGATTTCCTTCTATAGCAACTATATATTCATAGCAACAATTGCCAGCATTTATTATGTAATTCTGATACATGTACTATTTAGTACCGCTGATTTCACAGCGAATAGCAGCACACCTCAATGCTTCAATACCGTGAGAACTACTGTTTTTAAGTACTTGGGTTTGGAAATAGATCGTAGAACAAATTTATAGTTCGGATAGTGCATCTCTTAGATCTTTTTTTAAGAAGTGGCTATTCCATCAACAAAAACCCAACTCTACATGGACTTTTTAGCAGTAACCCTCCAGTAGCAGTTCAACACTAGTCACTTTTTAAACTTCTACTCTTCAGTTGCACTTAGACCGCTTAACCTAAGAAGAACCAGAAATCCTATCCGTTTTTGTGGTTAACTAAGAAATTGTCTTTTTTATTTTAATTTTATTGGAATAAACAATTTAAAAAGTGTTGCAAGATGTCACCCGGGCGTCAGAAATTTCCTTTTTCCTATTTTCCGTGTTAGGTCTAGGATCGAACCGTAATAGTCGACGAACTTAACCGCTGCGCTACAACGGTTTGTTAAATCGATGCAGATATGGGGAGTATGTACTTGGATTTATAGTTTCCCAAGATCTGATGAAATGTGAACAATTGACCAATTGCCAAACGGCACTGATAACTTCCGGTTTGATTATTGACGATAGAAAATAACATAAGCTTATGTATGATATGTACACATACAGATACACTTAATTAAATTTACATCAATTTAAGTAAAATAACATGCAATCTGTTCGTAAACTAAGTTTCATCCAATTCTTAGTCAAACGAGCCAATCCGGAAAATTGTAAACCTACCAAAAAGAACCTTCCCAACTTTCACTTTCGCAGTCATCTACCATCCCAAAAATACACATTGGCCAGATTCGTGATCGTTGTGAGTTAGAACAAGTTTCCCAAATGACTCTGTCTTACACCTAAATTACAGACTTTCATGATATAAGTACCTGTAGCACTCTAAACGACCAGAATGGAATGCATCCACTAATTACCATGACCTTCAGTGGATCTGACTATTTTCAATTTTGTCATAACAAGCTCGTAAAATCCTACAAAAATCGAGCTGCAATGGGCAGGGAATATACCCATAATTAGTCGTTTAGTTCATCGAACATAATTGACAGCGAGACCGTGCATTTATTCCCAATAAAATTGCCTTAAAATTTCACCTTCTGTGTAAGGGCTCGTTGAAAAACAAAACTACATCTTCAAATTGATTTTAGTTCTCGTATAAGTAGTATCATTTAACCAATTAACGAGTAATAGCCTCCAATAAAATTCATCAAGTTCATCAAGGACCGACCCGTCCACTTGAAACCTTACCTTCTATGTCGACTACTTCAACGGACAAACAAATTATAGTATCAACAATAACTGTTGTAACAGAGATAATAACACAAACCGAACGTGTGTAGTTTGCTACATTTCACATACTACATTCTCCAGCATCTTATAACCCCGTTTAGACTTAATTATCCCCACAATAACCACAGGGGAAACGCTACTGCTCCTGTTGTTGATGGTGATGTTTTTGATGTTAATGTATGTACTGTTGTAGCCATAGGTAGTCGGTCGTCAGTACTACTCAACTACTGCCTCAGGTGTGCTAACATACATTCGTACTTCAATCAAAAGACCGTCTGTCCAGTAATTAGCATACGAATCTCATCTAAATAATTACATCTCATTTGAGGTTGTCATGTTAGGACATAACCACAACGCATCTCACAGATACTCGTACATACATGAGAATGAGAATGAGAGAATGACTACGAATATCCATATAACAAGCAACAGGAACGCAACGCAATTGTTATCAGTATCTTTGTTTTGTTCTGAGCCATGTCTTTATGACGAGACAACAATCAACTAGCTGCTGCGTACGAATATCTATGAATTACGATGAGCATAAACGATTTATTTTGTACTTTCAAAAGTGCCATTCGTGATTGTTGGCTATTTTCCCACACAAAAACCCTATAGACATCCAACCAAACCACTCTAAACCTTCGAAATCCGGTTATAGATATGAATACTCACAATTCAACTCCCTTCTTTAATAAAAAAAAGATACAAAATAAAGCCATCAACTTGGTCGGTTCACTTTGGTATCACAAAAAAGATACTCGAACGACTAACCTAACCATAACCACGACGAGCAAATGTGAATGGCTGATGGATTTTACGAATAAATCTGGGAACTTGGTATCTGTATCGTTTTTTTTTTCTTGTTTTCTTTTTAATTATTATCGACAACAATTCCCAATTCACCTTTAAGTCTCACGTTACATTCATTTGTGTATGCATGTGACCTTGAGCATAATAAAAATTTGCGTTTACACGAGATTGTCGTTCGAGGTTCGAGGAGCTCATTCGAGTATGTATTGTACATTGTTCGTATGTGGCTCATGAATAGCTCAAGGTGACCGCAATGCTATTCGAATGGACTTATGTTAATTAAAAAAAAACAAAACGCTTTCAATAGAGGAAAATAAGTTTCATTTGACCGAGTATCTAATTTGTTTACGTACTTTCGAATACGTTCTACCAGGTCAGAGATTAACTTCCGCAGTTGCCGCCTGTCGTGATCCATTTTCACGTGTCTTGAAACAACAACCAACATACCCGTTCGTTCTGACTAACTGCAACCGCAACGAGTTGCTGTAAATTGTTCCTGGAGCAGCCTATTTATATGCTATGGTATATCCAGATCTATTCCTCTACTCTACACCACCCAATTCAAAAAGGAGGCGGTGACGGTGGCAGTGGTGGTGGCGGTGGCGGTCTTTTTGCGTTTGATCGCATTTTGAAAAGAATTGACACAAGATGGACAGCATTTTCCCATGTGGAACAAATCATTGGCCTCGTGGTATGCCAGCGAAAAACACTGAAAAACAGATCACAACTACGAGAGTATATTGTACTCGAGTACTTGGGTTACTCGCCATCAGTATTGTGTGTGTAAACTGTGGTGTGCTGTCAACACACGATCATGTTCTGTCAGTTTACGTTCAGTCGATTGGTGTTGTTTGTTTGTTATGGCGGCACGGCGGGGGCAGAGAATGAAATTGCCAATTGATGTCTGATGTCAAATTCAATTAAGCGATGCTTAAACGGCTTTCAACATTCGCTGAAGGGTGCATAATGGATGAGGAATACGAATACTTTTCGAATAGGGGTCATGTAAGAATGTGGGTTTCCTTTTGTTATAATGATTGATTCGTGTTTAATGATGAAATGTTTTAATACATTTCGATTGCAATTTCAAGCGGATATTTAAGTGAAGAAGTCACGAAACGAACGTCAAATTGCTAGAGGTCGTGAAGTTTATAAAAAAAAAACGAGGGAAAACCGACGTAACTAAATCTTGACAAAGCGAAACGAACTGAGGTGTTCCGAATCTTTTGTTAAATATTGTGTTGGCACATGTCATTATTTTCAACTTTTCGATATTGCTTCTAACAGTCAAAGATTGATGCTGGAGGTACAGCAACTAAACTTCCCAAAGCATTTTGGTTCACCAAATTAGCTCCAATGTAGTCAAGTTGGAATGAGCGTACAAAAACTTTGAAGAATGTATGAAACAACAAAGACAATAATAAAGTGACTGACCTTTTAAGAACAGATATTACACTGCTCACACTGCTCAGATTCGACAGCATCCATATATACTCGTAGAAGCTCAACTGACATCGCACCTTTATCCGTAAACGAGTACAAAAAAAGGCGCATAAGAAGAAAGGTCCGCCCTATACTTTGTCTATACAACAACCAGAGATTGCATAAAAGTTCGAAAACTTAGTGGTACTACATTTAGTGGAAGGCTTATGCGGTTCGCATAATGTTACTATGAAGGTACGACCAAGGTACGAAATAATGAAAACTAAAATAATAACATAAAGACCAAATATCAAAAACTTTACGATATACGAGTATCTACTTCATCTCAAACAAAAATACACTAGTGAGCAAAAGTTTAGGAAGCAAGTCGGAAGTTGGTGACCAATCATTATGTACTCGTACATACTCTGATTTTAACTTTGGTCCTCTATTCCCAGATATGACTTATGGCCACAGCCATGGTTACGGGACATGGCTTTTTTAGGGAAATTAACTTTTTTCTAACTTCTTTTTTTTATAATTTATGCGCGCCTAAGGGGTTAGATACCCTTTTACTGTTGCCAGGGGGCGGGCGGAAAGGTAGAAGGAGGAGAAAAGAAAAGTGTTTTGTAGTGGTTTGAAACTCAGGTGTGTTTGGTTTCGATATTCACTCTCCAGGGAGAGTTTTTTCTTCACTCAGAGTGATTCGAGGTATAATTCACAGTATTTTTTCCTGTACTTGAAACTCTACAACAGCCAAATCTACGTGTCAGTGTTATGCCTTCACACGCAGAATTTTTCTGTCTGAGTTCCAATTACACAAATGAAAAACTGACTTGCCATGGGCAGGATTCGAACCTGGACCCTCCGAGTGAGAAACGATTGCTAGTACCACTACACCACGGCCACCCCCGTCAATCAGGAACTAAGGATAGGAAAGTAAAACGGCACCAAGGAGGCGCTATATACTCGACACTCAAACTTACGTTCGCGATATAAGCTGTACGCAACAAAGAACTGTAAACTATTGGTGTGTATATATAAATGTAGCTCAACAGCCTACAATGAAGTGGAAAAAGAGTCAACTTAGGTACTGAAGCAATCGTCTTGGTATAAGGCAGGCAGGATCATCTATCCCTTGAAATGAATTCTTTGTCCTCTCTAACATAATTTCAAGTGAAAAGGTCACAGAATGTATGTACATAGAGCAAGATCCCGTTGTGTTGTGTTTCATTTGATTTTCAGGTGCGTTTATTTAGTATACGTAGTATATATGGGGGTGGCCGTGGTGTAGTGGTATTAGTTAATCGTTTTGTTCTTTTGAAGCAGCTCATAGAAGACTGGTCCCTTCCAATCCCACCAGATTGACAGCATCACCTTCTTTTGGTGGATGTCCGCCCTTGCTTGCCCTTCCGATGCCTCATCACGCCTACTCCAACTTTTTCTTCGGCTGACATTGTTGTAGACAATGCATTTTTCGTCGCCCGTGATCATATACTTCAAGAATGGATCGTTTTCGTCACGTTCGTTGAGTTGATCGCAGACGTTTATGAATTTCTTTCAACTCATGCGGAACCCAAATGTCGAGTTTCTTTTACGAAGCCAAGCGATTTAAAATGGCCATGAACACTTGCTATGGACACTTTTAGAGGAGTAGCAAGCTCCCGAACGGTTAAATGCTTATTTGCTTTCACTAATGCTTTGAATTTATCGTCCTCAATCTCGGTAGGCCTACCGAAGCGATGTGCGCCTTCACGGAATCGGGCGAATCAGTTCTGGAATTGACGATTTTCGATTACATTTCTGCCCTAAACTTTATGCAACTTTTCCCTTGCCTCAGTTGCTTTATACCCTTATTTTGAAATAATACAGCAAAATATGGCAAAAATTCCTTTCAAAATTCTCCATGTTCGAACCACAATTGCAAACACAAAACTCGGCCGAATACGCGCCAACCTTTTTTTTTGTTTGTCAACCACAAAACGCGCGCAAAAATTTGATATAGACGAGTATGTCTTGTTCAGAAACAAATAAACGCTGGCAAGAAAACGCAATTACTTTTTGAACAACCCAATACATCAAAAATTAAAATAAAAATAATAAGAAGTAAATTTAAATCTTAAATTTAATTTTAGTAAATCTACTGCTCGTGGTAAAGTGTTTGGAAAGGATGGTTCTCTTTTCTAGTTTTTCCAAATTTGCAACCGCCATGTATCCTGATTTAGTGTTTTGCATCTTAACCACACCTTTGACATTAAATATTTGGATCACAAAAGTCAAGTCTAATCACCTTATGGCCATAGCAGTCAAACCATTTCAGATTACGTCTCTAGACCTGACAGGTAAAGATAGCGGCACTCGTCAATAAAAACTAGTGAATGCTAGTTGTGCATCTTTTGACAGACAGTTTTTAGTTGGCAGTCGTTTGAGTTAGTCGATTTGAGTGAGAGAAAATATTGAGTATCGAGCTGTTATTAACTTCTTGTTATTGAAAGGCAATACGCCTACGCAAATCAAAAATGAGTTGGACTCTGTGTACGAGGACTCTGCACCATCATTTACCACAGTGAAATTTTGGGCACCTGAATTTGAACGTGGCCGTAAGAGCTTGGGAGATGATGAACGTTCGGGACGTCCAAAAACTACAACCACTGACGATAACATTGCTATAGTTCACCAAATGGTGTTAGACGACCGCCGAATTAAAGTGACAGAGATAGTAGAGGTTATGAAAATGTGCAAAGAACGTGTTTGTTACATATTAATTCAAGTTTTAGGCATGAGAAAGCTGTCCGCGCGTTGGGTGCCGCGTTTGCTTACGTTAGACCAAAAACGTGTTCGAATGAACATTTCCAACGCTCTGTTGACGTAGTTTAGGCGCAATAAATCCGAGTTTTGGCGCCGATTAATTACTGTAGATGAAACTTGGATACACCATTATACGCCCGAAACAAAAATTCTGTCAAACTGCAAAGGGCGAGCTGGCTCCAAAAAAAGCAACAACATTCTCTTCGACTGGGAAAGTGATGGCGACTGTTTGTTGGGATAGTAAAGGAGTTACTCGTATCTTAATCGATTATCTTCAGAAAGGAAAAACCTTTACAGGAGCATACTACGCATCATTACTTGCCAACCTGAAATTGCGGAAAAACGGCCACATTTGTAGAAAAAGAAAGTCTTGTTTCACCAAGACAATGCGCCGTCTAACTCCTCAGCGGTTGCCATGGCGAAAATCTGTGAATTACGATTTGAACTGCTTGACCATCCACCTTATTCACCAGATCTAGTCCCAAGCGACTTCTTTTTATACTATTTTTACGGGTTAGAGAGATGGGAGCATCGCTGGGAGAAGTGTGTAGAGTTAAAAGGAGACTATGTAGAACAATAAGAAAAAATTTTGAGAAAAAATGTCTTGTATCATTGTTCGGTCGGAAACTTTTCAGACAACCCTCATATGTTAGGTTAGGTTAGGTTAGCGGGTTGATGAGGTATCTAGAGTCGAATCCGCACTCTACCTCATCACACTTTGGTTCGTGTAGACCCATTGTGATGCCCGGGTGGGAGAATTGGAAGGATATGGACATTTGATTCCGGTTCCTAGTTCCTAGTTTCGTTTGGTCCTTCAGCGGGTTTAAGCCATCTTGTTGCGTCCGCGATAATCTGAAAAGAGATGTAAGTGAAGCAACAGATAGCTCTGAGAGGTGGTGGAAGTATGTCAATAACTTCCTAAAGTTCTTTGTCACAAATTACTAAGGTATCCACCCGTGAGCCATCCCCATAGCCTCTGCAAATGTCGTCGTCGGTGAGGCGCAGCTTATGGCCTGTGAGTAATCCCACAAGCTTTAATAGTGCAGCTCAGCTTTTGAAGAGAGTCTTACTTATTCTGGATTTCACTGGATTTTATTGGAATCGTTTGCTCCATTTGTATTCTCAGAATGCAAAAAGGAGATTTGGTACTTTGATCTGACAGTTCCATTTCTAAAGAAAATTCATATAGAGCTAGCTCGTTTGCATGTTCATTGCCTGCCACTCCTGTGTGGCCAGGGACCTTATTCTTTACGCAAAGAGTCTTAAGCTCTTCACGACAGCGCTTCACAAGTCTCAATTTAATCTCGACTGCAGCGATGGCTTTAATGGCAGCCTGGCTATCAATAAATACAGCAATATCTTCTTGGGATATTGCCGTTATTGCCGCAAGTTCGGTTGGAAGACGCTGCTGTCTTCTTGTTCGAAGAAGATCCCGGCGCTAGTCCCTATCTCCATCTTTGATCCATCCGTGTGGATGCATATCGAGTTTTCTAGCATTTGGTTACTGTCCACATTCCTCTTTGCTTGGGAAAACGCAGGCGAGTGGTGCTCGTGATTATTATACAGTCGGTATTGAAGCATAAACCCAGTTCCCTTGTAGGGATTAAGACGTGGGTATCCACCCATTAAGCTGACTCAATCTTAGAGTGCATTTTGCTGCAGATTATTGCATGTATAGGTCTAGGGGCAAGAGACCGTTGTCGTCGTTCTTTTGTCACTAACCTAAGATTGATAGTTTTATTTATTTTATCTTCGACATTGAGCTTCCAACTCAGTTTACTATTTAGTACGATACCTAGGTAGTACTCGTATTTAGCGCTGTTTGATAGTCGAAAGGTTGCCCCATCTATGGAAGTAAGAACAAATTGTGGCATTATTCTTTTATGTGTGATTAGAACAAGCTCTGTTTTTTTTTTGCGGGTTGATTTGAAGTGCACAGAGATTGGCCCATTCTCCAAGGATCTTAAGGGTATAGTTTAGAATTTCACTGATAGTGGAGAGGAAGTTGCCGGTGGCCATAGCGACCACATGCTGACATAATTGAAGGCTCTATCAATGTTAATGAAGACTGCTAATGTATACTTTTTGTAGTAAAGACTTTTTAATCGTACTAACACTTCATATAGGGCCGTTTGTATAGGCATGCACTTCTGAGTGTCAAGCAGTTTTTCCAAAGTTTTTAAAATGAACGATGTTAGGCTTATGGGTCTGAGCTCTTTTGGATGGCAGATATCCATACTTGATACTACTGCTAGACAGTCTTTTTAGGAGCGGTATCACAGCCTGCTTTATTCTTTTAAATCATCATTGGTATGATGTCGTCCAGTTCAGAGGATTTGCAGGCGGAGAAAAAGTCTATAACCCAGCTTATTTTCTTTTCTTCTAGTATCCCCTCTGGGATTTCATATTGGCTGGGGAAGAATGTGTCTATATAAATTACTAATGCATCCAGGAAAGTGGGTTTTCTAGCAAGAGTCCCACAGTTTCAGTGTTGGATTTCATGTAACTATTGTATCATCTGATAGTTTTAGATCTACAGCTAATGTAGGTTCCTTAGATATGACTTGTTGGAGCAAAACATTCTTCATGATTTTCTTTTAGTTCTACAGATTGCACTCTTAGATTTCCTGGGACTGGCCTTGTATTTGAGCTTTTGGCTGCATTGAAAAGTTTTCTTGCCTCTTTCCTTAGTAGCTCTTTAGTCTACCAATGTGGGGAGTTCTTGGATCTCTTGATCTTCGTAGGACATGCTTGTTTAAAAACCTGAATAAAGATAATCTCCAGTTTTTCCACTGTATAATCTATTTCGGCGGTGGTTCCAATATTGAATCCGTTGAGGACATAAAGTTTTTGAAAGTTTCTAGCATGAAGAAAAATTCTTATTATGATGATACTTTGTAAATATTTTCGGGTTTCGTTTGATTTCCACCCTGACCATATATTGACCAGGTTTTATTTTGAGGCGTGTAAGGTGCGGTCAGTTCTTCAGTAGGTTCAAATGCACTTCTCAACGCTCTGTTAACAGTGTTCGGCATGATGGCGAAATTTCCCTCTATGCCATTTTGAATTTGAAAATCTCTTAATGGAATTAATCGACGACTACAACCTGCTTTCCTTGTATTTCGTGCAAAACTTCAGATGCTCTCTTGTTGGTGATTTTATTTATTTAAGTCTTTGCTATATCTAATAGAGAGGTCTTTGTTTAAAATCGATAATATTAACCAATGCATTTTCAGAGGAATAGGATTATTTTGTATATGACGGCCTTTGTCAGAAATAAGTTCTCAAAAATGCATGAAATTAGATTGTTTTTGGTCGTAGAATCGCTTTTCCTGCGCCGCGCTTTTATAATGGGCCAAAGATTTTCGATTGGATTGCGGTCAGGTGCGTTACCTTCTCCGAGAAAGTAACTTCTTTCTCTTGGACGTATGTCATGGGGCAAGATCTTCTTGGAAAACTACATTACCGGTCGGCAAGAACATATGGGTGGAAACGAACTTGACGTTATTCATCATGTCTTCGATCGGCTTTAAACTTCCAGGACCCGTGGAGGTGAAACAACCTACAATATTACCTTGGGTGTGTGCTTGCTACCTACCAGGTAGCAATGAACTACGCAGCGGCTCTCATCTGAAAAAATGACTCTACCCCAATCTTCTACAGACCAGCCCTTGTGCTTCTTGGCCCATAGCAGACTTTTACGCATGATAGCCTCAATGAAAAGCTGATTTTTAAGTAGTCTTCTAGTCTTGCACCGTACTTCTAGAAGCCTTCTTCGTACAACAGTATCCACCACGGCCCCAACAAACGCCCAGGTGCTTTGAAGGTCACCGCTACTCTTCCAAGGACGTTGTTACAGATCAAAACCTTGTCATCATGGCCCGTAGCCTTGAGTTTTCATCCCTAATGTCCCTTGCGAGTTGTTGCAATAAATCCGATAACTTTGTGCAACGACATGATTTTTGCAATGCTTGATTTTGGAAATTTAGCATCAACCGAGATCTCCCTTATTAAACAAATCGAAAAATCAAGCAAGAAACAAGATAAAACGCTTAGGGTGCATTTGTCAAATGCAACAAAATATGCAACCTACCTTTGCAACAAAGAACAGAAAAGATGTGTCGTAATTCATTTGAAAAGTCCTAGCGGAGCGATTTCAATGTTTTATACATTTTAACTATAAATTCTGTTCCCTTTCGTTACTTTGAACACATCGAAACTTGTGTCACATCGAAACTTGGCCGGATGCGAGTACAAGGACAATGCGCTTGTACTATCTTATTTAATTAATTTACAAATTGTTGTAGAACTTAAAAACAAACAGACGCATACATGATGATGACGGGTGACTGAACAATTAACAGTTGAATGAGTAAAGGTGATGTAAACTAAGTGATAACCAAAAAAAAAAAAAAATTATAATAATTGCTTTTCAATAACGAAACTGAATAATGACAAATTGAAATCAATTTAAAGGTTAGGGTTGAGATTATATCACAGTAGAATCAGATAAAAGTGTGCTTTTGTTTTGAATATGAATAATGGCAATAGTAACATTGTTGTATCATAAATCCTGATCAAACCTTTATACGACCTGTGTTTCTGCCACGAGTGATAGTCATTGTTGTTTGTTTTTGGGTAATTAGGTAACAAGTTTCGGGTGAGTACTCTTTGAAAACATACGGGCGGGCCATAATTCATGCGAAGCAAGTGCCTTGTACTGACAGTACATGGTTTATCATATTGCTTTAACATTTATATCACTATACTCGTAACCATAAGGAACTGAACAGAAAAAAGTTGACTATATAGAACCTTGGGGTACTTCAGCTATTAAAGGGTAGATATCTATGGACACGTTGTCAGCTGAATCTGAAACAGATTGAAACTACATAGAGTTAATAAGAGTTCCTTAAAAATAATATTGGTGTCTATCGTATCATAGTTAGGTGACAAAACTTCTGCAAAAGGTTGGAGTGCCGCGTTAAATGCACGCTATAGTTTCTCAATCCACCAGGATACTCAAGACTGTGTAACTTGTACGTGTTAAAAAATTTCAGATTAAGAGTAAGTATGAGCAACAAGTTAAAGAGTTCACGGGGTAAAACATAGGACTTTTACAGATATGAATGGTCGGTCAATCTTTAAAGTTGGCTATCAATATATACTTTTAGTTCTTAAAAGTCATATACCTTCCCTTAAGCTACTCTTGAGACTAAATCCTGTGTATCTGCTATATTAACGAGCGGTTTGGTTTTTCACTGTTGTTTTGTTCGGCTCTTTTGTAATTCTGAATCGATGAGCCTATTGTTGCCGGAATGAATATAGTTAGATAAGCCCAGTAAACGTCTTTACAAACCTCAAGCACTTCCTGATTGTGCTGAGTACTTTGTCAAAATGATAACTTTTGACTCCCACTTAAATATTTAAAATAATTCATCTTGTCAGCCTTTGTTTCTATGTTAGTAGCCATATTCCGAATATAAAAGAAAACGCTATATAAGACCCTAATATTTCCTATCCTGTTATACGGCGCAGAGGCAGAAACATTCTCCAGAGCAGAAGGTATTCCTCAAGGGTAAGTCGCAGGCCTTGTAAAGAGTTTTCCAATTTAATTTGTGAACGCACTCTTTCACTAATCGTCAAACTGTCACTGTCAATTTATTCAGTAAACTCAACATTTTCATCATGGTAAAGTACAGTAACGGGCAACGTCTGCAAATTATAAATATTTTGTACCGAAATTCGGAGTCGGTGACTACAACTTTAAGAGCGTTAACTCCAATTTTCGGTCGTAATTCTCGCCCCAGTAGACAGGCAATAACAAGTTTAGTGCAAAAATTTGAGTCTACATATTCGTTGAGTGATGTTGCCGTGTCAGTGAGACAACGGGTTGGTCGAAGTGTCGAAAATATCGCTGCCGTTCAGGCGTCCGTATCAAACGATCCAAATCAGTCAATTCCACGGCGTTCTCAAGAATTGGGCATCGCTCAGACCACATTATGGCGTATTTGGCGTAAGGATCTTGGTTTACACCCATACAAGATCAAGCTAACTCAAGAATTGAAGCCGATGGACCATTTGAAGCGACGTACGTTCTCCGATTGTGTTCTGGAGAAGATGCGCCAAAATGATGAATTACATCGCAAGATCATCTTCAGTGACGAAGCTCATTTTTGGCTCAATGGGTTCGTCAATAAGCAAAATATGCGTTATTGGTCGGGTGAAAATCCACATGTGCTTCATGAATCACCACTTCATCCACAAAAATAACTGTTTGGTGCGGTTTGCATGCTGGCGGCGTTATTGGCCCATATTTTGTCGTCGACGATAACGATCGTCACGTTACTGTGAATGGTCAGCGTTATCGTGCCATGATCGCCGATTATTTTTGGCCCGAATTGGAAGATATGGAGTTGGACGGCATGTGGTTTCAACAGGATGATGCCACAAGCCACACAGCACACGCTACATTCGATTTATTGAAGAGTAAGTATGGTGAGCGTGTTATCTCTAGAAATGGGCTAGTCGATTGGCCGCCTCGTTCGTGCGATTTAACGCCGCTTGAATATTTTCTGTGGACTACGTTAAGTCATTGGATTATGCTAACACGCCGGCGATGTTGGAAGAGCTCAGAGCCAACATTGAAAGCGAAACAGAGGCCATTTCGGCCGAAATGTGTGGCCGAGTCGTTGAAAATTGGGTCCAACGAATCGACCGCTGTAAACGTGCCCACGGTGGCCATATGAACGAAATCGAGTTCCATTCATAAATATTTTGATTGTACTTCAAGCCGATAATAAAATTTTTGAAATATCTCAAATGGTTTGCGTTTTATTTAAAAAAAAAGTTGTCAAGTCCTTATTGCAAAAATTGTAAATTACTACGATTGTGCAGACCAAGACGAACGTACATCATTGGATATGTGAATGATGTACGAGTACTGTGAATGTCATCTGAGCTGACAGTATGCTTGTGTCATCGGTACAAATATGAGCATCGCGCAAAAATTGTTTAGAATTGAACATTCGAAGGACATCATCAAGGAGGCCAAAAAGAACAAAAACTTCCTTTACAACATTACATTGGTGCCAAAGTGCCATGTTAAAGGCGTCAGACGAAAGAAAAGCCAACAAATCTCTTTTGGAGAAGTTAAAAGTGAAAACTATTTTGATTTGCTTTTACGATTCCAAGGGCATTCCACAAATTCCACAAAGACTTCGTTCCACCGGACCAAACGTTTAATGCACAATTCTATCTTGGTGTCTTGAAGCGTTTGGTCCATCATATTCGTCGTATTCGGCCAGAATATCGCGCAGAAGGAAGTTGGCGCCATCATTGATCAACACTTACACCTTGTGAATTGTACCTTTTCGGAAAAATGTATTTGCCGATAAAAGGGAAGCGTTTTGTGGCGTTTTGTAGCCATCCAAAAGGCTTGTACCGACATCCTGAAGATCATCCCGGCCGTCAAGATCTAAAACACTCACTCGACGTACATTTAGACCGTTCAAATCGCTCTACTGAATGGGAAGGATACTATTTTGAATAAAATAAATCGGTTTTGCCAAAAAGTCTTTTTGTTGCTCTTATTTTCCAAAAGTCCTATTTACTTTGGAACGCACGTTGTATAAGCAGACGCAACAAAGTTAAGTTTTGACCATATTGGTTGAGGAACACAGCATACGAGTAGAATCGAATAGACTTACATTAAGTACTTCGGCATACCCTTGGCTTAATTTAATAAAGACCATTTAAGTTGCACAAGAGAAAAGGCCAGTACAGCAGTTGCTGCAGCATCCAAGTGACCGATAGAAAATTATGCCCTCCCCACATCGCCGATGAAACAGATTTCCGCCGAGCAGACAAGAAAGCTTCCACAAATATTCCCGTTATTGTCAGAACCGAACATAAAAATGCTGAGAATGTCCTGCTGGAATGCAGAAAATATAAGACAACTAAAAATGCTTTGATAGAGGTAGTGCTGTGAGCATTCGATAAACGAGAGGAGCATATAGGACAACCAATAGCATTATTAAGAGAATTATCCAAGATCAACGGTGAGAATAACAAAGCCTGGAACGTACATAATGAAAAGACATGACAAAACCTACTCAAACGAAGGAAAACTTGCAACAGGACAGAGACAAGAATTTCAACTCCTGAGCAAATGAAAACTCACTTTGTTGCTTCGTACAAAAGAGTCATTGTTTGATACTCGGTTCTTTTTGTGTTGACGAAGTCCATAGAGCGACATTTGGTCAACAGTAACTAAGACAACTAGGATAGTATCGGATAGTATATGATGTGTTTACTGAGAGGAAAGTCTTAGGCATCCAGCATAGTCTTGAATTGAAAAGCTAAACTCAAGGGTTAGTTGGTAACTTAAGCTCAAATTACTAGGAGAAAGGTTAGGATAAATGAAACAGCATCTAATTGCTGATGATGTGTTCTAATTATGTATTTTTGGTACATCTATACCTTGCCAGATTGAGATTTAAGGATAACATTAGTCTTTCGCAAATATGTACATATAGCAGGAATTGGAATCAACGTACTAAACATTCAAAAATTTAGTCCAGTATTCACTACGGAAAACTGTTTACCCGCCTGATTAAGTACTTACTGAACGGATATCATGACTTCCGAACAGAGAAAATGCAATCTGGGTTTTCATCTGACTGTCACTAGACCATTATTTATCCTTCAAGTCATGAAACTGAAAAACTCATGGTGTACTCATATGCATATATAGTATATATACGATGAACTTTTGTTCTTTGCAACGTATTGTATGCTCTCAACTTCTTAAAATTTAATACACAAAAATGTTAAGCTAACAAAATGAGCAAAAACCAGGAATTTGACTGAAAGAGCCTCTTCAAATCAGGAAACTACCTCATTTCACGTATCCTCATATTAATATAAATATTCCTCCCACGTAAAATGTTTAACGGTGAATTTTTTTTTTCGTTTTTTTTTTAAGAAGAGGACTTTAATGAATATGTATCATATTTCCTCCTTTTTTTTAATTTAATTATCTACTTGGCATGACTGTTGACTGCTGTTAGTGTTCTCCAACTTGAAGAAGAGGACTCAAAAATTACATCCTTCACGCTTGACATAACTTGATGTATGCATATTAATTTTTCATAATCCCTGGGCTCAAGTTCAGCGACATGTCTTTGCATTTATGTATGACATCCCCGGGCAGTATTGTATCCTTGTGTCCCTATGACATGCGCTAGTTACCACCTACCATCACCAGTAGCAGGTTCATTGTCAGGACTCCCACGCAAAAGACCTCTCAGTGAAAAGTAATTTTTTTTTTTGCCAGCTTTTTTTTTATTTTTTTTTCCCTGGTTTATTTCTTCGCCATTTATATCCTTCGTCCTGGCATGTGTACAAGTCTGGTATAGTAAAACGGTGAAACAAAACATTATTTCATCGTACACACGAGCACAATGAGTACGAGGATATGAGTTTACGTTTGAGTTTGAGTATTTATGTTATATCCTCCACGGAGTAACTGACTGCATAAACTACAATTTTATTGTACATCATCGCCCCGGACCCCTTGTAAGGCGGCTCATCTGCAATATGTTCTTGTCATTCGTTGTTTGTTTTTGTTGTTCCTATGGGGGGGTGTGGATAGAAAATCGTTCACGTTCCAGGATACATTTTTTTTTTTTCCTCCAGCATTGCCAGTGGATCTGTACGTACTCTAGAAATTGCAATTAGTAATACTGCTGTAGCAAACGTATTTCTAAGAAGAAGTCTGAGCTGGCATATAAAGTCTTACAAAGCCTTCCGACAGAGCAATAGTAGAGCTTGAGGTTGACAGAATTTGTCGCCAGGGAATCCGCTACTCATACTCATACATATTCCCTACTGCAATAATGACAACCACATGTGAAGTAGTCAATCTGTTGATAATCCCCTATTAAAAAAAGAAACAGCTATGGATGCATACTGTTAACAGAAGAAATAAGTCTTGCTTCAAAACTAAACAATGTCGAACACACCAGCCATTGATCGTAAAAGATACAAATAAGATCTTCAGCAGGATTCAAACGTTAATCCCCTATAAAACATAAAATCAAGTACGAAGATCGCAGTTCAGCCTTTATTCCATCTTCAAAAGACAAAGCCATTCTCAAGTTAAAACAAAAACAATTTACTAGATGTACGAGTACGAGTACATACCATAAAGCATTCTCAACACATGATCATGAGTCTAATAAGCAACAATACGAGAATTGAAAAGGATATTCTAGACATGTTTCAGGAAATCCTAGGGTCACGCTTACCAAATTTCAATCTTAATTGAAACGTATCTACCTATGCAGTGCCAAAGAAAATCAACGACGACCAGCCTCAAGGTTCGGTTAATGCCCATATACTCTTTACTTTATCCCTGCCACGTCGAAATTTTAGTTTGTTAACGACGACGTGGTCATTTGAAAATATCAATTCTCATCATTCTATGACGCATAAATTGGAGTTTGAACGTATATTGCTTTTTGGTGGGGTGACGGCCTTCTCTGAACATGACAATATCTGCTGATCAACTGAGCATAAAGTTTCGCACTTCAAGTTAAAATCTCAGAAGGTCAGAAGAAGAACATATACAATAGAAATCAAATATGAAATGATGTCTAAAAGGCTTATAATTGTCATAGCTTACAAGTGTGCCCACCATCGGCGAAAAGAAGTACGTCGTTCTGTCTCATCGCTGTAGATGGCATTCAAAAGCTGAGGATTTTAAGCACAGCTTTGGCGTAGAAATGCTCATATAAACCCGAATTATGTGGCTTCTGCTGCTATATTTTGCTTTCATTCTGTGGTAATGGTACATATTGGGTAATATTGTTTTATACGCCTCCAATAATTTTTGGGATTTTGATATAACATCTCTCCGTTCAAAATTTACTCCAGATCTATAAAGTTTATATACCCGTACACGTCTTATGAGGCGTCAAGATGTTTATCGTGTTATCTTCTCCGTAGGCTTTGAATAGCGCGTCGTATGCAGACTAGCACTCAAGAAACCTGGGTCGATTGAGAAATGTCTAGAACCTTGTATGCAAAATTAGCTTCACTCATCGGTAATTGTTACAGTTTACCGTGTCGCCTTTGCCTTTATACAGGGAAATAAGCTCTCAGTCACTCAATCGAAAGAAAAAACTGTTCATTAATATGATCCCCGCCTTTTGAAGCACCGAGCAGCGTTTAGACAATAGTGATACATTTTTAGTGGGAGTTGTTCCACGTTTATGTATATAACTTGCTCGCTTCTGAAACTGGATAACCCATGTCATTATCACATTTTCAAGAAAACTTAACCGCAGGTGAGAAAAATTATCGATCGATCGATCCCTTTGATGGTGCCTCCTAATTGACGCGACTTTTGGTAAACTACTTCCGTAGAACATACTCCAAGACCGAGTGAAGAATGCAAGAACAGGAACTTTTAATGGTGGTTAACAATTGGCTTAGACGACACACCCTTAATGAAGGATAACGAGTTAATGTTCATAACTCTTGCATCAGTAAAACGTTCTATAATCATAGTGTGGATGGAGATGTACTCACAAAAAGAAAAAACAAACATCAATGTAAGAAACTGACAACTGCTTTTATTATGAATTGTTAAACAAAACACCGCTACTACAATATATGATGTTGATAGAATGTTAACAAGATGATTCGAAATGGTATCAACCGATTGGAACGCCGGTGATAACACCTCGACCAGGACAATGTAATCCCATTTGATAAGTTTTTCGACACTGACGTTATCGTGTCCTTAGTTAAAATGTTCTTCTTTCCCATGGGGAAATTCTCAAATTATAGAAATTAATAAAATCGCCACAGTGGGCAGTATGAGGCCAATTTTTTCTGGGCAACACCAAAGATCCGTTTTTATCAAAAAAGAATCGCTGGACATTTGTGACAAGTAGCTAAAGGAACGGACTAAATTGACGGCTTTTGAAGTAGTCTGTGCAATATTTACGTCGACGTTGATTTTACTCAAACATATAATAACAGTGTAAAGCAGTGATTAAATTTCAGGAACAGAAATAGAAGCAGGCATCATTTATATGTTACAATAGCTACCACGACAGAAATACGAGTAACAAATTCGACAAACTTTCAGAATGGCAACGCTCTTTACCTCTCTATCTATTTTCAGTTATTTTGTAGAATGGAAATTCCATTACTACTGGTTGTGTCGTAAAGTTTTTAACACTTTTTTATATGTCAATTGAGAAAAACTGTGTGGGATCCTTTTTGCGGCGCTTATTGTCTTCCTCTTCAGTGTTGCGCACTTTCCCGCTAAGAACAACACAAAAACGAAAACGAAACTACGTCGTTGAGGCAATTTAAAAAGGATTTACTTTTTGGTGTGGTGCTGAACTGCTGAACGCCCACCTCTCGCTCTTCATGGTGAAATTAAGGGTGTTCACTCATAAAAGTCATCCTTTGGATAAATAAAACGCATTAAGGGGATCAAAAGGACGTCGGGATCTAGGGTGTTTTCTACAATGTACAACAAGTCTATGCCCCCAAGCAGAAATTATTGTAATCAGATGGGAAACTTTCTCTAGGGACCAAGGTGTTTCTCTTTCGCTTTATTATTTTTCTGTTCTTATTATTATTTTTTTTTTTTGTTTTTACCGTGAAAGTGATTATGTCCTGATGTGGAGATAATTTGTGTTTGAAGAGCTTTTAACCTAAACTATGGTGGATCCTTGCTCATTTGCATGCCAAAGGATATTTACATGTTAAACATATTTGTGCTCAGACAGAAATCTCACCTCAATTTTTGCGAGCAAATCCCTAATGTTTGGAGTACCTATGCACTTTACCGTTGAGCCGACAATAGATAGAAATCAACTAAACCACACCAACCCTATGCCTTTGATGTGATTTTATCAAGTCAAGGGTGTGTGTTTTTTGGTTGTTGGCCAAGTTTTTGAAACAGTTTTGGAGAATTTTGGTTCGAATTTGTGGGCTCTGTATCCTTGGGATACATACGAGTGCTTATATGTAGAAATAGAAGAACTCATACATGCGAGTTCATTACATGAGAAGATACTTTGGAGGTTAACCAAAACAACAAAACAAACGAACAGAGTGTACAACGAGTAGTTGAACAGTTGAAGTAGTTGGATATGTTCCAAAAATGCTAATGTTTTTTTTTTTTTTTTTTACGGGACGCGGACTGTACGAGAAGACCCTTTAGAGTGTAGACTTATAGACAATTAGATGGGTGCTGGCAATGGGCTTGTAAGCAATGTGAAAGAGGTGGATTAGTTTGTAAATACTTTGGCAAAAGGTTATTTGGCACTTTGTTGTGAGATCCGGCTCAGTGTCTACCTACAGATGTGTGTATGTACATATGGTTGAGAAGAAGCTGTATCGTTTTTTGGATGCTATTTTTTTTTTTTTATTAAAGTTTTATGAAGGATGTTAGTGTCAAAGTTATAGTCCCTTGGCAGTGTAAAAAGTTTTCTATTGTACTCGAACGGATATGATTTTATGAAGTGGAGAAATTGGAGAGAACTTTTTAAGTGAGGTTACCCTGATGATAAATTACACAAAATACGAGTAGATTTATCTTACATTGTCAGTATCATCTTCCGAGTGGTGAACTGGGTTTATGATTTAATAAGGAACATCTTTGTGGTGATAGGTTTCCAAAAAAAAAAAAAAAAACTGCATACCACTTGATCAGAAGTGGTTGAGTCTCCTAATGCATACGTACATATATGTGTGTATGTATGTATGTATGGATATGTACATACATAGCGTTCAAAAGTACTCGAAACTGCAAATTGGAAAGCAATATCTGGTAGTTTTGCTAGATAGACCGATAGTCATAGATCGGAGCCCACACATTTTGACATTTCTCTTAAGGACTAAACATTCCAAGTGGCAAAAATTTTGAACGTACAATTTCCGCTTAAATTTTAATTAAGAAACTGTTATTGATGAAATCCATAGCACATTTGGAACACACAACTACTAGTGTCAGACCTCGTGAAATCAACATCCCCAACAAGATGCTAGTTTTACTAAAAAGCGAGAAAAAGCGCCTCTGGATCTGAATATCTTACAGCTCGGCCACTAAGTCCCAATCTATACCTCTCCGATGAGACATCTGCTAATTTCTTCGTAAATTACGAAGGTAAAATGGATAAATGGCGAGCATTCCGGAAAGTATTTAGTTCTCTACAATGACTGATTCATTCAATTGGAGGTAAGGTGGTGGTATTCTAAAGTATTCACCTCACACACTGGAAAAATTGTGGGGCTTAGGATAACCGTTTGTTCTAAAAGCCTAAGCCGCCACACTTTGATAAAACAAATCCAAGACAAGATCCAAAAGCAAATTAAGAAAGATCACCTCGATTCAATGTTACACATCGGCAAACGGCAAGCCTGAGGAGGACAAAGGCCACTTTTAAGGGTCCAACATACGAGTATATACATGCATAAGTACCTAACAAACCTTGTGCATAATGACGACATCAGCGACTCGTGAACTTTTGTATTGTCAGCTGTCGTAACAGTCGACTATGTCGCGCGATCAGACATAACTTAAAAATACATCTTTTGGATGTCCGAAACAAACGCCGAGTCGTCATCTGTCTTACGCACTCATTCCTCTTAGTATTTTATCTCTCAGCGGCAACCGCGGCAATATGTTAATAGCATCAGAATACAAAGATAAAAAGGCTTCAAGATTCCGTAAATTCTCATCAGTATCCAAAGATTTCCAACCACAAGCGTAGAGCCTAGTTAAGAATCCAAAAGTAATCGATAATAAACAAAATACGGTGAGAAAATTTTATATTAGGAAGGTGCTACCGCAAAAGACTTTTTGATTCATGATCCCAAAATGTATTATTTAGTTTTGCTGTAGCTAATGCTAAAACTATCAGAAACATCGCAATCAATGTCATAAGTTTCAACTGTACACCGCCTAGGGGCCGCAATTTTGATGAAGAATACCGACTTGCCAATGCGATAAAACAAGGTTCATAAGAAAAAGCGCTACCAAAAGTGCTGAGATCTGCTTGGAAAATCACATTTCCGGAAAAAATATAGGAAAACCACTTAAGAACACTGTTTCATGGCGATAAGGATTCAAATTCCGCTTATGTCAAAGCGAACTGTTCAACTAAATCATGATATTACTCGTAAAAATCTGAATCGATGTGATCGAAGCGAGGCGAGTGTAGCAATATCTAAGCTCATATCCTAAAGAGCGTAATGGACACACGAAAAGGTCATAACACTCAGCGAAACCAGAAACTGACCAAAGCCCTCAAAAAGAGCAAATCACCGAGTCAAGAGTAGAGATTCTTAGACTGTGTCTCAGGGACGAGACTTACTTCCCAGGTAACCAGATCATAGGCGACTCATATGTTAACTACTATGTTTGTATCTTTCATTGGATGTTGTGACATATGAGGCTTCTAATAACATTGTTGTTATTCTTTTTGACAGTACAGACCAGCTGCTTAACAGCCAGCGTGGCACTGGCCTACATACCGAATTCCTGGTAAACAGTAAGAACAAGCCTATAGCATCTGGTAGGGGACCGGCGTGGCGATTGATTAGGAAACTGCCAACTGTCCTACGACTTGGATTGGGACAGCAGCGCAACAGCCAAGTTCGTAGCGAAGTACTTGCCTTACCTCCCAGTTCTGATTCCCGGTAACAGCATGAATAAACCCCTGCTCACGCAGACCACAATTGTAAGGGCATGCTCACCCAGCAGCATAATACTGGTGTACGCCGTCATAAGACTCACAACCCTATGCGGAAGAGATTAAAAAGAGATATGACGAATCAACTAATGGCCTCCGATTGAAAAGGATTCGCTATTGATGACCCTTGCAAACGTGTAAGGATGACGACCTTCGGATCTCCACGTGGAAATTTCGGACTCTTAACAGGCCACGTGAAGCCGAGCAATTAGCAGACGCCCTTGACTGCTATCATGCATATATCACTGCCATCCAGGATGTGCGATGGGACATAAGTAGGATGAAAAACTTTGATATATACTATGGTGATTGTTATAGGGAAAAGAAGCAGCGCTTATTCGTATGCGGAAGTCTTGACACGTGACCGAGAGTCTTATGACAATCCGCATCAAGGCTAAATTCGCTAACATAAGCTTTATATGCGGCCATGCCCCAACGGAAGCCAAGAACGACATCAGAGAATGTTTCTACGAGCTTCTCGACAAGACATGAGCAATGTCCGAAGTATGAAACCACCTTTGTTAGGACAGTAGGTAAGCATAGCCCACACGACAACGGACTTAGTCCTATTGACGTTCCGACGGGACGAAACATTACAATAGCAAGCACACGGTTTCCTCAGCTCAATATACACAAGGGAACATGGCGGTATCCGGATCATGAAACTCTAAATCAAATTGATCACATTGCGATAGACGTAATGCATGCCTCTAGTAGTCTGGACGCTACGGACAGCCAACATTGACTCGAATCACCACCACCGAAACGCCACAACAAAGAAGAACTACTGTGAGAACAGATAGCGTAGAAAAGCTGCAGTCACAAGAGACTGCCAGAATCTTCGCCGAACGTATATCCCGAAATCTCTCAACAACTCCTATGCCGCCACTATCAAGTACCGAAGACCAGTGGTAACGCTGCCAACGTGACATCAGAGGCTCCGCAATTGATGTGTTTGGTTTCACCCTACTACCACCAAGAAATCCCTGGTTTGATGAAGAATGTCAGAACGCACATAAAGCTATACAAAGCAGCGGTGCAGCGAAGGATGAAAGCTACGCGTGAGCTCTACGAACAGAAAAGGCGGTAAGAACATCGGCTCCTCCAGAAGAAAAAAAAAGGGCATGAGAAATGCGCGATCGAAGATATTAAGATTTGTACTCCAGGAATAACGTATAGATGTTATGGCAACAGGTAAAAAGAACGTGTCAAGACAAGCCTGTGGAGATAAAAAATTAAACCTTGTAGTAGGGTCACAGTCGGTGCTGAGAATATGGAAAAACTTTGTCTGCAGACTGTATAATGGCGAAGAAGCCCAACATCACGCCGTCAGGCAGGGTAGGCCATTCAACCTAGACGATGATAGCCAAAACTTCCGTCCGTCTGATCAAAATGAAGTGATGATACCAATACCTAAGCTGAAAACCAACAAAGCAGCCGGAATTGACGGCTTACCGGCCGGGGTATTTACAACTTATGGAAATGACCCTGTGGAGAGTATGCATCAACTCATTTCTCAAATCTGGTCAGAAGAGCGTATTTCTGATGAATGGAATCTCAACACCGCATGCCCGATCCAAAAAAAAAGGAGACCCCTCAACTGCGCCAATTAAAGTGGTAAAAGTCTCCTCAACATCGGATACAAGATCTGACATATTGTCTGAACATCTGAGACGCTTCGCCAACAACCTGATTGGTTCCTATCAGTTCGGTTTTCGACCAGGAAAGTCCACAACAGACCAAATATACTCACTCCTGCAGATTCTGGGGAAAAATCAAGAAGTCCAAATAGATACCCTTCATCTTTTCATCGATTTTAAGGTCGCATATGACAGCATTTATGGAGACAAGCTATGTACATAGAGCCATGTCTGCTTTTGGCATGACTGCCAAGCTCGTCCGCCTATGACTTCTTTAACATAATACTTGTAAAAATTGTGCGGAGCTCACAAGCGAACACTTTCAAAAGTCTGTGCAACTCTAGTACCCGATGATGATGATATCGACATTATTGGGAGATCACAGTGCGCTGTCACCGGTGCGTTCGCTAACATCAAAACGGAAGCGACCGAAAAGGGTTTAGCGTCAAATGAGGGTAAAACCAAGTATATGCTGTCCACAAGAAGGAACACACAACATCGACGAATTAGACAGAACAATCTTGAGGTAGTACATGACTTTGGCTCGGGTACGATTCTGCCAATAAAATCTAAGCAGAAATAAAACGAAGAATCACTCTTTCCAATCGCTGTTTCTTTGGGTTAAGAAGGCAATTGAGTAGAAAGGCCCTATCCCGAAAGACTAAGGAGACTCTATATAAGACCTTGATCTTCTACTTTATGGCGCTGAAACATGGACTTTATCGAAAGCGGATGAAAATATCCTCAGTCGTTTGGAGAGAAAAATCCTTCGAAAAATATTCGGCAACGTTTACGTTGACGGGCTTTGGGGAGAAGATTCAACGACGAACTAGTCAGAAAACTACGCATAAGTCGCCCGAGATAGCTAGGACATGTAAAGCGAATGCACATCAACGCTCCGGGCCGAAGAGTTATTGAATCTAGCCTCTAGTGGAAGACTTCACCCTAGGTGGCGCGCTATAGTAGAAGGGGACCTCAGCCGGCTAACTGGAAAGGCCAAGGTTCGCCCGAACTGTAGCGCCACCTAAGTGAGCATTTGCAATTCCTAGAAATAGAAATCAATACTCGATAAGACGCTTCTACATACTTTATATCTCTAAATCTTCGATAAAGTTTCCAAGTTTGTCAACCAAAGTTGTCAACTTCTTACTCTAAAGTTTTATTCTTATTTTACTTGTTTTTTGTTGTTGCCTCGGTGCTTTCAGACTTTGTCCAACGTACGCATAAAAATTAAATAAATAAAGAAAAACTCCTCTCAACCGTTTACAAATCTTGCGTTCTGCCACACCCGCCTCGCAATGTCTGAAGTTTTATGATGAAATGAACCTTTTTCTCTTCCCATTCACTTAGTTCGTCATTGCATGCATACGTATGTGCATACGATTACATACAAGGGACCAAAAACAATGCTCTTTCCAACATTCGGAAGCAAACACAAACCATACGCTTTTCTGGAAAAACTCAAATTTTAATTGCCATTACATTAAATGAAGAATGGCCAAATGGGAGGTAAGGGTTGGTGAAAAACTGACATCGCCACTGTTACTACCTTCTCAAGCTGGCCTAACAACAACAGCTGAAACAAGCCAAGCAGCAGTTGAATCTAACTAAAGGACACAGCACGCATATTCCTCTGAAGTTAGGCTGAGAACTTGCAACTTGTTTCTGGTTGTGTTATTGTGAAATGAATGCGGACATGTTGACAGGGAAAAAAAGGAAGGAACATAGACTTTTTTTTCTTCTTTTCTCTAAAGAATGAACATCATCCTTTGGATTTAAAATAACGACAAAAACAACCAACAACCAACGACAATGTCAGTGAGCAAACACACTTTTTTTCCAATTCAAAGTTTTCAACTTGTCCCACGAGGCATTTCTGCCGGAAGAAGTACGAATTAATTGCAATAACGGATGTGAATTGCGAAATGGTGTTGATGTTAAGTCAAGGAATATGCCAACAGTAACGTATCCTGTCGTCTATGGTATATGCTCTTCAAAGTTGGTTAATTACTCTAGTGGGTATCTGGCTTCTTCCACTTGGACGAACTACTAGTACTCAACTTCGTACAAGGATGTGAGTGTCATTCAAAAGAGTTTCTCATTGAGATTCAGTTATGGGCATAGACATGATGGTTGTCCTTTAAGAAAACACCGTCTATCCCAAAGTCGGACTTTAATCGTTCGAATTAAAATTATTAAGTTATTGTCTTGGTTTAGGTACTACGAACTATGAGTATCTTTTCACTGAGTTGAATCTGACATAACAGTCGATTTATTTTAATGTGCATACCATATAAGATAAGCAGGGAAAATAAACCTCAAGCATGGATATAATTGCTTCCTTTTTGGAAAAGTCACCACTGGAAACAAGGATCGTATTCGAAACTCTCTTCACAGAAGAGTAGAATTATGCCATTGAAAAGAAGAAAAAAAAAACACTTTGCTATTCATTATGCACTCATAATTAATGACGATGATACAGGAGAGGGTCTTATGTCTATGCACATTATTCACGTTTACTGAATTTTGTCGTAGTACGTACTTTGTAATGATGAAGCAGGATGGAAACGGAAATATGCATTGATGTCTATAAGTATTTCAATGGTATTCAAGCTTTCCAAACAGACAAGAAATAAACACAGAGAACGACTTGTCCCTTTTACATGACGTACGATTACTGAAGGCTGCAAAGTTTTTTTTTTTTTTTTTTTTTCTTAACAAAAGAGGACGTCAAAAACAATCGGCAGGATTTGTCTGTTTTTTGTTTTGTCTTTTGTTTGTTTGTCTTACGGGCTTATTACCTTCATACACAAACTCGTATGTCAAAAGTTGATAAACAGATGCCTTTTAGAATATTCTGTCTTTCTAAGATCGCGTACAGGTACGATTAACGAGTATGTACGAGTGCCACTGTCATGACATGACCGTATAGTTCAAAAGCAACACCCGTGACTATATCTTAGCTACGCACAGACAACTGCGATTTTCATTTTCACCATTCCGGCCAAACCAAAACGCTGTGGAGACTGATTTACAAAGCTAAGCAGCTTATCTGTCATCATAAAGAGAATGCGCAAGATTTTCTGTCAAACTTGAAAGTGTGACGAAGCAAAATTGGTGGTTTTATCTAGCCAGTCTACAAAAAAACAAACTTCTTCATACTATACCATTGTTAAGGAGCACGTCACTACGTAAAATCACTTTTAATTTCTTGTCCTGGAAAAATTAATCTCTCAGCTATTTCAACTCAATATGAGATTTAGTTAAGAAAGTGTGATTTTTTCAAGCTTGAGCCCGAAAAGTGAGTACGACAAGCAATGATACATAAAAATCCAAGCTCCTTGCATGACATTGTTCAAGATTTTACAATCATTGACGAATAATGGTTGATTTAATTGGGAATGCTTATGCCGCCGCCGAAAGAAAAGGATAAAAATCGAATCGGTGCAGGGTCAAAAGTAGTTATGACAGATGAATATCACTTCAAAATATTATAAGAAAAATACACCAAGCCTTACAGCCGAAGGAATGGAAAATAATTTATTTGGCCACGCTAATATTGTTAATATATAGGGTTTTCCAATAAGGACTTGACACTTTTTTTAAAATTAAACGCAAACCATTTGAGATATTTCAAAAACTTTATTATCGGCTTGAAGTACAATCAAAACATTTATGAATGGAACTCGACTTCATTCATATTGCCACCGCGGGCACGTTTGTAGCGGTCGATTCGTTGGACCCAATTTTCAACGACTCGGCCACACATTTCGGCCGAAACAGCCGCTATTTCGCGTTCAATGTTGGCTTTGAGCTCTTCCAACGTCGTCGGCGTGTTGGCATAAACCAATGACTTAACGTAGCCCCACAGAGCCCCACGTGGCACGAACGTGGCGGCCAATCGACTGACCCATGTCTTAAGATAACACGCTCACCATACTTACTCTTCAATAAATCGATTATAGCGTGTGCTGTGTGGCTTGTGGCATCATCCTGTTGAAACCACATGTCGTCCAACTCCATATCTTCCAATTCGGGCCAAAAATAATCGGCGATCATGGCGCGATAACGCTGACCATTCACAGTAACGTGACGATCGTTATCGTCGACGAAAAAATATGGCCAATAACGCAGCCGGCATGCAAACCGCACCAAACAGTTATTTTTTGTGGATGAAGTGGTGATTCATGAAGCAGATGTGGATTTTCACCCGACCAATAACGCATATTTTGCTTATTGACGAACCCACCATTGAGCTAAAAATGAGCTTCGTCACTGGAGATGATTTTGCGATGAAATTCATCATCTTGGCGCATCTTCTCCAGAACCCAATCGGTCCATCGGCTTCAATTCTTGAGTCAGCTTGATATTGTATGGGTGTAAACCAAGATCCTTACGCAAAATACGCCATAATGTGGTCTGAGCGATGCCCAATTCTTGAGAACGCCGTGGAATTGACTGATTTGGATCGTTTGCTACGGACGCCTGCAGCGATATTTTCGACACTTCGACCAACCCGTTGTCTCACTGATCACACAACGAATATGTAGACTCAAATTTTTGCACTAAACTTGTTATTGCCTGTCTAATAGGGCGAGAATTACGACCGAAAATTGGAGTTAACGCTCTTAAAGTTGCAGTCAACGACTTCGAATTTCAGTAGAAAATATTTACGAGTATAATTTGCAGACGTTGCCCGTAAGTGTACTTTACCATGATGAAAATGTTGAGTTTACTGAATGCATTGACAGTGACAGTTTGATGATTAGTGAAAGATTAAATTCAATTAAATTCAAATTTGTCAAGTCCCTATTGGAAAACCCTTTATTAGGAATCCTCACAGAGAACATCGATTACACCATACCTGAACTTTGGTTTGACAAAGACTTCCATGTAAGCATCGCCTCTAGATCCTGCTGGAAGGACGATGCTTTCATGGGGGCCAAGCCATTCCGCTTTTACACAGATGGATCTAAAAACGATAGCGGTGTTAGTGGGGGTGTTTTCTTAGATAAGCTAAATCTGAGCCTATCTTTCCGTCTTCCAAATCACTGTAGCGTGTTCCATTCGGAAATTTTGGCGATTAAACAAGCTTTGTCCTGACTGAAGAAAAACGTGATATCTGCAAAGGATATTCGCATCTTTTCGAATAGTCAGTTCAATCCTCACCTTTGTTGGGTGCCGGACCACAGAGACATTCCAGGGAATTGTAGGGACGACGAACTCGCCAAAATTGGAACCACTCTACCTATTCTAGTAGAGCATAGGTAGCATAGGTAACCTATCGCTACGTGCAAATCAATACTAATGCTGGATGCTAATAAAAGAACTGACCGTAGATGGACTGTTGGACCAACATGTCTAGTGACCAAACAGATCTGGCCGAAGCTGAATCTGAATCGCTCTAAGAGTCTGATCCTTTAAATATGTTAGGAAACATCTCAGCACCATTACAGGTATCATCACTGGACACTGCCTTACAGGAAGCATGCAAGAAGGCTTGGCGCATTTACAAACGATTTCTGTAGAAGCTGCATGAACGATGAGGAAGAGGAGACAATCCTCCACCTACTCTGTACATGTCCAGCCCTCTTTCAGAGAAGAAAACGTCATTTAGGAGCTTTCTTCTACTATGACTTAAGTGGTTACACCATCCTTTTTATTTGTTTGCAAACATTTTTTTTTTATTATGGCTTAGTACATTATTTTGTTGGCTAAAAATAAATGGGAAAAAAAAAAATTGGCGGCGAAATGCCCGATCCCGTGGGACCTCTCTGTTAGAATCCTCGCGGACGGTGTAACTCCCTGGATGGCAGGAAATGGTATGAAAAAAAAAACCAATATTTTCTTGTTTAGAATCGTAATAGCTATAAAGTAGCATAAGATATTTCTTTTGAGGTAACTACGGACGTTGGAAAAAATATTTCAATTTTTTCCTTGAATTGTGAGTTAAAGATTTTTTTTGAAAATGAGGTAGACATCGCAATGCAAAACTCCTATGCTACTCGATAGATAATAGAATGAAGAAGGTATAGCAATAAGGAGTGCCATCGAAAAAATTTACCCACTCTCTTTTCGAATTTACTTCCAAAAATTACAGAAAAATCAATCAAATGCTTCTTTTTTGTAATACTAGGAATGCTTCCATTATTTTTAAATTTTATGTCATTTCTGTTTGGTAGTTAAGATAATCAACATGGAGTCTGAATTGAATGTAAGAAAAAATATTATTAAGTGTCACCTAGCACACCCAGAGTGGACGTATATAAGAATCGCAAAGGCACTAAAAGTTAATAGGAAAACAGTTGTTACTGCTATTAAGAATTATAAAGATAACCTGTCAGTTGACAGAAAAGAGGGGTCTGGTCGAAAAACCGGTTTTATGAACCCAGAAACGGTCACTAAGATTTTGAGCCTTCTTGAAAAAAATCCAAACATTTCTGAACGTAATTTGGCAAAAAAAGCTGAATGTTCAAATTTTTTAATTCATAAAGTGGGGAGAACTGCGAGCTTGAAAACATATAAAGTCCAAAAGGTTTAAAGATCGGAACACAAAAAAAAATGTGGATGCGAAAAAACGGGCAAAACTTTTGCAATCAAATTCTTTGACCAGATTTTCATGCATTATAATGGACTATGAATCTTATGTTTTTGCTGATTTCAACCATCTTCCGGGGCAGGCATTCTATACCGCCAAAGGTAGAGGAAATGTTGAAGCAAAGTTTCGAACCCAACCTAAAGCGAAATTTCCAAAAAAGTTGCTTGTTTGGCAAGCAATTTGTTTTTGCGGGCTCAGAAGCCAAACTTTCATCACGACTGGCTCAATAAATGGCGAAATTTATGTGAAGCCTGCAGAAGCGCTTAAGACCTTTTTACAACAATCATCGAGAAATCCCCTTATTTTGGCCTGATCTTTCGTCATGTCACTATGGAAAGAGAGCGATGGATTGGTATGAGCTAAACAACGTTACGGTGGTGCCCAGAGAGGCCAATCCGCCGAATTCGCCAGAACTTAGGCTAATTGAAAGATATTGGGCCCTGGTTAAAAAAGAGTTAAGGGCCACCAAAAAAGATGTTAACACCCTCGAAGAATTCAAAAAATGTTGGAAAAATAGCTCTAAAAAGGTGACAGATGAGACTATAAAAACAATGATGGAAGGTGTTCCTGAAAAAATTAAAAAAATTGTTAAAAATAAAGATTAATTTTTTGTTGTTATTTTTCACAGATTTGGAGACATGAAATAAATACTCTTATTTTTTTAAATTTTGTTAGTTCTATTTTTACTGTATTTTTTTTGTTAATTTTCGGTGGGTAAATTTTTTCGATGGCACTCCTTAAATACGATACGATCAAAATCGGTAGAGTAGATCTCATGATATAAGTTACACCAGTTTGAAAAACGCAAAAGAAAAAACAGTGCATTATTATCACATAAATTTGTATATTACCTTCAATCTGCTATTCCTGGTCCCTACATGGGCTCTTCCATAACCGCAAAAATGTCTTCCGACTCCTTTTGCGACGTTCTTTTCAGTTTCCTGGCCTCTTTTGAATCCTCTTGAGCTCTCGCATTGGCTATCGATACACGACGCGCGTCTAATTCTTCCATAGTTCTCTGTGCGTTTGGTTCAATAGTGAGATTTAATACTTGCATCATTAGTAATACATTAGTATATCTATCATTAAATATACTAGCGGCAATGAAAGATGCAATCTTCACTATTTTTCCACCGCTGGAAAGCACTTTTGGAGCCATTGTCCAAATGACAGCGTACAGACTTTCATTCATAACAACTCATCATTGCTTAGCTTTTCATACACAGGTCGGATCGCCTCTTGAACAGCATCAGGAAAAGGATCGGTATGATTATATGAGCCTAGAGTGCCAGAGGCCTTTGCCTTTTGGTACGAACACCACGTATCTTGACCGGATGGACAATTGTCATGTTGTGGATTTTCATCACAAGATATTTTATGCAAGAATGTTGCCCATATTGCAGTCACATTTCTTCTGATTGCAACGCCATAATAAACTGTCAGCTCATCGATGAGCTTGGCGGATTATTTTCCTCTGCCACCAAGGCCTTCATTACCTTTTTTGACTTTGCGTAATTGTGTCCCCATTCGTTTCTGGACGTGACCAATACACTTTTTTTGTAACGACAAAGTCTCCGTACGGCAATGAGTGAACTATTCCTTTATAGGTTTTGCTGTCTCCATCTCCGACATAATTACCGTCTCGTACTCCATAGTTGTTTCGTCCCATTCTATACCTGGGGTCAGAATCGATTGTCGGCCGCGAGCACTGCCAATCGCTATAACTCGGGTTATAAATGCAATATTGGCATGCTTGATAGCGTAAAATATTCTTAAAAGTATGTAGAACAAATCTAAGCGAAAAAAAAGTTCAATTTTTTGAAAATCTGAGGGTTGAGTAACCCCTTAAACGATCTAGATGACGTTAAAAGCCTCTTATACTTCATCATAAGCTCAAACTGGTTCCATGAGTAAGAGAATCATAGATCCACGTGGCATCAAAATGAGCCAATAGGCCTAAATGGGTTGGGCTCCTACACCCACTTTTACCTACATACCTATCTACCTACAGCTAAAGGATATCAGAGTGTCAGCTGACCGACACAAAATTTGTAGATTTTATTAAAAAAAAGCTGTTTATGCCTCGCAAAAAGTAACACTTCAAGCAGTTGTTAGTAGGACTGCAAAGCACCCGACTCCCAGAAAATTTCTACGAGTTTTTGAAATACATACATACATACAATATGTACATACAGGGATGCATTGATTATTTGTCTGGAACTGGAACATTATAAATTATATAATATTTCAAAAGGGCAGTTCTATGTCTTAGGTCAAATATAAGGTCACACAGGAGTTTGTTTAATTCACCACACAGCACTAAACGGCAAGTACCAGTATGGTTTCAGTCGCAAATATTTATTTGAGAATACACAAGAAAGCATGTGTTTTCCAAATGCTTCGTAGAACTATGCCGAGTTTATATAAGATTGTCTTGATCTAGTGCCAAAAAAGCCAAGAATGTAAGACAAGACAGTCCCCAACTAGCATATGATTTAGGTCATCAAAATATCCGATGGCTTTCAAAGAGTTCACCTACCATGACAAATTACGAGAGATTCTGCGAAAAACAACTCTAGACATTCGCTGCCACTTCGATTTTCTACTACAATAAATGCGAGAGAAATTCTTTTCGTTTATTTTTTATTTCCATTTGTTTCTTCTTCTGATAATGCATGATTGCGATACAGTGACGTAAGGCTACTCAAATATACAGACCACCAGGGTATAGCAAAAAAGCGTTTATTGAAGAATTCAGAAACGATATTGAACAATTGGGAAAAAGAGATATTGTAGTAATGGGAGATATGAATGTTAATGTTAAAGATCTAGATTCATACTGCATAAAAGAATATCTAGAGATGCTGGCGTCACCGGGGTTATTGAATGTAATAACTGATTATACTAGAATAGATCCGAAGATGAGAACAAAATCGACAATTGATCACATTTTAATTAGTGCAACGGATTACCAAATAAACTCAGCGGTGATTGAAAGCTGTATAACAGATCATTACCCAACCCTATATTTTGCAAATTCGCAAAAATCAGTCGTAAAAGAAAAACTGCCCAGCATGTCACTTATATGTAACGCGAAGGTAAACGAATTAATCGCCGAAACAAATTGGGAAGAAGTGATTAATGGAAATGATGCAATTTCTCTTTATCAAAAGCTTGTCGATAAAATGAAAAGCATATATGAAAAGTCTACAACTGTAAGAACAATAAAAAAGGAAAGAAAGCATAACCCATGGATGTCACATGACTTAATAGTTAAGTGTAAAAAAAGGGACGAGTTATACAAAAGATGGAAAAATAACAGATTGAGCAGGACTTTCGAACTGGATTATAGGACTTTCCGAAACAAACTAAACAAAGAAATAACAACGCAAAAATCTCTTTTTTACAAAACCAAGTTCAACCAGATCAAATCAAACCCCAGAAAAACATGGAGCCTAATAAACGAGATAATGGGAAGGAAAAAGCCTAGCCTAGATGAAACTATAATTAAAAATTTCACGGGTCAAATGTGTGTGAGCAATCTCGCTAGCGAATGTGCAAAAAACTTTAAAGAACAAATTGAAAACATTGTGCACCAATGCGACTCGATTACAGCGATTCACCTAAATAAAACGCTAGACAAATCAGTTTTTATTCAAGAAACAAATGTATTTAAAATGTCAGGAATAATTGGTTTGCTTGACGAAAATAAGTCGCCTGGTATTGATGGAATTCGAGCGTTGGACATCAAAACTCACGCGGTAATTTTTGCACCGATTTTATGCAAATTTATTAATTTGAGTCTTACACAAGCAACAATTCCAGAAGCCTTAAAAACTGCTGTGGTCAGGCCAATATACAAAGGTGGTACAAAAAGTCAACTCAACAATTACAGGCCAATATCCTTATTGTCAGTAGTAGAAAAGTGCCTCGAACAAGTCATAACAAACAGGTTGCAGAATTTTATTGGAAAACACTCCATCATCCACGAAAATCAATACGGTTTCCAGAAAAAGAAAAGCACTGGTAAACTATTAGGAGAATTCGCAAATCATATTAATGAAAGTCTTAACAAAAGTTAATGTATTTCTACTTCCCAACCTCAGTGACCCCGACCTAACCGTTGCCAGATTAGAGACTGCCAAAGGCTCTTACTGGCTGGCATCGGCTTACCTTGGCCACGACCAAGTTTTCCGGAACTACCGGAAAACTGATTGGACAAAATATAGAGGAATACTGTCGGAAACGATATCCTCTTAGCTATCAAGTCCCCCGCGTGACACCAATGAGCTCGACATGAAAGTCAGGGAATTTACTCTGACTCTCAATAAGGCTATGGCCGCTTCCTGCCCTCTTATTCAACCAAGAGGCAAGAAAAAGCCACATTGGTGGTCATCGGCACTAGGACTGCTCAGAAACACCTGCAGAAAACTTTTCAACGCAGTAAAAAGCACAAGAAAAGTGACCGACTGGGACTCATATAAAGAATCCCTCAAATTATACAAAAAAGAACTGAGGAAGGCAAAGCGACAATCCTGGAGGTCATTCTGCGACAAAATCACAGAAACCTCTGAGGCTTCGCGGCTAAGAAAAATCCTCTCCACAAATCCTATGATGCCCAGCTGTTTGAAAAAAACCGATGGCTCTTGGACAACCTCAAGTGATGGATCACTCAACCTGCTTCTGGACACCCACTTTCCAGGTAGCTCCCATCTCGCGGCCAGTAGCAGCCCAAACAAGCCTACTGCAACCGTGACCAAAATTCATAGTCTGATTACGAGAGACAAACTGCTCTGAGCGCTGCATAGCTTCAAACCATACAAGTCTGCTGGTCCGGACGGTATTATACCTGCCGAGCTACAGAGATCCTCAGATATTATTCTACCAGTGTTGGAAAATATTATGAGGAGCTGTGTAGAACTTATCCACATTCCACTGTTATGGAGAGAAGTCAATGTAGTATTCATTCCCAAAGCTGGAAAATGTTCTCATGTGGTCCCAAAGGACCTCAGACCTATAAGTCTATCATCATTCCTTCTGAAAACTTTAGAACGACTGATTGATATCCATATTCGAGCTAAAGTTGATCCAAGACTTCTGTCTGCGGCTCAACATGCCTACTGTAAAGGAAAGTCGGTGGAAACGGCTTTGCACTCTCTGACTAGCCACATCGAACTCGTCAAAATTGGAACCACTCTACCTATCCTACCGGACAAAGGTAGTATAGGTATACCAATCGCTACGTGCAAACTAACACTAAAGCTAGATGCCAATAAAAGAACGGACCTTAGGTGGACTGCTGGACAAACATGTCTAGCGACCAAACAGATCTGGCCAAGGCTGGATCTGAGGCCATCTAAGTGTCTGATCCTTTTAGATAGGAAACATCTCAGCGCCATAATAGTTGTCATTACCGGACACTACCTCATAGGCAAGCACGCAAGAAGGCTTGGCGCTTTTACTAACGATTTCTGTAGAAGCTGCATGGACGAGGAAGAGGAGGAGACAATCCCCCACTTACTCTGCACATGCCCAGCTCTCTCTCAGAGAAGGAAGCTTAACCTAGGAGCTTTCTTCTACAACGACCTAAACGATCTAGAAAAAATAGACGTTAACAGTCTCCTACGCTTTATTAAAAGCTCAAACTGGTTCCAGTAGTAAGAAGATCACAGATCCACGTGGCATCACAATGGGCCAATAGGCCTAAGTGGGTTGGTATTTCCAACAGCCACTCTTACCTAACCTAACCTAACAAAAGTTATCACGTCTTGGTAGTCCATAAATATGACCAAGACGTGATAAAGCTTTTGACACGCTCAATCACTCAAAGCTAATAAATGCTCTCGAACGTATAGGAATACGAGGACTATTGGCCGATTGGCTAAAAGAATATCTACACAACAGGCTTTTTTGTGTCAAGATCTGCGAGACCCATAGCCAAAAAGAACATGCAGAACACGGAGTCCCACAAGGATCGAAACTGGGCCCGATTCTGTTTATACTATACGCTAATGAGCTTCTCCGCATTTTCAAGCGAGCCAAACCATTTGCTTATGCCGACGATACAGCGATAGTGGTATGTCACAGATCTTTGTTTCAGGAAGAGTGTCATGATCATGGTTTAATGATCAACTCATCCAAAACAAAAATGATGCATATAAGAAATCCGCAGTTCAAGGCTACCGAACAACAAATATACTGTAGGAATGATGACTGCCATACCTCGACTAGCTGTCCTATAGATATAGTTCAAAATTACAAATATCTGGGAGTGACAATCGACAATAACTTTCTGTGGGATAAGCACATTGATGAGTTACGTTCGAGTCTGAAAAGAGCATTATACGCACTAACTCATCTGCAGTACCAAACGACAACATCTGTTCTAAGACAAGTGTACCTTGCGCTAGTGGAATCCAAACTAAGATATGGAATACTTGCCTGGGGTAATGCATCGTTAACTCATTTAAAAAAAATTCAGAAACTACAAACTGCAGCACTGAAAAAGATAAATATATTTACTCATCGAAATGTAACTGAGAGAGGAAGGTTCAATGTCCTTAAAGTGGAAGACATCTTCAAGATGACGATTATATTATATAATTAACCATGGGAGAAACACAAGAAGACGTGCACAAGGTATGCTTCAAGAACCCAGATTCTACAATAACTATGGAAGAAGACAGTTGAAATGCAATGTGCCCTAAATTCTCAACACGATTCCGCAAGAACTAAAAAACGCTAGAAATTTTAAAACTAGGAAAAAAACCATAAAAAACTGTCTCTTAAATCAAAATTCCAACAACTGAATTTTTTAATCTGAATACAATGTTAAAAAAGTTAAATTGTCCAAATGTTTTAATCTTAAAGTAAATCTAAATCCAAAGCGATCAAAATTACTTATGTCAAATAATTTTTTCGTGTAAATCATGTATTGAATTATTATTAAACTAAGCTTACTTTATTTCAATTATTAATGTTAGAAACACAACATTCTGCAGAAAAGCTCCTAAGGCTTCGCGGAAACGCATAACCAATGTTGATTTGAAAAAAAAAAAAATATCATACAGCCCAACAAAGCTGGAGTGAGATATTGACATCTTTAAGAACGAGCAAATCACCAGGAGTCGGCGGCATTAGAGCACGCTACATCGAGGTATATGCCGACATATTTCCACCAATAATGGCGAAAATATTGTAATCAACCGAAGTTTAATCCAAGCCAAAATCCCGGACAAATTAAAAATTGTGGTGGTACGACCAATCTACAATGGCGGAGTTAAAAGCAATAATCCAACTTATAAGCCAATTTCAATACTGCCAGTAATTGAAAAGTGTTTGGAAGAAGTCGAGACGAGGCGGCTATTAAAATTTAACAAAAAATATTCAATTATTCACGGAAAGCAGTACGGCTTTTAAAAAAATCAAAAGCACGAATAAATTTCTAGACGAATTTTCAGATACTACCATATAAATGAAAGTCTTAATAGAGGTCACAATGTATTAGTGCTTTTCATGAATTTTAGCAAGGTATTCGCCGCACTCAATCATGCAAAATTGATCCAAGCCTTAAGTAGAATTGCAATCCGTGGGATATTGGCGAATTGGGTGTAAAACTACCTGGCCGTAAGAGCCTTTCACGTAAGAATTAAAGACAGTTCTAGCGATGACCTATCAGCTCCATTTGGAGTACCACAAGGGTCGAAACTCGGACCACTCCGATTTATTTTATTTACGAATGATTTTGCGCTGGTGATACTTATTCGACACAGGTGTCGTGAAAGTGGAATGCAAATATTGCAAGAAGAGTTTGCTACGATAACGGACTCATACCAAATTTATCGAAAATAAAGCTTATGCACATTTACAGCCTGTATAATAAAAAGACTGAACAAACTATTACATCCAAAAACATCTGCAAGAATAGAGGTGAAGCTATTGAAGTTCTCGAAAGCTATAAATATTTAGGAGTCACAATTGATAGCCACCTCATATGGAAACAACACATAGATAAACTCCGCTCCGCTCCGACCTCAAATAGGCACTTTTTGGTACTGTCTATATGGGTAACTATTCGACACTACAGGTTCTGAAGCCTTTGTTGAGTCCAAGCTAAAGTATGGAATACTAGCATGGGGTAATGCTTCTAAAACACAGTGACAAGCTGCAGAAACTTCAGGACACGGTATTGAATAAAATAAAATAAACAGCGTTCCAAGAGACAGCAGCTTTAAAAAATTAGGAGTGAACCACATTTTTAAGATAACAATAGCGCTCGAGTATTATGACGACAACCGTTTTAAGATGCCAATAAACATCAATTCAACACGAGAAGAGGCGCCCAGACTAAGTCTATAAGAAGGCCAGGTGAGAGAGAGAGCATTTTTCAATTATGGTGAATTTTATGACCTGTACCGTATGTAAGAAGATCATAAGTCAATTTATTAGCCACAAAGTGACGAAAGTACATCAATCCTTACCAATAAACCCAACACAATTTTGTTGAAAGAGTCGAAAATATAGAAGCTAGGCATGTTATTGTTGATTTAAAACTTAAGCCGTTCAACTATACATACAAAAACTGATACAATTATGGAACACCGAAAATCTAAAAATATTTGTTTAGCAACCTTTTCTTCAACAATAAAACACACAGCAAAGTAGTTGTTTAAGTAAGATGTTTTAAAACCGCTGCTTTTTCAAAATTAGAACTTAAGTCGATAATTGGCGCTACCAGGGTAGCTAATGAAACGTGCTACCAAAACAAAACGTAATAAGTTTTTTTTCTGTGTAAGTAATCCGTTCCATTTTTATTATTTTACAGCTTGATAATTAAACTCAACAAAAATGAACGCTTGGAACGATGAAACCTGGTTTTTGGAGTGCAGCGCTATCATGTTTTGCAGTCCGTAATTAGGACAAGAGAGTAGGACAATCGCAAGAAGGTCTTATTATCCTTCAATTCGGACAAAGGGTACGGTTGGTGCTGTGAATGCTGCTGTTTCGATTCGAAACTAATCTGCTCAAATGGGAATAAACAGACAATTCTCCACAAAGATTTGAACTTATTTCCCCACAAATTCCAAATTACAAGCAAAGTGAACCCATCTGACTTGCCCATTCATCTGGAATTTCGCCAGAGGATCATTCAAATGTTAAACTTCATTTTTATGTCTGACGACGCCCATTTTAATTTGAACGACAATGTAAACAAGCAAAATTGACGAATATGGAGTGACTCTAGCCCGGGAATACTTCCCAGAATTACGCCGAAAGAGTATACCTCTCAACTCTGTTTGGTTTCAAAATGATGGTGCAACTTCACAGATAACATCCGTTATAACAGAATAACAGAGAAAATTCCCAAATAACCTAATTTCCAGGAACTCCACTGTCCGTTCGCCGCCAGGGTTTCCTGGCTTGATTACACCTGCATTTTTTATTGTGGTCTCATTGCAAAACAGGAAGTCTACAAAGCGAAACCCACAAATTTGAATGAATTATACCAATCCTTTCAAACAACAACTGAGGCAATTCCGGTTGCAACCCTACAGTCTGTTATGAACTTTTTAATAAGATGTCGCACATGTATAAACAATTTTGAAAAACCATTAAAAAAACCTAATAAAAATTAATTATCTCTATAATGAGCTAAAAATAAATACATTATATCAACTGAAAAATGTTATTTGAGTTTCTTAATGTAGCACCAATCATCAGCTACTCCGTATTTAAATTTTTTGATTTTAATAACGCCGAAAAACAATTTTTACATATCTTGAGATTATTAAGATAATATTGTTACATGAAAATATAATTTCGAAGTTTTTCTGTTTTTTATTTAAGAAAAAAAAAACGTTGCACCTTTAAAATATCTGAGCGCGTGTTAAGTTTTTAGGAAAATCGGACAGAGGGAAAAAGAAAGATGTTTGGCCTCAGTGGTTATTTCGCTCAATGGCTGACATCCAACATTTAATGGGGAGACTAAATTATTAATGATATTGGACTCGTCTTACGTAATTTTGCTTCCTGAAAAAAAGATACACTAAAGAGATACACTGCTACTTGAGCTACGGCTAATACATAAGATTTTTTTTCTCGTGAAACCGAAACCACGGGCGCAAACAATATCTTAACGTATAACTTACTGCAAGTTTTCATTTTTTCAGTTCACTCTGGTGCATTCTGAACAAGCTCTTACCTGAAATACAGAAAAAAATATATAATAATTAGCAAAAGTTTAAAACTAATAAAATAAAGTTAAGAAGAGAAACAGTACAATATATCGAAATGGGTGCTTTACAAAATACAGAAAAGCTCAAATTCTTATCCGTACTGTGTTCAGAGATCTTAGAAAAACCAACTGGGAAGATGAAAGTTCTATGTGACCAGATATTTGACAAGTTTCAATATTAATATTAAATATAAATAATAAACAATTTGTTTTCCAAGACTTAATCAGTAAACAGATACAAAAAAAAAAAAAAAACAAGAAACACCAAACACCAAACTAAACAAAGAAAATGCTTTCTATAAAATTTACTCTAAAAGCCATGATGTACTTATCAATTTATGAACATTTAAATGGCCGCGAGTACAGAGGTAATACGAACCACCAGGTGTAGAAATTATGACACCAAATAAGCTTCGATTGAGACTTGGTATCTTAGTTCCCTGGATTGAGAAATTTTTAGTGCAACCTGCTGACTGGAACTTCAGCTTCAACCACAAACGATTAGATTATACATCTAATCTAGCTTTTAATATAAAATTCGAAGGCATTCAAAACACAGTTTGCGGAAGAGATTTATGACGGCTTAACATAAGAGTACCTAGTAATATTCTTTACTGATAGGTCTTACGGAATGCTGTGTCAAATCAGGTATTTTCTCGGCTAAACCGGACTTCTCCGATTATTCACGCCTTGTGGATTATTCTATTGTCAATATGAGAAGTCCCATCCCACATCCAGAAACGATAGTTTACACTGGTAACAAATTCTGAACACAACGACAATATTCTCCAAATTCGTAGACCAGTTCAAGAAAGAAATTGCCCGGATTAGCAGTATTTAATATTCTTCTCTGGCAAGACAGTGACATAGAGGGAAATAGAAGGCCGACGAAGTACATAATCATATGATTACTAATTCAGCCCTTGAAATTTCCCGACCAGAAGAAGCCAATCCAGTACTAGGTCACATCACTGGCAAAATCGTTAATATAATCCTAATATCTGAGTTAAATCAAAAATGATAATGCAAAAAAATAAACACGATTAGGACATCAAACCTATCAGAATGCCAACACACACGCTCCTTAGCTGGGTATTTCATTCAAGACCCAAGACCCACTCCAGCAGTAGCGGAATAGGTGTTAAACTTTAGTTGGAAGCAAGCACAAGAAAAATCTTTCTTTTACGAACGATGTCTTCTAAAATTTCAGACATAAAATTCGAAAACCTGATGAACAGTCTTAATTATTAGATAGACTGATCGACTTTGCTGCGGGACGAAAATAAATGTTACTATAGCTAGCACGCGAATTTGGCGCCTAAACATGAACAAATGGACATTCCAATATATGTTACAAGTCATATTGCGATCGACGCAAAGACATGCCTCCTCTTTTGAACCTCCGAACCTTCTGCTGCAAATATAGACACGGATCACTAACTACGTAATTGGGTGAATCGAACTCTACATTGCGCAAAACAGTCACAAAATTGGCAACAGTTAATAGTTGCTGGTTTATCTGCACAAGCATATGACTTCAGGTAATTCAAAAGAAAATTACGTATGGTGTCGGAGGCGAATTGGCAGGTCTTTTGCTCTTGTGCGCCATGGTGCACTCGTCCCAAATTATCAACTTACAATCTTTAAGTATCTTCGCTGAGTCAATTTGTTTAGATAAATTGCAAATTGGGTCTTAGGGTTGTTTATGTTGAGAGGCAGTTTAAAGGCAGAATAAGCTGTCATCCCTCCAATCAACAATGTTATTGCAATAACTCACGAACACACAGATATAGCAATTATCCTACCCTGGCAAGTATCACATTCAACAAAAAGGTTTTTCCTGTGCCACCTGGTGCGTTTAGAAAAAATTAACTCTCCAGAATCTAAATAAATGCTCGTAATTACTTCATTGTGGACATTTATCAACTCGTCATTAAGTTAGGATAGTTCTTTCAGGTACTCGCGGTTGATTTCTGAACTGTTGTGTTCTTGACTTGGAGAAGGAAGTGTAGGCATTTGTTATAAAAGATGTTGTTGAGTAATTCATTCATTCTTCATCTGCCTCTTGAAGTCCTCTGACATACTGTCTATGTGTTTGCTCCACAGCACTAATTAATTTGAGGCTTGGCAAAACACCAACACGAATGTGAACAGTTTCCTGATTTCGACACAGCAGCTTCCTCCAAGGTGATGTCTCAATCTGTAGGCAGACTTGAAAGTTGAGTGATCTATGCCAGATACCATCTTAAGACTCGTTGGTCCCTTAACTTCATGAAGAAGAAGACGAAGATAGTAGCACTCAGCGATACAGTGTAAACCCGACCATGTAGTTGATCTTTCTTTACTACTGGATGTGCGGGAAATGCTTTGCCCTGTTTCCGCCGACAAAACTTATTGTTTTCCAAGGTGTAGTAAGCAGAGACTTCACTGTATATGTCAAAGAATACAATTAGGGTTGTTTTTGGTGGATTGTGAACTTTGCCGTGAACATTTTTGAGATTAAAATAAACTTTCTAGTCATTTTCAATGTGACTCACGAGAGGATAGCAAAATAAACGATGCCGCTTCGGAACTACTTATGTAATGGCCCGCTTCATACATGAAAACTTCGTTAAGCTCATTTACCAATCCAAAAGCTGCTTGATCATTGTTCTTATTCACATATTTGCAAATATAGTTAATCGATTTGACAGAGTTACACAACTCGACATTTATATGTGCCAAAAAGGTACGTCGCAAAACAACGTTGTACGGAACCATCCACTCACTGTCTCGAAGAGGAGACCTCTGACAGTACATCGTCTGCAGTTTTGGTTTCCTTGGATATGGGACGTGGATATCTCTTGGAGCATGCACCGTTAACCATGCATTCCGCAAGGACTATGAATCATTGTCGACTTAGTAACTCCATGAAGTTCAGGGTCAGGTATCTCTGCGCTTATTATTGTCAGTTTGGTCAGCCATAATCTCGCCCTACAACCCCGGCAAGATGTATGTTTGAGGCAAGCCGCACAGTGGATCATTTTTTTAACTTTCAAATGAAATACTCGATCTATTACTTATATCATGTCTGTCATGAACTATTGTCAATATTTTGATTCATCTTTAATTCCAAACCATTTCGGTTTACATTTAAACGTGGTGAACAAAGCAGGACGACAATAGTGACGAACATATGACATGGCATCTTGAGTTCTCTAGAACAGTGGATGGCAACACAACCATCTTCCCAATATCGGAAGCGTTACCATCCCCCTTAAACATGGTGTCTTTAAAATGAACAAATTATGCTTACTCTGGTTGCATTTTATAAAGTTAAGCTTTCTGTCTCTATCTTGGCGTACTCATCAACCAAAAACAGCTGCTCTGTCTTTCTTTCCATTATTCTGTACCTGTAGAAGTCTGAAGAGGAAATTGTTTTATTGAGAGGTACTGTCACATTGTGGAATGTTGATGAAGTAGCCACCTTACCCACGACAGAAGATAAGAGGGTACGTACTGGAGGGCGTCGTATGCACGATGAGTTTCGCTGATCCGTACCAAATTTGTGTTTTTGCTGTGAAGAATTATGTTATGCTTTTCAAACTCCGGGTTCACAATAACTATTTTCGATACCGTCAACGAAATACATTTGCAGAAAAAAGGAATGGTAACAAACTGCCTATTCTGTGATATACCTGTCCTTGGACTTTAAAAGTCAGCATGAAATTTCCCTCGTGTACCTCTTTTGCTCCAAACGAAGTCATGTGGAAACATCCGATATTTTATGATATTTGTTAGAAAATGCTGAGAATCAGGGTGGTTATTACTCGTACAATAGTAAGGGTCAGAAAACTGTTCAGTAGAAGGAAAATGAACATTGCCATTGCTGCAACATAAGGCAGGACTTTATTCTTTCCACTTGTCGCACTTTTTGCATTCAATATGCTGACCAAGAGAAACAACCTGTACTATGGCTATATTTAAATCCTGAGAGAGACTTCGTTTTCCACGGAATCAGTTGTCTGTCGAACAGCTTCTTTATTAACTTCCGGATGTTTTGTTAAATATCTGGAAACTGAAACTCTGTTAACGTTAGGGTTTGCCCTATTGTATCTTTTAAAAAGGCTCTCTATGAACTTCAGGATTGTTTTAATTTCTTTGTATTTTTTAACCTATCCTCTATGTTTTTGTCTTTTTATTCTGTCATTGACTCTTGAGGGTCACACAACATTTGTTATTAACACGTTTAGCAGGGTTTAGTAAATGAAAATGAATAGCAATTCATCGTCGGATTGTGCATGTGAAGATTGCAAGTTGACAACGACTTTTTCAGGGCTCTCAGTGCCTGATGAGGTACGGATGGGGCACTCATCATCGTAAGTCCAGTACACTTCAACCGTAATATGGGCCTTTCCTCCTCATACTCACCAGGCCGTAAAATTACCTCACCATCATGCTAGACTACCAGATCTAAAGAATTTCACTGTGGGTGGCATATCTGTTATGGATTGACATGGGCGCACTCTATTCGGTCAAAATTTCTGTAAATGTTGCCACATGCCCTCATTATATGCAACTCAAACCGTTTTCATTTGTTACACATGTATTGCACAACGCTTGCTCGCACTTGAGTTGCATGCGAGGCAGTATCATATACAAGGTAAGACAGGGAGCAAAAACTGCAGGACCCATCTGCATCCACAGGCGTATACGGTGAGGTAGCATGACCACCAACAACTTCAATTTATTCCATTCTACAGGGTTTTCCAATAAGGACTGACAATTTTTTTTTAAATAAAACGCAAACCATTTGAGATATTTCAAAAACTTTATTATCGGCTTGAAGTACTACAATCAAAACATTTATGAACGGAACTTGACTCGAAATAAAAGAATATTACGAAAAACCTACTGCAAATGAAGAATAATATCAGCTGTGGACTTGAAAATTTGTAGGAAAATGCTGAAAAAATAGGAAAGGAGCCGGTACTGATATAAATTAAGAGATCAGAAGTGTGCAGCTGTAGAGAAACAACTGAGCTGAACTGAACCAAAAAGTGCGCTGGGTAAGGAGACTCTGTTATCAGTGATCCCTAGACCCACCAGACAGACGAACACACATGGGTTAGCCTCTTATCTATCTTTACTCCCGGAACATCTATACAAACTAGTAGTAACAAATATGATAACTCAACACTAACCTTTTAGCTTCTAAACATAATCAACTTCATATTTATTGAAGTTAGATAATATCTAAAGTATTTATCTTTTAAAAGATAAAAGATAATATAACGTTGTACATATACGAGTATCATCGTAACATGTTTGCGATATAAGTCCTATTTCTTTCCAACCGTGGGTACACAAAAGCTCATTTGTGTCAAACTTCAGCTTTTTGACTATTCAAACAAAACGATAAGATGAAATCGGCCTTTAAAAAATGGCGATCCCAATAGCTTAGTGTTTTTCAGTAATTTGTATCTGAGAAACAATTCTACGTAGCAGTATTTATGTTACAATAGAATATCAGCCCAAATATTAAATTAAACCAAGTTTTTAGCCTCTGCCATTTTATTTCAATATATACTCGTAGTTTAAGGTTGCTTAAAATCTTCTCCAACATCAAAATAAGAGCGGGAAAGACTTTCATCAGAATCCGTAGAACAGATACAAAAAAAAAGATTTTAGGATTTAGAAATAATAAAGGGTGTTATTTTTTTAGAGGTATACAAGTTCAATATGAAGTAAAAGACTTAAATAGATAATTTTATGCCATTAGTGTTCAAATATTAAATCGGGCATATGCGCGCCAAGGCTAGCTCGAATGAAGCGCAATCGTGAAATCCAATTTTCGACAAATTTATCCAGCAATAGCACGGCGAATGTGCTACCTCCAAATCGTCCAACGTCTCTGGTTTATCGGCATAGGCTAGTGACTTCATATACCCCCTAAAGAAAGTAATCTAAACGTATGAGATCACAGGATCGTGGAGACCAGTTTACAGGTCTATTACGGGAAATTATGCGCTCAGCAAATGATTCCCGCGCCGTGTGGCATGTTACGCCGTCTTGTTGAAACCAAACCTCTATCACGTCAATGCCATTCAACTGAGAAACGAAGAAGTCGGAAATCATGTATCTATAGCGCTCTCCATTGACGGTAACATTCTGGACGGCACCGTCCTTAAAGAAATATGGGCCGATGATTCCACCAGCCCATAAAGCACACCAAACAGTCAGTTTTAATGGTTGTAAGGGCGTTTCGACAAAGGCTTCTGGGTTTTCCAACCTCATGGAGGGCCTCATCGGAGAACAAAATTTTGCGTTAAAAATGAGGATCAAGCTGAATCATGTTTTCGGCCCATTCACCGAACTTACGATGCGTATAATGGTCACGCGGTTTCAACTCTTGCACAAGCTGGATCTTATAAGCTTTTAAGCCAAGATGTTTCCGTAAAATCTTCTAAAAAGTGGATGGGCATAGCTCCAATTGCTGTGCACGATGGCGGATCGACTCATTCGGATTCTCCTCAACACTACGCTCCACAATGGCAATAACTTCTTCTGTTCGCACTGTTTGTTGTCTTTGAGGATGCGTATATCCACTAGAATGTACGTGGTGCGAAAAAGATGGACGATTATGACGACCGTAAAACGGACGTAGAGCACGATAAGTTTGACGAAACGAACCATGGTTTTCAAAATAAGTTTGCACAATTTGCACGCGTTGTTCTGGCGTTAATCTATTCATCGTAAATGGCAAAACGTACTCAAATCAACTTTCAACTGTCAAGTTGACAATCTGTAGAGACAGTGTTGCCAGTTTAAAAACCAAACCTCTAAAAAAAAACACTCTTTATATGTAAATAGTTTTTTGCAACCACTTAGAGTACAATTTTTTTTCCCCTTATTGCACATTGTGACTTTTGAAATTTCGCGGGCAACGTACATTCGATTATCGTTTTGTTTTTTTTTTGTCCCGAACATATATTAACAGTTTCAAGTATATAGCATACTTTGTTTGTTTTTGACAGATAGAAAGGTTAGACGTGTTTCGGTGTGCTCTTCGACTTTCAATTATGTATTATAAAAAATGGAGCAAAGAATTTGCATCAAATTTTGTGTAAAAAATGGAATCAAGTGCTCTAAAACACTTGAAATATTGACAGTGGCATACGGTGAGTCTGCTCTAATTAAAAAAAATGTTTACAAATGGTACAAGCTCTTCCAAGATGGCCGAGAAGATGCCAATGACGAACCTAGCTCTGGACACCCCAGCACATCAACAAAAGATGAAAACGTCGAAGTTGGGAAGAAATTGTTTTGGAGGAAGACTACTTTGCCAGCGCTTGATCCAATCCTCGAAACATTTTTTATATTCGGTTTTCGGTATGTCCATCAGTGCTTTCTCCGATTTTTCCATTACTTCCTCTCAGCTGCTGAAACGCGTTCCCCGTAGTGGTTTTTTAACTCGATTGAACAGAAAGAAGACACAGGGAGCCAAATCAGGTGAATTCGGTGGCTGTTGGATGGTATTTGTTGCATTTTTCGTCAAAAAATTACGAATAATGATGGCACTGTGCGACGGTGCGTTATCATGGTGCAAAATCCATGAGTTCTCTGACCACAATTCTGGTCTCTTTCGGCGAATTACTTCATACAAACGTCTCATAATGCCCAAATAATACTCTTTGTTTACTGTCTGCCCCTCTGGCAAAAATTCATGATGCACTACACCGTTGTAATCCATGAAAACCGTGAGCATTGCCTTCTTTTTTGACTGAAAACGACGTTTTTTTTCGGCTCATTTGGTGAACGCCATTCACTTTCCTGATGTCTGGATTGCGTGTCGTACTCATATTCATTACTCTTTTGATGAATGTGGGATCGGATTCAGCCTCGCAAATCATCTTTTTTGCGACGTCAACATGGTCTATTTTTTTGCATGAAATTGAGGTCTTTTGGAAACCCAAATCATTAACCAAAATGTCTTGGACGGATCCATAGGCAATGTTCAAGTCCTCCGCTATCTCTCTGATGGTTAATTTGCGGTTACTGACCAACATTTCTTTTACTCCATCAATGTTTTCGTCGGTTTTCGATGTCGATGGTCTGCCACTGCGTTCATCATCTTCGATTGACTCACGACCACTTTTGAACCGCTCGTGCCACTGGTAAACGACCGTTTTCTTTAGAGAATCGTTGCCGAAACACTTTTCCAACATTTCCAACTTTCGCGCATGTTTTCACTTTCGCCAATTTTTTACGCAAAATTTAATACAAGTTCGTTGTTGCAAATTTAAATCTATTTCTAAAATTGTAAAAAATCGCCAACACACACAGAGATAGATGTACTCTTTTCTCTTTACGTAACTTTTGCAAATGTTGCAAAGATTACCAACTTAAGGAAAAAAAAAAAGAAAACAGAACTCAAATCGGAACAATGGGAACGTCACGGTTATTCCGGGAACGTTTTGATCAAGGTGGTATGTCTTTATGAGACCTTTCACCATGTTCATCTGATACTGCAGCACGATTTTCGGAAAAGAAATGTAAGTTCAAGTCCAAGAAGTGAATTTTAAGAGACATGTTGCATTTTAGAACTTTATAAGCAAAAAGAAAATTTGGACAATTGTCAGATTTTTTATTTCCAAGGAAACTATTGCACACTTCTATAAAAGCGGTAGATTCCCTCTTTTCTGTTCTATTCAACTTCATATTGACATTTGCGTCCTTCATAAATTCTCGTATTTGCGGGCCTAAAAGTATTCTTTCTTTCAATTTTGCGTCGCTGATTCGGGAGATTTTTCCTTTAAGGTATTGGAAGCCTTGTCATTCATCCTTGTTCATTGACTTTTCTATGGATTGGAGGTAGAAAAATTGATTCATTTTGCACTAAAGATCCTTCAAATACATTTTCGACTCTGGGAGTACAACTCGATCTTGCGTCCAGTTAGCCTTGCCACAACTTTTAAATCAGCACAACTGTTTGTTTGTTGCATGTGCGAGGGGGATTGAAGTGCATTTATTGCCACTGTGAAGCAAAAACGTTCTTAAGCTGACTTAAGACGAATCAATATTTTCCAAATTTTTCGTGGAAACCCATTTCTCGTAGATATCCTTCAGCATTATTACAAAACACCAAATTACCCAGTCTTTGGTAAAGTAACTTATAACGTCTTATTGTATATTACGAAAATATAAGACTCTCGTATTTTCATCTAACAGATTCCATTCTCTTAATATCGATCCAAGGAGTTGAGTCTTTGATTGTGAGAGACCTAAATCTCGAAGAAAATCATTCCAGTTAGATTGTTTAAGGAGATGAGGTCTCCTTTGATGGACTTGAACATAAAAATGAAAAAGTACTTGAAGAGCTCGATGGACAAAGAACGTTTTCATTATCCACCATTTCGTAGAGGTAAAGCATTATTGCTTCGGGGAACTGGTCTTCATGCAGACGGAATGTTCGGATATGTAATTTTATTCTTTTTTTTTCGTAAATCCTAGCGTCAGAGGCATACAAAAGTAACAATCGTTTTCATGGTTTTATGGTTCACTCCAAATCATGGGCGTTGCAACCCCAACGAGCCAACCCCTTAAAGTTCTTGAGCAACATATTTTCGGCGCCCAATATTTGTCTATATCAATGATTTTTTTATTACGAATTGAAATATAATTTTTTCATTAGGTCTGAAATATGAAATCATTCAAATGTTCTCCACGGAACCGCTTCCACGAGTGGATTCCTGGAATATCGGCTAAATATTGCCGTCGAATATTCGTCTCTAAGTTGTTGGCTTTTAGCATAGAAATAAGTTTACAGTCATGTAGCCCAAAAAAAAAGGATAATTAAGGTGTAAAGCAACACGAGCGGAGTGGCCAACTGACAGAGCTATTTCTGGCAATGACAAGATTAATAAAAAAAATTTAAAAAATCTAATAACTGAAGTTTTCAAAACAAACTCCAATTTTTTTTTTAGTAGTTAACCACTTTTCCCCAAAGTCATCAAATTCAATTCAAAGTAAAAAAAAAAACACCATTCATTCTACATAATTTTCCAATTTTACTACTCCGACCGAATGCATGATAAATTAGAATCTATTTGTCACTTAATTACTTTCTCATATTTGTTTGAAAATTTAATTTCAATTCCACACAGAACCCATTAAAACGAATTGTCAACTATTTAATTAAAAAACTATGTTCATTCAATCAACAAAAAAAATTGAGTCTTTTTTTTTATCCAAAAATGTGAGTGAAAAAAAAAAGAAAACAGAAAAAGAAAATAATAAAATAAATTGGACGACAAAAATTCCTCGAAACAAAAAGCCAAATTCATTTTTAATTACTCGTTCGTGTTGCACACATGTTCCCAACTCCACAGCAAACCAACGTAGCAAGCAACCAACTTGCCTGGCCTTCAACTTTCAACCTTAATTGAATTGGCACCCGTCCAATAATAGGTCAACCCTAACAATGGCATATAAGCACACAGAGTGCAGTGCCTTCTCAACGAACAACAGACGCCATTTAGAAAAATTTGCACACAGCCTGAAACACCACGATAACGAATCCCAATATTATTTCGATCGATGAGACATCAATGTTCGCTTTTAAATTGGTTGGATATTCCTATACAGTTCCACGGTTCTGTAGCACCATGACATAGATGTGAATATACGGCGAGAGTACGAGAATGTAGTTAGTACGTTCTGAAATCCCCAGACGCGAGTCAACAATCTGACAATTAATTAAAATTGTAATTAATAATAATTTCCCCTTGAGTGTGCCGTTATTTGCGTTTATTTGCGGCTTATCCATAACTCTGAATAGATACAAATTATTTATATACAGATGTGCTTGTATCCAGTGGGTGGTGGTGGTGGCGGTTGGGTACTTACATGGTTTGCTAAAATTGGGTTCGGTTAGTTTGGTATAAGCAACCCTACTACAAATGACATCTCCAAATGTATTTCCGCCGACAACACTGCCGCTTTCTCTGGCTCTGCCCTTGCCTCTGAATCTGATTCCGCCTCTTCCACCACAACAAGAAACATGATTGACATTTAATTACGCTTCCATCAATTCTGAGCAGAGACCCAGTTGTCCCATCCCAGGTTCCCGTGATGTCTCGCATTGGAATACGCACAGCTGCATATCTTTGACTGAAATATTTATTTAGGTCATGGCAAGGAGGACTACTAGCAACTATCGATTCTGAATTTGATGGGTAATGGTTACGAATGGAAGACCGGACGGGGGGTATACATGTATTGATTGACTGACCTGTCCAACTATCGCTGCCAACTGAATTAATTCACAATCCCTTGTGACTTGAATCTGTACTCGTATGTGTCCATATGTTTTTGGCCCGTCGTAACCTAGCCTATGCTCGTCGCATGCCTATGTTAAAGTCAATTAAAATGCAGTCCATCGTTAAAAGTCGAATGAACGAATTATTACTCTGCCATTAGAAGCACGGGGGGATTCTTTACTCACTCCGATTTCGCCCACCCCCACGATGAATATTTATCGGCAATCAATTGTCTTAAATGGAATGGGCTGACTAGTGGTGATGGAAATGGAAATGGAAATGGTAATGCTAATGGTGCTGGTGCTGGCAGTGGGTAATGCTAATACGGGCTGAGAAACATACATACTCGTCGTTAAGGCCTTTGATCGTCATTGCCTAATGACATTTTGTGTAAATATGGCAGTAACAAAGTGTTTTTGTTAATTGAGCAATTCATTGACTGGTAGATGGCCTCCAACATTGCCATTAGAGGGGGTGAGAAAGCACATATCAGCACACACGTATCTACCTAGTTATGGTTACAAGCAATAAGCGTTATGAAGGCGACAACGAACCAACAAAGCAAAGTTTGCCAAAGTAATTACCTTTGAATCAAAATGTTTACTAGATAAGTGGACAAAAAATAGTTTGCATACATTTTTTTTTATACATATACGAGTACATATGTATTTTTTTTTTTTTTTTAGTAATTTATTACCCACTTTAGTTGGCGTGCCAAAGTGCGTATATTTGCACGTTGGAACTGGGTTTATTAATGTAAAAGAAATAAAAAATAGAGGTGTTGTAAAACATGTGGTAATTTAAGTCATTTGGCCTTAGGTTAATTTTTAAAACGTGTGTCATTAATGTCGGCTTTATTTTAAGATGAATTTTATCTTCGATAGTTGTTGACAGATTTATTAAAACTCTGTATTTCAAACCTACGCTGATTACTAGGCCAAACTGTTTAATTGAGATGAAAATGATTTTGTTAATGGGTCTGGGTGTAACCAAATATTTTCATAAGAATTTCGCCCTTGGACAAACATCATGAAATGAGAGATGAGAAAAGGTCCAATGGTGATCTAGATAACTTTTCCTATCAATTTCGAAATTTTTGGCGAAAGTTATCCTAAGTGTTTTTACTTTAATATTCGTTTCAAACAATTTTTTAATAATCTGATAGTTATTATTCTACTAATACAGTCATTGAGATGCCTTCTTAACCATGCATCCGTTGTTTTGGTACCGAAATAGCAGAATAAATTGATTTCTTCACGGTTCTACAATAGGCCCGGTGGTAGTTGTACCATAGCAACAATGTGGATAAGTTTTAAGGAACTCTAATTGCCAGTTGAGTTTAGTGACAAAAGATCGCTGTCCTAGCATTCACACTTCAACTTTTATACAGTGTTCGGATAAGGTTTATGACTCCACCCAGAGGTCTTGTAAAGAATTTAGGTCGGCCACAGAGGTGGCAGTCTCATGGTCGTGGAATCTGGCCCCACGTTGGGCGCCATTGTAAGAAGTTAAGATCGATCACATCTATACTAGATGCAGGAATAGACGGCTCTTGTACGCTTGAGGTAGATACATTTCTGATGCAACATGGCATCAAATCTTCCAGGTCTTGGGTCTAAAAAATGCTGTAAGCCACTTAATATTAACCACAGATGGGAGAAAATGTTATTATGAATTTTAATTATTCGAATAAATACAGGAACAGTTTTAGTTCATTTATTTATTTAAAAATTCACAAAATACACATTTTTATTTCAATAAAAAATACTTATTTAAATATGCTTACTTTAGTGACCTCCTGCCGCCATTAATAATAGAATAAGAAAGGAAAAGAAAATTAAAACGCATGGTCAAATGTCAATTTTCATCTAGTGCTGTTAAATTCACTGTCAGTCTTCTTGTGTGTTTGCATGGGTCTTCGGCAACAATCACATTGGAAAAGGAAACGGCAGTAAAGATAGTAAAATATCTAAAGGAATTAGTATTTCGAACGTTTATTGAACCCGACTATGTACACCCGGATAATGGCAAACAAATTGTAGGAAGATAAGGCGTCAAACATAAACAGCTTTACTCTCCTCAGGCTATTGGTCGATTCTTGCCAAAATGCGATCTCCACTTAATCGAAGAAGTATTTTCAATGAGAATATACATAATATACAAATAAGACGCCAAATCATACAAAATCTTAAGAAAATTAAACATAGTGAAATATCTAAACACAGCCGAATACTCCTACATCAGTCTTCAGTCTTAAATGCATTTTATTTACTTAATGATTAACTCTTACATACTAACAAAAAATGCTTAAATGCTAGCTTAAAATTACTTAACAATCTTAAACTAACTTACTGGCCCCACACAGGCGCTCTAAGCTACTCTAAATTCTTATAACTATGTCTTTCGACTTTATTTACATTTTACTTAGAACTATTTATTTTGAATACTTAAGGCTAAGAAAAAATATTTGTTAACAAAAACTTACCATATGGACATTTTTTTATTTCTTATAAAAACTTAATATCTAACTTAAAATAAATCTTAGCCTACCTAACCTAAATGTACAATACACACATAAACACACGTAGACATTATACACAATCATATACATATATGAGTATACACCTTTGTATACACTGATATATGTATATAGTTCTTAAATGCTAACCTAAACCTAGGTAAGCTGGACACCGCTGTTCACAGAGCAAATAAATTGGTCAGCTCTGCCTCTCAAACACCCGAATCTTTTCCATTAAGCTTGCTCGTACATTGAACCACACGGGACAACCAAATACCAGCATGGGCCTGATAAGGGCCATGTAGCAGATTACCTTTACCTTCACATCGAGTTGGCTGCTATAAAACAGTCTCTTTGTAAGGGCAAAAGCACTTTTAGCTCTGGCCAGAGCAGCATCTACATTTTTGCCAAAATATCCCAAGGTATCTGACAACATTTCGACAGGCAAGAGGCTGTCCGTGCTGTCCAATGATTGAGAACTTTCGCCAATTTTTTCTGGTATCCCTAGAGGCTCCAGACAACGGCGTCCTAAAGAGAATGGTTTACGACTTCTGAAAGTTGATTTTCAACTTCCAGTCATCGCAAAATCGTCTTATCTTATCGAAGTCACGCTGCAAGAGAGTATTAATGACCTCGATTTTTGGACCTGTTCTGTACGCTACCAAATCGTCTGCGTACGCAATAGTATGGGGAAGTGAACCTACCAAGTCGCTTGTATAAATGTTAAATAGGATCGGCGAATTGACCGCACCTTGCTGAAGACCATTTTTAATTTGAAATATTTCAACAGAAGTCACATCACCATTTTTCACGATGAACTGTCTGTTAGTTAGCATATTATAAAGAATGTACAAGAGAGGTTTACTGATCCCCAGCCTAGTCAGTTTATAGAAAAGACCCTCTAACCATACGGTGTCGAAGGCCTTCTCCAAGTCAACAAGGCAGGCACCAGTACATTGTTTTTTGCCTTTATTCCAACTTAGACGCGGCATGTGAGATATCATGTCCCGCCTTAAAACCGAATTGATTATCCGGAACTATATGTTTGTCCTCAACCCACCTACACAGAGCTCTATTGATTACCTTTTCAAAAACCTTACTGATATTCGGAAGGAGACTTATCGATCGGAGATTCGCCGGATTGGATATATCCTTCCCCTTTTTGGGGATAGGTTGGACCACCGCCGTTTTCCAATGCGCTGGATAATGTGCATTATTCATTGCATTATTAAACAGGGTGGTGTAAATGTCCACCGCTTCTAGAGGAAGATGTCGAAGCACGATGTTCGGAATACCATCGGTCCCCACTGATTTCTTAGCCCTGATTGTGTCGAAGATCTCATGGAGTTCTTCCTTCGAAATGAACGAGGGTAGGTCCCCCTCTCTGGCAATGACATTATTGGCCATATTTTTCGTCGCTGAACCGGGTGAAACCAGAGCTCTCGGCTCGCCAGTTCCCTATTTCATTTCGAATGCAGAAGTCGTGCACCAAGACGCGATTGTCCAGGTCATAATTAGGGCAAATGATATCAATGGCCTTGTATACTTCCTGGAAAGTCGCCCCTATGGTCCCAACCTTCTCCTGTGGATCCTCGATCACAAAGAATTCGTCATCATCAGCGGCCTCATTTGGATCAATACCTGCTACGAGTATTGTCAGTAACCGTTCGTTGTCTGTTGTCCGGGCTATTTTAAGACACTGAATGTCGTTTTGATTTTTTCTCCGAAATAGTTTATTTATTTGCGGAAACATATTCGGGTTGCTGGTGTTTACAGCCCGAACCTTGTTGTTCCAATACAAACTTACAGAAATTCTGTAATTCTCTTTTATTAGCGTTTGAATATTTTTAATCGACGACTTCAGTGTCCTAATCTCCGGGTCTTGTCGGTCAGTTAACTGTCTGTACAAGTTTTTAAGTCTTGTCAGAAGTCTAATTTTCTGTCGGTGCAGTGCGTCAATAGTAGGATTGCGGAACAGGTCTTCGTTAGTCGTACGTCGATACCGCGGTATTGTAGTGTCCATAGTTTGTTTAATTGTCTCGTCCATTTGTTTTAGGTAATGGTCGATCTCCTCATTTGACAAATTCCTATTGGACGGTGGGTGGAGCGTGTTCGAGGAGAGCGCTCTAGTCAAGGTTGCGGAGAAGCGTGTCCATCGAGTCTTACTGTAGTTGTAAGTGTATCTTTGAACAAACTCCTCCAATTCCGCAATTTCGTTGGGAACTGTAATTTCGGTGCTAAAACCGCAATGGTCACTGTCATACACGAATGTGCGCAGACAGTTTAGCGTTTGTAAATTCGTACCTGTCAGTCGTATACGTTCGTCGTATAGCAGTAGATCCAAATAAGACCCGCCTCTGGGAAACGACGGGTTATCCGTCGCTTTAAGACCGAGTCTATACATGACATCGGTGACCCCACCAATCGAGTAGTAGGTTCCCTCTAGTATTTGGCAAATTATTTCCCCAATCTCTATGTCTAGCGTTGAAATCAGAAGTCGAAAAAGCGTGTCGAGCTCTGTAATGAATAGGGTGGATTGTGAAGCCTCAGGTGCATAAACAGAGGCCAAGTACAGCCGCTTTCCACTGCGGAGCGGTATGTAAATGACAACTGCTTCCAACACCCGGAACCTGCGCAACACGCCCTTGTACACTCGTGAAATTTTATACCTTCTTTAATGAAGATCGCGACACCGCCTCCACGTTTGGATCTGGGCCGATTTCTTCTTCTAACAATATAATTATTGTACTCCAGTTTGTGCTTATCGGTTAGCTTGGTTTCGCTAGCGAAAAGCACATCGGGAGTTTGGTCTTGTAGCAATTTAAACATTGCGGCTCTTCGTTCAATCCTAATCAGTGAATTAACATTCACCGCAAGGACCTTCAAAGTTTGCTCCACCATGTGCGTACCCATTACGACAAGTGTTGCGTTAGGCCCGGCAGCAGCGAGTAGATCTGGTCCACCCGCTTAGCCTGTTCTTGCACCTGCTTTTGCAGCTGAGCCATCTGCCCTTGGATTGCGAGCAAGATGGCTAGCATGTTAGGTGCAGCTTCCGTTGTTCTCGGCATTGGCGCCGGAGAAGCAACAGCCGCTTGTTGTACCGTAGCCGCTCTACCTGACGCCATTTGGGCGTAGGAAATTCGGGGCGTGGCGGCTGGTTTTTGAAACTTAACAGGTGAACGTTTGACCTCCACCTTCTGCTGCCGAGACAGTTTTGCTTTCTTAATGTCAGCGAACTTAGGACAACCCCGATATATGCATTGTATAATGCCTTCGCTCCTTTTTAGTTTTTCCCAGTGAACTACCTGGTAGTCTAGGACATTGATACTCCTTAGACTATCCAAACGGCTTTCGGGACTGAGCTGCACCAGGAAGAACGGCAGACTCCATTTCTCCCGCCTGGCTCTAGCTGTGGTAAATGGCTTTACCCCCACAAACTTGAGTCCTTCGCACTCCTTCTCTTGGAGCAGTGCCAGGATCTCCTCAGGATCAGAAGACGGTTCCAACCCCTTCAGCAGCATCGATTGCCGCTTTTCACACTTCGGTGTGAATGAGTAGTGGTCCGTCGTCGTTTCTTTTAGGAGCTCTTTCACTTTCGCGTAGCCCTCCACTGTATTACAGTGGATGGCATGGCGATCGTTCCCCAATCTCTTTATATTAAAATTATTGCCAATGACCAACTTACACAGGCCCTTGGTTTCATTTACCTCTAATTTATAGGTGTTGATAGGAGGCACCTTCTCCTTCTTCTTCTGTTACTGCTGCTGCTGCTTCTGCTGTTGTTGTTGTTGTTGCTGCTGCTTATGTTGTTGTTGTTGTTGTTGTTGTTGTTGTTGTTGTTGTTGTTGTTGTTCCTGCTGCTGCTGCTGCTGCTGCTGTTTTTTCAGCTGCTGTGGTTTCAGCTTTTGTTGTTTTTGCAGCTGTTGATGTTTCTGCTTCAGCTGGTTTTGTTGTTGCTGTAGTTGTTGTTTCTGCTCTTGTGGCTTTTGATGTTGGGAGCTCTCTGCTTCAAGTTGCTCCCTCTGCCTGCGTGCAGTTTGCCTTTGCTTCATAGCAAGCATTCTCTCTGTCAGCTTTTGTATATTGATGTTGATTTCATTTATTTGTTCATCCTCATCTTCCGATTCGGATGACGCTAGAGAGGCAAAGTTGTTATTGCCCCCCTCATAACGGACCTCATCTGCTGTTTCGACGGCATTTATTCTTTTTTTTCTTAGGTTAGGAGGGGTTTTCAAACTCCTCCTCCTTTTAATGGCTTTAACGGCACTGGCAACACTATCACTGCCTTTTCCAACTCCCGTTATGGGAAGAGCGGAGTGCTCTCCACCATCCATCACGTGATTTGTCAATTATTTTTGTTTTCTTTTGATCACACTTTTTGTAGAAAACGAAGAAGAAAAAAAAAAAAAAAAAACAACAAAAGTTCCAAGTTTGACCTGGGGGATCGAACCCGTATCCCACGCTTCGATGTCCGACGCCTCTAGCCGCTGGGCCACCGAGTGAATTAAAAAAGCCACAACTAATTATGTTTAAAACTAAACTGAATCACTTATGAAAAAGCCGAATCACGTCAACACGTCTATCCTCTGTCGAGGTCTATGAACGACTGATATACTCCTACATCACGAATGTATCTGTGCCGATACAAAATCCTTGCAGTCCATGTACCTATTCTAAAAGTTTTCTGTAAGGTACGTTCAACATCAATAGATAACAGATATCAGGGTCTGAAATTGGATAGGTTGATTAATTGATTCAGCTTAACCGTGAAATAACTTTAGATATTATATGTAGTTACAACTATATTTTAACTCTTGGAAAAAGCGTTTATAAATCATGCTACTGAGATGTCAACAAGCGAGAACCTAAAGAATGTGTCAGCACTGAATTCCAGCAAATTGAAACCAAACAATTCGTTCCATCATCCCAGCTTGTGGACAGCTGTGGAAAGAACAATTCCTTGTATGGGTCGGAACATTGTTTTTAATTACACCGCATAAATTAAATATTCCATCTTGGAAAATTGCATCGCTTCAAACTATTTTTGACAGCATATCTGTGTTTCTGAATAACTTTTACATTCAGCTTGTAAGCAGAAGTCATGTGTGCTTATTGAACCACTGACGATTATAAAAAATTGTTTTGAAAATATGTTATAAACTCTTTTCTCAAACTAAACGCAAAAAACGTTAAGCCAAAATATTAAGCAGTAAAAGCGTATGGAGGACAGATGTCTCTAGTTTTTAACGTAAACGCCTGTCGTGTAGACTTAAGTTTACGGGATGCCGATACATCAATGGGAGCAAGGAGACGCCTTACTATCGCTCTCCGTCATTCCATTGATACCAGTGCGAAACTGTGTTGGAGGCACAAGTTCCACATTTCGTATGAGTCGAGGCCGACCTAAAACCTCTTACTCTTCTTAGGGTCACAGCACGCAGCACTTATTGCAACTCCACATTAGGTCGAAGCCAACAACCATGGTAATGTGATTTAAGTCGTCCTGGTAGGGACTACCGGTGGTCCAGCCGCCGACAAGACCAACGTACCTTCGGTAGCGTCATCTGAAGATGTTTACGATAAGTCCAGTACTTTGCTCTGCCCCCGCTTTTTATTAGACAACGTCATTGATGGGCAAAGCCTTGATAATTGAGCTGGGGCCCGCGTATGGAGGACAACCTAATCCATACATGCATGTACAGTACTCGCAAAAGAGACAATCCACGGTACTAAACGTAAGCCAATTTGCTAGCTGCACACTTTGCGGACAGCTCAACTCTCCCAGATTGTGCTTTGTCTCCGCCTACACTTGAGTGCGTCGAATCTTCAATGGGATGAATCTACTTTTCGCAAGAGTACTTAAAGATCTCAACATACATAAATCCGCTGGTCCAGATGGGATATCTCACCTTCTTCTGAAGAGATTTTCTTCCACGTTGGCAAAACCACTGCGTAAGCTTTTTCATCAATCCTACTTTTTAGGACGCTTCCCGAGCAGATGGAAAACAGTATTTGTTCAGCCGGTCCTTAAAAAAAGGCGAATCTTCTTCTCTGTTCTCCTACAGACCCATTGCACTTATGTCCCTTCTTTCCACGGTCATGGAAACGCTGATAAACCGTCAGCTCATGAAATATCTCGAAACACGAAAACTTCTTAATGACTGGCAGGACGGCTTTCGTACCAACAGGTCTACTGGTGATTTGATAGCATGTCTCACCGAAAAGTGGAACCAAAGTCTACACCAATCTGGCGAAAGCAAGATAGTTGCACATTTGGCAGAGTTTGGCATCAGGCTCTTTTGTCGAAAATGCGAGCATTTGGGATCGATGACTCTCTTCTTCAATGGATTAGAAACTACCTTTCGGAACGATCAATTCAAGTTGGATGGTTTGAAGTCTGATGTGACTTCACACGGGCTCCGTTCTGTTTTCGACACTTTTTTTAATTCTCATCAATGATCCCTTGTCTGCTACTTCTAATCCAATATATTCCTTTGCTGATGAAAGTACTCTCTGCTTTTCATATTCGTTCCCGGACTAGTTTCCCCGCTCTTCGGCTGTAGAACGAAACGGACAGCGTATGTTAAGCTCATTAAATTCCGATATTCAGAGCATAACCAATTGGGGAACTACCAACAGAGTGGAATTTAATGCTTCCAAAACATAATGCTGTCTGCTCTCGTTAAAGCGAAATTTAAACACCCAGCTATTATCCATGAATGGGACTTGCATCGTCGAAACCGAAAAACTTTCCATTCTCGGTATGTGTCTCAACGACAACTTACATTTGAATGACCACATATTCGGTGTCGACAAAAATGCTGCGAAATGTCTAGGTTTCCTCAAGCGATGTAAGAAATATTTCACCCCCTCTTGACCAGGCTTCAATATATAAGGCATTCATCCACCCAAAACTGGAGTGCAATGCCCACATATGGTCAGCATTCCGCCACTTCATGTTGTTAACCGTAACACACGTTTCGCTATTAATGCTCATCAGTTCACCCTCAAGCCCATCTTCGGACGTATTCTGAAATGTCGTGATTCTTTCCTAAGCCGTACAGCTCGCTTATGGAATGCCCTGCCGAGCTCTTTATTTCCTAGCCAGTATAACTCGCATACATTTAAAACCAACGCACATCGGTATCTCTCTTTTTTAACTCCCTAACTTCCTTTTGCCCGCGCTATGTGCAAACATCTTAAGGGTACATAAATCCCTTTTGCGCGCGCCAATTATAAAAAAAAATATGCTCTTTCGATACATCCATTCCAAACTTCAGTAAAAAAAATGCTTACAATGAAGTTAACAAAACGGAATTTACAGACTGAATCCCAAATACTAATTTCAATAATAAAGTCAGCATTAAATTGGTTTTGTGTATTTTACGAGTATGGCAATTGGAAAATAAACCCCGAAAAAAACATGCAATACTTACGCGAAATACGTCGTAATTCTAGTGCACATAGTAACAAAGCACGCTTCATTATATCAAAGAGAAGAAGCTTCGTCAGTACGCTTAAAGCAGAGTAAGTCTTCCACCAAGCAATGGATGGATAGGCCCTAGATTTTGCCGAGAAGTCTGGCACCTACATAGTAGTTGATGACTTGCCGAAGAAGGGTTTGCGTAAAATTCTAATAAGTTTGATAACTGAATAAAAATCTAACGCCGACGATAAACACAAACACACTTTAGCTTAAAGCCAGGCACAAAGATCATAGATATGTTATACGAAATTGTTAACCATTCTTTTTCTTCTCAATTTCACAAGGTGAGTAGAAACAACGAACCGCATTTCCAGTTTTGAACAAGAGAATCTGAACGAAGAAATCAAATCGAACTAATGAGAAAGATACGTATCCGTTAATCGAGATTCCTAGGTCGTGTGAACCAAATGAATACCATCTAATACGGCTTCAAATGATCTTTGTGCTTAATCGCTAGTGAAAGTACACTTGAAAAAAGTGAAAGCTAGAGAAGTTTCGATTCGTAGTCCCTCCAGTATCTATTTATTGAATTTGATAGAATTTTATCGGCTTGACGTATTTTTGCTACAGTATCCAAACTGGAAGCGTATTATGCCGTTCCGTAACATTCGGGCCATGTTGTTTATAGGGCCAAGAGAAACCGTATTTTGTGATATTGTTCTTAGGGTCGACTAATCAATTGCCAGATAAGTCAGTCAGACTGTTAACAAACGATTTATGTGGTAGACAAAGATGGGCAGTTAGACTCATGAGTTTAATTCTGATGGTGGGGACTCGTTCCACCCAAACTTAAAATGCACCCACTATGCAAATCAGTAATTCAAATCCAATGAAAAAATAACTAAAACACATTTTAAAAGAAACCACCTTCATTATTCGAAAAACACAGTGCTCAGAGGTTTCATTAAGAAAAACGACCAATCTGTGTCTTGTATAATTGCCTCAACCTGTCCTCAAAAACGGTATCAGTGCTCCCATAATCATATCCACCTTCAGTTAACTGCCATAAATTTCAGCATTTCCGCCGGAATTTAACGATCAACAACTTTCTGAACAATAAACCTGGAAACTCCACAAAAAGTCATTATCTCCGTAAAACAATTTCACCTGGAAACTCCATCCACACTTTATTAGGATCACAATGGCTAGAAGAATAACGATTACAAAAGCCAATACCAGCATATGGACCATATAAACTCCGAAAACTACGTGGTAACGCTGCACTGCTCTCGCATTCAAGCATTCTCAATTTTCTAAACTGTAGTCGCCAACTTTTGCCGAAATTTACTCGAAAATTACCCACGTCAGCAGCGTGAAGCCATGTCTCACAATCCCATAAACTATGTAACACAGCGGTTACTACTAGTGCTAGCTGCACCAGGACAACTTAGCTCCCCTGGTACGTACTCGTACTCGTACTCGTATCATACTCGCATATTATTTGGAGTTTCGCGCACGTATGTAATGTACGAGTAGGTTCTGCTCTTGTGCGGAACTCCATTGAGAATTAAATCCTCCACTAGAGAATTCCCCTGCACCTGTTTTACCCCTGATCGACCACCCTGTACTGTATTCTATTTTTATTTACAACATTTTCGTTATTTATTTCAATGTTCTCTCTACGGACTACGGATACGGAATATCCTTGAACATCCCTGCGTATGCAATAGGGTAGCGGCGTTTCAGTATGTGTTGAATGAAACGAGAATCTATTGCAAAATTTTCAACTAAAAGAAAGAAAAATTAAATCCCGTACAGGAGTGGGGGGTTTGGATAAGATAAATAACATTGCTGTATGGGACTTTACACACGAAGGAGGATTAGCAAACATTGAATTTTATTATCGGTTGTGTTTTCGGTTGACTACGGCGAGTACGAACTTACGAACGTGTAAACATACATATGTGTGTAGCTGTGTGTGTGTTTCAATTTTGAGTGTGTATTTGCAATAAATTTACTGTCGTATTAATAAAATTTAATTCAAGCGACTACAACGATGAGGACATGATGGGGAGGACGAGGGCCAGGACGACTCTGTAAGTGTAACACCAACGACGGCGCATCAAGTTTGAATTTGAGCATATGGGAATGTGCTACGGAGTTAGTTATGGAAATTGTTATTTCCAAGCTAATTGCTTCAGTTTTTTTGAGGGAGGGTGGTGGTAGATACGATAATCAAATCACCTCAAGGTATTTTAATCCTGCCTCAGGGGAAAAGATTTTTAGCGGTAATACGTACTTGGTTTATGGGCTGGGTGACTTTTCGTGAAGCTGGTGTAATTGAAAATTTCGTATTCGTTCGAAGAACTGAAGTTAGAGTCAGTAAAGATGGGGGTTTTTTAAGGTACATACAAGGAAATGGATTTGCATTAGACACAAGAAGGGAGATAGATAGGATTTGTTAGCAGGTGAGATCGTTAAGAGGTGGTTTTAAAAATCGTTTTATGGGCACCCATTTTTGGAATATGAAATTGGAATAATGAGTCTTTTGAGTCCATGTCTCGTTTGCAATAAGTTACTCGTAGCTTGCCGTCGTTTCGGTGGACTCAGAAATACAGACAGAAATACCTATACGATAAAATCATGAATGTAAATTTACAATAATACTCGTAAACGGATAAGAAATGAGTGAGCTTATTACACCACGAAAAAATCAAATTAATAAATTGTATCACTAGCGGATCGTCGTTTATAGGAAAAACGTAGGATCTTCGAATTTCTTAAGGAGTCTTAGGTTGGGAAGATTGGATTTTGAATAATCCTCTAGATTTGAAGTCAAGTTTTTAGATATTCTATCGTAACACAAGTGATTACGTAATATAACTATAGGTGTTGACAGCTTGATATCGGTCCTGGCTAAATCCTGATACTGGTTAACAAACAAACAAACGTCACCAGTTCTTTGGATGTCCGAACATTCCAAGCAGCTAATATCGACTCGGACAATTCTATTGATGTAGCCAAGATACAAATCCGGATATCCATAACAGCCCAAAGTCAGCGAACCATTGTGAGGAAATAGAACATCAAACGGCTGAAAGCAAGAGACCATCATAGTCTATTCTGATCAAATCTCTCTTAACCTATCGAGAAACCTATCGGAAGATGGTATAGTTTTTGCAAATGGCGTCGTACGTCAATCATATTTGACATTTGTGATCTAGACAGCTGCAGTATACAAACAGACAAGCAATGGAGCGCTATACTCTGCAAGAGCCTCGAATAGCTGTGTCGATTTCCTAATTGTGTCGCGCCAACTGGGCAAACATTCCGGCGCTTAGCTACTCGACTCGAACAGAGAGGAACAACAGTAAACCATGCGTGGCCGCCATCATACTGGTCATTCGGCCGGGAATATCGCGAAGAAACATCAACCATACGCAATTGGTCATCACCAGACGGACCCTACAGCGAATTTTAGTGAAAAACTTACACATGTTCCCGTACAAAGTGCATCAGTTAATGCCTCCTGACCGTCAGTCGCGTGTGAATTACTGTAAAGCCATCCTCAATCTCAACAACGAAGAAGACGATTTTGTGTGGAAGATCATCATGAGCGACGAGGCGCATTTCCACTTAAGCGGTTACGTCAATAAGCAAAATCTTCCTTTCTAGGGCACTGAAAATCCGCGTGCGATGAACGAAGAGCCATTATACCCACTCAATGCCACTGTGTGGTGCGGCATTCACGCGGGAGGAGTGATTGGGCCGTATTTTTTTGAGGACGCCATCGGCAATACGGTCATTGTTACTGGCGAACGCTACAGGGCCATGATAGATAAATGACTTCTTACTGGCAGAATTGGATGAGCGGGGCTTGGTGAACATGTGGTTTCAACAAGACGGTGCAACCGCACACACAGCACGAGCCACAATGGATATTGTGAAGGATGCGTTTCCTGGTAGCATAATCTCCCGTTTTGCCGATTTAGCATGGCCAGCAGTAAAGGTAGTAAAGATGTGGGTAATATAGTCTATCAGAGCAACGAAGTTCAAGAAATGTTACTATTTACTGGACGAACATACCAAAGCTGTAAAGCTTGAATATAAATCTGCAAGGATGAAGAAGTAAATCTCATAGTAAACCCACAGTCGGTACTCAAAATCTGGAAAGATTATATCTGCAGACTGTTAAAGGAGGTTAAAGACGATGTCAAGACAGCAATTTCCAAGTTTGAGTCTAGCAAAGTTGTTGGACCCCACCCAGAGCTGCCTAAAGCAGATAGTGATGATTGGATACGGAGAAAAGGATCAACCCATCTTTAAAATCTGAGTCGACCAAAGTATGGAAAGTATGTAAAGCTTATCACTGTTTATCCAGTCCTAAAAAAAGGAGATTACGGCAGATGAGGATACCCAGGATTTCCAAATCCAAATTTCAAAATAGTATATGGCAACGTCTACAGAGACGAAGTATACAGAGCTATGTTTAGCTCTGGCATCTCTGCCAAGTTCATTCGACTATAAAGGATTACGATGTAGAATGCCCTCTGCTCCGTCATGGTCGGTAAAAATAAAACCAAGACCTTCAATATCAAAGTATGTGATGCATTGTCATGTGACTTTTTCAACATCCTTATTGAAAGAATTGTGCGAAGCTCGCAAGTCCACTCCAAAGGCACCATTTTTCCAAAGTCTGTTCAGTTACTCCCATACGCAGATGACATTAAATATATGGGCAGAAGACAGCGAGTGGTCAATGAAGCGTTTGCGACTATTAAGGCAGAGCGATTTAACCCGTCAATGAAGGAAAAACAAAATATTTGCTGTCAAAAAAGAGGGGTGAGGCTCAAAAAACATTGACGCCAATGACAAAACGTCACGATGGGCAGCCACAACTCTGAGGGACTTTATCTACCTCTGCTCCGCTATCTACTCCGACAACGACACCAGCGCGGAGGGTTGGGCTTTTGACAAGGGAGCAGTAAAGATGCTGAGCAGCAAAATCCTGCTTTATGGCGCAGAAGTTTGCACACTGATCAAACCTGATGAAAATGTTATCGGGCACTTTGAGAGAAAAATTGTTCGGGTAAGTTTTGCTCCCGTTTGCATCAATGGAGGAGACATTTCAACAGCGAACTGTACGGGCTGTACAGCGATACTGATCACCCGGTTTATATGGTTAAATCACCTTGAACGCATGGGCATCAGCACCCCGGTCGGGGACGTTTTCAACTCCAATCTAGATGCACAATGCGGCAGAGGAAGACCTCATGTTAAGTGGGACATACAACTGGAAGGTGACCTCAGGCAACTTCGTGTGCGCAAATGGAGGCAGCTGACAAAAAATCGCACTACCTGAAGAATCAAGTTAGATGATGCCCTGTTCGGGAAGACGAATTTTGAAAAGGGACGACTTACATATAGGGGTCCCGTTTTCAGAATGCAGTGATCGTTGCCAAAAATTAAATCTAGCAGCACGAAGGAAGGAACTATCTAACATACGTAAGTGGATTGTGTACATCCTGCCTATAATTCCCAACAAAGCTTACTTACGCTGCTTTTCAAAATGGCGTACGGCAATTTTAGAAGATTGTCGTCTAATCAATTATGTAGCTGTTGTACGTTTTATAATGTCGCCCAAGGTGCATGTACCTTGACAACTACTGATAATACCGGTGCTTGAACCAGAATATCAGACTACAAATGTACGTAGAAAAGTGAGTGATGGCCAGCGATGAAATTAGCTTGATCGAGAGAACAAAATAATGGCTTATGTGTTTGGTGAGGTTCCAACAAGAACTGAATCGCTTTATTTTCGGGTTCTTCTTAAATACTAATCACAATAATTAATTTTGCCTGGTAAGCATACCGCACGAGCAATGGAAAATTGATACCCCGATTATTCGAGCGGATGTCTACCAGGCATATGCAGTGCTTACTCAACAAATAATCATCCACTCGTGCGGATATTTATAGTCAGCGTAATTAAAAAAACAATAAAACAAAGAACTATATAAAAAAATCTATTTTGCCCGTTTGCATTTTGTATGAAGCCAGCAGTGCAAAGGGCAATGAATTGTTGCTACCTAAACAGCTGTCTTCATCGTGTTTCAATTCAATTCAGATGGGGTAGGAGTAAGTCTTAGTAATAAGATCCAACAAATTTTAGCAACCCCGGTTTTGCAAGTCTAACAAAATTGAATCTTAAAATGGCGTTATCATTCCTCTAAATTCACATGACAGCCTCTAAACAGCCTCTGGAAATGTAATTTAATTTACTTGTCACTAATTTGATGGCCGTATTTTCCTAGAAGGACTAACTACATACATGAGCATGTTGCCATATTTTAAATATACAAGTATCAGTATGTGTGAGGAGGAGAAACAACTGCTATCCACATGGGCAGTAAATATTCTCTTCTCTATTGTAATTTTCCAATCATAATATTGCAGAAGAGAATTAGTCATAGCTTGACTACTGCGAGACAGCACAAAGTGAGTAGAAAGTCCTGAGATTAATCTTATTAATAATATTAGGCGGTTAGCACCTGCTTATTAGTTGGATAAATGTCCCATGTTCTTCGTGTAAACAGCCTTTTCTGCTTTTCGTATTGAACACTATTTTATTTATTTAGTATTTATTTAATGCTTACTTACTGCTTATTTATTGGAAAATTTAAAGCTAATCATCAAGGTTTCTTAATAATAGCAGAAATACATATATTTATAAAGTTGTCATTCTTTAACTTGAGGAGTTATTGTTGCACATCAATTGAATTTTTTAACAAAATTGTAAGATTGCAACACACTTATGCCAGGGCTTGATCCAATCCTCGAAACATTTTTTATATTCGGTTTTCGGTATGTCCATCCTCTCGGCTGTTGAAATGCGTTCCTGGTAGTGGACTCAAATCAGGTGAATTCGATGGCTGTTGGATGGTATTTGTTGCATTTTTCGTCAAAAAAATACGAATAATGATGGCACTGTGCGACGGTGCGTTGTTAAGGTGCAAAATCCACGAGTTTTCTGCCCACAATTCTGGTCTCTTTCGGCGAATTGCTTCACGCAAACGTCTCATAACGCCCAAATAATACTCTTTGTTTATTGTCTCATTTTCTGGCAAAAATTCATGATGCACTACACCGTTGTAATCCATGAAAACCGTGAGTATTGACTTCTTTTTTGACTGAAAACGACGTGTTTTTTTTGGTCTCGGCTCATTTGGTGAACGCCATTCACTTACCTGATGTCTGGATTGCGTGTCATACTCATAAACCCACGTTTCGTCTCCAGTAATGATCCTTTTGATAAATGTGAGATCGGATGATTTGATCTCTTTTGCGACGTCAACACGGTCTCTTTTTGCATGAAATTGAGGTCTTTTAGCACCAACTTTGCTGCTACACGACGGAAATCTAAATCATTAACCAAAATATCTCGGACGGATCCATAGGCAATGTTCAAGTCCTCCGCGATGGTTAATTTGCGGTTATTGACCAACATTTCTTTTACTCTAATGTTTTCGTCGGTTTTCGATGTCGATGGTCTGCCACTGCGTTCATCATCTTTGATTGACTCACTTTTGAACCGCTCGTGCCACTGGTAAACGATCGTTTTCTTTAGAGAATCGTTGTCGAAACAATTTTTCAACGTTTCCAACGTTCGCGCACCATTACGAGTAAATCCGTTTTTTACGCAAAATTTAATACAAGTTCGTTGTTGCAAATTTAAATCCTTTTCTAAAATTGTAAAAAAATCGCCAACACACACAGATATAGATGTACTCTTGGCTACGTAACTTTTTGCAAATGTCAAGCTATGACGTAGAGTAGTAGAGCATACAATTAATTAACGTATTTGGGGTCCATCAAAAATGCCTGCTTTTAACTTTTCATCACTTAATCCAGGAAATTTCTGAGAAATATACTGAAAACATTGTCCATTTTTGTACAGAGCTTTCATAAATTGCTTCATTCATTCATCGGGGAGTTAAAGGCTCATTTATCATATTGCTCTTACCAACGACCATAGCATCTCTCGCAGGCCAATTTTTTTGTATCCAGTGTCTTGATTTTACTCTACTGTCCCAGAGACAAATAAAACATGGATATTTTGTATAGCCACTTTGTTGACCTAACAAAAAATTAATCATCTCCAAATCGACACAGATCATCCATTTATGTTCGGCATATTTTATTTTCTGCAATAGAACTGAAATTACTTCATTTTCTTCTTTCATAGAAGTAGAGTGGGCAATTGGAATAGGAGCATGTTTATTGCCATTATGTAAAAGGACAGCCTTGACACTTCTTTTATTGCCCATGAAAGTCAGTAAGCCTCTCACATCACTGCAATATACAAAATTTTCACCAGAAGAAAAAAAATGCAATAAGTTTTGTTCTCTCGTGCGAGAGAAAGTAATTCGCACATCAGGGGCTAGGAAGTTTTTTTTCTTTTAAGTCTGTGATGAGAACATTAAGCTCGTTTTGTGAAAATGTTTTAGGTTTCGATGTTTCTACAGAGCATTCAAAGTCATCGCTTACTTGAGAAGCAGTAGATCCTTCAATTTCTTCCTCCTGACATTGTGGTAGCTGATGAAAAACTGTTATTGGAACGTCTTCTGTATGAGGAGTTGGTCTTATTGCTGAAAAAATATTAGGATATTTCCATTTGTGGCGATTGTTTTTGTTGATGTCCACTATACTTGTCATACAGAAGTAACAGTCGTTATGATGATATTTTTGTTCTCGCCAAATCATCGGTACTCCAAATTTCAAAGACTTACGTGCATCTTTCTCCCATTGTCGCAAATGTTCAGTGCACATTTTGCATACACTATGAGGCGCCCACGCTTTACCTTGATTTCAAATTTAAAAAAGTAAGCAAAATACAAGCGGATTACAGGATTTTTTATTAATTTTCGCTGATCTTTGAAAATATATTCTGCACAAATATATCTAAACTTATCAGGGTCGTTAACACAACGTTTTAACTTACTAGCCATTATGAAATATTTCGATTTATTTTATCAGTGTTATTGTGAAATCGAATTAGGCTTAACACAAGCTAAACAGCGAGGAAAGTGGCGATTCGATAAAGTCGAGGAGAACGTAGGAAATAAACTTATAACGTCTCTATAACAGTGCGCTTACAGAAGTTTGAAACTGCGAGGCGTCAGGGCTGATATGTAAGGAGATAAAGGATAACGGACCCAAGGAGTGTGAAGTAAATGCACACTGCAGCTTCAAACTTAGTTAGCTGTTTTAATTCAGTTGGTTTAATTTGAATCCATGGTGTCATTTTTATTTTCAATTTTAATGGTTTCATTGAAAAAGGGCGCGCAAGGCGATCTTTATATGGGCTGGTAGATAATAAACTAGAGGTGACTGGTTAAAAAAACTAATAGATATTATATGTATAAAACTTTTGTTATCTACCACAGATCCAAACAAAGCTGCACCAATTTTTTCAACAACATATGTTCTTTGAATATGTTCCTTCAATTTTTTTTGTTCCAGGGTAGCTGCGGTGGTGCACGGTCTCAATCTTAAAACAATTATCGGAGCAATGTATAAAATTATTTTTCCCACAACTAAGGCCAACATTTTTTACATTCATATTTTCTAGCCGAGTAAACCAAAGCCTCAGTTTTTCTTGGTTCGTCTGAAACTTTAGTAACACAATCGTATCCTGTATGAGACTGATAAGTAACGCCTATAACGCCTGCAAGGGAGTTGATGTACAATATAATGAAAACATTATATGACCTTGAACCGAGCCTTGTGGTACGCCATTTTTTAAGGAATAACAACCACTGTCCTTTCCGTTTACGAGTTGACTATCTGTTGTCGGCATTTCAAACAAGAATGGAACCATTTTTGCATTATTCCCCTGAGACCGGCATTGTATAATTTTTTTAAGCAACAAATCGTAGTCAACCATGTCGAGTGCCATAGTGTCTCTGTTATAAAGGGTGTTCAAAGTTGACGTATGATTTTAAATTGGCCACCACTTCTATTAGATTACACCGAAGTTTTTTCAGGTATGAAGTGTTTTTATAATTAAAACTTATTTTAAATATGGTGAAAGCTTTGCAGAAGTTGAAAGAAAATTTCGTTCAAAATACGGTAGAGAAAATGCTCCGTCAAACCGTGCTATTAAACTTATCGTTCATAACTTTAAAAAAAACTGGTTTGGTTCAAGATCAAAGAAGTATAGTCTATCATCGTAGAGGTCGTTTGAGTGGAAATAGTGCAGCTGTTAGCAGAAGTGTTGCTGAAGAGCCAAGGACGTCAATTCGTCGTCGTTCTCAGCAATTGAACCTCAAACCAAGAACTTTGTTTAACATTTTGCATAAAGATCTGCATGCAAAGGCTTACAAAACACAGTTACCACAAGAATTAAAGCCAATTGATCACGCATTGCATCGGGAATTCGTTAATTGGGCCATAGGGAAGCAACAACAAAATGACAATTTTTTCAAGTAAATTATCGTCACCGCTGAGGCTCATTTTGAACTTGGCAATAAACAAAACTGTCGCATTTGGGCTGAAGAAAATACTAGAGGATTGTTTGAAAGGCCAATGAAACCAAAAAAGTTACTGTATGGTGTGGATTTTAGTGGGGTGGCGTAATTGGACCTTTTTTTCGAGGATGAAAATGGCAAGGCAGTTACTGTGGATGGAGCTCGATATCAAGCGATAATTAGAAACTTTATGTGGAGTCAATTGGAAGATATTGATGTGCACAATATGTGGTTTCAATCGATCTTTTGAAAGAAAAGTTTAACAATCGCATAATTTCCCGAAGAACAGACGTAAATTGGCCACCAAGATCATGTGATTTAACACTACTGGATTTTTTTCTTATGGGGTTTCTTGAAGAGTAAAGTCTATGCCGATAATCCTCAAACTGTTCAACACCTCAAAGACAACATCATCGAGCAAATATAATTTATTGAACTATCACTAGTTTAAAGGTTGTCAGTCTGCCGAGCTAGCAAAAGAGGTCACCTGGACGGAATTCTTTTTCATTTTTAACCGGAACCAATGTACATTAATTTCCAATAAAAACAAATACAGATTTCACACAATTTATGTCTTTCATTCAAAATTTAAAGTGATATCTCAAATTTGAACACGCTTTAGTTAGTGCGTTCAAACAATTGACTACATACTTTGTTAATAGCAGCCTCTGTTGACATTTTCTTTCTAAATTCAAATTCTAAATTCAAAATAAAGAATGATTCTTATCTAAACATGACAGGATGCGTGATTGAACAAGTTACTCGAAGCATGGTAGCAAATAAATGGATCTGCAATTTGAAATGTTTTGTTTCTTGCCCTTTTTGAAAAGTGGAATAATTTCTGCACACTTTAAGTGGCGAGGAAAACAATCGCTTTGAATACTAAGATTAAATAAGTGACTTAATACGTCACCCACATACAAGCAGACTTTTTTTATTTACACCCTCGAAATACCATCACGTAGCTATCAACTACTTTCCACTCTTCTCTAACATTACCAACAGTTCGGTTCAAAGGAATTACAATAAAAATTATTACGCGTTTCATCTATATTTTTATGAACGCTCTTTTAAACGTGGGCTGTATGATAAGTACATGTGTTAGGCAAGAAAACGCATTAAAACAATTTTTTTTTTATTTATTTCTCAATAATTCTAACTTTTTAAAAATATGATTTGTCGAACTCCGCAGAATATGCCTCTGTTTCGGCGATGATTTCCTCGTTTGACGAGAATCGCTTTCCGCCAAGCCATTTTTTCATGTTTGGAAACAACAAGAAATCACATCTGGAGAATGGGGTGTTGGAGGCAGCAATTCGTAGCGTAATTCGATCAGTTTTACTGTGGCGAATGCGGACGAGTGAGCAGGTGCGTTGTCATGGTGAAAAAGGACTTCTTTTTTTTTGCCAAGTGGGGCCGTTTTTTTTATTAATTCAGCATCAGCATTGAATCGATGCAATAAATCAGCATAGTACTGCCCCGTGATTGTCCTTCCTTTCTCCAAATAATCGGTGAAGATGATGCCTTGCAAATCTCAAAAAACGGTGGCCACGACTTTTCCGGCCGATGGAACCGTTTTCGCCGTGTGAAATCCAGTGTTCTGACTGTTCTTTCATTTATGGCGTATAGTGATGGATCCATGTTTCGTCAACAGATTGCGCTTAAACATGTCCAAACAGTGATTCGAAGTTGTCATGCGATTTCGTTTTTGCTCCACTGTTAGCAAACGCGGCACCCATCTCGCCGATAGCTTTCTCATGCAAAATTTTTCATGTAGGATATTTTGTATGAATTGAATTGAGATGTGTACAATGTCAGCAATCTCTCTGACCTTCACCTGACGATCTGCTAACACGATGTCATGGATTTTATTAACCATATCCTTCGTAGTCACCTCAGTCGGACGGCCTGGGCGCTCTTCATCAAAAATGGATGTTCGGCCACGCTTGAATTCATTAAACCAATATCTGATGGTAGTCATCGAAGGTGCATGGTCCTTATAAACAGCATGCAACTTCACTTTGATTTCCTCACACATCTTGATGACTTTCAACAGCTGTCAAAACAAAATTACTCAATACATCTGCAGTGCTTCCCTGCTTGTCGTAAAAGGCGACTAAAATGAGGAATCAGTCATATACAGGCAACTATAACACCAAAAATGAGCCTGTGACACTTTAACACCTTTAAAACTTTCCCACAAGTTCGTATGCAATAAGTGGGTTCCCACGTCTGGCGACTACCGGTGGGATAAAAGCAAAGTCAACTAATTTCAATTGAGCATACGTGTGTCAAATCAATCTCGTACGAAAGTACAAAAAACTTAATGGAAATGATCGCAAGTTGTAGCACTACCACGTTGGGCACCACGCTTGCCACGCATTCGGGTGATCCCAGGGCAAGCAGAAATGCTTGTGTCAGAGCCCGACGGATTCGTAAACGATGAAATGTGGAATATTGTTAGCGCGTACGCCCCGCAAAACGGTTGCGATCAATCGGAAAAGGATAAATTTTAGTCAGATTTCGGTAATTTACTCAGAAATATACCCATCGAGGAGATGCTTTTCGTAGGCGGTGATTTATACGGCCACGTTGGAGAATCAAATGGAACCAGAAATTCTGCTGGTGAAGACATCCTTGCAGCATGTAAAGCCCACGGTCTCACTGTTTTAAATACGACGTTTATAAAACATCAACGACATCTTATCACCTATAGTAGCGGAGGCCACGAAACATAAATAGACTATCACCTTTGCAAAAGATCGATGAGAAACAGTGTCAAGGACTGCAAGGTAATCCTTGGAGAATCGCTAATTACCCAACACCGGTTGCTCATAACAGAATTAACAGAGCGGAACCACCGAAAACACGAGAGCCTGTTAGAAAGCATAAAATCCGATGGTATAACTTATCGAAAGAACGAGGCACAAGATTTATTGCACGCGCTAAAGAAGTACTTCTGAATACAAACGTTATCGCAGACTCACTTAGCCTTCACAAGAAATGTGGAACAGCATGCACGAAGCATGCATGACACACGCAAAGTCTCTTCTAGGAACGATAACAGGACATCATCACATCGAGAAAGAAACATGGTGGTGGAATGACGAAACCAAACGAGTTGTGACCGACAAGAAGCAAGCATTTCAACCGTGGACAAAATGTGATCGGAGCAACGATATCGAAAAGTCTCGCCTTGCACTTGAATATGAGCGACTTAAAAACGTTACAAAGAGAGTCCTGGCCTAAACCCGAGCGGCAGCAACGGAAAACCTTTACCAGGACTTGGAACAAATATCCTCACGATCGGCAGATAGAAGACAAGCTATTCAAGAAGTTCAAATGTCGTACAATAGTAAAGTGCCAAATATTTTTAAACTCGCTGTGCAAAGGCGAAAAAATGCGATGGAAATAACATCGCCAAAATACATGAAAGACTCCTACGGGCACTTACTAACAAACGAAAAGGACATCTGTGATAGGTGGCTTGAATACTGTAAGGACCTGCTTAACAAACAGTTTCCACGTGATCGCGTCCCTGCAGCTGATCCATTCGAAGAACAAGTTGCTGACTTTTTAACAGAAGAAATAAGTATAGCTATCGGAAAAATTAAATGCGGGAAAGCGGCGGGACCAGACAACATCCCATCAGAGTTTTGGTCGAAGATGGAATGTATCGGCAGTGAATGGCTGTCGAAACTCTTGAATAAAATAAAATGCGGACAAACTATGCCGAATCAATGGAGAAGTAGCTTTTTGGTTCCGTTATACACGATGAAAATCGTTGAAAGAGTTTTAAACGAACGTCTTCGCAAAATCATAAAGCTCGACGATAGCCAGTGTGGATTCGTGGAAGGAAGATCGACGGTGGACGCAATCCAAAGCTTGCGAATATTAATGGAAAAACATCGGGATTCGTCAAAAGATCTGCACATGGCATTTATTGATCTAGAAAAGGCATTCGATCGTGAGCCTAGAGATCTCATATGGACCGCGTTGAGGTCTCAAAAGGTACCGGAAACGTATATACGAATGATACAAGACATGTATGGAAACGTCAAAACTGCTGTTAAATGTACCGCCGGACTTACGAGAGAATTTCCGGTAAATGTCGGAGTGCATCAAGGAAGCGTTATTAGCCCTTTCCTCTTTAACGTGGTACTAGGCTATCTTTTGAAAGATTGCATGCACGAAGCAAATGTAACATCGATTCTCTTCGCCGACGACGCAGTTATTCTAAGCGATAATGTCGTAGATTTACAAAACGTCCTAAGTAAATGGAAAGACGCGCTAGAGAAAAACGGGTTTAAAATAAGTCCCTCAAAGACGGAACATTTGACCTGCCCATTTTCGGATCCACTGCGACCTATTCCAGATATAATGTTGGACGGAATAGTTCTTCCGAAAACCACTAGGTTCAAGTATTTAGGATCAATCGTTAACGTAGAAGCGAAATGTGACGACGACGTAAGGCACAGAGTAAGTGTGGGGTGGATGAAATGGCGAGAAAATTCGGGAATCTTCTGTGACCGAAAATTTCCACCTAAATTGAAGGGAAAACTTTACACCACGATGGTTCGACCAGCTCTTACATATGGTTCGCAGTGATGGACAATATACGAAGCGTTTAAAAATAAAATGACGGCAGCAGAGATGAAAATGTTAAGGATGTCTAACGCGACTGCATTAGATCTACGCACATTAGAGGAAGTCTACACATAAAGAATTCGATAATCGAACAACTTGAGTCGGATACAATTAGCTGGTATTGCCACGTTCAAAGAAGATCTCCGGAAAATCCCGTTAAGAAGGCAATATCAACTACGGTCGCTCCTACTAAAAGAAAACTAGGTAGGAAAAAGAATTCCTGGATTGCTCAGATGGCAAATGCACAACAACGCCTGGGGCTAACAGCCGAAGCGATACAGGACCGAGCAGTATGCAGACGAGTTCTGCGATCTGCGACATTAGCCAACCCCATAAGCGGAGCAGTAGCGATGCAGTAAAAATGGGAAACTCGTTATGCATGCATAAGTTCGTGTAGCGAGGAAAGGGCTAGTAAAAGGAAAAGAAGACATCTGTCTAAAATTTTGACAGTCATCGTTGTAAAAATGGCGCTATATGATGGCATACACATTTTGCATCAGTGGTGCCATCAGTCGGTAAACACGGGAACTTAACATACAGCCCTCGTATATGTAGATCGCATAATATTTTTGAAGCTTAGTGTTAAATGTATATTTTTTGCATTTCATTGCAATTTTATTTTTTCTTTTACTCTGCTGCGAACGATTAAATGCCATTCACGGCTTTAAGTACTTTTTTCTGCTCGACTTGGTCAGTGACAAGTGGTATACTTTTTAATGTGTTTATTTACGATTTCAAGAAACATACTAAAACCAATTGATGTATCATTTTCTGAATAAATTGGCTCCAAGTTCATATTTTAGGTACCTATTCATTCAATCCGTGAAATACTTCTTTTTAGCAGCATTTTAATGCAATTAGAGTATTGTACCAATGATTTGTTAGTTTTATATCGCCAGCAGCTCCATTAAACATGCGCTTATTGTTCGTATGCGAACACACCTTAAACCTTTGATATAGAATTCGTAATGAAATAGTTACCATTATATTTAGGAATTTGTTTAGATCAATATTCATTAAAGTGAAAAATCATGTACACTGTAAAAAAAACAGAAATAAAAAATCAGTTTGTCGTTATTACGTTTCTAGGAAAGGTCATCTTCAACTACCGTCCAATAGCGATTTATTTATTCATAGCACGATTGCATTTAGTAATTTGCTTTAATTTAGTGTCAGAACAATGTGTGATATCTCACGCTTAACGTCCGTTATTCACTGTTGCGAAACGAGCAGGGCAATTACCGTAAAAGCAGTGCCGTCTATATCTATATTTTTCTGCGTTACTGCATGCTTTTCGTTATTGGTGTCTTAAGAAAACCCAACAATAAATGCGTCATGCGTTAATGCATTACTATTACTGTGGCTCTCCTCGTTAATCACTCTTTACAATGTATCTCATGTTATACTATATTTCAAATCGTCAAACTCTTAACTCAACCGTAGAAATTCGTTTTTAAAAAATTAGAATAATATGCAAATAATTATTCAATGATTGGTTAAGTTATTTTTGTTCCTTATTGATGTTTAGGCGTAATATATGCAATCTATTGGTTGTAAAGTTGTCAACACTTCTAAAAATAAATGTCGCTGTTTTCCAAAAAATAACAATTTATTGAAAGACTTGAAAACACACTTTTTCCAATCATACTACCTATTGTATTGTAATAAAAATATCGTGTAACTTATAATCGATAAGCAGGTCATGTGTATTCATAGTTTATAATCGAATGATGTGACATATTTATTTTATTTTAACAACATTAACGACTTTCTATATTTAAACATGAGGATAGGAATAAATCACTCTTTATTGTTGAGTTATCTAGTCACATACTCGTATGTGTATACTTGTACAACCAGAACGTGACTAACACTTTTGATAAATGTAATCTGTTTCATTCGATTTTAATCCAGCTTCATTATTAAAAAGCGTTTAACAGCAATAAGGATTTTCAAACAGTGATTGTACTATATATGTATGTACTCGTATGTATAACTGTCTTATCTTTGAAAATAATCGTACATTTGTAAGAATTCATTGAGCATATGATAATAATTAGTAAGCCTGGATTATATATTACACTACAAAAGTAAGAGGGGCACCACCTATTCTGGTGATGAGTAATAATAAGTGAATGTACCAGCAAGAACGCCTAGATGTGGACACCTTGGAAAGCAGTCACTTGGTAAACTCATAAAGCAGTCACTGAGTACAATTAAACGTGGAAGCGTCACAGAGTCTTACGAGTATTAATGTTTGATTAACAAATTTCAAGTTATGTATTGAAATAAATATAAATATAAACATAAATATTTCACGGATAGTTCCATTAATCTAATATTATAATATGCTGATGTTAGGGCTACCAGATAAAATTTGTTCAATTTCGGGACAACTGGATAAAAAAAATCGGGACAAATCGGGACAATTCATGATGAACAAAAATAAATAAAACAATTAAAAAACACATGTGATTTTATTAACAAAAATTAATATGTACATATATATAACTAAAAACAATAATAAGACTGAATGTTTCAGTTAACCTGAGTAAGACGATACTTTGTTTATAGGTAAGTTTTCAGAAACAAAAATGGATTTTAAAGATTCCGCAATGGACACTGAAGTTTCAGATGTAAGAGAGTAAAACTTTAGTAGTTTTACACATATTCCATTTTTTTGGAATGAAATACCTTATCACAAATGGAAATGTTTTTATGTTTCCCCTATTTGAAGCATCAGTAGCTATATTAAATACAATACCATTCAATTCTTCTTAAACTTTTCTCTTTAAAGCGGGGGCAATGACATTGACGACAATTTTTGTGCATTTTGTTCTGGAACATGTAAATGTTTTGGCAATCTGCGAGTCTGGAAAGAAATCTTTAAAAAGTTGAGAAGGACATGACACCGAGTTATATGACTGCGAATGCTTAACCGTATGGAAAGCAAATGTCGCCTCGGAGATAGATTGAGATGTCTTCTCCTTGCTTATTGTGAAGCGCGATTGTATGGTGGAGTTGGAAGCTTTTTCTTCGACGCGAGATATACGAGGGCGGGTCAATACGTCCGTGACTTTTTGAATTTCTGACCTCTTTACTGAAACAGCAACACTGCTCCTGTCAACAGGCATCTGTCAGTTGACTCCTGTCAAAATTTAAACTTGCTGCGTCAGTTAGTTTGTGTTTGACAGCTATTTTTATCAGACTACTCACTAATTTGAGGAGAAAATGGAAAAAAGTGAATTTCGTGTGCTTAGTAAGCATTATTTCTTGCGAAAAAAAAACATTACCGAGACCAAGGCTAAGCTTGATAAATACTATGGGGACTCTGCACCATCGATTTCAATGGTAACAAAGTGGTTTACTGAATTTCGTTGTGGCCGTACAAGCACTGAAGATGCCGAACGTCCTGGACGCCCAGTTGAGGTCTCTACACCCGAAACAATCGAAAAAATTCACGATATGGTGTTGGCCGACCGAAGATTGAAAGTGCGAGAGATTGTGGAAGCCGTAGGGATCTCGCATGGCTCAGTGGTTTCAATTTTGAATGATCACTTGGGCATGAGAAAGCTTTCCGCAAGATGGGTGCCGCGTTTGCTCACAGTCGACCACAAACGCAATCGTGTAACAACTTCACAGGAAGGTTTGGCGTTGTTTAATCGCAATATGGAGGAGTTTTTGCGCCGTTTTGTAACCGTGGACGAAACATGGATCCATCACAACACACTAGAGAACAAACAACAGTCAAAACAGTGGGTTTCTAAGAGTGAATCGGCGCCAAAGAAGGCCAAGGTGGGTTTGTCAGCCAATAAAGTTATGGCGACTGTTTTGACTACCTTCAAAAGGGAAGAACAATCAATGGGGAATATTATGCCAACTTATTGGACCGATTCAATGACGATTTGAAAAAAAACCGATCTCATTTGGCCAAGAAAAAAGTTCTTTTCCACCAAGACAATGCAAGGGTGCACACATGTGCAGTTGCCATGGCAAAAATCCATGAATTGGGCTATGAATTGCTCCCTCATCCACCCTATTCTCCAGATTTGGCTCCGAGCGACTACTTCTTGTTCCCAAACCTGAAGAAATGGCTTGGTGGAAAAAGATTTGACTCCAATGATGATGTCATCTCGCAAACAAAGGCCTATTTTGAGGACCTCGACAAATCATTTTTTTTGGAAGGGATAAAAAAATTGGAGAAGCGTTGGACAAAGTGTATAGAGCTCAAGGGAGACTACGTTGAAAAATAAAATTATTTTTTTATCAAAAAATCTGTGTTTTATTCCAAAAGTCACGGACTTATTGACCCGCCCTCGTATGTTTAGCTCTCTTCATGTGAGTTTTTATGTCTCCAACTCCAGAATGAGATATAGAAAACTCCGCTGGGCATAATCTGCACATAGCTTTGTGTACGTTGCTGGCACTTCTCAGCCATGGATAGATTTTTTTACACGTTTTATTATAGGAAACTAATCTTTTTGCGTAGCTTTGTGGACGATTTATGTTTCTTGAATCAGAAGAAGCCATTTCTGTAGAAAATAAATATAACAATGAAATATATCAATGAATATTTTGTCAACCACTTACTCTTAAAACAATTTTATTAACTCCAACCGGTACACAGAAACAGAAACACAATGTTTAAAATTTGAAAGTAATTTCATACATTGTGACATTTACTATGAAATGTCATTGTGACATGTGGATGAATGCATTCAAGGCTACATTCGAAATATTTACGATCGTTTAGGCGGAAACAAAATGTTTTTTCTTGTTTTCGAAAATTTTAGTTCGAAGTAAAATGAAAAAAAAGTCGGGACATTTTGTATATCGGGACACATATCGGGACAGGGTTGAAATGTCGGGACTGTCCCGCCGAAATCGGGACGTCTGGCAGCCCTAGCTGATGTGCATAAATTATGAATGTAAACTTGCAGGATTACGGCGACGTGGTATGTATTGTATGTACACGCTTCGCCAAATGTATTAGGCACCCTTTTAATTGTTCTTTAATGGGAAGACCTTTCGTGGAATTATTAATTATGAATTTTATGACTTAGTGCATCATAAAATTCATCATAAGATGGGTCAACAATGCACTTTTATGATGCAACCGCAATCTTAAACATTTTTTCTGGCTCGAAATCGATAGACACGTGGTGAGTTTGCTTTCTACTACATACTCATAATAGTGCAGTTTACCAAATTCACCAGGATACTGGTTCGCATGAAAATCGCAAAAAATCCGGGAGAAAACAGATTACCACACGGCTGGGGGACCGAAATTTAATACGAAATTCGCTTAAAATTCGGAAGACAACCTTAAAACTTAGAGGATGCAAGGCGATAATGATGTCATGGCTCTTAGAAAAAAATAGGAATTCACGCTAGGCATGGGAAGAAAACACGTGCATTTTACTGACCAAGATTGGTCCAATATACTGTGGTCACACGAATATAACTTCGAGGTACATATCATTTATTGATCACTTTTAATTTAGAAATAAACAAATTTGAGTAATTTTGATGCATCTACTCTAGGTAATTTTATAATTTTTTAAAAGACTGTTTTTTCACAAATTTTCATATATGAATTTGGCACCACTGCACAGTGGTTCAGCCGTAGGTCATAGGGCCGTAATACCGATGTTGCAAATATGATGTTATTTTACCATTAGAGGAAACATAAAAAACACTTCTATTCACAGGTATAAAAAACATTGCAATTACAAACACGGTTAACTTTCTGCACCGGAAGTGGTAACATCTGATTAGTGGTCATTAGTTTATTTGTTCACATAAATTGGTGTTGTTTTTAAAGTGTGGTTTTTCCGAGAAATTTATTGTTTGTGATATAATTGTGCAATGGATATCCAAATTGAAGGTATGTACGATATTTTTAAAGTAATTATGTTTTCCTTAACAATGCGACTATTCATAACTTCTCGTAGCTCCGTCTAAACACACCTTCCACGTTTTTTGTTTTTAACCATTTTCCATATTCAACTAAGCTTTTACTTATGAAGGCACGAATCGCCATAAATGAGTCATATATCAATATAATCTATTTTCCTAGTTTTAATAACCGCAAAGTCTAGGTGCTCTGAGGGTTGTTACAGGTCATGGAGGAGACTAGGTCCAGTACTAGAAAAAAAATTTTTCTTTTAATTTGTTGTGTTTTTCTTTTGCAGGTACAACCATTACGTGTTCTTTTACCCGAATGCTTGTTTTAAATACGTGGATAGCTTCAAAAAATAAAGAAAATGAAGTAGAAAGGTTTCGGGAAGTGTTTGGATCCCTTCCGAATTCTTTACCGGATGCTGAAAATATCCAGACTGATTGATTGAGAAATCTCCTTTTGAATCTCTGTAAACGATTTGCCGCATATTGGAAGCAATTTAGGTGATCAAAAGCTAAGCTAGTGCCCAAATACGAAAGCTGGTTAAATGAGACCGAAGTTTGCATATTTAAAGTATCTCATGGAGAAGTATGTGGAAACTATAACGACGAGCAAAAGGAATCTCTTCAATCTACAAGCGGAACGCGATACAGGAAGGAGTTTGGAGACTGCAGCAAGAGGTCCAAACGTCGCAGATTAGCAGTTTTATCACAGATGGACGATTCCGCTGTAACTACTTTACTTAGTAGTTCAAATCAATCAGAAATTCTTTGGAATTTAGCACGGATGAAGTTGTTTCATTTATTAATGAAGCTAATCTTACTAAAAACCAATATTTATTATTAAGAGAAGTGATTCATTCTAAAATACCAAATGTTTTTCCGTCCTATCATAAAGTGCTGGAAGCCAATAAACGTTGCTATCCAACTGATATTCGCGTGACAGAATCTTCTGCTGAAATCAATTTGCAATCATTGTTAGACCATACATCAAGTCGCATTGTTGAATCTCAAAAAGCTGTGTTTGAAAGTCTTCACGAACCTAACGATGACTTAGTTTTAATTGGTAAATGGGGTTTTGATGGCAGCACAGGCCATAGTGAATATTAGCAGAAATTTTCAGATTCAACTATCGAAGATTCGAGTTTATTTGTCACATCTTATGTACCTCTTCAACTTGTTTATAAACCAAATACCTGTGATGAATCAGTCATTTGGAAAAACCCACGCCCTTCCTCTACTAGGTGGTGCAGACCAATTCGTTTTCAATTTACAAAAGAAACAAAGGAAGTCACCTTGCAAGAAGAAGTTTATTTCAAAAGCCAAATTAACCAGTTAGTCCCTACTTCAGTGCTTATTAATGGCCACAAAATTAAAGTCACCCATTCCTTACAATTGACGATGGTAGATGGTAAAGTTTGTTCTGCACTTAGCGACTTATCTACAAGTAGGTGTTACATTTGTGGTGCAACACCAAAACAGATGAACGATTTAAATAACATGTATGCTTAAAAGCGATCCCTGATACTAGTAAATTTGAGTTTGGCTTATCTCCTCTGCATTCGTACGTTAGATTTTTCGAATATTTTATTCACGCGTTCTGCAGAAGATATAGCTAATCTTGCTCAGAGAAAAGAGCTAGTTCAACGGCAGTTTAGAGAAAAATTAGGTTTAATTCTAGGCAAACCTTGAAGTGGAGGAGGTGGCACATCCAATGATGGAAACACAGTACGTACATTTTTCCATAACTCTGATATTTCATCAGAAATAACAGGTATTAGAAAAGATCTTATTGACAGATGTAGTCACCTTCTGCACAGCCTTTTTTCTTGTTATAAAATAAATTCAGAAAAATTTAAGAATTATGCTTTTGATACTGCTAAGATGCTTGTGGAGGAATACCCTTGGTATAACTTACCTTCATCAATACATAAAGTATTAATTCACGGAGCAAAAGTGATCGATAGTTCTATTGGTGAATTATCTGAGGAGGCCGCTGAGTCTTGTAATAAATTAGCCAAACTATTCAGACGCGATAATACTAGGAAATATTCCCGAGATGTTACTAACATGGATCACTTGCGCAGGCTTCTTCTTAATTCAGATCCACTTATTTGTAGTTTAAGAAAGTTGCAGTATAAAAAGAAAGCGTTAGTAAAAGAAGTGTTGGATTTATTAAGCTTTTGAGCTTTATTGTAACTTTATTATATTATATTACTTGACATTTTTAATACTATGTAATTAGCACTTGTTTCATGTAAAATACTACGTTTTGATAAGATAAACAAAACTAATTTTATTGTTATTATAACCCAATCTTTTTGTGAGATTTTTATATATGATGAATATTTTATGCATGAATATACTCTGATAAAAAAATAGCTTTTTTGTCTTTTTCTAACCCTCTAGTAATCATAACAACCATTTTCCAGGCCAAAATGATATGATTTCATTGTAAATCTGCCCAAAAAACCCTATGACCGCCCTTATTTGGAATCTGAACCACTGTGCACTGGTGTGACTTTTGTGAGACGAAGAGTTGGAGAAGCGTGCAATCCAGAATGTGTGGTACCTACTGTTAAACACGAAGGAGGCAGTCAACTAATCTGCACTGCATGGGAGCCGCCGATGTGGATGAAATGAATATCTGTGACTGTCTCGACTCCCGCAAGTGTTGAATGTTGGAAAATGTGTTACAATCATCGTTTCCCAAAATTTTCGGTGATACCAATACGGAAAACGTCAAATTACAATGCATCCTGTTACAAAGTGGTTTGAAGACAACAACATAAACTTGCTCGAGTTGTCTGCACAGTCTACGGATCTGAACCCTATAGAACATAGAAAATTATATTATTCTGGCCACGCAATCGTCGACAAACGACGTTTCTGCATGGCAGAGCAGCGTCGCTTAGCTTGCAATTTTGTTCTATTATTTTAGTGTAATGCTGAGCGTCTGTTGCTGTCATAAAGGTCAAAGGCGGTCCAACCAAATATCAATTATGTTTAATAAAACTATTTATTTATCATATCTGCTTACTTTGACTTCATTCAAAATTTTGCTTTTAAAAGATATTAAGAATTTCATAAGGTGTCTAATACATTTGGCCAAGACTGTATATACAGAGCACCATATTTGGTTTAATTCCCAAGCACAGAGCGCTTAGCACAACATTGAGTGCCTGAACGAACAACCCACAAATATGATGCAAAATGTTTATAGAATAAAGCAACAAATGAAGCATTACATATTAGGACTGTTCGCGTACTGTCCAAAACCACGAAAATCTACGAAAAACAGTCCAAAATCCGTTCGCGAAATGAGAGAGCAATTCATTTCCCCTCTTTTGCCAATTTTAGTCCAAGAAACTGTCATTCGGTTTGTTTTTACATATTTCGAAATGGAAAAAAAATTTACTTTGTTTTGCCAAAAAAATAAGTGAGATTTGAATAAAGGACTACTTAAGTCGTGATTAAAGTTTCAAATGGGAAATCGTTTTTAGAAAGTGTTTACAGACAAAATATATTGAAAACCAATACAGCTTCTAGCATCTAAAAATGGCATTTCGCTCAGTTGGAAATAAGAAGTTCTCGAGTGAACATCAGTGCCAGAACGTTAAATATTCTTTTTTTATAAAATAAAGCGGTACGTGTGAGAATTTTAGGATTCGTTACAAGTAACGCTATTTTTTTTTCTATGAATTATTTACCATGCTGTCGGCAGTTCAAATTTGAACTCTCTTCCTTTACGAATTTAAGATGGGACATAATGCGTCATTGGCAATGAAAAACATTAATGACGCATTTGAGGATGTAGCGGTAAACGAACGCAATATACGAGTTTGGAAAGTTCCGTTCGGGAGATTTCAGCCTCGAAAATGAAATCCCTTGGGCAGCCGGAAACGTTAGTTGACGACGATGTTTTAAGAGCAACGGTGGATGCGGACCCAACGAAATCGGTGCGGGAGATTGCACAAAGCATGGGAGAATCCTCAATGACAAGTCGACACTTTTCTCTCATAGGAAAGGTAAAGAAACTCGATAAGTGGGTAGCCCATGAACTGAACGAATCCCAAAAACTACGGCGCCTGGAAATCTGCGCATCCTTATATTAAGAAACCAAACTGAACCGTTGTTGCACCGGATAGTGACCTGTAATGAAAAGTGGATACTGTACGATAATCGTAAAAGATCTGGGCAGTAGTTGGATGCAGATGAAAAACCAAAACAAACCCTAAGCCCGATTTTCACCCAAAAAAGGGTAGGGTGACAATTTGGTGGACATCGAAAGGACCAATCCACTTTTCATTTCTTCAACCAGGAGAAACGATAAACGCTATCAAATATTGTAAGGAAATCGACATATTGCATTCCATATTCAATAGGCACGGTCCAATTCTTTTACATGACAATGCTAAACACCATACCTCACAAGTAACGACGCAAAAACTGTTGCAGTTGGGATTTATAATTCTTCCGCATCCACCGTACTCTCCTGATATTTCACCAACGGATTACCATCTTTTCCGCAATCTGGATTCAATTTGCCGACAGAAGATCTTCCAAAACCGAGCAGAGGTCATAAAAGCCAGGTCCAAAAATCGAGGTCATCAATACTCTGCTGCAGCGTGATTTCGATCATATTAAGGCGTATTGCGACGATTGGAAATTTGAAATACGACAAGTATTTGTATTTTGACAAACATATAGATGCTTGCCTTGCTGGGGCCAAGAAGGCCTTAGCTCTGAGAAGAAGACTATTTCACAGCAGTCAACTTATCTTCAGGGTTAAGGTCATATGCTATGTGGCCCTAATCAGGCCAGTTATCGCGTATGGTTGTCTTGTGTGGTTCAATGTAGCGCCGTATCAGATGGAAAGGATTCGGGTGTTGGAAAGGCAGTGTCTTAGGACTTGTATCGGCTTGTACAGAACACCAGAATCAGAGTACAAAAAATATTATTGTATGCCAACAAAGTCCTTTACGATGGGGCAAATCTGAATAGGATTGCCAATTTCCTGATTGAGGTGATTCGAAGACAAGTTGCGAAGGCAATGACCAACGTTAATAGCCTGATCTTTGGGGCTTATTTCCCCAATGAAATGTACCACGAGAGCTCGCATCTATCGGTCTTTATCCCGCCAGAGGCATGTCTCCATATTGATGCTAAAGGATTAGTACAAAGCAAGGATGGTATCCCGGTAATATACTACCGCCACCGTGGAGCGATTGACAAGCGGCTCATCTACGACGGGTATGTTGCCAACGTTCAGGAGCTCCTTCGTTTTAGTCCCGTGATTGCGGACAGGGATCGGATCGATGCCGAAAAACAATACACCGAATTCTGGTGGCTTCTAGAAGGGGACAGGGTTGACTCGCTCTCCTAGGTCGGTTCGTTACTAAAGTAACATACTCCTGCTAGTTGTAAGTTAAATTAAGGATATTTAGGGTGGTCTCGTGGAAAGACCGCGTTCGTTAACATGAGGCGGCGCCCCTGAGAAGTGACCGATACTTTATGACATTGGTTAAATCTCGGTGTTACTTGTGCACTATGCCGAAATATCAATTGGGATGGTGACCACCAGATGCGAGAGGCTACGTGTGCTCACCATCCCGATTATAGTTAGGTTAAGTTATGTAGCTTAGGTAGGTTATGTAGAATAGGGCCATAGTTTGGAATTGTTAAGTTTAGAGTGCTCGTGCTCATTGTCAAATTAGATTTAAGCATTTTTGTCTAGAATTTAAGTAATAGCGAAAGAAACAATAAAAATTAATTTAAAAGTATAAAAAAGACAGATGTATTTAGTCCAAAAAGTACGCAAACAGACCTATTGTAATACATACGAGTATAAAAACGTTGACAACCCAGGAAACTTGGTGGTGAATACAGAGCCAGAAGGAGGAAAAAAAATTACTGCGCTAAAAGTAAAAGAATATCGCAGGTCAAGGATAGGGAAATGTCCAGAAGGAAGCCTAAAGTGAAAACACGCACCAGATTTCGGCAAATAGACTAAGTCTCGGGTAGTTTTTTTACAATTTCGTACAGAACAAGATATTGCGCTCCCGATATAAATATAAAATCTAATATAATTAATACGGAAAAGGTTCCGTCGAACGACGTCTAGAATGCTATAGCTGTTTACAATCATGTAGTAGAGCGACATCGAAAATGCATCGTGGGAAAAGATGCGACTTTTCGGATCTTGAGTGGTATCACCCGTGATTTTGTGTACCGTACTGTAAAGCTGCCCGAAAATACAGGAGTGCAAGAATGCCAAAGATGGAGCCGTTCGCTCACTGAAAGGTCATCGAAGTCTTGCAATCTTGAATCAAATAAAAATCGTTGCAAAAAAATATTGTCGCGTGGAATGGAAATTTAGAAAAAAAAAACATTTTTCGCATTGTCAGAGATAATTTGACACTCAGCGAATACAAAATACCCAAAATCTTCGTTATTTTTGGGGGAAAGAAGTCAAAATTTCGACGACAGTTTATGAAACCACTACTTTGGATAACCTTGTGAAGCTCTGCTCGATCAAACAATGTTCATTAACAAGATGTGGGTAGTCTAATTGGATTCTGGTCTAGTTCGCAAAATGGATACTATTAAGTTGGGAAAAATTAAAAAAAAATTAACACGTTAACTGCTCCTTAAACACAAATGGTCATTTTAAATAATGTGTTCTACGTTGTAAAGTAAAGTAAAGAATACACGAGACGAAGGCCTTTGAAACGAAGAAAGTGGACCTCGAGACAAGTGGAAGCAGTGTATCCGCTAACGTGAAAAATGGAAGACGACGCCAATTCTGGCATCAACCCTCGAAGGGTTGCTGAGCTAAATAAGTCAGGTCCAGGATAATTAATGAGGTCATATATGTCCCATCTGAAGGGCAGATAATTTACAATTAAAAAGGAAGTGGTAATAATTCATAAAGAACCTTCGAAGAAGGGATAACCACAATGACACAGTAAATTGTTTTGTTTCTGACATCACATTATCCAGCAGTGTGTATTCATAAATATGTAATAACATTCATAGCACAAATAATTTTATGGAACTTCTGCATTTTATCTGAGAAATGTTAAAACTCTATTAAGTTCACTTCGATATCTATTAATTTTTAAGTATAATCCCTGAATTTCATGTCACAATAAACACAAAAAACAAAACAAAAAACACCTGAGATCGAATTGCATTTATTGTAGATGAAATACAAACAAAAACTTTTTTATCTTCGTTCGGTAAGTCTATAACAACTCTAATAACTTCCTTTCCTTGTGATTTCATTCGCAATAAAAGCTGTAAGTGAAACTTGATAGAAAAATAAAATCTTCGCATTACGTCGACACCCTCAATTGCATTTCACACCCAAATAATAAGCATCTCCACGTAGGTCTTCGGAAAACAATTTAAATCTTTGAAAAAGGAAATCAAATAACAAAGTTAGACAGTAGACCCCTTAAATAAATACAGAACGAGCCATTTACCAATATCATTTTTCATCTCATGGAACTTGGCTTTAGTTTACTGGGAAAGAGCACATTTTGGTTTGGAGAAATGTTGAAATCTTTACATTTTTTTTTAAAGTTAGAGTTTGGTTAAAGTGAATAGGAAAAGCTTGAGAAAGAACAACCAAAACTGTCTATTTGAAAGGTGTTGCTTGAACTAATGTGATCTTGGTTTCGTACTTGATCGAAGTTATCGTACTTGCACCATTAATGGCTTTTACAAGGTGGCACAAAATGAATTACCCTATCGGAAGACGGATAATTTTTGCAAATGGCGTCGTACGTCAATCATATTTGACATTTGTGAATTAGACAGCAGCAGTATACAAACAGACAAGCAATAGAGCGCTATACTCTATACGCAAGAGTGTGGAATAATTTATTGTGTCGATGTTTTTGACCAATAATCGGTCGGTGGTGTTAGCGCAGTGTGAATCGCGACGTCGATTTCCTAATCGTGTCGCTCCAACAGGGCAAACATACCGGCGCTTAGCTACTCGACTCGAACAGAGTGGAGCCCCCATGCAGGGCGTGACCGCCACCGGACTGGTCGTTCGGCCGAGAATATCGCGGATGTGGCTTACTTACACATGTTCCCGTACAAAGTGCAAACAATGCATCAGTTAATGCCTCCTGACCGTCTGTCGCGTGTGAATTACTGTAAAGCCATCTTCAATCTCAACAACGAAGAGGACGATTTTGTGTCGAAAATCGATAAGGCGCATTTCCACTTAAGCGGTTACGTCAGTAATCAAAATAGCCACTGTGTGGTGCGGCGTTCACGCGGGAGGAGTGATTGGGCCGTATTTTTTTGAGGACGCCATCGGCAATACGGTCACTGTTACTGGCGAACGCTACAGGGCCATGATAAACGACTTCTTACTACCGGAATTGGATGAGCGGAGCTTCGTGAACATGTGGTTTCAACAAGCCGGTGCAACCGCACACACAGCACGGATGGATATTGTGAAGGAAGGTTTAATTGTCGAGTAATCTCCTGTTTTGGCATGGCCAGCAAGATCGCCGATTTAACCATCCCAGACTTCTTTCTTTGGGGCTACTTGAAGTCGCGAGTTTATGTCAACATGCCTCAGACAATCGCAGCCCTTAAGGAGAATATTCGACAGGAATGCGAACAGTTATCACCGGAAATCTTGCGGAAAGTCATGGAAAATGCAAAAAAAAAAACACCTAACAGAAACAATTGTAAAGATTTCCATCACTAAAAATAATTGTACTAAATACAAAAGTAAAAGTAATGATTAATTTTGCGCCACCTTTCATAAACTGCTACATTTATACAATATAATATGACACGCTTTGGCGATTCGATAATTTTACAGGAAAAGATACAAACAAAAGTGGCCATCAGAAAATATCCTTTCCCTTGCTGACATGTCACGATAAATTCATATGACATTAATTAGCACTACAATCGGCTGTCTATTAACATATCGTCTCTTAAAAGCAAATGCGTGCGACTTAGTCAAGCGCTTCAATTTTTTGTTTTCTTTTTTTTTTTACCTACGCAACAACCCTCAGTATAAACAAGAAGGAAATAGACAATTTTAAAACGCAATTACTTTTTGATTACACAAAATTGTTGCGTACTACGAGTAGGGTACCTTTCAAGAAAAGTACAACAAAACGCAGAGGCAAAACAACTAAACAGTGGAGGGTTTCTTTACAACCCCTCAACGGAAGAAGCGTACGAAAATTCGCAATTACCTAGGTGGAAAAAAATAGTACTGCGCCGAGCATACGGATGGTCGCCCATTCGTTTTAGATGGGTGTTTCAAACTTTTTTTTTCTCAAAATAATTTGATGTCGATGAAGAAAAAGAACAAACATACCACCAAAGACTTAAGATTGCATCCCTTCCGAAAAAGGAAAAAAGGAAAAAAGAAAAACACAGTACCCGGTGCCGGATTATATCCAACCCTTCTACAGCAATTGCACCAGACCGGAATTTAATGTCAACGACAAAGTTTTCCAACGCTTTCTTCTAGGTACGAGTGCTGTGCGTCTTTCTAAAACAGGAAAAATAAAACGCATAAGAAGCCTTCGTCTCATTCTTTTTTTTTTTATGTGTAAAAAGAAAACCTAAGGACCCAAACGAAGATCTTGTGAAAAGCCAAAGCCCTGCTCCAGCAATTGGCAATTTTTGAGAGAAAATAGCAGTATAAAAGAATTACTACAGAACTCTTTGACTTTATACCGTCATCGTCCTTGTTGATTACAATTACAAATACACATTTGTCTAGATGTGAAATGAGTTCTACATATGGAATTTAGCATTCCGGACAGCATCACTTCGCTTGGATAGACATATTCTCATGCTCGGTTGTGTTGTTGTTTCTGACTGAGTGTTCTAGTTCTGTGAACGAATGAATACATTGTCCTCGTTGGTGATATCATCGTACAAGTGAAGTTCTTGTCGTCACGTTATACAGCTCCTACTACATATCATACTACCAAATGAGAAATGTATGTAAAATGAAAAAATGAAAAACTTGTCTTTTTTTTTTTTTTTCTTAATAAGAAAACACAAAATACATCCACGTACAGCAGTACAAGGGTACAAGGGCCGACGCAAAGTTGAGTCACTTGAGAATTTCAAGAGGGACAAGGACTGACGACAACTGTGTGACTGTGACTCTCAAGTACTCAAACGAGCATGAAAAAAAAGAGTCAAGACGACGCATGTAAAAGAAGAAGGAAATTTGTACAGAAGAAGCGAAAAAACTGAACTGCAAATGTCAAATTGAATAACATTCAAAGTTCAAGGCATGTTACTCGTATTCGTACTCGTACTGATATATTGTACATACATACGTATCCCTGTATCTCTAATGTGGACAAAGTGGTGCAGTATGTACATTCTTTGTTCACTTTGATTTCTGGACCGTCTGTTTCTGTATTCAATGTGAAAAAGATATATTCGTAGAGTATAGATACTATAGTGTGAGCACTACTCATGGGATATGGCTCTATTTGTACTCAAGCTTATTGGAACATTGTTTTTTTTTCTCTCACATTACAATGCATATGTATGTACCTATTTCCTGGGGATTTTCTAAGGAATTTCATCGGAATGTAAAATTAGATTTTTTAAAAAAAAATGATTTGAGAAATGAAATGAATTTTGCCTGTTTGAAGGCGCATGAAATATCCAAAAACTACTATTCTTTAACCTTTGATACTCTTAATAGTACAATTTTCGTTATTATAGGGAATGGTGACCTCCATGATCTAATGACTTGCCAACGTCATAAGAATGGACGGAAGTGGCGACGTCTTCTAATCCAAAAACAATTCCATCATCCAACGAGATGTCCCAACGCTCCAAGGCACTATTATTGACTCTTATCTCGCATGTTGGTACCTACTTTACAGATACGAAAGTAGTTTTACTAAACGTCGGCCAGACATGAAAACACTGTGAGCAAACTTAACGTTGCTCGATTGCAATAGCAACGAAGTGTGAGCTAGTGAGCTGAATAACACAACACGCCGTATCAGGTATATCTCATCGGTTGTGGTATCGGTTGTGGTACATCTTCTGTTTAAAAAGAATTGGTCTTTGGTACAATACGCACTGGAGCTTTGATGACTTTGCGTTTTGGTTATGGTCTTATAGAATTGCTGCTGCAGAAAATATCGAAATCGACTTGCCTCGTATCCAATAATGGTTTTGGTTAGAATCTGAGCCAGATACAGAAAAGATATACGCAATCCTGATGACAACGAACTATATTGTGAAGAACGAACTACGTGTAATGTGGAGGGTGCGAAGCATTTGCCTCTGTGGCGACAGCCAAGCTGAAATATGAGCATTGCTGTACTCCTTTACGACTTCCAAGCAAGTTCGAGAATGCACTGCATGCAGTCGGAAGGCTGACTTTTGTCCGGGTCCCTGCAGGTTGCTTACTGGCGTTGTGACGGGGAACTACACTTTTGTTAAGCACTTAAATGTGATGACGACACCGCGGAGCACACTAAATGTTTCCTTCACACTAGACAAATTTTACGAGTCATCAAAATTGTAGACACTGATAGGATAGGAAAACTAAGAGAGTAGATGGTAAGCTTTGTGAACAAAATAGTGGCATAAGAGATAAACAATTCTGTCACAACTTGTCAAAAAAGTACAAATGGCATGCTGAAAGAACTGACGCCTTAGCTGTCGAACTATTTAAAGCTATACGTGATAAGATTTATGTACTTATGACCACAATCTCGAAAAAATCTCCGTACGTCACATCTTATACACTATCTACATTTTGAGAAAGCCATCAGCATAAGAATTAAGTGGCGTCTACCAAAAAGTGCCTCGCAAAACCATGCCTTTTATTATTCATTGCAAAAGTTCGTGTCCGATCTTCATACGTGACGGAAAGCTTGCTGTATGACGCAACAATTGTTTGTTTTATAGACTTGTTGTAAACCGGTGGATAGGTCGTGGTATCAGAAGTCATTTTATCGTTAGATCCCGTTGAGTTGTCAGATTGTGGGTGAAACAAAAAATTCTAAAATGGATGCCAATAATAGAAATACAATCCTCAATCGCTATTTCCTTGAACTAGTAAGGTAGGTGAATAATAAGGCCTTATTGGGAAGAATTAAGGAGACTCTATATAAGAACCACATCACCACAATTCTGCTCGTTGTCCCAGAAGCATGGATGAAGATAGCTTTGATCGTTCTGAACGCTAGATTCTTCAATTACGATATTATAGAAAACTCTAAAAACTGTACAACGACATCGTCCTGGTTAGTTGAGATATGTAGCAGACATTTAGAGCCAATGGACACTAACCAATTTCCAGGCCGAATGTCAACGCCATAGAGTACTGGTAAATAGAAAGGGCGCCACAACTGGAGACAGTTGGGTCTCGTCCTAGGTAAGGTTAAGAATGACTGTTGGAAAAACCAACCCACTCAGGCCGATTGGCCCATTCTGATGACACATGGATTTGTGACCCTCCTACACTTGGAACCATTTGGAGCTTCTGATCACGCTTTGGAGACTGTTTGTATGTACGAGTATGTCTACATATATTATTTAGATATCTACATGGACGAGGAGGAGGAGGATACAATCCACCTACATGCAGCTTCTGCAGTAATCGTTAGTAAAGACGCCAGCCTTGTTGAATTCTTTCCTATAAGACATTGTAAATTAATGACATCTATAATAGCGCCGAGATGTTTCCTATTTTGAAAGATCAAGCGATTCAGATCCATCTTTGGCCAAATTTGTTTGATCGCTAAACATGTTGATCCAGCAGTCCACCAAAGGTTTGGTCTTCTCTTAGCATCCAGTTTTATTATTATCGTGCTCGTAGCGATTGGTATACCGATGCTACCTTATTCCATGTAGGATAAGTAGAGTGGTTCCAATTTTGGCGAGTTCGTCGGCCCTAAAATTCCCTGGATTGTCTCTGTGCCTCCACCCAACAAAGGGGAAAGCTGAACTGTTCTGCCATCCCCCTAAGCGATGATCGGCAGTCAAGGCGGTTTTAGAATTTTGTGAAACTGAATTCCGGGATTTGATAGTGACCTAACTATTCGAAAAGATGCGGATATTCCTCGAAGATATCGAAGGTTTTTCATCAGGCAGGACAGGACTTCTTTAATCGTTAAACATTTTCCCCTGGAACACGCTACAGTGATTTGGAAGGCGGACAGAGAGACATAGGTTAAGCTTATCTGAGAAAACCCTGTTTTGACTTGTCATCCATGAAAGCATCTTCCTCCCAGAAAGATCTAGAGGTGTCAGATCCGCCTGAAGGAGTGTTCTCTGGAAGGATTCCTAGTGTATTAAGAATATTAGCTCGGTCAAATTATTTATTTGTCCACTGTGTAATCGCTTTAAGGCGAATAGCTGCGTTATATGTCAAGTGAAACATGCTGCCCTTTGGACTTTGCTTAGTTTGCTGCTGCATTGTCTAAGGCCGTCCACCAGACAACCACCCCGTAGGTGAGTATCCGTTTTATAACCGAGACGTATAGCTAGTGGATAATGTTCTCGTGCTAACTGAAGGGGCTTATTAGTTCATGTTCTCGAACTATAGAACAATCTAAGTATGTATGAGCATGTTAAGTGAGCTAAAATCTTGTGTAAAAGACCGAGACTAAGTCAACAACATAGCCAAAGAAGGCAGGTTGAAAAACTGTGATACAAAAAACTTTATTTAACTCGTTTTTGCTCATTATTATCCCGCTGAAAGCCAAGATCTGATTTACCAATGGGTTAAGGCGGGAAAGGGGAGTTACAGAAAGACTAAAGCAGGACCGTGTAGGCTTTCAAAAACAAGATAAACACCAAGATTTTTTGCTTAGTTATGGCAAAATTAAAAGACAGTTGAAAAACCCTGTAAAAATTTCGAAGTCTCTAATGATGCATTGCCCTATATGTATCATGAAGGTATATATAGAGTTTTCCAATAAGGACTTGACAACTTTTTTTTTAAATAAAACGCAAACCATTTGAGATATTTCAAAAACTTTATTATCGGCTTGAAGTACAATCAAAACATTTATGAATGGAACTCGACTTCGTTCATATGGACACCGCGGGCACGTTTGCAGCGGTCGATTCGTTGGACCCAATTTTCAACGACTCGGCCACACATTTAGGCCGAAACGGACGCTATTTCGCGTTCAATGTTGGCTCTGAGCTCTTCTAACGTCGTCGGCGTGTTGGCAAAAACCAATGACTTAACGTAGCCCCACAGAAAATAGTCAAGCGGCGTTAAATCGCACGAACAAGGCGGCCAATCGACTGGCCCATGTCTTGAGATAACACGCTCACCATACTTACTCTTCAATAAATCGATTGTAGCGTGTGCTGTGTGGCTTGTGGCATCATTCTGTTGAAACCACATGTCGTCCAAGTCCATATCTTCCAATTCGGGCCAAAAATAATCGGTGATCATGGCGCAATAACGTTGACCATTCAGAGTAACGTGATGATCGTTATCGTCGACGAAAAAATATGGCCTAATAACGCCCCGGCATGCAAACCGCACCAAACAGTTATTTTTTGTGGATGAAGTGGTGATTCATGAAGCACATGTGGATTTTCACCCGACCAATAACGCATATTTTGCTTATTGACGAACCCATTGAGCCAAAAATGAGCTTCGTCACTGAAGATGATTTTGCGATGAAATTCATCATCTTGGGGCATCTTCTCCAGAACCCAATAGGAGAACGTACGTCGCTCCAAATGGTCCATCGACTTCAATTCTTGAGTCAGCTTGATCTTGTATGGGTGTAAACCAAGATCCTTACGCAAAATACGCCATAATGTGGTCTGAGCGATGCCCAATTCTTGAGATCGCCGTGGAATTGACTGATTTGGATCGTTTGCTAAGGACGCCTGAACGGCAGCTATATTTTCGACACTTCGACCAACCCGTTGTCTCACTAACACGGCAACAGCACACAACGAATATGTAGACTCAAATTTTTGCATTAAACTTGTTATTGCCTGTCTACTAGGGCGAGAATTACGACCGAAAATTGGAGTTAACGCTCTTAAAGTTGCAATCACCGACTCCGAATTTCGGTAGAAAATTTTTATAATTTGCAGACGTTGCTCTTTTGTGTACTTTACCATGATGAAAATGTTGAGTTTACTGAATGACAGTGACAGTTTGATGAAGTTGGCCCTATTATTACAAAGTACCTGAGCCAATTATTTAATATTTGGTATTTTTCTTTTCTACGAAGGAAGCACTACAAATGGAACCTAGTGGAAGGAAGGAAGTCTACAGAAGACTCTTTCGAATATCTTTTGAATAAGATAGTCTAAAACTAAGTTTGATCGTTATCTTGACATCATAATAATCAAATTAATGGTATGATCCTTAAGTAAATTCGTTTCCAGCAATACTGTGCAATGCAATTCACGCCATAGACAATTCCGAAGTTGGATACCTTGGCGAAAGTAGATTCTGTTTCGAATTGTCAAAAAATATCTGTTTCCAATGAAAATCATATATCACCGTTCAGATTAAGCTCGAAGACGCAATTTAAAGAGTTGGTATTGGTAGGTTAAATACGGTAAATACGTTCCTATAGCCTATACAGTGAATCGTAGGAGTATTTTTGAAATATAAGACCACAATTCATACAGGTTTTTCCTAGCAGAATTAACTTCAACAATATAATCTAGCATGACGACGTTTTTGAAAATAAAATATAGGTATCTCTACGTGATTTTATTTGAATGGGTAAACAGAAGGAAAACACCATAAAACTCATTTCTTCATTATCATAATCTGGAAAAACCAGTTTCCATGCAGATACCTTTTAATAATTCGTTTTTTGACATTAAAACGTATAGTAGGTATAACTAGACGCACAACATTAACACCTTAATAATAATTTCTTTTTAGACTTATGAATTGATTCACAAATCTCATTCACCAAAAATCTGGTCCCCTCTAGCAAACACCATTTCACAAAACCAGTTCAAGTGTTTATGTAATTTTATGGCATTAGAATCTCGATTAATTTGAGCAGAATTGAAATAAATTGCAGCTAAAAATCATCCATAACTCTGCCAATTTGCACATTTTTTTTGTTTTTTTTTAGAGAAATCATCCAAAAAATATCTCCATAACCTGTTGCGATGTCGCGTATTCGTATGTAGATGCAATTCATATCATAAAAAATGTATTTCGTAGAATTATACTCATATTCGTACTCATATTGCCTGCGTGGACATTCTAACTTGGTGATGATAATGATGGGAATCATCATTCTCATCATCAGCGCATCGTTGACCAGGATTCAGCATCGACCTGGTTCATCCACTTTTCATGCGTTTCCCATGTGCTTCTGTGTATAGATGTTGCCAAAAAAAAAATTAAAAATAAAAAAAATGGTAAAAAAAAATTGCTATAATGCAACCAAACCGGACCTGAAACCAGAAAATTATCGTCCCTTCCATCTGCGATGCGATGCGAAAGCTAAAGCTAAAGAAACCCTTTCAATTTGAGATGTGTTTTGGCAGTTTTTCTCCAAAAAAATTTCGAGTATTTTTGAGGTTTTTCTTGCGTTGAAGCGCGCGCAACGAGTAAGTAAATCGACCACAAGGTGAGCGTGAACTCATCAACGAAATTAAAATCAAGTTTGCGGATTCAATAAAGTGGAGACAAGGATGCCGAGGAATAAAAAAAATCAACAAAGTGTTGTTGTGTCGTTATTTATTTCATTTCTTTTATTTTATTTTTTTTTAAATATTCGATGCGTTCGAAGAGGATGCAATCGAGAAATCAAGGATGTCATGCGTGTTTTCGCTTAAAGTAGGCATCTAGGTTTCATCTCTCCGAAGGACAGCCACAAAAAACCTTTCATATAAAGTAATAATGACGCCAATGAAAAAGATACGAGTATCTATGTAGGTTCACCTTCTACGTCCATTCACCTCCCTGTGTCGCTTGCGATTTTTTTTAGCTGCTGTTACTTCAACTGTAGCTGTAGCTACAAATACAAATACACATAGCTGATGCACATTCATGGTGGCTACGAAGAGGAGAAATCAAAATTCCTTGTAATACCTTTCAGTTTGTCTTTTGATGGGCGGTTATGCAAGTTTTCGGTTGATGCCATTGAAAATTCTGCACGTCTTGCCCTTTTCGTATGCAAAAAGTCCGTTCCCAACTGGCGCGCATTGCGCTTCCACTGGAGAAAGACTTGATTGGAAGGACAGTACAGACACGATGAAGGGATTCATATGAAACCAGTCCAAGGCTTCAGTTTATCCTGGAGCTGAAGCTGAAATTGAACAGCTAATGTAGAAACTCACTCAGCCGATTGTGCTGCGCCTGCTGCTGCTGTCTGGCTGTCTTTTTCGTCGAGCTGATGTTTTCGACGAGAAATGTTTGTTGTACCCGTAGTCTGTTCAATGTGTGTGCTGCAGGAGTTGTGTAAATTGCGCGCACAGATTTCTTGTATCTGCCAAACTACTTTCGAAATGATGTCTTCCTTGTGCGCTAGTTGTGATTTTAACATCCCACGAATTGTACTTCAATCCTGTCTGTGATTTGTGGAATTTATTTTTCTTTTACTTTTTTGCTTTCGTCTTATTCCTTTAGCCTGCAAAACATCTGAAATGTAAATGAATTGCTATGTTGCTGCGTAGCAGGAAAACATTGCAGTGGGCGATGGTTAGTTAAATGAATTTCACGTGATTAACTAATGATTGGCATTGAGGTTTTAATTTTTATTTATTTTTTCATATTAGAAACGCATGTTTGCAAATGAAACACAGAAGTCATGTAACATCTTGGATAGACCAATGCAGAGTGAAAAAATCCTGTTTTTACCTATAGATTAAGAGATAAATGCGGAAACCAAGTCCTCTATCTGACATATCCTAAGGCTATCCTCGCAAATGTAGTAACTTATGAGTTTAAAAATTAACAAGAACAACAATGTACGTATAGAGGTATGCTGAACAGATCAGTGGGGTATTAGAATGACCACATGAAATACGATGACACGGACGATAATTGGAATGATGTGCAGTGAATATTTGGATGTGAATATTTTTGATGTTTGCCCATACTAGAATCCAAAGGGCTCATGTTGTTCTTCTCATCGAAACACAACAAGTCAGATTGATCATATTGTGATGGAACTCCAGTATATTGACTCGGACCACCATCTTGTAGTACTTAAGGTACAACTCGGATATCAACAGTTGTAAAAAGGTTTGACTTCGGGTGTAGCCGTCCTTTAAAACCAATCGCAAGAGATCGCTAAAACCTTTGCCGCCTGCGTTTCAATGAGCTCAAAATCCAACACACCATTGTGAAGAGCAGGTGGCGACGTTAGCAGAAGTACTTAACATATGCCCTTGATGTCCTAGGTCTCGTAATACTATCACAAACAAGAAATCCATGATTCGTTGACGATCGTGTAAAAGCTGAGAGCTGCTATTGATATGTCCCAGCAAAGAAGAAGAGCCGATATAAAATTTTCCGAACAACAAAAAAAAAAAGCTCGAAAGGGGCGAGTCGAGATTAATCGATCGAAATTACTGCAGAAATGAGGCTCCGAAATTTTACCAGAAGTAAAATGAATATTTGGTTAACAAAACCCGAAGCGAACCTTACAAGGACGACTACGGGAACATCGTGCTTATGAAGATAGTCCCATAGCAAAACACACCAATCTAATCCACTTTCCCAATCCTAAGTAAACATGGAGAAGGGCAGTCGAGAAAGAAGCTAAGTCTTTTGATATAAGCTACAGTGAGCTTAAACTCGTTGCAAAGCTCCGCGACGGCAAGCAACGCACAAGTGCTGATAGGAATTATAAAGGTATTAACAGCGCATGGACACCAAGCTGAAAAACCTTTAAATTTGTCAGAATGAATTAGATAAAGTTATATAAAATGCCAACCATCTCGACGTATGTAATTAGATGCTAGAGATCGAGCTGACTGAAGAGAAATGTAAGATGAGCACAAGGACTGCTATGGTCTTCCAATACGTAATGTAGCAGTAGAAAGTACTCTTCTTCTATTTAAATTAAATTAAAAGTTTTAATTAATAAGTTGTCCTCCTTGTGGGTTACGTAACTATAAAATCATACATATAACATACAACAATAAGCACTATCTGAGATTTTAAACCGGCTATAGTACAGTGACTTTATTACCACCGGATTAGAGTCGAAGATTCTGCGGGCTGGAGCGTTGGTGTTCATGTCCCAGCCATCTCAAACGATCAATGCGCAGTTTTTTGATCAGGTCAATGTCTCTGTAGAGTTCATCGTTGAATCGTCTCCTCCATAACCCGCATACGGGACCAAATATATTACGAAGAATTTTTCTCTCAAAACGACCAAGGATATCTTCATCCGCCTTAGAAAGGGGTCAATGCTTCGGAACCATAGAGCTGGGCTGGGATTACAAGGGTCTTATATGGAGTTTCCTTGGTTGTTGGAGAGTATTGCATTCTCAGCCGAAAGAAACAGCGATTGGCAAGCGTTATTCTTCGTTTCATTTCTGAAGAGATGTCGTTTTAGACAAATTCCCTTACTACCTCAAAGTTATAATTGTCGATTGTGACATTCTGGTCGATTCGTAGATGCTTGCTGTCCCTTCTTGTTGACAGCATATACTTTGGTTTGCCTTCGTTTACCTACTAGACCCATTTTTTGGCGCATCTGTACGTATACTCGCAAACGCACCAGTGACAGCTCGCTGTGTTCTACCAATAATATCAATATCGTCGGCGTATGCAAGCAATTGAACAGACTTTCGAAAGATTGTACCTCGTGTGTTGGCTTGCGAGTTTTGCTCAATTCTTTCAAGTATGATGTCAAAGAAGTCACATGACAGCGCGACGCCTTGCCTAAGTCCTTTTTTGACATCAAAGGCCTTGGTTAGGTCATTACCGATCTTGAAGCAGCAGCGAGATTTCTCCAGCACAAGCGGACGGGTTTGGCAGGGATATCAAAACTAGACGTGGCTCTGTATAACTTGTCTCTGTAGATGCTGTCATATGCGGCTTTAAAATCGATAAAAAGGTGGTGAGTATCGATCTGAACTTGTTGTTTTTTCTCCAGGATTTGCCATAGTGTGAATATTTAGTCAATTGTGGACTTACCGGGCCTAAAACCGCACTGATATGGTCCAATCAGGTCGTTGGCAAATGTTTTCAGGCGCTCGCATAATGCGGCAGACAAGATCTTATAAGCGATGTTTAGGAGGGCATGTTGTTGGGGCAGTTTAGAGGGTCTCCTCTCTTGTAAACCGGGTAAACGATGCTGAGGTTCCATTCATCAGGCATACATTTATCCGACCAAATCTTGAAAATAAGTTGGTGTATACTCTCTACCAAGTCATATCCTGCTGCCTTAAATAGTTTAGCGGATAGACCGTCCGGCCGGCAGCCTTGTTCGACTTCAGTTTAGATATTGTTATCCTCACTTCATTTTGGTCGGGTGGACGGAATTTTTGACTTGCATCGACAATATTGAATGGTTCGCTCTGCCTGATAGCGGAATTTGTATCGTCTTTGCTGTTTAGCAGTCTCCATATCCTCAGCACCGACTGTGACTCTACTACAAGGTTTCCTTGTTCATCTCTACAGGTTTCTTATTGCTCTGACACGTTCTTTTTATGTTTTGGTAAAACTTCCGAACATTATTCCTGGAGTAACACCTCTCTATTTTCTCGATCGCGCGCTTCTCATGCTCATTCTTTTTTCTCCTGAGAAGCCGATGTTCTTCCCTCCTCCTTTGCTTGTAGAACTCGCGAGCAGCTCTGGTCCTTTTGTGCAGCGCCGCTTTGTAGGCATGTTGTTTTACTGCATGTGCTTGCCGGCACTCTTCATCAAACCAGGGGTTTCGTGGTGGTATGCGGCTTCTCGGCATCTAAGGCACTGGCCTTCAGCACTTGATACTGGCTGCAAAAGACTTCTTGAGTTTTCCTAGATTGGCAAAGTTTCTGGCGGCTCTTGCGATTGCAACCGTTAAACTTTAAATCTCCTCATAGTATTTCCCCGTTGTTGTGGCGTAGATATCCGTAGACGTATCTTGACTCCAACTAGGTAGTTGTTGGCCGCTCGGACATCTAAAATACTTGAAGAGTGACAGATGATTCTCTATCAAAATTCGTTCCCTGAATGAGTAGAGGAATAGATAAACTGCTAAAATTAAGAAACTATTGTAGATTGGCTTCACTGAGGAACAGTAGGAGCTCAACGCCCCTTTAGAATTACGGAATAACACAATACAATAAACGATAGTAACTAATTTTATCCAGGTCACAATTATTATTGAAACTGATATCACCTAATGTTGAATTGCGGGCAGCCAGGCAGCTTTTAAGGCTATAGACTCCGTGATGATTATGTATATCAAGGCTTGTGGGAACCTACATAAATATATGAATCTCCTGAATGAGATATCGAATTTCAATAAGGTGACCCCATGCTAAGTACCAATGCACTTGGATATTGACGCTGTATAATTAACAGACTTCTCTCCATAAAGTTCCATTAAACATGATGTATAGAAGTACTGAGGATGAGGTAATCGGTAGAGCAAGTCCTTGCTGGGTTGAACATGACATTGATTTTGTATTGATCGAGTCTGTTTTTTTTTTAGGACGATAGTATCGACAGCTTTGCAATGTTTTTTTCTAATTTTTTTGTTTTTTTTCTGGTTGCTGACTTTGTTTTCAGTTATACAGGGCGTCCCCTACTTTTTTCTTATGAAATATACAAAAACCCATAGATTTTATGATACTTGGAAAAACATGCCGCAGGTAAAAGAGGAATATATGATTTTTTACCAACGTTTCTAACAAGAGTTGACAATGCTCGTAGGAGTGGTTTTCCAAGAATTACGAATTTTCTAACATTTTTTTAAAATTCCATATCTATTGTATTAAAAAGTTTTAAAGCGTGCTCGTCCTTCTTCAAAACCCTCATTTCCTTACCTTGTTCCTTAAAAGTTCTCAAAGAGGTAGGTTTGGGATTTGAAGGCCTATTTCGAAAATTTACCAAACAAAAATGCTATAAAAGATTAGAAAAAAAAATAGTTGATCAGTTACAGTTGCTTAGAAACGCCATTTGAAATGTCTGCATTTATAAACAAGAATACGCAGACATTATTCACGTTTATGGGCTGTGAAATGGAAATTCAACTGACCCATCAATCAGCATTAGATGCTTTGCTTTGCAATTCAATGTTTCCAGACATAAAATTTCTAATGCACTGCATGGAGATAATCTTTATCCATACCACCATACACCTGTACAAGAACTGCTTCCCAATGATTTGGAAAAGTGACTTGAGTTTTCTAACTGGTTGACAACGAGTTTATTAGCAGAATTCTTTGGACTGACGAATCTTAATTTACAAGAGATGGGACCACAAATTTTCATAATCTTCATACGTTGACTGCGGACAATCCACATACAAGGGGAGGTGTACAACTACAAACTAGGCTGAATTCTACAAACTATCTGTTTGATGTCTGCGAAATGATTTACCAGAACTATTGGAGGCCATTTCATTGATTCAACTAGATTTATCATATTTTCAATAGTAAGAGTAACCGTTGGACAGGAAGAAATGGACCAATTCACTGGCCTGCAAGATCTCCTGACCTTACAGTATTGGATTTTTTTGTATGGGGAAGAATGAAAGTATTTAATCATTTTAATACTAACTACTGTGTGTAATCAACGTGTTCAAAGTTGTCAACTTAGGTACGGTTAAGAGAAAGTGGTTGTGGTAATAAATTTATTCTAATAATTGTATTGAGTGTATTTTTATATTTATAAAAAAGCAACAACGGGATATATTGAAGATTGAAATAAACAGTAGCCTGTTTTAATAAATAACAGTTTATTTTAAAACTGCGCAACAGGCTTTTGAAACTGTTCATGCTAATTGTTGCCCAATTATATCCTTTATACTGAACTGAAGTCAAAAGTAAAAGCCTGTTGCGCGAATTTTTTAAAACAATTTCTTTCTTGTGCATGTCTAACATAAATTTTCGGATTTTGTTCCAGAATCCGACGCAAAACTAAATATTAATAGAAAAACGCTATTCGAAGTTTTCTGCAATAGCAATAAAAAGACATTTGAATGCAAGTTCAATGAAATAATTGAGTTTTTGGCGGAAAAATTAAACTGTTCAGCCGCAAACAGGCAAAATTTATCAAAGGAGTTGCGAAACTTCAAAGACAAATTAAAATCAAAATGGCTCAAGCATGGTAGGCATCATGAGAGAATTATGTTAAATAAGAATTCATGGCTAAATGAAAATTGTGAATTTACAATTTACCCGGTTAAGAAAGGTGGTAGGCCTTCGAGCTCGTTTCACGATAGTAGCGAAAATTCGAAACGCAGTAAAACTGCAGATATTCGTTCTGAGCTCAGTGCCGATATTTTGGCTTATGCAGCGCCAAATGAATTTAAGGGCTGAAGGTAAAACTGCTGCAGCAAATGTAGTTAAAAAATCCATCGATGTTCCGACATATGCTAAAGATTGCATGGATTTAAGCTCTTTTGCCAAATTAGTGAAAGTTTCACCCCGTGAGGCACTTTCAATTATAATCGAAGCTAAGTTGAGTTGAAGTCAATATAATATAATCAGGAATTATACTAAATATATTTTTCCATCTTATAAATTGGTACAAGCAGAAAAACGGAACTCGTATCCTAAAGATCTTTATGCCACAGAAACTAAGGCTGAAATATGTACCTTTTCAATCACTTTTAGACCACACAGCTACGCGCTTGTTGCAAAGCCAAAAAAAACAGTTATTCAATCAAAACTCCCCGAAAGGTCTAATAAGATGGTCTTATACTCAAAATGGGGATTTGATGGCAGTTTCTTATCTGAATTGGCAGATGATAAGTACACTGGACGTCCAGTATAATGCCGATATTACGAACGTCCAGTATATCGAATCACCATTTGAATTCCAATGACATCTCTAAATAACGAATGATGAAAAATTTTACTACTCTATATTACGAATGCTAGGTCGGTTGCGAGGAAAAGAAACAACTTAAAACATAAAACATCTGCGTCTGGAGTTGTTGGTTCAACATAACGGTACATGCGATAAGTTGGGGGTTTTTGGCTTTTACGACTTAAAAATTTTTCGCAATTGTTTAGTTTTTGTGTAGATGCAGTGCGAGTGCGAAGTTAGTGTTTCCCTTAAAAATAGAGTTTATTGTACAAAATGAAGGTAGCCCGGAAGCGTCTCTCTATTAGAGAAAAATTAAAAATCATTGATGAATGCAGTGCTGGCGTTTCCCTTAAAATAATATCTGAGAAATATAAAATTCCGAAGTCTAGCATCTGTACCATAAGAACCCAAAAAAGTGTGCTTTTAAGAAGTCTCAATGAAACCAAAAGTGGAAATTCTGAAAAGCGGTCACTAAGAAAGGGTGAATATCCAAGAATGGAAAAAAAACTTTTCGAATGGTTTCTCCAGCAGCGTGAAAATCATATTCCTATAAGTGGCTCCATACTCAAGGCTAAGGCTCAAGTCATTCACAAAAAATATTCGAACGAAAATTTTTTTGCAAGTGATGGATGGCTTACTAAATTCAAAAAGAGATTTGGAGTTCGTTTGCTTAAGACTACGGGGGAAAAGTTATCCTCACAAGCTGACCTTGTGGAACCCTTTAAAAAGCATTTGGCGGAAATAATTGACCTACATCAACTTTCTTTGGATGCGGTTTTTAATGCTGACGAAACAAGCGCTCTACTGGAAAATGCTGCCGAATTCCACCTACGTCCACTCCAAAGAAGATACAGCTCCAGGAAGGAAAATTTCAAAGGAACGAATAACATTTTTAGCATGTTCCAATGCATCGGGCTCAAAAAAAATTAAGCCATTTATTATTGGCAAATCAAAGAACGCGCGCTCGTTTAAAAACAAACCGTTGCCAGTCAATTATGGGCATACTAAAACCGCTTGGATGACGACCTCGCTTTTTAAGGAGTGGTTTTTTATGCATTTTGTTCCAGAGGTTGAGAACTTTCTGGATTCAATGAACTTACCAATAAGAGCTCTTCTTTTGCTGGACAATGCACCAAGCCATCCTCCAGCACAAGATTTGATAAAGCAAACAAGGGATGGCCGAATTTGGGTTCTTTTCATGCCACCAAACGTGACAGCCCTGATTCAACCAATGGATCAGAATGCAATCCGTCTGGCCAAATTATTTTACAGGAATAGTTTGCTGGCTAAGATTGCTAGCTCGAGTGTTACAGATGTTATACAATCACTGAAGGACATCAGTTTATTCGAAGCTGTATCACTTATCGCACTGTCATGGAAAAAGTTGTCACCGGTTTCTCTCCAAAAGTGTTGGCGAAAAATCTTAACTGAAAAAACACCAGAATTTGAAGAAGAAGATGACATCCCGTTGGCTGCTCTTCTGAGAAACGAAGAAATGGTTTCTACATCTCAAACAGTCAGGCTTATAAATGAAATTTTTCCGGAGGTAGTTTTTATAGACTTTTTTAACAAAAATTCGCTTATTTAGGTTGTTTTTATAGTCATCTTTTACTGCTGATGACCTGGATGAGTGGAATAGAGCCGAAGAGGGAGAAGGCCCAACAGTTCCAGATGTTGAGGACACGACAATAATTAGCATCAATGAAAATGAAGCTGTAGGTGAAGACATAGATGCTGATAGATCTGTTCAAATGATAAATCACCAACAAGCAATTGATAGCTTCCAAATATGTATAAAATGGGCGGAAGAAAACCAACAAGATTGCTCCAAGATCTTAACTCTTCGACAGTTGCAGGAGGAAGCTGTCCATAGGCGTTATGACCAAAAAAAGAATTTGAGACAAACCCAAATAAATAGCTTTTTTTCAACTCAAAATTGAGTTATTTCATGTAATTTTCAAAACATAATATTAATAAAAACTTTTTCAACTTCAACCGTAAACAACATGTTTATTAGGGGTCGAAAAGAATGGTTTCGATATAACGAATTGGTTAAACATTATATCTTTCGTTATACTGGACGTCCAGTGTATATGTTTTTGACTTGTCTTGTTCCCTTACGTCTTACGAATGGAGAAAATTTAGTTTTGTGGCAAAACCCTAAACCATCATCCCCAAGATTTTGTAGGCCAATAAGTCTGGAATACCAAAAAGAAACAGTTGACTTATCAATGACCAAAAAAGAAAATATATACCGTCAAATAGGAGCGCTGACAACAACAGAAATCACTTCAGATGGGCAAAAGTTCTTCGTTACACATCAAACTATGTTTACTATGGTAGATGGAAATATATGTAACGCACTTTCTGTAACAAAATCTAGTATGAAATGCTACTTATGCGATGCCACGTCCAAAGATTTTAATAATCTCGAAAGAATTTGCCAGAGACCAAATTATGTTTCATTTGGTATTTCTGTACTACATGCCTGGATAAGGTTGTTTGAGTCATTGCTGCACTTGAGCTATAAACTACCAACACTATCTTGGCGCATATTTAAAGAGTGCAAAGACTTGGTTGAGAAAACAAAACAGAATATTCAAGAACAACTTAAAAACCAGCTTTCACTAATTGCAGACAAACCAAAACCGGGCTTTGGAAACTCTAATGACGGCAATGTAGCTCGAATATTCTTCCAAAACCACACTGTTTCTTCTTCTATAACAAACATCGATCCGGAACTCATTAGAAGAATTTACATAATATTTCAAGCCATTTCAAGCGGATATAAAATAAATTCAGAACAATTTGAACAGTATTGTTTTGAGACAGCTTGCTTGTATATGAAACTATATCCTTGGATGCCTATGACACCAACTCTTCACAAAATACTAATTCATGGATCTGTAATAATTCGAGAAGCCTTATTACCTATCGGCATGCTTAGTGAAGAAGCCCGCAATAAGAACTTCAAATCATAAAGGGAATTTTTAGCCAGAAAAACCAAACGTTATTGATTTCGTCGGACCCATTCATTAGCCTAATGCGGAAATTCCCAGTAAATGACAAAAAAATGTTTGATAGTGAAGTTATTAAATATGTTTGAAGTTAAAATATAAAATATAAATTATTTGCACACATTTTTCTTTCATTTCAATACATAAAATAATATTTTATTAGTTTTGGGCATGTTTGCTTTACTTTGGCCCCAGTGTGCGCCGTTACAAAGGCTAGTATTTCTTCTAAAAATAAAGTCATACATGAAGTTTCTACCATTAGTACTTTCAATTTCCATTAACAGCAAAATAAGCATTTTCTTAAATCTTCGATAAATGATAAATTTGGAGGCAGACCCTTGCTGTTTTTCTTAGAATATGCCCAGGAATCATTTCCCAAATTATCCCTGTATAATACAACTTTACACAAATTGTGGGTAACGCAATTCTATGCAAATACAAAATGGATAATGCTTCATTGATTCCATAAACATTTCCAAATGCTTTCAGAACATTTAACTTTACTGCTAATTAAATATGTTCCACTTTAAGCACGTCAGTAAATAAAAAGTGGGTTGTTCAATCGACATTAGCAAAGTCAACAAATTTAGTTATTCATTCATTAGCTTGGAAACATTCCCGATACAATATATTTCAATCCGATATCGATACAATTATCGCCACTCCAAATAGCATTATCTTAACATATTTTTATGAACTCTATTCATAGTGCAAATATTCCGTTTCGCACCAAGCTCACCCTTCTATTAGCAGATATTTTCCATAAATCCACATTACGAAAAAAAATAACTATCATTAGATACTTGTAACTCTTCATGCAGATGGATTTCAAACATAAAACAGACTTTGTACGCTAAAGTATCATACATATTTGACTATCCCCGGGCTCTCTTACCTCTGGGGCTACTTGTTTGAATTTGTTTTCAATTTTTGCTCACCTTTTTTTATGTATTTGTTTACTTAAGCAGTTATGCGAGAATCCTACAATCCTACAATCTGACAATCCAACAAATCAGGCAATGCAATACATACTGCGAAAATGTGTTTAATATTTATTTTCCAAAATATCGACAGAGTGTAATAAAATTTTATTATTCGTATACTCTCAAATTATATCCGTTTGATTCGCTTTTATGGCCTTATCATTCGAAGGTATGCTTCATTGCCTTCGGGGGTATATCACTGTTTGCACTGCCTGTCATAAAATTCTGGCGGATATGTTGTAAATCATTTTAACGGATCTGCCTTTGACTTTTAAGTAAAAAACCACAAAAGAAAAAAAAAATTCAAGAAAAATCGCGTCCGCGATTTTGTACAGTGTACGAGTACAAAAAGTATCTATCGTTACATTCGCATACTTTTTTTTTATCGCAAAGATATGTAGTCGTACTCGTATTACTTATTTGCTTTCGGTTCTTCTCTTGGTACTTTATCGTGTTTGTATCGTTGTTGCTTGTTTACTTGGATGTAGCTTCGTGTCTATATTTGTCGGTAGACATCTGCACTTCATTGTTGTTGTAATTTTGTATTGGTACATTTTATTTGTTGATATAGTATATTTGTTATCAGTCCACGAGCGACTGTCGGTGACAAGCTTGGCGCGTCTAAACAATAATGTCATTATCAAGAGAACCATTTCTAGGTTCTTGGAATTGAATTAAAAAAAAAAGAATAAATTTTAAAAAAGTCGTAGATACTTTCAGGAGTACATATACATATACATATACCTATATACACGTATGAATGTATTATACTCTATTCCCAAAGCAAAGAAAGCTTTACAAACGTTTAAGTGGATGGGTTGAAGGTATGGGAGTGACCTTTGTTTTGGACATGGTTGTCATCTACAGCAGCGATGCCGAATGGGTAGGTAGATAAACCCGTACATAAATAATGAATAAGCATTCAGATTATCCTTGTCGAATGAAGTTTGAGACAGCAAATTATTTATTCATTGGAAACCCCAGTCGAATGCAACAACATGACGCATCACTAAATGCATTCTTTATGGAAGACTGGCCTTATTCATACGAGTATCTAGACTGAAATTGATTTCATTGAAAGTCTCTTATCTCGAACGATTCTTAGAAAATCTAGATACTCATTTGCATTTCTAATCTACCATTCATCGAAAGAATGTGAATGAACTTAAGTAAGCTAAGAGTTGCATCGTAACGAACAAAGATATCAGCTGTCTATTACATGACATGAAACATAATTCAGTAAACCGTGTCACGAAACCACCTTCTGCAAAGCACTACAGACGCCCACTCTTTGGAAATTATTCCCTAGGGTCAAGGTCATCACAGCAAAGTACCTACTCGTATCTACGTGCATGCATTTGGGAAAAGTTTATTCAGAGCATTGTTAATGATTCATGGTGGTTAACATACATACGTAATGCTATCGAAGGGTGAATTAATTTAAGCCAAACCAAGGGAAATGATGACGCGGTAGGGAATATATTAATCCCTCAGGCTGAGATGGAAGATTGATTTGGAAACTTTACTAAGGATTATGGAAATAAGATTTAAGCGGTACGGATTATAGCACCTGCTTTTTTCAAAAGTCGGAAATAAATCACCTCTTTCAGTGAAAAAACTAAAAAAAAAATGTTAAGGAGGTGCTGTAAGTAGTTAAATAGCAGCTTAATGTGTGTGTGAGTAGGCGTTGGATAGCGTTAACGAAGGTTTATGTGCCTTGCGTTCGACAAAAGGCTAATGTCAAAGAGTACTAGGCCTAATGAAACCGGAATCTTCCGTGGAGAAAGAGCCTCTAATGGAAGCGATATCTTCCAACTTGTGTTGTTTCGCCAAGTAACGAAAAAGAGCCCCGAATCTTGTAGCACATCTAATAAGCTTTTCACGACTGTGGCTCAAGAATCATTTTTTCTTGATGGAAGATACCCTTTTCGTTTCAGGTTATAAGGTGAAAAGCCATTAGAGACGACTTTTAAGAAGGACGTCATGCGATCCATGCATGTCATTTACTTCAATGTTTATTGGAATGTGTTGCTTACTAGGTAAATTCTAGTTCCTAAATGGAGCCCAAGATTATCTGAGGAAGAGTTGAGATCAAAAGAGGTAATGTGAGTATTGCACACAATGGGATGTTCCGGCAGTACATATGCATCCGATTGAGCAGAGCTCTACACCTACTTTTTGCACCTTTTAATGGGCGGAGGGAGTAAAAAATTAAAAAGTCTTACCTTGCAAGTATTGCAAAACATTTTATTTAGCTAGTTGCCGTGTATATGCAAACGCCTAGCGGTGACATGGTAATAGTGGCACTCAAATTTTACGGTTTAGTTGCAGTACACAGTCGAAATCTCCTTTCAACGCGACAATACCTCGCCCAAACCTTTAATGCATATACATAGCCTTGGATATTGTATTGACAATGGAGCTGCTTAACGATTTTTGCAATTACAATTGTCTAATCATCGTAGGTAAATTCCTACCAGCTTGATTCCATCTGATAAGCGATGATAATACGATTAGTCAACGATTTAGAAGTTACCTATTTGACGTAGAAAACACGTGGGGGCCGTGTTGTATATCGTGTTGTAGCAAGCCTGCAAATCTTCTTACTTTACCAACAGATTTCGGTTTCCAGAATGACAAAAAAAAATCAAGGATCCTCTCAGTTTAAGAATGGAAATAATCAATAGATTTGAGCACACAGCAGTAAACGATGTTTTTGTAATCGGAAGCCAGATATACTAATATGTCCCGAGACTAACATGTAAAAACACAACTTTTTGGCAAAATTCGACGCTATTTATCAACATAATCGCCTTCCAGCGCCGCTCTAACATTTCTATGCATTTCTTATATTGGGTTGACAAGAAAGTAATTTCGGTTTTTTAGTGTGAAATGAAACTATTTTTTTTTATACAAACAATAAACTTTAATCAATTATATATTTTCCATTTTGTTCGATGACCTTCTTCTTAGCTTATGACCTTATTAGCACAAAACTGGACCAAATGCGATTGCAGGTCATCATCATTGGCGAAAGTTTTACCATTCAAAGAGTTTTGCAAACTTCGAAATAAATGAAAATCTGATGGTGCAAGATCGGGGCTGTAGGGTGGATGTGACATCACTTCCCAACCAAGGTTCAATAATTTTTCACGCGTTACCAAAGATGTGTGTGGTCTAGCGTTGTCGTGGTGGAACACGATTCCCTTACGATTTGCCAATTCTGGCCGTTTTTCTTTGATTGCTTCCTCCAGTTTCATTAGTTGTTGACAGTAAACATCTGAATTGATCGTTTGGTTCCTTGGAAGCAGCTCAAAATACACAACACCTTTAAAATCCCACCAAATTGACAACATAAGCTTCTTTTGATGCAGTTCAGCTTTCGATGTGGTTTGTGCTGGTTCATCACGCTTAGACCATGATCTTTTTCGATTGATATTGTTGTAAACTATCCATTTTTCATCACCAGTGATGATTCGTTTCAAAAAAGGATCCATTTCATTGCGTTTCAGATGCATATCGCAAATATTGATTCGTTGTGTTAAGTGAATCTCTTTCAATTCATGTGGAATCCAAATATCGAGCTTTTTTACGAGTCCAAGACGTTTTAAGTGATTTTCAATTGTTGTGTGTGATGCATTTAACCTCTCTGCAATCTCTCGCACAGTCGTATGACGATCTGATTCAATTATGACTTTGATTTGGTCATCATCAACTTCAATTGGTCTACCAGAACGTTGGTCATCTTTGAGTGAAAAATCTCCAGAACGGAATTTCTTAAACCAATTCTGACAACTGCGTTCTGTTAAGCAGCCAACACCGTAAACTTCACATATCTCTTTGTGAACCTCAGCAGCTTTTTTGCCTTTACGGAAATAAAAAAGCAAAATATATCGAAAATGTTCGTTTTTGCACTCCATGGTAAAATTGACACTGTACTAACAGGCGTGAACAAAATTAAACTTGATTTGCTCCTAAAGTAAGCTTAGAGTGACAGCTATCAAATGTCAAAAGAAAAAGAAACATAACATTGACAATACCGACATAACATTGACATAACGCCATCTTCTTGTAAAAACCGAATTTACTTTCTTGCCAACCCAATAGAACGCTTTGTCCAATCCTTCAAAATACACTTCAGTTTCAACGACCACCTCTTCATTGGAGTCATATCTTTTACCGGCGAACAGGCTATAGGGGATCCATGTTCCAAGCATTATCACGTACCGCATGAAAAATGTTATTTCGCGTACAAAACCTCCAAACAACGCTCTAAATCGATGTACCCACTTCCAACAAAGCTTTTGCATACCCAAATAAATACTCGTGGAAAATACGCGGTCTATTGGTATCTTTACGATGTCAGCTATCTCACGCACTTTCACTTTATGATTGCTCAGAACAAGCGTTGTATGTACGACCGCGTTTGAATTCAGCAAACCAGCGACAAAAGATTGTCCGCTTTCATACGTCGCATGTTTCGTAAGATTCAAGAGAGTGCAAAAGGGAGGGATAATGAAACAAAAAATACCCAATTAACCAAATTCCCACTGCCTGTGGGTAGCAATCTTATTGCAAGTTTTTGACATTTCTTTTTCTCCTTCTTCTTTCTTTTTCGCATTTGCTTCATTACTTCTTTCGCTGTGTTACGAGCACAACATTTCAGTATGACGGATGAACTGAAATGGACCAAAGAATTAACAAGGGGGCGCATTTTCAATTATGAAAGACTGAGCGCCAAAGATAAAATGAAAGAGAACTGTCAAATAACATGCAAACTCAAAGAAGGGGAAAGTCTTCATGTAGAGTTGCTCGCATCACTGAATGAAAATTCAAAAGAAAATAACCAGAACATGCGCATTACACACTTGCTACGTATGAAAGCGGACATTGCTTTCGACGGAGCAGATTCTTTTCAAGTCATTCTTCAGTTTTAACTGTATTTTTCCTATCTGAAAATATCAAATTTTAACACATATCGTTCGAAGGTATGGGTATATTATTAGAGTCGCGATCTATGTGTCAGTTTCGGGAAATTTTGAACCAGCTGTTAGGTCGGTATCAGGAAAAGAAACAAAAACACATGACTATCACGGTGACAATTGCAATTATTGTACAACAACACTTTAGCAACATTTGGCAAATATGCTATCAATGCATAATGTGATTGCTGAGGAAAAGGGAACATTTTAGCTTCGATTAGGCATTCTTGCATCAATTTTGTTGTTTTTTATTAGTGAAACGAGAAACAGGCCTAATTGTTCTAAAACAGGTAGCCGATGTACAGTATTGTGCAAAACATTTGCAATTTTTTTTTCATTACCAAACTTTTGTGATAAACTGTATGCAAAAGTAACTTTTTACATTTGTCTTACAAAATTCTGTTATTCAATGTATACTCTTTATTTGGAAACAAAGACATCCGCGGTATGTCCCGTTAAGTGATTGCGGGAAAGAAAGAAAATTGAGAACTCGCATATGCAGCTGTGCAAAATATATGCAAGTTTTTTAATAGCGGCTCATTCCCAGCTTAACTTTTGAGTAGTTCAGAACTTTTAGATTCCAAAATAATAAAAATAATATTTTTCAATAGTTTTACGACTTTAAATTTATATTTTTGCAAAAAAACTGATTTTTTTTATATGGCTGGGAATAAGTATAATAAACATACAAAAAATTTGATTATCGAGGCATTAGGCAAAGAGAAATTGCAAAACAATTTAAATTGCACGAATCGACAGTTTCTAGGCTTATTTCGAAATACCGAAATAATTTGGAACTAGAAACGGTACATTCTGGTGGCCGTCCACGGAAAACTAATCATCGCATGGACCAAAGGATAGCGAATCTGATTCGACGGGAACCATTTAGCTCCTCCACATCCATCGTTAAGGATCTCAATTTGACAATTCATTCAAGCACTGTGCGTAGACGTGCCAAAGAAGCAAATTTGAAGGCATATCGACCAGTGAAGAATCCATTGTTAACTTTAAAACATCGTCAGAAAAGGTAAAGCTTGTGCAGTATTCGTGAATGTTGCTCATTTCCTAAAATTCGGGTTGGAATTTGCGCATAAATATGCTAACTGGTCTTTGCAACAATGGAGGACCGTATTATTTAGTGATGAGAGCAAATTCAATGTTCTTCCTTCGGACGGCATTAGCTACGTAAGGCGAGAACCAGGTACTCGATACAAGCGTCAACACGTCCGAGCTACTTTGAAGCACGGAGGAGGTTCTACAATCGTGTGGGGTTGTTTTTCGGCTCAAGGATGTGGTCCTCTACATAAGATTACAGGCATTATGGATCGTTTTGGATACAAAAACATTTTGGAAACAGTCATGCTTCCATATGCTGAGGAAGAGATGCCGTTGTTGTGAAGGTTCCAACATGACAACGACCCAAAACACACGTCAAAATATGTTAAAGAGTTCTTGGAGATGCAACATGTGAACATGTTAGATTGGCCTGCACAATCCCCCGACCTGAACCCCATAGCAAATCTGTGGGGAATTTTAAAACAAAGGGTAATAGGGCAGCGGTTCTTGTCGTCAAAAGCCCTTTTTGACGCACTCAAAGTTGAATGGCTAAGTATTCCAATGGACACAATAAACGTGCTAATTGAATCCATGTCAAAAAGATGTGGAGAAGTAATAAAAAACAAAGGTTATTGGACCAAATATTGAAAAAGAGGAAAACTTGCAAATGTTTTGCACATAATTTTATAATACTTGTGTATGTTGTTAAAAACAAAAGTTAATTAATGAATGATTTTTTCAATATTTTATATACTTAAACTTTCGCAATAAATGAATCTTTCAAAATACATAAAAAAAGTTTTATAGTGTTGCTTTAGTTTGAGAACAGTTCACTGAACATTCACTGAAATCAAAATTGTAAAAAACTTGCAAATGTTTTGCACAATACTGTACCTATTCATCGTATCAAGTAATCACGACCGGACAAGTGAGAGTTTTTATAACAGGACATTTTTTGCAAAACATATCAAATCTACAAGTTCCGGTTACGAGTACGAGTAATATATGAGTAATTAGGTTGTTAGCCGTAAACTATATGGATGGTGCACAAGGGGAATCACTGGTATCCAATAAGGACTTGACAACTTTTTTTTTTTTAAATAAAACGCAAACCATTTGAGATATTTCAAAAACTTTATTATCGGCTTGAAGTACAATCAAAACATTTATGAATGGAACTCGACTTCGTTCATATGGACACCGCGGGCACGTTTGCAGCGGTCGATTCGTTGGACCCAATTTTCAACGACTCGGCCACACATTTAGGCCGAAACGGACGCTATTTCGCGTTCAATGTTGGCTCTGAGCTCTTCCAACGTCGTCGGCGTATTGGCATAAACCAATGACTTAACGTAGCCCCACAGAAAATCATTAAATCGCACGAACAAGGCGGCCAATCGACTGGCCCATGTCTTGAGATAACACGCTCACCATACTTACTCTTCAATAAATCGATTGTAGCGTGTGCTGTGTGGCTTGTGGCATCATCCTGTTGAAACCACATGTCGCCCAAGTCCATATCTTCCAATTCGGGCCAAAAATAATCGGTGATCATGGCGCGAAAACGCTGACCATTCACAGTAACGGGACGATCGTTATCGCCGACGAAAAAATATGGCCCAATAACGCCCCGGCATGCAAACCGTACCAAACAGTTATTTTTTATGGATGAAGTGGTGATTCATGAAGCACATGTGGATTTTCACCCGACCAATAACGCATATTTTGCTTATTGACGAACCCATTGAGCCAAAAATGAGCTTCGTCACTGAAGATGATTTTGCGATGAAATTCATCATCTTGGCGCATCTTCTCCAGAACCCAATCGGAGAACGTACGTCGCTCCAAATGGTCCATCGGCTTCAATTCTTGAGTCAGCTTGATCTTGTATGGGTGTAAACCAAGATCCTTACGCAAAATACGCCATAATGTGGTCTGAGCGATGCCCAATTCTTGAGAACGCCGTGGAATTGACTGATTTGGATCGTTTGCTACGGACGCCTGAACGGCAGCGATATTTTCGACACTTCGACCAACCCGTTGTCTCACTGACACGGCAACATCACACAACGAATATGTAGACTCAAATTTTTGCACTAAACTTGTTATTGCCTGTCTAACCGCCTGTCACCGACTCCGAATTTCAGTAGAAAATTTTTATAATTTTAAGACGTTGCTCGTTCGTGTACTTTACCATGATGAAAATGTTGAGTTTACTGAATAAATTGACAGTGACAGTTTGATGATTAGTGAAAGAGTGCGTTCACAAATTAAATTCAAAGTTGTCAAGTCCCTATTGGAAAACCCTTTACAAGAAAGCTGAAAACGTTTACTAATATTCTTTCTGAAATATTTTGTGGATTTGCCGAACATCCCTATGAAAGTAGGCACATGTAGAAAAACATCTCCTTCTAAACGGCCTTTATATACTCGTAGAAGGGCAAAAATAGTTCGTAAACTTAGCGAGAGCAACATCGGCTTTTCCGAAGGAAAAAGAACTATTAGCATAAGAAGCGCGTGATCGAGGAAATAGAGCAGTGCTTCGCTAGGAACAATATTAGAAAGATTAACCAAAAAGTAAAAGCGACGTATCAAATTCTGCACTCTATTGAACGGTAGGGACAACGCAAATTCGTTGTCAGGCAAAATTCAAGACTTCTGTTTTAATACTTAAACTTAAGCTTGCTGAAGGGCCTAGCTGCCGAGCTATTTAAGGCAATGAGAAATGACTTGGCAAGGAGAATTCATCGGTTAATCGATCTTATAATCTGAGGAAAACATAAAGGCATCAGTCTCCTCAGCATCGCATACAAGATCTTGTGTGAACTATAAGCCATTTGTAAACGATCTGATTGACACCTATCGGTGCGGTTTTAAATTTGGTAAGCCTGCTATTAACTAAACATTGACATTTTGGCATATCCTTAAGAAACCCGCTCACTATCTCTTTATTGATTTTTATCCCGCATATGGCAGTATCTATAGAGACGAGCTGTACAAAATTCGTTTAATTGTGGAAAATGCTCGCCCGGGTAGAACATCACAATAGACATTTTCGGGAATCGAACACTGACCGGTGGCAGTTACTTTGACCTAAGAAAGCAACTGAATAATAGCGCCTTGTCATTTAACACTAATGAGAATCATAGACGCTTTTGTACGTAAGTAAAATCTATTAAAAATCAATAAATCTGACCTAGTTGCAAAACTAAAGTAACGAAACAAAGAATCAGATTAAGTGCGACTTCCTGTGGATTCGGGCTGGCTTGAAATGGTCACCTATACAAAAACACCTCCATACGTACATAAGTACTCGTATCCATGTTATTCGTAAGAGAAAAACTTCCAAAGCTGTTTAAATATGTTAACTGGCCAAACGGAAATATGTTCTTATTCACATTCCCACATATCAGAGTATGTGTATGTATAATACATTCCATTGTTTTCGTAAAGAATCAAAACCGCCCATTTTATTAAATTGGAGAATCAATATTTTCATTGAGGTCACAAGTAAGCCAACCAAGAGGCGACACAAAAATTAACTTCCACTCATCCTTTTAATGTCAAGGCATCATAAATAAAAACTTACAGACCACAAAAACTTCTCCATAAATCATATAACACACTATTAAAAAAAAAAAAGAACATACTGGACGATGACGACAAGGACAACGACCAACCCAAACCAGCGAACGTTATAAAGGAAACTGACGGCCACAAACACAACAAGGATTTAACTTTAACACAAAAACAACATACACACGACAGGATAATAATAAATTAAGAGGGATAACGACATAGAAGTTGTTAGTTACAGAGGGTAAAAGCGAGTGCGAGCCAGGAAGTGGAATGATAATAAACATTCCTCCCAACCGCATTCGCAGAGATCCTATGTTTTTGTTTTTATTTATTTTTTGTTTTCCACCAAATTTATTATCCTCGTAAAAACTAAAGAGAGAAATCTTCAAGGCGCATACTAAAACACTAAAAGGAAAAATTAGGGACACATCGGAAGGTCAGAACAAGCAATTAGTACTCGTAGCATCTCGCAAAAACTTCGAGCCCTCTGGTAGAACTGATTTTTTTTTTACTCGCTTCCCATTCGGTTGTAAATCATTTTTATGATTGCGCTGCGCAGAAGTTAAGATCTACGTCGAATCCATGCTAGGATCTTTCGCACGGTTTGGTTTTTCTTTTTATTATTATTTACATCGTCAAAGTGGAACACGAATTAGTTCCGCTTGAAGGATACCAAATAGTGTTGACAAGGACATTTTCGTTTGTTTGTTATTTCCTGCCTTGGGGTGTAGAAAAACTTTCAAGGACATTAGTACATATACATAGAAAAGTTGAAGAAAACTTACCTTATGTAGATGACCTCGTTGTTGGCGTTTATCCTTCGCCATCCAGGTGCTAAATTGGCTGTAGGCGCTACTATAGTCATTGCTGGTGGCACTACGACTGCTCCAGTGGAAGTTTGCTGTTTGCTCGTTAGTGCATGACGCGATGCTATTGTGGGTGGCGGAGGAATTTTAGGTGGCTGCTGATGTTGCTGAAGTTTACCCACTACTAGAGCTTCGCCACCTTCACCACTGGGGCATTGTTGTTGTTGCTGTTGCTGGTGCTGCTGCTGATGCTGTTGTTGTTGGTGCACTTGGGTGTGGGTATAGCTTTGCTGCTGCATTTGTTGGTTTTGTTGTTGTTGCTGCGGCTGCTGTTGCGGCAGCGGGAATGAAGGATGCTGCTGCAGTTGCTGCCGAGCGATAACATTATTCGCAATAATTTGCACCCCATTCGAATTGTTCGCACCGACCCGCGGAACGAACGTTTGCTGCCTTTGATGCTGACTTGGCTGCTGGACCGCATGATGCATCATTTGCTGCTGCTGCTGCTGTGGGTGATGATGACCATTCATCTGTTGTCCCATCATCTGATGTTGTTGTTGCTGTTGTTGATGTTGTTGCTGCTGCTGTTGCTGCTGATGCTGTTGTTGCATTTGATAATGAACATTCTGTTGCTGCTGATGCTGCAGCAAAACAGCCTGCTGCTGCTGATGTGATGCAATTGAAGGAAGATGTTGATGTTGATGCTGTTGTTGTAGTTGTTGCGGATGTTGTTGCATTACAACTTGTTGCTGCTGCACTAAATGTCCCCGAGACATTACCACAGCATTACCAGGCATAGCCATAGAACTGGCGTTTGTTTTGTGCGTTCCAGCGCTAGCCGCGGCCATTTGAACTACTATTCTGCTGCGATCGGGATTTTAGTTTCTGGAAAAAAAAAAAAAAACTTTGCATTAGTCACACAATTCAAGGCAACTACATACATATTCGTATGAGATCATAAATTTTTAAATATTTCACCTCCCAAGCATAACAAAGTACAATACATAATTTCCACGGAAAATTACCTAATAGCCACGTCCTTGCAATTCGTCATCGATAGCAAGATTTCCTACTGAGACTGACTCATGTTTCCCAACAGAGAAACACTCGTATCTCACACAACTTGGCTACCTGCCCTTATTGTGATGAGTCTCGTAATCCTCATCAGCTGCCTAAGTGTTGTAAATCTCTGAGTAACAAATGTCACCCAAAAGGAATGTCTTAGGTAGTGAATGTAGGAACCCCTTCGTGTTGCTGCCTTTCCCACTTTTAGCACGCACATATCTGAGATTTCGCAATCACTTATTTGAAGACGTGCATATGGGCACACACAGGCACAGAATCAAAAGCCTCCAGAAGCGGGTTAAAAAGATCTTAAATTGCTTGTAAGCAAAAAGGACAAGCATTTAAGAAAAAAAAAACAACACATAACAACAACATCCAATAAAACGTAATAAATTTTAATTGGTGCAATATTCACGTGCTGGATGTTCCCATCTGGATGGATATATGCACATATTCTGACACGAGAAAGAAGTGTTGGCTTTTATGGTTCGTATCACAGCACTTGCGCTAACCCATTTTGCGACTGAAAGTTGTTTTACTAATGAGGGCAATAAAAATTATTAAAAACACACATACCTAACGTGTTGGGTAGATAGTTTGCAATAAAAAAAATCAACAAGTTTCATGTAGAGCTTTGATAAGGATTTGAATTGTTAACATGCAATACTGTAGGCTGCCTCTATGTCTGTGAACCTTTTGTATGGACGACAGGTGAGAAATGATGGCGTAGATTTTGTTCGATCTGTGTATGCATACATAAATATATGTATTATACTTATTGAGTTTCAAATGTATCGCTTTATGGGTTTGCCATCAGTTTTACCAAAAGCAACTACAATGGGAATGTGTTAGAGTCCCTTGTACGTCAAAGCTGTCAAAGCAAGGCGATTATAACTTATCTAGATATACGATAACCCTTAGACTATTATCTTATAAGCAGTGTATCAAGGCTATTAATATTCTGCGCTCATGAAAAAATGGACATGACAATTGGGAAACATGTGAGCCCAAATCCTATTTCAATTTAAAAAAAATCCCTCAATTAGCCGTCTGATTTGAACTTCTTGCTTTGAAAAGGATGTAATTTAGCTCCAAGGAGAACTTGGAGAACTTTTGCAACTGTGACCTTGTTGAAATTGGAAATAGCATATTAGTCAAGAAGGTGGTGAATCCTGGCGACGTGTTTTTGAAGAACTTCGCAAACCGACAAATTTGAAATTAGAAAACGATATTGCAAACATACAAATGGTTTCTATTTGTCATAATCAGTATTATTTCAGTCCATCAAGTAATGATCAAGGATCAACATTTTTCTTGTAAAGACAGCATGGAAGTATTTTTTAAGGCTGAAAATGAATAAGTCTGCTGGTGAAGCCATACTGTGATCATCCGCTACTGTGATCAACAAAATACGTTGAAAGTGCAGATAATATTTTGGGAAAGTCAGCCACGTCAAGGCCATGACAATAGCTTTATAATCAGTGCCGGAAAAGCTAGTTATTCACATCCGACCACCGTCCATTCTAAGATAAAATGCACATCATAATGGCACTGACGAAAAAACTTAGGAAAGCCATCTACTGTCTGTTCCATCTGAGCTACAGATAAACACCGATATTTCGGTGTTTTCTGTGTCTCTCACCTGAAGTATCGCAGCAGAATTCAAAACTTGATAAGACAATCGCAGCGACAACAACATCAAAAGGATACCAACTCAGCAATTAATAAATACAAGATGACGACTGCAAAACGAATTTACATTATACAATCCCGAGGTATTACCTATTACTGTAAATATTTTGCTCCACTGATTAATATTTTTTAAAACTTTTTTTTTCTATCCTTAGAACAACTTATCGAATTCGCCAGCAACGGCGAAGGCGGTATGGTCACTCATCGATTACAAACCTCAAACCTCATGCATTTGAAAATGCTGTCATTCGCAGAAATGAAGTTCGGAACGTGGTTTTTGGGCCATGTTTGAATCGTTTTTGCCTTATGAGCTGGGGCGGAATCTTGTTGAAAGGTCCATGGTTTATTTGCGAATAGTGTTTTGCTACAATTTGGCCGAGGTTTTGACACCTTTCTCGCTAATATGGAGCTCAATGACCCCATCGTAGGCGACCATCCATCACAGAAGCTGAGTGATGAACTCTCAGAATGAGTTCAGACGCATGTCGTGATGACAGCCCCGTTCTATGATTGCAAACAGCTGATGTCAAAAACTTTTTACGCGGGTATTTTGAATAAATGTCACTTTTCAAATAGCCGTCAAGTTGGAGTGGATGCGTTCATTGGTTCTTGAGAATGCATGAATTCATTTCGTGTACCAGAACATTTACTAGTACTAGATAGAACGAGTATTGTTGTAGACAATATGCACTAGACGTTCCAGCTACAATACATTCAAAGAGTTACAGACACATTTCCTGTCGTTCTGTGCAGAATCGTAAAGGTCGGGGATAATTTCAAAAGGTTAAAGGCAGGTGATGCACTCTCATCTGATTTCTTCTACAACATACAAGAACAAGACTCTTGTTTACCTTGACATAGTATCATGAATATATCATCTATCGTTTTGAATTCTTGCTCCTGTTCGCGTTGACAGGCTTTGTGGGTAGGTTTTGGAGTTTTTTTTTTATAATTTACGCGCGCCTAAGGGGTTAGTTACCCTTTTACTGTTGCCATGGCGCGGGCGGAAAATTGGAAAATTCTTTCGTAGTGGTTTGAAACTCAGATGTATTTGGTTTCGATATTAGCTCTCCAGGGGGTGGGAGTCCGAATAGGACGGAGAGTTTTTTCTTCACTCAGAGTGATTCGAGGGGTATAATTCACACTTGTTTTTTGTGCTTGAAACAACAGCCAAATCTACTTGTCAGTGTTATGCCTTCACACGCAGAATTTTTCTGACTGAGTTCCAATTACACAAATGAAAAACTTGAAAGACTTGTCATGGGCAGGATTCGAACCTTGACCCTCCGAGTGAGAAGCGATTGCTAGTACCACTACACCACGCCCACCCCGTGGTTGAGGTTGAGATATAAAAGCAAATTCTACTAACTTTCCCAAAAATTCGACCTGGCTGGATACGTCGAACGGATGGAAATTATCGTTCCGGGGAAAACAGTCATCGAGTCCTACCCAGAAGTACAACACATTAGAAGAAACCTCAGCTTAGATAATGCGCATAAATGGAAGGGACCTCACCCATCTTCTGCGCAACAAAAGACATTTGGAGAAAGCCGACGTAAACTGGAAAGATTTATTGGCTTAGGCCCAGATTTACTGCCGATTGTGGCGCCATTTAAATTGGAAAGTAAGTAACATACTTCCAATTGAAAACAACCAACCAGAAGATACAAAAGTCTTCTTGGAAAATTTTGCATCAGAAACTTTATCTGAGACTTGAAACGACCGAGGTCTATTGATCCTGGTGAAGGAAGAAAAGCGAAATATACAAATGTACGGTATGTTGTTATAGGTGACATATTTGAAGACGTGAACGTGACGGGTTGCTACGTTCAATGAAAGTAAAAATACAGTCAATTCCAGAATTCGGACCTCTAACAGAATGCGTGTATTCAATAAATTCGCGGACGTCCCTATCACTTCATGTCACTGATATCACCTTCATCTAAAAACTCTGGTGGAATGTGTTACCAGCTTTTCGGTTTAAAAAGTTTTTGAATCCATCCCGGAGTGGCCAATGGAGTATAAAATGACTATCCTTTAATGCCGCACCCAAGTAGAACATAATGTCAGCTTACTTGGTGCAAGAATTGGCTTACACCGGACTGTTTCTCACCTAAAGTGAAAGCATATTGATTTTACGTTGCCGGGGCTTGGCAATTTCGATCGGCTATAATCCGTATAAAAGACTAACCTCCTTACGTATGTGTTAATCCTAGTTTCTATCGAATATTATATCAAGGGAGAAATTTACAAGTCTATGGACACTCCATGGAAGGGTTACAAATTTCATTTTTTCCACTAGCAATATGCAAAGAGCTGTTTGGTACATACTTTGAGATTGGAAAGTGTAGAGACTAGCTATATTTTAGTCAACTATTTTGTTAGAGGCTTAGGTTCGCGCCCAAACAGAATACGGATAATATTTTCATTATCAATGATAACTATCCTAGCAACAGGTCCACCTCGAAGTGCAGTACCACCTTGCCTCATATTGACTACTCCGGATTTTATAAAAATTATATTTTAATTTATCTTTCTATGTCGGTATGGTTTTCAGCATGGGGAGTTGTAGTTCACTAGAAGAAGAAGTCTCGGATCACTTAATTGCATCCTTATATACTCATGCTGAAATTAGTATTGCCAGCGATGTCGATATACACACTCTGGCTAGATAAAACCCGAAGGAAAATTTGTAATTGTTTTGGGTGCCAGGATTAGGGATTAATGTCTGAATCTTATTAAACCAAGCCAATGGATAAAAACCGAAAATAGATCAAATGAGCTACGCTTCTGACAATGCTGTAAATGTTGAGCAGACTTACATCTACAGTTCTTTTTTTTAATTGCATCAAAATTTGATAACATTTCAACCATTAGTCATCGAGATATTGAGGTTTTAGTGACGCACCTCTTGATATTTTCAAAACCATGGAAAAAACCAAATTTCGTAGGCTGATAAAACACTGTTACTTAATGAGTAAAAATACCATTAAAACTCAAGATTGGCTTGTAAAGGGTTATAAGGAAACTGTTCCGTCGAAAGCAACCATTTGTCGCCACAAATACATAATGCTGAATGCTCTGGGCGACCAGCTGTTACGCCGGAAAACATCGAAAAAATCCACAAAATCGTTCTGAACAACCGTAAAGTGAAAATGCGTGAGATAGCTTACATCGTAAAGATATCAACAGACCGTGTGCATTATATTTTGCACGAGTATTTGGGTATCCAAAAGCTCTGCTCGAAGTGGGTTCAGCGTTTGGACCAAAAACAACGTATTGATTATTCAGAACGCTGTTTGGAGCTGTTTAAGCGAATTAAAAAGATTTTTTTTTTTATGCGGTATGTGACAATGGATGTAACGTGGATTCTCGCCGGGAAGAGATATGGTTCCAATGAAGTGGTGATCGCTGAATCTGAAGAGTATTTCGAAGGGTTTGACAAATCGTTCTATAATGCATAGAACGATCGTATCACTCTAGAAGCAGACTATGTTGATGAATAAAGTCGAATTTTTACCAAAAATTTGTGTTTTTATATTTTAGTCTCGGGACTTTTCGAACCGTTTATGGCGTTTAAATTATACTGGACATTTTCAACTGAAAACTAGGAAGGGAAGGAACTCTTTAGTGTCACTCTGGGTATGCTAGCCGAACATTGACTAGAAGTACTCCATTGTAGTAACCAGAGTATGGCTGCGAATATCCGAAAGAAAAAATATATTGTGAGAAAATTTGACATCAGACGCCTGCATCGAATCGTCAGGATGGGCAAACAATATCTGCAAGCATGTATATCAGAAAAGCGCTATACGCTGCAAGCGTATATAGCAAAGCTGCATATAAGCTTTGACAAAAGACTGAATTAGCACCGGCTTCTCAGAAGGGACGTGGCTCAAGTGGTAGTGTATTGGCTTCCCAATCGCACGGCTCGGGGTTCAATACCAGCCGTGACCGAAAGACTTTTTTTCAGGCAACTGAAATCTCGTGAGGTGAATGATTGCCTATATACAACATCAATTCAATTTACACTAATAATTTAGTCTCCCTATTAAATGCACCCATGCAGCGAACTAACCACTGCGCCCAAACATCTTTCTCTCTCTCTCTCTCTCTACCCAATTTTCCGAAAAACTTAGCCCGTGCTCCCACAGTTTTAGAGTAGTCATGCCCTCTTGAGTGTTAAGTTCTTAAAAAAAAGAAAAAAACAGACTGAGAGGCGTGCGCTACAGAAAATAAAGCCCCATAATTCCTGTTGCAAGAATTATGTTTTATGCTCTTGCCAAAGGGTAAAAAGAACATCTCAATAATAGAATAATAGAACATATCAGTCGAGGCTGTCGGGTGGAATGAGCTATTCAATTTGAACGACCGTAACCGACGATTTCGACACCCGACCTTTTATCTTACGAGTAAAGAGTACATCTACAGCAGAAAAAATGAAATGGATCACATTTCTTGCGGCATGTAGAGCGTATCGACACGAACATTTCGGCTCGAAGAACATTCAAATCCACACGTCCATAAAAGAAGACCTTGAGTCAGGTGGCGCACGCTATTAAGAGCTTAACTACCTCTTCATGTTCACCTGGAGGCAATAACGTACTATCGAACTGGGTAGTAAGTCCTGTGGGTTGAAAGCGAGGACTGTAACATCATCTAAAGTAAAAAATTAATAAAATAAAGTGGATCATACTTTTTTAAGCATTACCATCATTAACATCTCTATGGATTAAAATAGCTTTGGACCGGGCTATAAGAGTAGCTCCACTCCATATAAAAGGCTGCACTTTTTACCAAAACAATATTTGCGATGTTAATAAAAAGCAACTCGATGGATTCCTTTTCTTCGGCATTTTAAGGATGATTTCGGTATTCCACTCCTCGCAGAAATGCTGATTTTTCATAATACTGTTTGTCGCATATTAGCGAATAACCATATAGGCTTTTTAGGGGATATTATTTCCAGGAATTTCCCCATATAAGTTCCTTGAAATAGCATAAACGTTCCTACTGTTACAGCACTGTGCTGCATCTTCCGTCTGTTTTTTTTTTCTTTTCACAAGGTATCTGCAATTTGAACGGTCGGTGATCGAATTGTATTCTCACATTCTGCTGCGATTCCTGTGCTTTCCAGTCGTCGCCTAGATTTATATTCCAAAATCTGCTGAAATTATGCTTGAATTGGGGTCGTGTGTCCCATTCCGACATCTTGTAACCAACTATTTTAGACGTTAAAAACGCAACTTCTAAATCCTTCTGATTGCTTGGCCTTAAAGCGAAACTCGATTGATTAAGCATTTACGAATTCAGTTACCTAAAATTGATTGATTCAAAAATATAGACGACATTGATCCGGGCGGTATGTCATGCCAACAGGATTACCCTAGGTACAATAAAACCATTGACTTACTTAGAACTCTATTATACGAGTATATATGATTTGTGTGTGTGATTTTACGACTCTCAATTACTTCTCGTGGGGCTATGTCAAGTCTTGATAAACCGCAAAATATTCAGGTTTTGAAAGCTGTGATAATATTCAGTGCGTTCTTGGTGAAATAGATCCCCAAATCCTCGAACAATTGGCTCAAAATTGGATCAATTAAAGGCACTTCATTAAAAACAACCGTTTAATAAAGGAGTAGTAAATCACACCTGCTGTAGAGCAGCAAACCGTCAAACGATTGTCATCTTTGGGTAAAGACTTGGTTTTGACATGTGTTTAGGTGTTTCATTGGTGTCAACCATTTTTTTTTGTACGTTAAATTTGAACTAGCAGGCTTGAAGAATGTGCAGGTTCAACAGAACGGAGTTCATTGCGACACAGCCCGTGCTATAATAGTCTTATTGAAGACGAAATTCGGTGATCGTATTATCCAATTGGCCGCCACGCTAGTGTGATTTAACACCTTTAGACTTTTTTCTTAGGGGATCTGCGCGGCGGTCCATTGGGAAACTACTGATTGTCCTATAACCTGCATTAAGACAGAGGCACAAGCAGGGACTTCATCATTTTTGTGGCAATAGGAATATGTCTTTGGCTATACCAGAGCAATCGGATACCATTATAAACTTTTCCAACTGTGGTTGCTACATGAGCTGTTCAAGTGAAGTTTTGGTTGCAGATAAGACCTAATTCTTTTGCGGTTACCACACACATAATGGCTGATTGCCGTAGTTTAAACGAAGGAAATCTGGAAGTGTCCAATATGTGTTTGTAACTGGATAGTGTCTTAGACTTCTGTGGATTTAATGACAGACTGGGTTTCAATGCCCATTGTTGGATGATTGATTATTGTTTTATCAATATTGGCTAGATGGCAACTACGGTATAGTTGGACATCGTCAGCAAACATGTGAATCGAACAATGTTTGACCATCAGAGGAAGTTCGTTCACATACATGGAGAACAACAGTGGGCCAAGGACGGATCCCTGTGGTACATCTGCTTTTAACTTAAGTAAAGAGGACATTTGGTAGCCCAACAACACACATTGTTGGCGGTCAGTTAGGTAGGAGCACAATAATTTTGCTGCAAGTGAAAATAAACCGAAATTATCCAAAAGCCAAAAGAGGTGGTCTATGGTCTCAAACGCTTTGGAAAAATTAAGCAGTATAAGGACAGTACAATGATCTCTCCTAGCATTTCGAATGTTATCGATAATAAGTAACAGCGCAGTTTTGCAACTACTTTTTACGCGAAAACCAGACTATTGACATATTGACATAATATTATATGTTACCAAACCTGGCAGCACCTTTTGAACGAAATTAGCCATATCTAAGTTGGCTTAAACTAAGTCGGCTTAAGACTCAACGAAACCAACACAAGATAGCAGACCACGGGAAATTAAAAAGATCATCGAGTTACCAGCGAACTACAAAGACCAGCAAACGAAGTTTTTAGTGCTTCTTTCGTCCTCATTTTATTTTGTAATGAATAAAAAATTTATATACATACTAGAAATTCAGAGTAAAGTTTTCTTTAACTCGCGATAACAGAATAGGAAAAACACAGCGAGTTGTCAATGGCGCGTTTGGGACGTAAGCGACAAAGATGGGTTTAGCGATCAACAAAGAAAAAACAAAGTAGAGGGACTATTGAGTTCGTTCTGCTTTCAGTCATCATCAAGCGCATTCTCAGCTCAATAAATTTTAACATCTCTGACAGGACTCCAACTCGTGTTCATCCGGCAAGATCAGCTGATATAATCGCCGCCATAGCGGGGAGTGTGACTTAAATCATAGGTGTACCAATTTCGCGATGAACCCAGGAATTGGGACTATCCCTAACCACTTTGCGTCGCATTTTGCATAAAGACCTTGTTTAGTGCTGGAAATAAATGAACAAGATTATGAACTTTACAAAAAATTATTTGGATGATGAGGCTCATTTCCATTTGTCTGGGTCTGGCTCGAAAAACGCAAGAGAAATAGTGGAAAAAACTCTCTATTCACAAAGAATTACAGTTTGGAGCGGTTTTTGGACTGACGGTGTCATTGGGCCATGTTTTTTTTCGAAAATACTGGTGCGAACGTTTCATTGAATGGATTGGACTTGGACTTTTTTGCCTCAAATTTATTTTCAACAGGACGGCGCTACATGCCACACAGCTGGTAAAACAATGGCTCTATGGTATAACGTGACAAATTCGTGGACGTGTGATTTCTTGAAATGGGGACTTCGTTTGGGGATCGTTTGATTTAACACCATCGGACCTCTTCCTTTGGGACTATGTTTAAAATCAAGTCTATCACTATCAGAGCTGCTACTCACGAATGACTATTAATAGGCAGAGCCGAGGCGAACATTTGGCAAATATTGTACTTCTTTACTTACTTCAGATTAAAATAATTTAAGTCAAGCCTCGCCACATTGAAAGCATCGGTTCCCACTAGATCACCGAAATCAAGCAGTGTGGGCGCGGTAAGTACCTAGATGGAGGACCACATGGGAACTCGGTACACCGCGTGCAGTTGACTAGCGCCACATGGGCATAGTACCCCGGCGTGAAAATTCCGGACTTTACAAATTCATTTGTAAAGATCCCTCGAAATAATAATAATAATAAAATAATTTAAAGTGCCATCTCTTGTAGGATGAACCTATATAGGCTGTCAACAAAGAGGAACATACAACGCCTAGGACAAAACGTCACCACAAGCAGCTACAAATTTGAGGTAGTAAGGGACTTTGTCTACTTTATCTAATCCGACAACGACATCAGCGCGAAGGTCGTGCAAACGATCACTTTTGCTAACTCTTTCCTTCTTTGGGCTTAGAAGGCATTTAGTAGTAAAGTCCTGTAGCAACCAAAACGACACTGCATTGCTTTACGCCAATATTGACGAATGCGGATGAAAATGGTTTTCGGATTCTTCGAGAGAAAAGTTATTCGGGTAATTCTCGGTCCCGTTTGCATCAATCGAAAATGGAAGAGACGTTTCAAAATCAAACTGTACGAGCAACCATGCCGGCTTCATCAAAAAAGATAACCCGGCTTAGGTGGATAGGCCCCTCGAACGAATGGACACCAACGCCTTGCCTAGAAAAGCTGTCGGCTCCAACACAGAGGGACAACGCAGTAGAGGACGACCTCATCTTAGGTGGCGCACACAAGTGGAAGGGGACCTCAGCCAACGTCGTGTGCAAACTGGAAGCAGCTGACAAAAGACCGTGATACCTGGAGAGTCATATTAGTTAAGGCCCTGGTCCACCCAGGACTGTGGCACAATCTAAATCAGCATGTTTGTTAAGACTCTTTTCTCTGGTAAATGACAACAAGCCAAAAACAAGCTTTAGACTTCGAGGTGAACATTCGACAAGAAATTGGTAGAATATCGGCCGAATTATGCGAAAAAGTTTTCGAAACTTGGTTCCAGCGCATCGACTCATGTAAGCGGTTCCGTGGGGGGCATGCGAATGATGTCATATTTCATCAATTATAATATATCTAAATAAAATGTTCATTGATATCTTAAAGCCGCTTCACACATGCCAATTTATACACACAATTTCTAGGACGTTTGAGTATACGCATAATCTACGATTTCATTCCAGTAGAATGTAGATTATAATGCCGCGGTCAATATCGAATAAAAAAAAAAAATACAATTGTACTAGCATCATGTATGAAAAATATGTTCTTGAAAAGAAAGTAATTGTGTCACATAGAGAGTTAGAACCGAAGGATTTCAAGAATTTCCCGAGAATGGATACGAATTGCTTTAGGGAATGATGTCCTCCGCATATTTTCTAATCCTTTTTTCCATGGCACCAACAGTAGCATCTTTATCAATTTTAGAATGTTTTTCCTGTTATGCCTATTTTCTTTGTTCTAGTCGATTTTTGTTTTTTTGACAGGCAATCTACCAATTTAATTTGATCGAAGCCCACGAGGCAATTTTTCTGATGGTTGGAAGTTGTAATCGGAAATTGTGTCCCATGTTGCCCTGCGTGTAGATGCTTTTAAACACACGTCTTCTTATTTATAAAAAAAAATGAATGTTACGCATCCCATGAAAACCCTGTATGCGGCAAAACAAAAGCAACTTTCAGTATTCTATCCGACTTTCTACTTTGCATGTGAACAAGGTATAACTTGAAACTTTAAAACATAAAGATACTTGAGAAATTCTTTCTTGGAAATGATTATTTTTTATTTATTTTAAACTTATTTATGATAAGAATTTCAATGAAGAACAAAACCACAGTTTTGTAAGGTAATTTGAACTGCTAAATCAACTTCACAACTATCTTAAATTGAGAATAAATATTGACTCTGTTAATTAATATTTCGTTGGATATCTGTTATTTGAAGGGCTGCATGGCATCGGCGGAGCATGGATTCAATTAAATTGTTTATTATATCCATTGTAATGTTCCACCATTCTCCCAAAAAAGGAGGCCTTGGAGGAGTAATCTTACGTCCGAATTTTTGCGATCTACAATTTCCCATAGCTTGCGCTGGCCACTCCAGAACATATACTCCGACTAAATTTAACCACCGAGTCAGGAGACTAGACTTGTGTTTGGGGCTATAGTCATGTTGGAATATCCAGCGCAAGGGCATGTTTTTATCTGCGTATGGATACATACATATGTATATCTTTGCGCCCTTGAGCATTTAAAAAATTCGGTGGATAGGCGCTATTCCCGACACCCGACCGGAGAATGAATATGAGAATATGCGCTGACGTTTTCCTTATGGTCTTCTAACTTTCGTTCTGCCGTCTAATCCCTTGATGTTATATTTGGATTCATTTGACCAAAGCACTGTTCTCCATTTCGACCAGTTAATATATTTTTTCGCAAACTTTATGAATGATTTCTTGTGTTCCTAAAACACTTAGTACCCACCTCGTCACACCTTCTGCTTGCAATTCTTGGATGAATGTGAAGTCCCAAGTCAATAACAACTTTTCGTGAAGATGTTCTAACTTTTTTTTTGAACTCCCGTACAATGCCTGAAACAGATCTGCAGTAGTTCTGCATGCATTACTACGTGCAGTAACGCACATGAGACACACAGTAAAATGTGACATTTAATTGCATTGACGTTTAATATTTTATAAACAATTTTTTATAGTTTAACCCTTTTTGTCATATATTGTAAACAATTATTATTTTGCACAAATTCAATTAGTTGTTCCTCCATTTGTCATTTCCTCAACTGACATTTCCTAAAGACGTCGAATGACTTAAAATGTACTAAATTGTTGTAACTTGCAATTCTATTACATCGGGTTTGTAGAAAGAATTTATGTAGAATTTAACGCATGGGGTGCAGTAAACGCGTGTTTGCTTGTATAGAAAACACGTTCTCTAGTTTTACTGCACACGTGTTTCAGGCATAAATTGATCCTGTCTTGCAGTTGTTTTTCGGAGTCCACCGCCAAGCTGAGTTATCTGTACTGTACGTTTCTGCTGATATCGTTTAATTAAATGAGAAACAACTGATTTCTCCATGAAATATTTAGAACAAATATCTTTTTGTTATATTCCACTAAGGAATGTTCAATAATTTTTTATTTTATTTTATTATATTAAATTGTTTCTGTCCATTATACTTAAGAAAAATCTCCAAACAGCCATCACTTTACAATGGGTAATGAATAAAATGAATGATAGATGTTAGTAGAAAACAGCAAGTACTATTTAACGGAATGTGACCCAACGATACCCAAATGTGCATGTACTTTAAGTTTTTTTGAGTTCAGTCGGAGTTTCTTTAGTTTTGTCAATGTCGCACTTTACGAATGCATTTGTTTTTTTGATTACTTTGGATACATAAAACATTTTAAAATAAATAGAAAGTTGATATTTTTTAGTTAATTATATTTGAAGTGTTATTATGACGAATATAGAAATACCTTTTCATCGTATTTCTTTTAGTAAACAAAGCTGGTGAGGTAGAATATTAAAAGGTGCTTTAGTTTTGTCACACATTTTATGTATCATGACTGTTTCCTCCATATTTGACAACGTAACGAATACATTTCATCAATACTAATTAAAAATTAAATGCATTAAACCCTAAACAATAAGAAGATGGCATCCCTTATTACAAATATGTACAACCCCTTTCTGGCATTTAAGTGAAATGTCAGCACAAACCGTCACACTACTGACAAACTGAACTTCATTGTTGGAATTTCAGGGTAGCATTACTGTAATTTCGTTCCCCTTCCCATTTTCCACATCAAAATAAACCATGCGAATGATACCGCTGTTTCCCTCACAAAAACATCAACAACATTCAGCAAATGCCATTTCTTCAATTTGACGTTTAAAAAGTTGTTTTTTTTTCATTTTTTTTTATTTTGCAATGTTTACCTGCTTAAGAAATTTATTATGCGACATATCCCAAAGCAAAATCCGATTGAATAAAATGACTACGATCACAATTAGGCGATGACGATAAGGTTGATGATGACGATGACGACAACAAAAACAAAATTTCTGTTGATGCTCCAAATAGATCGTCAGCTATTAATTCTATTTCTATTTGTATTGCTTTGACCGTTGCTGAAGATGATGACGTAAGAGATGGAATCGCAAACGATGAATTTGACATTTCACTCAGTGCGCCGCCAAATTGTCCACTGCAACTTGTTATCGTTGCTTCTCTGTCTCACTAACTAGAAGAACGCAAGCAACCATATATATTCTCACAAACACAAGCAAATACTTATGAATTCTAACCGCTCTTCCTTGCGCACTGGGTTCCTATCAAACAATTTATTTATTTTTATTTTTTTACTTTTTCCGAATTATTACACAACTATTCGCGCGAATAATTAAACAAAAGCGATGCAAATAAGCACAGAATAGAATATTTATTTATAAAAAAAAAAACCGAGCTCCACTCGAATTGAATAAATTATTTTTATAAGATTTCACACACAAACACACTTTTCACTCAATGCGGGACAGACCACGGGCCAGATCTACGCTGCCTGCCATTGCCGCTGCTGCTGCCCTATCCCGCTATTTGCCTTATAATCCACTTAATTGCGCTATAATTACGATTTATTACGACTTTTTCGTGTTGCGTTGCGTTGCGCCCTTCCTCTCTCGTTAAGCTTCTTCTTCTTCTTCTTTTTTATCTTTTATTTATATTTTCACTTTCTTTCGAGCTGGAGCTTGTGGAATTTGGGATGTGGAACCGACAAAAATTCAATCCGAATCCGTAAATATAAATGCCAAACCGAATGCGTAAAAGCCCCGAATGAGCGTATGCAAATCTCGTCAATTTCGCAAATTTCATAAAATTAGTAAATGCCAATTTTCAGAGGGTTGGGGCGAGATGGCACTCAGGCGATTTGACGTGTCGAGCTACCGAACCGATTGTTGGTCATTATGTTGGTTGGGAAAATGCACCCTACAACACACAGGGCATACCGTGGAGATCCGAAAAAATGCGATTAGATTGGGAGAGGAGAGGTGAAAACTCAATGAAAGCACACACCACGTAATGCACGAGTGATACACAAAAAAAAAAGGCAACAACACAACGCATACAGTTCGACCGAGCGACCACCACCTGCCCCGCACGCGTCCACGTTTCACGAGAATTTTCCGATTTCACGATTCTCCACTAAACTGCTGTGCTCTCTCCATTCGAATTGTGTGAAAAACCCGAGATCCAACGAGAAATTTTGAATTGGAAAGAAACTCTCCTCGGATATGACCTCAAAAACGATTTTTTTTCTACTAAACTTTTTTTCTTTTTTTTTCGGAGAAACTTTTTTTTTCAACACACTTTGCTTGGCCTCTCTCAGATGGTTTGATGTGAAGAGAAGAATTTTCCGAAATTCATTTGCACTACACACTGTGGGTTTTTGCTTTTTGGAGTATTTCGAGGTGTTTTTTTGGGATTTGTTTCGGTGAAAATCGATGAGGTGAAGAGATTTTATTGAAACCGATACCGATGGAGATGATTTCAATTGGACACAATTTGATGTTTGTTTTTTTTTTTCAAATTTTTTCTTCGACGAAAACTTAGAGTAACTGCACGATGTGTCTATGCGTACGCAATCACTACAAAAATGAGAATGAATTTCAAATGAAAATCCAATATGGCGTTTTTGGCATTTCGCGAAGGGGAAATTTTCTCATTTTGCTGAATATGGTAAGGTGGTTTTACTGTCAGTTTGACAGTTGACTTTGGGAAAACTTAAGGGTGCGTTATTAGGTTGAATGTCAAGAAGTTATATTTAAAGAGTCTTTGGTCTTGATTATAGTGTATTACGTACATTTGAATCACCGGCTATGAAATATACGAACTAAATAGAATATTAAAATATGGAAGAACTATAATTCTTTTTGTATCAGGGGATTTTGTGTACCCTTAAAATGTTTGCACACATCACCGACGTAAGAAAATTAGGAAGGAAAGAATGAGAGATTCGGATTTACAATAGTTGATTTGACAACGATCAAAAAGTAATAGGGGTATTCACGCTTCGGTGTATCTGGTGTTGTATCGTTATGAAGAGTTGTAATGAGTTGATGATGTTTCAGAGTATGTTGTTCGAAGGTGGGCTTGTAAAATGGTTAGCATTCATTGCTATGCCTACATTCGTGCTGAAGGTTCGAAGGGTATGGTACTGACAATTTCATCAAAGCGATAGCACAAAATAAGATAAGTGACATTACATGGAATTACATGTCACTTGATTATGTAATATTAGTACATCTATGAGTTTTATCGAACGGTTTTGAATCCTATTTAGAAAGTGTAGAGAGGTCTTAGGAGCACCTAAGTAGATGTGGGCATTGTACTTCAACTTGATTGTAGTATATATATTGTAGCCACATCAGATTTGTATTCGGTGGAAAGAATTTCTTGCATCGCATCAGTAAACCCAGGTATTTCTCAGCGTTTTCGGTAACATTGTAATTGATATACATACGGAGAATTGAAAGTTTTTCGGTTTTGACACTGCAAGTCCCATTCAGGAATAACGACGGTAATTTTGCTGCAAAGGAGCTGCAAACCTTCCAGAATAAGAAATTCAGCGCTGAAAGCATTAGCACGACTGGAGCACCAACAGCCAACAGAGAGCGCCTGAGGTGCAAACAATCTATGGAAGAGCAGCGCGACATCATCGTAGTCAATCACCAGATGAGATAAAATAGACACCTGCAAGCGCTGTAGTACAAAGCACAAGCAGCGAGAGAACAGTATTGATCTAAAAGAAAGGACGAAAACAAGATCCTTCTAGCTCAAGGATATCGAAGCGTTCCGTGATGAGAAAAATATCCGCATATTTTTCGGGAAACGTAAGCATCAGGCTCATCAAAACAGAGAAGGAAACCTCACAGAAGCCGAGGGAACATTATATTTGTTAAAGGAGCACTTAAAGCAGCTCCCTAATGGGCATCAGGTAGGGCAAAAAGAGAAGAGGTTGGCTGAACTATGAAAATCTATGAAACAACAAAGATCTACCAACAAAGTTTTCTAAACATGGAAGTGATGTCTTAGTAGTGTGCATGTGCCAAACCATCAACCAGATGTGGGTAGATGAAATCATACCTGATGGCTGGACTATACACCATCTTCAAAAGCATATCCCTGCTTAATGTCGCATATAAGATCCTATCCAACGATTTCTGTAAACGTCTCAAGTCCTTTTAAAACACATTATTCGCACATACCAGATCGACCAAATTTTCACACAAAGGCAAATCCTTGAAAAGGCGAAATATCATAAATGAATTAACATAGATTGCAAACTCCACTAATACTTTCGCATCGACAGTGTGAGTGTTTTTTTTTTTAAAGTGGATTTATTTATGGCGCCGGGGTTGCAAAAGCATTAGTAGAGTTTGACACTTTTTTATTTTAGTTCATTTATGCGTGTGATGCTGGAAAACACGCGGTACAATGTTCAAATTCAAAACAGCTCCTCCGAACTATGCCAAACGGATTTCGGCAAAGAGATGCAATGTCATGTGATTTCTTCAATTTACAATAGTCCTGGACCAAATAATGCGAAGAACAGATATTAACTCAAGCTATAAATCTATACAGGTGCTGGGATCCGCAGATGACATCGACATCATCGGTCGCTTATAGAGTAGTAGTAAATGGAAGTTAAAAAAGCAATAAGTAAGGTAAATAAGGAAGCATCTGTCAATCACATAAGACAAAATGTAGCTACTGACTGTAGTAACTTCAAACGAAACATCAAATCAACTTAACAAAAATGAAACCTTGGTGCAGATACGAAGTCTTGAAGTAGGAAAACACTGCTACTATGGTTTGGTGAAAAAACATGGGTTCAAATTGGGAAGAATAAATGTGTGTACGTTCTACAAAACATTGAACTTGCCAACTTTATTGAGATTATGGTTCGCCATTGGTGGACAAGGGAAATCTCAGCGCCAGTGGAGGAAAAAGTGAATTGATACTCCGACTTCAGGACGCTTTGCATAACGTGGGATATGATCCAAATAAATTCTCCTTTGACGTTGACGAGGAACAACAGATAAGTACGTGCAATGACGAGACTGTGGAAGATTCAGCTCCGCTCGTTGAAAATGGACGAACAGACGAAAACCCTCTAGAACAAACAACAGAAAACAAATATAGACGAATAAAATACAGCCTGCACTGTCTTCAAAAAAAGAATAAAATTCGAACAAGCGAACAACAAAATTGACTAACTAGAAAAAAGAGCTCGACACAGTGCGAAAACATAAAAGGCAAGGATTTCTTCAAGCGGTTCAGAAGAGAGGAATTGAAGCCTCCCTCATTCGATGGAAAAACCTCATGGCTTACGTATAAGAAGCAGCTCGAAATAGTTGCTTGTGCGAACCACTCTGATAATGAGGAGAAGTTCTTTGCGCTAACAATGGCCTTGCACAGTTATGCAATGCAGCAGAATTGTTACAAATAATCGACATCGAAAAACACAAAGTTTGCAAGGTCTAATTGCACAGCCGAATGCAACAGCGAAGAGAGACATTGCAACAGCTCCAAGCAGACATTTGTTATACCCCACCGTAAGCCAAAAAATCATCGATGAAATGACAAAGCACGCATTCATTAGGAGAATCGCTGATTCGAAGCTACAGTCAGCAGTAAGGATAGCTGGATGAAGAACTTACCTTGTCTGCTGAGAGCAGCTAATCAACCTTCCAAAGGAACACATTTCGTCAGGGAATTGGCAATTGTTGAATGCTCCCACGTAAGCCTAAGTGCCGAGAAACGATATACTTCATGGAAGAGACGAAGTATGCGCTGCTGGTACTGCGATCAAACAGGATATCTTCAAAGATACCGTAAAGAACTGGTGTGACCGAAAAGCTGCCCTCTTGGCGGTAACAAGTAAATAGAAGAAGAAATATTCAGAAGGACCATCATCCCAGTCTCGCTGGCAAAACGATGCAATGAAAGTCTTCTGGTAGAAGTTCTCAGGAAAAATGGATGACAACAATAGATACCGGTGCTACGGCTTCAATCATCAGGAGGGATCTCGTGCAGAAACCCTTGTTGGATAACACCAGCAGTTACAGCTTGCGAACACCTATGGGAGAACCTGGCCGGAATAGGTTTCCCTCACATTTTTCTAGTAGCTGACATATACGATGAGTTAATTATTGGTACAGATTTCATGAAAGAATATGATTTAGCATGGAAACATGGAGATACCAATGATATACGCAAACGCCAAAACTTCCGTCTTAAAAGTCATCATCTGTCGAAATCTTAAATTTTCATCGGAAAGAATTGTGCGAGCAAAAGTGGAAAGTGATCCTGGTAGAAACCGATCCTATTTGATGGAACTAGAAAATAAGAGAGACTTTATGGTAATAAAGACGTTAATGGAACCAAAGAACAACATAGTTCCTGTAAGGAGTCTAAATGCAAAGACATTCGGTGTGAATGAAAAAGGGAGGGACAGTTGGAAAATGTGCATCTATTGAGTCTATATCGACCACAATGGAAACGAGTCGGGCAACGCCAGTCGTAATAATCCAGACTATCCTCAGTCTCTGGAATCTGGACCAAGAGAGAAATATCCTGGCAAAATACTAATCGGTGTGTACGCTGATATATTTGCTACACAAGACGGAGGATATGGACGTACGCAACCCATTCAACACCACATTGACACCGGAGATGATCGACCAATCCGTCAAGCTGCAAGGCGTCTACCATTGGCAAAGCAAACAGAAGGTGAGGAAATAGTGTCGAAGATGAAAGCGGGGTGGCTGATTGAAAAATCGCAGATCCCGTGGTCCTCAAGAAGAAGAAAAACGCACGGGGTTTTGTGTAGACTACCGACGTCTCAAGGATGTCACCAAAAAGGACAGATACCGACTACCGCGAATTGACACTTTGGATACGCTCCTGGAGCAGACACTTGAACTTAAGAACTGCCTGGTAGAGATTAACCGAAAAATCGTAAGAAGACGGCCTTCACTACAAGAAATGAACTTTGGGAGTTTACAGTGATGTCGTTTGGACTGTGAAACGCTTCGGCCACATTCGAGCTATTAATGGAACGTACATTGCAAGAGCTTACGTGGATAACCTGTCTATCGTATCTGGACGACGTTATCGTCACAGGCAAGACGTTCGAGGAGCATCGCGAAAATAAAAAAGAAGTGTTTGAGAGGCTGCGAAGCGCTCTGAATACTTGTTCCGGCCGGAAGTAAAATATAAAATGTCATATATATCAGCGGAAGGAGCGAGGACGCATCCTGGCAAGTCGAAGCTGTGAAAAGTTGGCCTGTCCCCAAAAATAAACAGCAACTGAGAAGCTTCTTGGGACTTGCCGCATATAACAGAAAGTCCGTAAAGGATTTTGCTGACATTGCAAAATGCGTGCATCAACTTAGGGAAAAATTCCAGTTCGGGTAGTTTGGAGAGTGTGAAAAAGCGTTTTAAGTACTCAAGATGCAGCTGTCCAATGACTCCATCTTGGGTTATTCCACACCTGAAAAAATGTGCATCGCGGACACAAACTCTAGCAATGTTAGAGTCGAAGCTGTGGTCTCTCCAGTTCATGATGGTTAAGAGAAAGTTGTTGCGTATTAGGGCAATGTACTCTCCGGGCCTAAACGAAACTACTGCGTAACTCGGCCTGAGCTTTTGGCTTTAATTCTGGCAACTAAACATTTCCGTAAGTATCTCTATGCACAAAAATTTATTCTTCGCACAGACCACTTAGCTCTGAAATGGCTACTACAATTTATGAACCCTGAAGGCCAAGTTGCCACATAGGTCGAGCAGTTGGCAAACTGAAGGAAAAACACAAATGCTGATGCTCTTTCTCGCCGACTGCGCGGAGCCAAATGTGAACACTGCAACCGTAAAGAACGAAAGAACAGATCACTATGAAATGACACAGTCTGAAAGGAACATGAAGAATGACTAGGGACCGGCGCCAACCTCTGAAGTGGAACTCGCCTTGTGTTCATGATGGTTTGCTGAGGAGAAAATGGGAAATTGCAGATGGAATAAAATTTTAAAATGTAGCTAATCGTGAAGTGCACCATAAAATACATGACGGAATCACCGGAATTCACTTGGTAATTAACAAGACTGTGGAGAAGGTAAGGGAACGCTTCCATTGCCTAAGTGCAAAGCAAAATGTCGAGAATTGGTGCAAAAACTGCATAACGTGTGCTCCTACCAAAGGCCCAAAAGTAAAGCCGCAGGGAAAAATGCGTTTCCCAAAGCAACCGAGTGGTGATAAAGTGGTTTAAATAAAAGTTAAAAAAAAGTAGAAGTGGTTGAGATGAGCAATTAAATTGTGAATTATAATTGTATTGAATAAAGCGATTATATAGAAAAGAATAAGTTCTATCATCTGTACACACACAAACATTTTACAATATGTTTACCATAGATCTTTCTCTGGTCGGCATGGTATTCGAGTTCTCCAAGGTACTGCTTATACTGATGTTTCTGCTTTAGTTGACAAACGTGCAATAGATTTATTTTGTCCTAAGTTAGGTTACAAGCAATGCCTAACGACTCACCTTTTACTGTTTTTGTGTTGAACATACACCATACTCGAATTGACTACTAGGTGGACAAATTATGAAACATGCAATGAATACTATTCAGATATATTCTTGGAGGACTAATCGATCCAATTTTACACCTATAACTAATGACTAATGGGCAGTGGTGTTTTCTCAGACAGGGGTTAAATCATAGTCTCGCTTTCCGCTTCCTGATTAATGCAATTTTATAGGCGTAAATAATTTTGGCAAAGGAAAACGTAATATTCGTAATGATACCCACATTTTAACGGACAACTACGTTGGAATTAAATTCATGGAATTAGTTCCTATAAACTTTAAATAGCCCTTCATTTTCAATCCCTTAGAAACATTCATAGCTGGTCTTTATTCCCCGAGGGAATTGTAAGGCGGACAAAAATCACCAAACATTGATCAATAGTACTGTACCTATTCTACCCGAAAAATGTACCATATTAACACTCATGTTAAAGTTAGATGTAATCGAGGGCTAAACCTTAACTGAACAAGCTGTTCAACATATATAACGAAACAACGAAACTGACCAAAGTTCGATCTAAAATACACGAAACTGTCTAATATCTTCCAAAAGAGCTGAACTTTTGTCTGACTTGGCATCACTTCTAGTGCAGTATGACAGATAAAATGTCAAATCTTTTTAAATCATTTTGTCTCGCCGTTAATAGAAGTTGGTTTAACGACAATTTTACAGAAAATCGTGCATTTTTTACGTTTATTTGGCGAAGAAAGTCATTAGAAAACAAAGTTGGTGCAATATCTCCAAGAATGCATAGTTTACCTTTTGTTTATTGACTAATTTAAATAATTTTACAGGTTAACCTAAAGCTGGTGGTGAACATGTCTTCGGGAGTAACTATAGAATGCAAGAAGCTCTGCATGTTCAGATGTCTAAATGCTGTAGGCCTTAGCATCTGCATGCAATACGTATTGTTGACAGTTTGTCTTCTATTCGTCAACTTTAACATCTTCCATCCCATTAACTGGATTACGACCACTTTTAATCTGATGTTCTCATTCTACACATGGCTTTCCATCATGCCTCTAATCAGTGCTGTTATTTTCTTTGGAATCCTACTGGGCAAGTCCTTTTTGACTGTGAGAAAGTACTATCCCACCAGATTTGCATGGTTTCGGGGAACCGTTTTTAGAAAATTCATATTCTTCGGAATTCACTTGATGGTAGGATTCTTGACCGCTTTGCTGTATTCGAGATTTCTACACAGTGATTATCGGTAGGTCGTTCTTTTCCGCACAGTAAATTTATAATATCATTTATATTTTGTAGAGACCTATTGTTTCCTTATTTTGATCGCCAATATGTCAACAGCCGCTACACGTTTCTAGTTTTCGTTGGAGTTCTGTCGGGATTTTACTTTTTTATTAAGGAAAATCTCAAACATGATCCTGAGATTGATTTTCCAGCTATTCAGGAGAAGAAATTTGTGCAAATCCGATCTCTTGTATACTCCACGCTGTATAATTCGATGGTGAAATCGTTTGGACCTACACTTTGTTTTGCCTTGGCTTATTGGCTTATTGGTTCCACTATTAATAATAAAGTGGCAGGCATTTTTGAAGCAGAAGTAGACGAATCATACGAATCAATCTTTGCTATTATGACCAACCTCAGGATGTTCTTCTATGCATGGATTCTCTGTTCACAAATTATCAGCAACATGCTATTGATGAGGCAATTTTTCTCTATTCTCTTGTCAGAGGAAATGCAATTTGTCATAGAGAAGCAACAAGTAATGACTGCAACGCAAACTGAAGTGACTCTTGTCGAGGCTCTTGCACTTGCTGATGTTCCAATTATTCAGAAAATGGCCAGTTTGGATCTGTATAATTTGGCTGTAGGTAAGGCCGTTAATCGTCGACAAGAAATATTTGCTCTCTCGATACCCGGTGGACATCCATACAACTGGAATAATTTAAGTGGACAATGTTTGAGTTTGATCAATGAATTTACCGAAGAACTAGCTTCATCCTTGAAGAAGATATCATCAATGAAAAACCAGTCGCTTTACCCACAAATGAAGGTTTCATCTGGAGAAACTGCTGAAAAAATTCTACTAAGACAATATAACGAGACATATGGCATACGCAGAATGATGGCCGATCCATGGGTACCACCCCAGCCAGAATGTGTTCCATTAGATGGTAAAACAAATCCATGCGATCGAGTTAATAGAGTTCTGGATAACTTCCAAAAAATGATTGATGTTACGCTTAAGTTAGCATTTAATGCTATTCCTGGTTTGTTTTACGTTTTTGGCGAACAAGACGGTGCCAAAACTGCATTCCTGCTCTCAAATTCACAAAGTCTTGTATGGTTAACTCAAGGCTTAGCTGGTATTTGTGCAAACTCGCTTAATGAAGACAAGTATGGCGTTGTTCAGAATGAACTTCCAAAAATAATCAAGGTGTTCTTGAAACTCAATTTAGAGCTCGACAAGTTAAATAATGTAAATCTCAATGGAAAAAAACTAGACCGAAACCTAATCACTCTGAAAAATGCTGTGAAAAGAAGCTTATTTCGAATCTGCACGGTATTCGGAGACTATGTTAGGGATTTGGTAGACGATCAGGAGGATCTTAGACAACTACAATGTTTTGTTAGCTATCAAGAGTCATGAGGAACTTGTTAACGTAAAATTAATTTCCATGTTTACCCTAACTATAACTCATAATTGTAATTTATTATTAAACTTTTTTATAAGAATTTTATACAGCCTTTTTTTTAGTACGCTTTTTTTGTAATCTGCGCACGCGCAAGGGATTTTGAGTACCCTTAAAATGCTTGCACACAGCGCGGACGAAAGAAAAGGATTTCCCCCTTTCCTTCCGAAAGAGAGGTACATTGGTTTTGAATGTTTGAAAGTTATAACCACTAGGAAATGAAGGGTTCGGCAGTGCATTCCATAAGCAAGCACGGATTGATTACGTCCGAAAGTGGGCTTGAGGGTAAACTGATGAGCAGTCATAGCGAGACGGGTGTTACGGTTGAAGGCTTGAGGGGGCGGAATGTTATTGGCAATTTCGATGGACCATTGGTGGTTAAAATAGCAAGAGAGCCAAGGTAAGGCAGGAGACATTACGTCAGTGTTGTAGGGTGTCAACTGATTGTGTGATATTAGCATCATCTATAAGTTCTATCGCACGGTTTTGAATCCTATCTAGCAGGTGCGGCGAGGATTTAGGCGTACTTGACCAGATGTGAACATTGTACACCAATTTTGCGCGATTTAAATGTCTTATACCGGGTTGTCTAAACACAAGTTTCTTTATAAAAATGAAATGAAAAATGGACAAAAGCCAATTATTTACGGGATGTTATGGCGAACGAACATTCCCAATTAGTTATGGAATACGGTTTCATTCTCACCGCGGTCTCGCTATTTATGTGCGTAGTGATGCAGCTTACCAAACTCCACCACAATGTGATCAATGTTCCAATCCGGAATTCAACTTCATGTGGTTAAAATTCCATCTACGTAAGCAAATTATCCACTACTGCTTTATTTATAGAAGCCCCAAACTGGACAGCAATTCAACTTTTAACGAGTTTGATGCGCTGTCTGACTCCATTCAAAGAATTGTATCCCTGTATCCTCATACTGAAGTCGTTATTACGGGCGATTTCAATATACACAATTCTGGGTGGCTTCGACATTCTGGACAGACAACACCCGAAGGACGGTATGTTGAGATCTTCGCTGCGGAAAACAACTTAACTCAGCTTGTAAGTGAAGCCACGCGAATACCAGACGTTGATAGTCATACCGCCAACACCCTGAACTTGTTTTTAACTTCTCACCCTGATAAGTACACCATTGATGTGCTCTCCCCTCTAGGCTCGTCGGACCATTGTGTCATATCAGCTAATTTCTCGTACACCGACCACACAGTTAGAGAAAAAAATCCTAAAAGAACCGTATGGCAATACGAGAAAGCCAACTGGAGCGGTCTTAACAGCTTCTTTAGGAATTTTAACTGGTCGTTATGCTTCCTCGATAACGAGCTGTTATAGCCAAAACGTCTATCCGGTAATCCTTTGCCTTCTGGCACCAACTGACTTAAACAATTAGACTTTCTGATAGAACATATACTTTATTTATAACGGAAAGTAAAAAAGTCGTTGCACGGACAATTTCCCACACTCCTTCCTTCAAAACAAAGATCGAACTATCACAATAATCCACAAAGCCCAAGTTGGATTCAGTTCAATTTTATTTCTAAAAGAAACAATTTAATTTAAAATACAATATAGATACACAAAACTTAAACTAACTTACATTGCTTTAGGGAGCATGTAACTTTGAAATTTAAATTTTCAACGACTTTTACAATAAAAATTCACTCTAAAAAACTTTTGGTAATTCCTTTGTTTTCTACACTAAAAAAGGTAATTAGGCAACCCCACACAGTTAAACATAAAGCAAAAAAAAACTGGAAAAAAGCTGTGAACTTCTAGTTTACGGGAAAGAGAAAAGATAATAGTAATTAACTAAACTTGGTAAATATCAAAGAGAGTGGTGTTGCCATCATTTTGGTTCTAATCTTATACTAGGTAATTCAAATACAATTTCTTTTAAAACTAAAAAAAATTCAAAAAAATAAATTCACATAATTAGCTCGATGACAACTTCCAAAATAGTGTTAATAGCCCACGTCTTAACCAAACCAAGAACAGAATCCATTTGAAAATTAACGACTAAATTTCATTAGAAAACTCTTCAATGTGCGCTGTCATTTATTGTTGATTTTTCTCAACAGCTGACATGTTCAACTGGCTGGAGGTTGAATTCAGCGCTTTTATTTTCAACATTCTCCCCCTCGTGATGCTGCTGCCCTGCTGCAGTTTCACTCTCCTCACTCTTCTTGATGTCAAGTACTGCCAATTTTGTAGCTGGACGTGTAAGTACTCCAACTGATGTTCTTACAGCAGCGCTGCGAACTTGTCCATCTGCTGCTCTGTTAACGACGATTACAATTCCCTTCGGCCACATACATCGTGGTAAATTTTTATCGACTATAATAACAAGGTCACCTTCTTTCAGAGGACTTGACGAACGAAACCATTTAGATCTCCAAGTCAAAGTTGGTAAATATTCGCCTACCCATCTTTTCCAAAATATTTCCGCCAACTAAGTCTTTATCATTAAATAAGCCGGGTGGCTTTGATCCACTAGAAGACCCCAAAAGAAAATGATTAGGTGTTAGCACATCTTCGTCATAGTCTTCCAGTTGCACATATGTCAGCGGTCGAGAATTGACCATTGCTTCAGCTTCTAACAGAAACGAGTGCAGTGATTCATCTTGAAGTCTTTGGTTTCGAGTGACTTCCTTAAGTACTGTTTTAACAGACCCTATTAGTCTCTCCCAGGATCCTCCCATATGGGGTGCTGCTGGTGGATTGAAGTTCCACTTCCAAGTCGTCTCGGGTGAATTGATCTTCTCCTCTAATGCCATTTTATCCAAAAGATTGAATGCTTCCTTCAATTCAGTCTCGGTTCCCTTGAAATTTGTACCATTGTCAGAAAAGAACTCTCGTGGTGTACCGCGTCGTGCCATAAAGTTGCGTATACAAACGATACATGAATCAGTAGACAAAGAATAAGCCATTTCCAAATGTACTGCCCGTATCGTCATACAGGTAAAGGAACGTTTTTCGGATCTTCTTCCCACAGTGACTGACATCGGCCCGAAATAATCGACTCCAACGTATGTAAATGGACGCTCATATGCTGCAAGCCTTGCGGCTGGTAAAGCTGCCATTTCTGAAATATCTGGTTAATATAACATACCTTACAACATACGTTGTCTTACTGCTTTCAATTTGCTTCGAAGCCTTGGAACCCAATATCGTTGACGTATTTCATTAAGCACTGTACCATGACAACAGTGGTGGTATCTTTCATGCAAGTATGCCAGCAACAAGTCGGTAATTCGATGATCTCTCGGCAACAGTATTGGTTTCTTCATGCACTCGTTCACACATGTAACCCGGTCGATACGTCCCTTCATGCGAAGAATCTCCTCATGATCAAGATACGGTGAACAGCCGAATAAAGTGCTTGACTTCTTTAAAGATTTTTTAGCTTTAAGAATTGCAATCTCGTCTGCAAAAACCTGTTGCTGTGCCGTCCACACTAGAAAATACTCCGCTTGTTGTAACTCAGTCCCTGTGAGCACACCCGTTGATCTGGACTCAGCCCTCTGATATCTGCAATTCTTAAGAAAACGAAGCACCCAGGCTGTTGATCGAAGCAGTCTCTTCCAAGATGAAAACCTTTTAAAATCCATTACTGGTTCTAAGTACACAATGTGTGCTAGTACATACTTTGGTCTAAGTTCCGCTTGCTGCTCTCCTGGATCTCGGTTTATCTTCTCAGGCCATTTATCTTCTGGTTAATATAGTGTGATAACCACTCAAATGTGAGCAGCGACATCTAGCAGAAAATGTCGAAACTCGAAGACTAGAAGGTTTCGATACTGGATTAGCAAAGTCTCGACTGGAGAGTAGAATCGAATTTTCTAGCAAATTGGAAATTGTATGGAACGCTGGATGACGTGGATTGTTCTCGAAGTATGTCATTCGAGTATAAATACCAGCATCGCAAAGGTATGCAAATCAGTTCTAAAGTGTAATTTGAAGTGTTAATTAGGAGAAGTGATTAAGTGGTTTAAGTAAAAGATAAGAAAAGTATAAGTGGTTGAGAAATTGAATTGTACTGAGAGAAAGAATTAAAAAGTGAATTGTAACTGTACTGAATAAAGGGATTTGTATTGAAAAGAATAAGTTCTATCATTTGTACCCACACAAACATTTTACATTGGTGTCAGAAGTGGGATAGGACTTATTGTGTGTAAAAAGAAAAAAGTGTTTTCTGACTATTTGAAAAAGCTAGAATGGGTCGAAAACTATTGCAGTTGACCCTCGTCCAACTCAAATCCGAGTTGAACAAGAGAAGCCTCAGCGCCAGTGGAGGAAAAAGTGACCTGGTGCTCCGTCTTCAGGAGGCTTTGAACAACGAGGGACATGATCCTGATACATATTCCTTTGATGTTGACGAGGATGAACAGACAAGTACCGGCAATGACATGGCTGCAATGATGCAACTCCTCTTATTAAAAATGGACGAACAAAACAAAAAAATGGACGAACAGAAGAACAGTCTCGACCAACAAAAGAAAAATCTGGAAGAGCAGAAGAACAGTCTGGAACAAAAAATGGACGAGCAGAAGAGCAGCATTGAACAAAGATTCAACGAACAAACCAACAATCTGCACGGTCTTCAACAGAAAATGGATGAAAAAAAGAATAATCTGGAAGAACAAAAGAACATTCTCCAGCAAAAATTCGAAGAAATCGATGACAAATTTGAAAGAATAGAGAAGAACGTTGATGACAAATTTGATAGAATAGAGAAGAACGTTGATGACAAAATTGATACAATAAAGAAGAATGTTGGCGAAAAATTCGAAGAAATGGACAGCAAAGTTCAGCAACTGGCAAAAGAGCTCGACACAGTGCGAAAACAGAAACTGCGAGAATGTTCTTTAAGCGGTCCAAGGAGAAAAGATTTGGAACCTCCCTCATTCGATGGCCAGACCTCATGGTCTACTTATAAGAAGCAGTTTGAAATGGCTGCCTGTGCAAACGACTGGGACAATGAGGAAAAGTGCTTTGCCCTAGCGATGGCCTTACGTGGTCCTGCGGCAGAATTGTTTGTTTGTAATCGATATCGAAAAGAATAGAGACTATATGGTTTTAGTGCAGGCTATCGAGAAACGGTTTGGGGATAGCCACATGCGGGAAGTTTACAAGGTTCAATTGCAAGGCCGTATGCAGCAACGAGGAGAAACACTGCAGCAGCTCCAAGCAGACGTGAGTAGACTGGCACATTTGTCATATCCCACCGCAGGCCAGGAAATAATCGACGAAATGGCAAAGGACGCATTCATCAGGGGAATTGCAGATTTGAAGCTACAATCAGCAGTAAGGATGGCCGGGAAAAGAACCCTAGCTGAAGCACTTGCCTTCGCTCTGGCGATGGAAGCATCCAATCAGGCTTCCAAAGGAATGCATTTCGTAAGTGAAATAGTATCTGGTGAATGCTCCTGCTCAAGACCAACTACCATGCAACGAAATATCTGGCGGGAGAGACGAAGGATGCGCTGCTGGAACTGCGATAAAGTAGGACATTTGCAAGGGCATTGTAAAGAACCGGTACGACGAGAAGGCTGCCTGCACTGGGGTTACAGGCAAATAGAAAGAAAAACCGGCAGAAACGGCTACCAAGAAACCGGTCAAATTTCCAGAAGCCATCAGTTAGGAAATGCTTACTTCGCGGGGCAGAAGTCTGTAGCAGGAGTCGACTCCAGGATAATTATCCCAGTCTCACAGGTAAAACAATGCAACGGAAGCCGCCCAGCAGAAGTAGTCAGTGGTAAAGAAGCGAAACAACAGGCAACTATCCAAACGATCAGGACTGAGCCAATAGTGGGTTGGAGTATAGACGAAATCCGTTCCTCCCAACAGGCAGCAGATATCAGATCGGAGCCAAACTCTGAAGGCATACTGGGCACAGTGGGACTCGCTTTTTGTGCAAGATGGATTGCTGAAGAGAAAATGGGAAACTGCAGATGGGACAACATCTCGTATGCAGCTAATTGTGCCACGGTCCAGAGTCAACCAAGTGCTCCATGAAATACATGACGGAGTCTCAGGAGGCCATTTGGGAATAAACAAGACGTTGGAAAAGGTAAGGGAACGTTTCTATTGGCTAAGCGCTAAACAAGATGTCGAGAATTGGTGCAAAAAGTGCATAAGATGTGCGGCTACCAAGGGCCCAAAAGTAAAGCCACATGGACAAATGCAACAATACAATGTCGGAGCACCTTTCGAACGAATAGCCATCGACATCGCTGGGCCGTTTCCCGAAACCTTTAATGGAAACCGATATACTCTCGTAGTCATGGATTACTTCAGTAAGTGGCCGGAAGTGTTTGCCATCCCAAATCAAGAGGCTAAGACCGTAGCCGAACAGATAGTCAACAACTGGGTGAGCAGATTTGGGGTCCCAATGGAGCTGCACTCTGATCAAGGGCGAAACTTTGAATCAAAAGTCTTCCAGGAAATATGCCAATATTTGGGAATAAGAAAGACAAGGACAACGCCACTACACCCTCAATCTGATGGAATGGTCGAGCGATTCAATCGGACCTTGAATGAGCATCTATCTAAGGTTGTCAGCAACTGCCAGCGAGATTGGGATCGACACATACCCCTCTTCTTAATGGCCTACCGAAACGCGGTCCATAGCTCAACAGGGCACACACCATCCGAGATCTTATTTGGTCAAACGATTCGGTTGCCAAGTGAAGCTAAATTCGGATCCCCACCGACGGAGCCCAAAGAGGTGAACGAGTACGTGAATGACTTACGCAGCAGGATTCGTAAATTGTGTAATATGTTTGTGTGGGTACAAATGATAGAACTTATTCTTTTCAATACAAATCCCTTTATTCAGTACAGTTACAATTCACTATTTAATTCTTTTTCTCAGTACAATTCAATTTCTCAACCACTTATACTTTTCTTATCTTTTACTTAAACCACTTAATCACTTCTTCTAATTAACACTTCAAATTCAACTTTGGAACTGATTTGCATACCTTTGGGATGCTGGTATTTATACTCGAATGACATACTTCGAGAACAATCCTCGCCATCCAGCGTCCCATACAATTTCCAATTTGCTAGAAAATTCGATTCTACTCTCCAGTTGCTAATCCAGTATCGAAACCTTCGAGTTTCGACATTTTCTGCTAGATGTCGCTGCTCACATTTGAGTGGTTATCACATTGCTCTCTCCCTACAGTTGTTCGTCCCGAACAACTTCGTCATTCAGCATCCCGTTGAAATGACACATTCTATCCAAATGGACCACTTTCAATTTTCCTCGATCCCCACGCTGGATCCGGTAGACAACGTCATTAATGCGGGTTATCACCTTGTATGGACCTTCCCAGTCCTGTTGCAATTTTGGTGATTTGCCTTTCTTACGCTGAGGATTATACAGCCAAACCAGATCTCCTTCGTTGAAACCGGAAGATTTCGCCTTGATATCGTACCTAGTTTTCATGCGGCTGCTTGCTAGCTTCATCTTTTCTCTGGTGTCTTCATGCAATTTACGAATCCTGCTGCGTAAGTCATTCACGTACTCGTTCACCTCTTTGGGCTCCGTCGGTGGGGATCCGAATTTTGCTTCACTTGGCAACCGAATTGTTTGACCAAATAAGATCTCGGATGGTGTGTGCCCTGTTGAGCTATGGACCGCGTTTCGGTAGGCCATTAAGAAGAGGGGTATGTGTCGATCCCAATCCCGCTGGCAGTTGCTGACAACCTTAGATAGATGCTCATTCAAGGTCCGATTGAATCGCTCAACCATTCCATCAGATTGAGGGTGTAGTGGCGTTGTCCTTGTCTTTCTTATTCCCAAATATTGGCATATTTCCTGGAAGACTTTTGATTCAAAGTTTCGCCCTTGATCAGAGTGCAGCTCCATTGGGACCCCAAATCTGCTCACCCAGTTGTTGACTATATGTTCGGCTACGGTCTTAGCCTCTTGATTTGGGATGGCAAACACTTCCGGCCACTTACTGAAGTAATCCATGACTACGAGAGTATATCGGTTTCCATTAAAGGTTTCGGGAAACGGCCCAGCGATGTCGATGGCTATTCGTTCGAAAGGTGCTCCGACATTGTATTGTTGCATTTGTCCATGTGGCTTTACTTTTGGGCCCTTGGTAGCCGCACATCTTATGCACTTTTTGCACCAATTCTCGACATCTTGTTTAGCGCTTAGCCAATAGAAACGTTCCCTTACCTTTTCCAACGTCTTATTTATTCCCAAATGGCCTCCTGAGATTCCGTCATGTATTTCATGGAGCACTTGGTTGACTCTGGACCGTGGCACAATTAGCTGCATACGAGATGTTGTCCCATCTGCACTTTCCCATTTTCTCTTCAGCAATCCATCTTGCACAAAAAGCGAGTCCCACTGTGCCCAGTATGCCTTCAGAGATTGGCTCCGATCTGATATCTGCTGCCAGCTTGGTCTTTCCTCGTGCTCTTTCCAGGCCAATATTGGTTCGATGTCACTGTCTGCCTGTTGGGAGGAACGGATTTCGTCTATACTCCAACCCTCTATTGGCTCAGTCCTGATCATTTGGATAGCTGCCTGTTCTTTTGCTTCTTTACGATTGCAGTGTTCGCATTTTACTCCGCATGGTCGACGAGAGAGAGCATCAGCATTTGAGTGGAGTGTTCCCTTGCGGTGTTGCACTTCAAAGTCGTAACCCTGCAACTGCTCGATCCATCTTGCAACTTGGCCTTCAGGGTTCTTAAATTGGAGTAGCCATTTCAGAGCTGCGTGGTCTGTCCGGAGAATGAACTTTTGTCCGTAGAGGTACTTATGGAAATGCTTCGTAGCCAGAATTAAAGCCAGAAGCTCGCGCCGGGTTACACAGTAGTTCCGTTCAGGTCTGGAGAGTACTTTGCTGTAATATGCGACCACTTTCTCTTGACCGTCATGAATTTGGGAGATCACAGCTCCGACCCCAACATTGCTAGCGTCTGCGTCCACGATGAACATTTTTCCGGGCGTCGGGTAACCCAAGATGGGGGCATTGCACAGCTGTCGCTTCAGTTCTTGAAATGCTTTTTCGCATTCTCCAGACCACCTGAACTGTCGGCCTTTTTCCGTAAGTTGATGCAGGCTCTTTGCAATGCCAGCAAAATCCTTTACGAACCTTCTGTAATACGTGGCGAGGCCCAAGAAGCTTCTCAGTTGGTGTTTATCTTTTGGAGAAGGCCAACTTTTCACGGCTTCGATTTTGTCAGGATCCGTTCTTACTCCTTCCGCTGATATAATGTGACCCAGATATTTTACTTCCGGACGAAACAAGGCACATTTTTCTGGGTTGAGCTTTAAATGAGCACTTCGTAGCCTCTCAAACACTTCTTTTAGATTTTCGCGGTGCTCCTCGTACGTCTTACCTATGACGATAACGTCGTCCAAATATACTAGGCAGGTTTTCCAGGTGAGTCCTTGCAATGTTCGTTCCATTAGTCGCTCGAAGGTGGCCGGAGCGTTGCACAGTCCAAACGGCATCACTGCAAACTGCCAAAGACCGCTTCCTGTAGTGAAGGCAGTTTTCTCACGATCCGCACGATTTATCTCTACCTGCCAGTAACCGCTCTTCAAGTCAAGTGTTGAAAACCATTTCGCTCCAGAAAGCATATCCAAAGTGTCATCGATTCTCGGAAGTGGGTAGCTGTCCTTTTTAGTGACATCATTGAGACGTCGGTAGTCTACACAAAATCTCGTGCTGCCATCTTTCTTCTTCACGAGGACCACTGGAGATGCCCACGGACTTTGCGATTCTTCAATCACTCCCTCAGCTTTCATCTTCGACATCATTTCGGCAACTTCTGTTTGCTTTGCCAATGGAAGACGCCTTGCAGGTTGACGGATTGGTCGAGCGTCTCCGGTGTCAATGTGGTGTTGAACAATATGCGTACGTCCATATTCTCCGTCTTGTGTAGCAAATATATCAGCGTACTCACCGATTAGTTTTTCTGCCAGGATTCGCTGATCTTCGTCCAGATTACAGAGGCTGAGAATTTTGTTCTTGATTTTTATGCTCTGAACTGTTGTGACCGGTTTTGCACCCTTTTTTTCCGTTGTAGTCGATATAGCCTCAACAGGTACACATTTTCCCACTATCTCCCCCTTTTTCACCTTTACACTGAATGTCTTTGGATTTAGAATCCTTACAGGGACCATGTTGTTCTTTGGCTCCACTAAGGTCTTTCCCACCATGAAGTCTCTTTTCTTTTCTGGCTCCATCAAATAGAATCGGTGGCTACCAGGACCACCTTCCACTTCTGCCCACAAAATTGCTTCTGACGAAGGCTCTAGACTCTGATTGCTGCAGATAACGACATTTGAGACTGTGGTATTGGCGTTTCCGTATATCATTGGTATCTCCATGTTTCCGTATTTCAGGGTTTGTGCCCCCAAGTCGACTACAAGTCCATGTTCTCTCATGAAGTCTGTACCAATGATGCACTCGTCACATATGTCAGCTACCAGAAACGCGTGAGTGAATGTTATTCCGGCCAGTTGGATTTTTATGCGGACTTCACCATATACCTTAATCGTTGCTCCTGTAGCTGTTCGCAAGCTGCAACTGCTAGTGTTATGCAGCCAAGACTTCTGCACAAGATTCCTCCTGATGATTGAGGCCGTGGCACCGGTGTCTATTGTTGCCATCCATTTTTCTTTTCCACTGACTACTTCTACTAGAAGGCTTTCGCTGCATCGTTTTGCCAGCGAGACTTGGGTGATGGTCCTGGGGCCGTCGACTCCTGCTACCAACTTCTGCCCCGCGAAGTTGGTGCTTAAGCATTTCCCGACTGATGATTTCGGGAAGGTTGACCGGCTTCTTGATAGCTGTTTCTGCGGGTTTCTTCCTCTATTTGCTTGTCACCACAGTGAGGGCAGTCTTTTCGTCGCACCGGTTCTTTACACTGCCTTTGAAGGTGTCCTATTTTATTGCAATTCCAGCAGCGCATTATTCGTCTATCCCGTCGAGTATCTCGTTCCTCGGCACTAATTCTTGTGCAGGAGCATTCGACTGATGCTACTTCCCTGACGAAATGTGTTCCCCTGGAAGCCTGATTGGCTGCTTCCATCGCCAGAGCGAAGGCAAGTGCTTCAGCAAGGGTTCTTTTCCCGGCCATCCTTACTGCTGACTGTAGTTTCGAATCTGCAATTCCCCTGATAAATGCATCTTTTGCCATTTCGTCGATAATTTCCTGGCCTGCGGTGGGGTATGACAGATGTGCCAGTCTACTCACGTCTGCTTGGAGCTGCTGAAGTGTTTCTCCTCGTTGCTGCGTTCGGCTTTGCAATTGGACCTTGTAGACCTCCTGCATGTGGCTATCCCCAAACCGTTTCTCGATAGCCTGTACTAAAGTCACATAATCTTTATGCTTTTCGATATCTACTGTTTGCAACAATTCTGCTGCAGGACCGTGCAAGGCCATTGTTAGGGCAAAGCACTTTTCCTCATTGTCCCAGTCGTTTGCACAGGCAGCCATTTCAAACTGCTTCTTATAAGTAGACCATGAGGTCTGGCCATCGAATGAGGGAGGCTTCAAATCTTTTCTCCTTGGACCGCTTAAAGAACATTCTCGCAGTTTCTGTTTTCGCACTGTGTCGAGCTCTTTTGCCAGTTGCTGAACTTTGCTGTCCATTTCCTCGAATTTTTCGCCAACATTCTTCTCTATTCTATCAAATTTGTCATCAACGTTCTTCTCTATTCTTTCAAATTTGTCATCGATTTCTTCGAATTTTTGCTGGAGAATGTTCTTTTGTTCTTCCAGATTATTCTTTTGTTCATCCATTTTCTGTTGAAGACCGTGCAGATTGTTGGTTTGTTCGTTGAATTTTTGTTCCAGACTGTTCTGGAGAATGTTCTTCTGTTCTTCCATATTTTTCTTTTGTTCGTCCAGCTTTTGTTCGAGACTATTCTTTTGTTCTTCCAGATTTTTCTTTTGTTCATCCAGCTTTTGTTCGAGGCTATTCTTTTGTTCTTCCAGATTTTTCTTTTGTTGGTCGAGACTATTCTTCTGTTCGTCCATTTTTTTGTTTTGTTCGTCCATTTTTAATAAGAGGAGTTGCATCATTGCAGCCATGTCATTGCCAGTACTTGTCTGTTCATCCTCGTCAACATCAAAGGAATATGCATCAGGATCATGTCCCTCGTTGTTCAAAGCCTCCTGAAGTCGGAGCACCAGGTCACTTTTTCCTCCACTGGCGCTGAGGCTTCTCTTGTTCAACTCGGATTTGAGTTGGACGAGGGTCAACTGCAATAGTTTTCGACCCATTCTAGCCTTTTCAAATAGTCAGAAAACACTTTTTTTTTTTTTTTTTTTTTACACACACAATAAGTCCTATCCCACTTCTGACACCAATGTAATATGTTTGTGTGGGTACAAATGATAGAACTTATTCTTTTCAATACAAATCCCTTTATTCAGTACAGTTACAATTCACTATTTAATTCTTTTTCTCAGTACAATTCAATTTCTCAACCACTTATACTTTTCTTATCTTTTACTTAAACCACTTAATCACTTCTTCTAATTAACACTTCAAATTCAACTTTGGAACTGATTTGCATACCTTTGGGATGCTGGTATTTATACTCGAATGACATACTTCGAGAACAATCCTCGCCATCCAGCGTCCCATACAATTTCCAATTTGCTAGAAAATTCGATTCTACTCTCCAGTTGCTAATCCAGTATCGAAACCTTCGAGTTTCGACATTTTCTGCTAGATGTCGCTGCTCACATTTGAGTGGTTATCACAATTGCATGAAGACACCAGAGAAAAGATGAAGCTAGCAAGCAGCCGCATGAAAACTAGGTACGATATCAAGGCGAAATCTTCCGATTTCAACGAAGGAGATCTGGTTTGGCTGTATAATCCTCAGTGTAAGAAAGGCAAATCACCAAAATTGCAACAGGACTGGGAAGGTCCATACAAGGTGATAACCCGCATTAATGACGTTGTCTACCGGATCCAGCGTGGGGATCGAGGAAAATTTAAAGTGGTCCATTTGGATAGAATGTGTCATTTCAACGGGATGCTGAATGACGAAGTTGTTCGGGACGAACAACTGTAGGGAGGGAGCAATGTGATAACCACTCAAATGTGAGCAGCGACATCTAGCAGAAAATGTCGAAACTCGAAGACTAGAAGGTTTCGATACTGGATTAGCAAAGTCTCGACTGGAGAGTAGAATCGAATTTTCTAGCAAATTGGAAATTGTATGGAACGCTGGATGACGTGGATTGTTCTCGAAGTATGTCATTCGAGTATAAATACCAGCATCCCAAAGGTATGCAAATCAGTTCTAAAGTGTAATTTGAAGTGTTAATTAGGAGAAGTGATTAAGTGGTTTAAGTAAAAGATAAGAAAAGTATAAGTGGTTGAGAAATGGAATTGTACTGAGAGAAAGAATTAAAAAGTGAATTGTAACTGTACTGAATAAAGGGATTTGTATTGAAAAGAATAAGTTCTATCATTTGTACCCACACAAACATTTTACAATAGGAATGATGCTCCCTTAAACCATCTTTCGTCCCTTGAAAGTGCTGATGTTTGATTCCACTTTGTAGCATCATCCGCAACGTTGTTCTTCGATGAAACCCATCTCCATTCGTTTAGCTTCGTTTTCTCCAAAATTTCGCTGATTCTGTACATAACGAATTGATTATATCGTCTGGCATCTGATCCTAACCAACTAAGAACGGTTCGAGAGTCTGACCAAATCACTCTCCTGTCGATTTTGATCTTGTGAGATTTTGTTATAAATTCTTGCACCCATTAAAGCTGCATGTAATTCCATCCTCGGAATGGATCACGGAAGTCTAGGAGCCACCTTTGTTTTTGCCATCATGATGTTCACAGTAACCAAGCTGCCATTACATATTCTGAAGTAAGCCGCTGTTGCCATTGTCTGCTCGCTTGCATCAACGAATATATGTAACTGGATCGAAGACTCCGCCGTAATCTTCCAAGCTGAGTAGCTCCTTGGGATTTCGATGTCTTGTACTCGAGGAAGCATCTTTAACCAGTCGTTCCATTGCTGATGAAGATTCTCAGGTATGGTTTCATCCCAGTCCACAGACAGTCTCCATACTTCTTGTAGGAGTATCTTCAGCTTGGTCATATGATGAGCGATGAAACCTAATGGATCAAAAATTGTCATTAAAGGCCTTAACAGTTCGCGCTTAGTTGGTGTCCTAGTTCCAGTTAGGATTTCTTCCTGTAGTTTCGCTAAACGAAGAGAAAAGGTAAACACGTCTGGTTCGGTCTTCCACCAAATACCCAACACCTTTGCAACTGAAATCTCTTCCCCTGGTACTGTAATGGCTTTTTCCTCAATTGACGAAACTTGACCCAACTCCTTGATCACCTTTTCTGAATTTGACAACCAATTTCGAATGACAAAACCTCCTTGCGCATGAATGTGGCGTACGTCCTTTGCTAATTGAACCGCTTCCTCAACTGTGTCGGCACTGTCCATCATATCATCCACATAATGATGCTCCTTTATCGATGTCACAGCTCTGGGATACTTTTCCACAAACTCTTCAGTATTCATATTTTTGACGAACTCTGCGATACCTGGCGAACACGGAGCTCCGAACGTTAAAACTTCCATCTCGTATATATCTGGTATTGACCTTGAGTCTCCATTGCGCCATAAAAGCCTCTGTGCATGACGATCTTCTTCTCTAACCCGGACTTTGTGAAACATTTCTGCTATGTCTCCACAAATAGCAATTCTGTGAGACCGAAATGCGAACAAAACTTCCGGCAATGATGTTAGCTGGTCAGGTCCCTTCATGAGCATGGTATTAAGTGAGATACCTTCTACTTTGGCTGCTGCATCCCATACCAAACGGAGTTTGTTCGGCTTATTCATATTCCTCACAATGAATGTTGGTAAGTAAGTCTCTGCTCCTCCAATATAAGTTTTCTGGCGTAACCCTTAACTACTAGATTCTCAATTTGATCATTCAGGATTGATAAAAGTTCCTTTTCTAGTTTTATCTTCCACTCGAGACATTGCAAACGACTTAAGGCCATCGAATAGCTATCAGGAAAACTCACCTGGTCAAATTTCCATAGAAGTCCACTTTCAAAGCGTTGTCCAACACGTTTCGTCATCAACCTCAAGATTTGATTCGCTCTTCTTTCCTCCGCTGTTTCCAAATATGCCCTTCCGGCTCATTGGTTCTCTAACGTAAATAAATCGCGTACTTCTTGATGTAGTCGATGATCACACTCGCAGACTTCAATGTGGTGACCAACTGTTCGCGCTCCTCCTGAAGGTAGCCCTATTCCTCCACAAGCTACCCATCCCAACCTGGTTCTTATTGCTACCGGTTCGTTACATCCACCTTCTCGATGTTCCAATGATACAATTAGGTTCTCGTTCTTAAGACCGATTAATAGTCTTGGCTGTGCCTGATAAAGTGAAGTCAATGGCAATCCTTGCAGATGATAATATTTTTGCTGAGCGACGTTAGCATCGAATGTCTGTCGTGGTAAACCCAAATGATCAACTGTGTGTACATCTATCAGACGGTATCGTTTTTCTTCATTGACAGCAGAAATTTCCATTGAAACCACCTCAGAATCCTTGCCCACCGTGCGATATCAGCTGTCCAGCGCAGACACAAAGGACTACTTTCTCCTCGGATATTAAGAGAATCCATCAATCCTTGTTCAACCAACGTTAACGAAGATCCGCTGTCCAAAAATGCATACGTATTTACTGACCTGTCCTTCCCATATGTGGCAGGGGAACAATCTTGAACAAAACATTTTCAAAGTCTTCGCTTTTTGCGGTGTTGCAATTTAACCCTTTTGAGACTTCGGATCTCTTGCGGTCCGCATGAAGAGCCGGATGATGACTTGCCGAACATCCATCCACGCCGCATATCTTCTTCGAAAAGCACTTTGACCTTTTGAAATGTTTAAGACAAAGTCCACATATATCATTTCTCTTGACTATTTCCCACTCTAGGAAGTGTGAAAAATCTTTAAATATGTTGCAGTCCGTAAGCTTGTGTTCACCATTGCATGCAAAGCAACATGTCCTTTTAACGTTTTTCTCTATTCTTTGCTCTATATGTGAATTTATGTGTCCCGTCTTTCGTCCAGGCTTTAAATCCGCACCAGGTGTTATCAGAGTAGTTGCTGCTTCGGCCATGATGTTCATCCACACACTAAACTCCTTCAAACTTTTCTCCTGCAATGAAGATGCATGCACTGCCCAATTTAGTCGCATGTGTGGTGGAAGTTTGTCGACCAATTCCTGAAGCAAGGCTGGATTCTTTATATACTCCTTTAAACCACCCGCTTCCATTGTTGAGTATAGCTCTTTAACTGAAAGTGCAAACCCCAAGAGGGTTTCAAATTTCTCAGCCTTTGGTGCCGGTTCATTTTTAACCTTTTCTATCAGCGTTCGAATCACTAGCTCAGGACGACCATACAGCATCTTAAGTGTTCTTATGACCTCTGGAACCATTGATGGAAAGAGTAACAAGCTGCTTACTGCTTTTAAAGCAACACCCTTTAAAGCTCTTTGTAACCTCACCATATTTTCTGCTTCAGTGTACCCACAGAGTTCCGTTGTATAATTAAAATTGCTGTAGAAAATCGCCCACTCCTCCGGTCTTCCGCTAAACGTTGGCAATTCTTTTGGAAGTGTTTGACGACAAGCGAGGTTTTCAGTCGTCAATGAACGCTGCTTATTTTCTATTTGACACTTATTAGCTTTTCTAATTTTACTCGGTTTTATATCTGTCGTTGAACACAGGAGTGAATATTTCTTCTCCAAGAAATCCAATTCAATCTGCTTCTGTTCTTCCAGACGTTTCAGTTGGTCTTCTACAGAAAGGACGCCATTCATAGAACCGCTATTTCTCGCCGCCACGCCATGATTATACCCATCTGCCATTGCTGTGACGCCATTCCTTTCACCTTTATTTCTGATTGACGCCACGCTGTCGCCGTTGCCATCTGCCATTTCTACGAAGCCAGACTTTTCCGCCGAAGACGCCGCCGTAATGACACCACCCGATGCCACCGATGTCTCGACATCAAACCCTTGTGCTGCTTGTGTATCCTCGCTAGTTCTGGCTACTGCAAAAATCCTCGTGCACTTCCTGCACCGCCAGGACCTATTTGCCACTGAGCTGTCCACCCTAGCACATGAAAAATGTTTCCATTCCTCACATTTTCGACAAAAGAACCTGATGCCCAACTCTGTCAAATGCCTTAGAAATATCAAGTGAATCTATTTTACTTTCGCCAGATTGATGTATGCTTTGGTTCCACTTTTCGGTGAGATGTGCCATCAAATCACCAGTGGACCTGTTGCTATGAAAACCGTCATTGAGAAGTTTTCGTATTTCGAGAGATTTCATGAGCTTGCGGTTTATCAGCGTTTTCATGACGTTGGAAAGAAGGGACGTAAGTGCAATGGGACTGTAGGAGGAGAAGGAAAATTCGCCCTTTTTAGGGACTCGCTGTACAAACGCTGTTTTCCATTTGCTCGGCAAGAGTCCTAAAGAGTAGGATTGATGAAAAAGCTTACGCAGTGGTTTCGCCAGCGTGGAAGAACATCTCCTCAGAAGAAAGGGAGATATACCATGTTTGAGTACTCTTGCTACTACACGAGTGCAAAAGTGGATTAGTCCCTTTTGAAGATTCGATGCACTCAGTTGTAGGCGGAGACAATGCATAATCTGGAAGCATTAGGCAGGCCGCGAAGTGTGCAGCAAACAGATTGGCCCAGTCCAACGAGCTAACAGCTGGAATGTTATTATTGTATATATGAGCATTGGGATGGAGGATGAGGCAGAATTTCAAATATTCGACGAGCGTTCAAACATTTTTACTACCCTTATATTTTTTGTCTCAGTTTTTGCTAGTATTGAAATTTTACATACTTACGAGTAAGAAAGACTTTGCAGTCATTCCTGGTTCGTTTGAACCTTCTTCGGTTTCCCTCTGTCCGGTTGGCTTTGTAGGACCGAAAAAATGTTTCTCTCACCCTGAGCTTAGCTCGAATCGTACCATGCCTTTTCTTTTGGTTTGATACTCTTAATCGGATGAGCGATAAAGCATCTCAGTTCAAAGAAAATAGTGTATGTGATTATATCAGCAGCGACATCAACGTCGTTATCGAGGAAACGTGGCGGGGATCTACCTGTCTTTCACTAAGTGTCAAAACAGCTGGCCTGTATTTAGTCCACGTGTATTGGCTACATCCACTCTGAATTGCCGAGCCATAATCACAAACAAACATAAAAAAATAACAATAAATTTATTTACCAAACAATTTCTAGAAACATTTACGAGTAATCACCACAGTTCAAGCCGCCGAAAAGGGTGAAGCCACATACGCCACCACCCCCACCGGTTCCTGCAAGAAAATTGAACCGCTGTCCACAACATCAGTAGTTACATTAGCGAAGAAAACTAGGTATGTCACACGTGTCAAGGTAAGAATATTTCCATATCTGTTACCCCTTTGAGAGAAACCTTTTCTATTGCGAAAGTCATAGCTAGTCGTAACAAAGCCAAAGCTCCTGATTTCGTACTGAAGACAAGAGCCGATCTGCACACATTGCATCTGATTCTAAAGCGTGTGCTGTCCCAAAGAAATTAATCCAAACCCTTTCATGTATATACTCTAAGCTCCCTGTATCAAAAGCCGCCACAGTTATTACGCATTTTATATAATCGAAGGTGAAGGAAAAACAAAATCTGTAGTCAATTTAGGTGGCCAACCAAATCAGTCAGTCTGATCGCAAAAAGACCTTTAGATTTAACCTTTAATTTAACTCCAATTCAGCCTACGCACTCAAGTTGTTCTGCGTCCTTGATCTTGCCTGCATTGGTCTCTCATGTCATCTCTGTCGGTTCAAGCCATCCAGTTAGCACAGGCAACAGCACCAACAAGACCCGTACCTTCATGCAACCAACAACAATTCTAACTTTTTTCGCTCAGATCTCACCTACTTCGACGAATACTCGTGAACATAACGCGCATACCGAATGGGACCTGGAGGTTCTGCGTACATACAACAAAAGCAAATAACATCGAACGGTAATATGAAACCCTTTTTTAAATAACATAAAACATCCCACTAACAATAAACAACTATCTTCTTGACCAAGCCCAAGAGCCATTGCGGACTCTTCAGGAGAATTAAAATCAAATGCACATGCATGATTTTGACAGAATGGGATCTAGATATACTATGGGTCCTCACCCTACACAAGATGGGAATACCTCGGCGATCGGTAGGATGGTGCATTCATTAACATTTACGTCAACCATTATCACATCATTACCAATCACAAGACCAGCAACATACATTCAGAACTCCACAAAATTGTGCGCATTACCATCCTAATCCAAGTAAATCTCAAATCCACCATTTAAGTAGGAACTAGATAGCCACGCGGCACATTATGTATCGCGACTTTCGTCCGTTTGAGGGAGATCCTAATGAATAACCACTCTTCATTTCAGACTTAAACAGAAGCATCGAATTTTGCGCCTTCAATAACGAGGAATATTAAGTCCGTCTGAATAGACTCCTAAAAGGTGAAGCTGTAACTGCCGTGACAAGTTTGCTAAGCCAACTAGATAATTATTCATACACAACTTCAAAAATTTGGTTTGGTTGAATACATGAACAATCCTACCCTAATGCAATAACTAATAGATAAACTCCCTCCTGACATTCGTCTCGATTGAGCAATCTACAAGCAAACTTTTAAAAATTCACTCTTTCTCATGTACTGAAGAGGATATATCATATTGCGGAAAGCGCCAGAGGGGTCCTCCTAACCAACATCGCATCAATTACGATTAATAACCGACACGCTGTTGCTCTTACTGAAAAACTGAGCTTCATTAACATATACTACGAGGAACATGAAGATAACAATTAAATTAATTTCCACAATGAGGACAAAGCTCGACCTTTGGAAAGCCGATATCATGGCAATGAAACTGTCAGGGAAATACAGGAAAAAAAGAATGTCGCCACCGAATATAAACCAAAGTTTGGAAATGTCGGACTTTATTGGCAGAAGAAACCAATATTAACCTCGATTCTTTTTCGTGTCGTTTCAGTTTTTTTTGTACTATAAAGGAACTCAGTTACAAACACTCGCATTTTTAGACGACGAATCTTCTCTTCTCACACTGGTGGATGAAGAGATCAGAAAGCAGCTGAAGGTTGATGGAACGCTGCAACCCTTATGCATAAAATAGACAGGGAATACATCTAGAAACGAGGAGGATTAATGGATGTACATACAATCCAAAACCTACGACTTCCATCTCAAACTTTGAAGCCAAGCGAACTTCAACTGAAATATGAGGTTCTCCAAGGACTACCGGTTGAAGCTTATAATAAGGGTGCATCGCGGTTCCTTATAGGACTTAACAAATCTAAGCTTAGTCTTCCACTTAGACATAAGGAAGTAGATTTTAGGGAACCAGTTCCTACTAAGACCCGCTTCGGATGGATGGACGGTAGTGACCCCGCTGCAGATGAATTGTACCATTCAGTACTGATTGCTGGAAGAATGCAATTTTTATGTGTCCGACTGCAACAATACGGGGCCACTACGACTCGTAAAGGAATTTTTATCCACGGATAACTTTAGAACTCATCTCAAGGTTTGAGGTGAAGGTTTGAGACAGTGCTTTTCTGGAAGTTCCACCAAATCCAGCTCCCGGATAGTTTTCCGATGGCCAAAAGGAGATTAGAGTGCTTTAAAAAGCGTATGCGCTGTGAGCATTACCTAGTCGAAGCACTTAATAATAAACGAATACGTTTCAAAGGGCTACGCCAGGAAATTTGTCAAAAGAAATAGATGGAAAATATCGTCAGTCGTGGTACCTTCTGGTATTCCCCGTGCGAAATCCAGATAAGCCCGAAAAACTTTGGATCGTCTAAGACGCAGCCACTTCGGCTCACCGCTTCACTGTACTTCTGAAAGGTCCAGATCAGCTTACGTCAATAGCATCAATAATATTCAAGTTTCGAGATAACAAAATTGCCATTTGCAGGAACATTATGGAATAGAGAAGACCACCACTTCCAAAGATTTTTGTTTAGCAGTGACATCAAACATAAACCCTATACCTACGTGATGATGGTAATGACATTCGGGGCCACTTGTTTGCCATGTTCAATGCAATTCGTCAAAAATACCAACGCCAGATTCGCCAGAGAATTTCCAAGAGCAGTTCAATCCATCAAAGATAACCATTGGATAGCCTGCCTATTGAAACTGAGACGAATAAGCTGACCAAAGAAATTCGATATATGTATATGTCAGCAGGGTGGTTTCTACATAAAGATCTGAATTTCGTCATCCCAGAGATAACGACTTTCTCCCTCCTCTTTTTATTGTAGAGCACACGCAGCACTGCTCCTTCATATGCTTGACTCCAGTCTTTATTAAAGTTAGGGTTTTGGTTAAAACCCAGCAAGTCAGTTGCGGGGTCTCCGACGGCTTCTTGGCATGGCACTAATCTTTAGCACCCAATGCAGGTTGTACATATATAAAAAAAAATTAATTTTATTGAAGTTTTTGACCATATTAATTAATTATTATCTTCAGGCTTAGGCAATGGTTTACAAGTTTTTAATTCAGACCGATATTCAGCAGTGGCATTAGTAATTTGCCTCTTAAAAATAAGACTTCATTCCATAGACGGATCAATTTGCATAAAGAAATCACAAAGCTCATTTGCCATTCTTAAACCTTCACTAAGATTTTTCAAATTAAGTGTCACGTTTTCAGTGCCTGTTGAAGCCTCTTCTTCAATGGGCTGTGAATTTAACATTTCCTCCAAGTCGGTTTCAGTCATATCTTCATCTTGCGATTCAAGCAACTCCTGAATGTCAATTGATTCTATCTGTTCGAACCCATCTCGTCCTAGCCGGAATTGCGGCTATGTTTGCAGTCAAAGTTTGAATTTGCACAGATTCTTCGTCATTTTCCGCAGTCAGAGCAGGCCACAGTTTTTTCCAGCATGATTTCAATGTGTATGGCTTCAGTTCTTCCTGGATTATTCCTTGGTCCATAAGTTGAAGCAAAGCCATCGTGTTGGGAGGTAAAAATGTCACTTTTATATTTGGATGCATAGTTTCATGTTCGCGAGGATGACCTGGTGCATTGTCGCTTTCTTATTAGCACGCCAAAACACTGGCAGGTCGTCCTTGTTTTGATTTTTTTTAACGATCTGTAAAGAATCAGTGGTTTAATGACACAGTCTCCAGATGCATTAGAACATAGCAACAGTGTAATCCTATCCTTAGCTGCCTTAAATCCAGAGGCAGACTTTTCGCTTTTAGAAATTAATGTTTTGTTTGGCATTCTCTTCCAAAACAGTGCAGTTTCGTCTGCATTAAATATCTGCTCAAGTTTGTATCCTCCATCAGCTACTAGGTTTGTAAATTCTTCTGGATATCTTTCTGCTACAGCAATGTCTGCAGACGCAACTTCTCCAACGATTTTAATGCTATGCAATGATTGTCTCACCTTAAATTTATTGAACTTGGCCACCCTCTGTACATTATCATGTGAGCCGACCGCGGCTTGTATCAAAGGCCGAACCAATACAGCGGCGATATCATTTAACAACATACTTTAGGTATAATTGTAATAAGGTCTATTTTACTTTTTTATTAGTCCATTTGAATCCTTTTTATTAATATGCATGTACCGATGCACCGATTAGATCCGCGAATAAAGGACTCTTTAGCCGCGAATGTAGGAATTGGGTCGCATTTTTTAAATCCGCGAATGAAGGAAGTGCGAATAAAGAGCTTCTACTGTATTTGAGTTTCGAATATGACATTGAGCTGATTCTCTTTGCTTTTCAAAAGTAGGTAAACTAGGATTTGCAAAACTATTTTTAACCAGTGATACCTTCATGGTAACAGTACACGTAGGTCTGCTAATACTTTTACTAGAATGTTAGGATTCGTAATACCTATCTTGAATGTAATATCGTATAAAGTGACATTTATGTCATATACCCAGTTTATCCGACAGCTCAATGTGCGTTGAAGCAATCCAAATTGGTTCAATACCCGTCGAAATGCTGGTGTTTATATGAAATTATCCAAAATAAGCTAGAGAAAATCGGGAGAAGTTTAACAAACAGCTGGTTGAACTGACACTTCACACTAACACCGATACATTGTTCTTATTTCTTTCTTTTTCCAAATATTTCTTTTGCAACCCCACATTTTAAATACACAACTAATACCTGCCCGATGATGAAAGAATGATGAGAGCGCGAGAGAGTAAAATGTTTCAATGCGATTTGAAAATGTTTATATGATATTTCAAAGCGATTACAAATTTTCAATGCGTTTTATAAGCAGAAATGAACGTATGCGTGTTGAATATTTCAATGCGGTTTGAAGTGGTATTGCTTCAACGCAAATTAAGCTGTCGGATAAACTGGGTAATAGAAACCATGTCACATTCAACAGATATCTGAATATGAATCTCTAGACTGTGTTTTTGGCGCATCAAGTCTCGAGGTAAGAAAAAAATGCTGTCAGGAAAACTTTTGCTGTTTTGTTTAAAAATTGGAGTATCTAAAAAATGTAATGAATTGCAAAAGAAATGTGTTTTAAATTTGATAAAATGATACTTAATGCATTTTTTGGCAAGATGTTAGTTACACTGACTGTTAAGCTTCAATCTTTCGAAGTATTTCGAGATTTAGTCACTTTTGTTGGTTTTCGTCCACGCTGGAATACCAAACTCGTACCAGTACCTATATACCCAGGTTTCGTCTCCTACGAGGGGCGTTCAATATATTCTCGGTATCGATATGAAGGAAAATGCGAATTCAATTTAAATTGTTTTTATTTTTCAATATAATCTCCCCTAACATCAATGCATTTGTTACATCTTGAGATAAGCTTTTTTTAAACCCTCAAAAAAATAAATTTCCTTTTTCTCTGCAAAATACTCATTTATTGTCGACTTGAATTCTTCATCATCCGAAAATCTTTTTCCACGAAGACATTTTTTCAAATCCGGAAACAGGAAATAATCACTAGGGGCAAGGTCTGGACTATAGGGTGGGTGTTGGATTTCTTCGAAACCACAATCTCGCGCAGCAGCCTTGGAAACTCGCGCCTTGTGAACAGGAGCGTTGTCATGAAGAAGCAACACACCCGCTGCGAGTTTACCCCGTCGTTTCTTTTTAATTTCCTCCCGCAAATTATGCAAAGTGGAAGCGTAGGATGTGGCGTTGATGGTTTCACCTTTTTTTTTGTACTCAATGAGCAAGATTCCCTTTGAGTCCCAAAAAACTGTGGCCATGAGCTTCCCGGCAGACGGAGTGACTTTGAACTTCTTCGGGGGGTCTGTTCCTTTTTTATGCCACTGCATGGACTCTTGTTTGCTTTCAGGGTCATAGTGGTGGACCCATGTTTCGTCCCCAGTAACAATTCGATCCATAACACCGTCCGCGTTCTCATTACACATCTCCAAAAGCTCTCTACAGCATGCGATTCTCACTTTTTCTGAGGCGCTGTGAGCATTCGTGGCACCCACCTTGCACTGACCTTTGAAAGGTTAAGATGGTCATGAAGAATGGTGTGAATGGTACCAATTGAAAGCTTGGTGATCTCTGCCATCATTTTCACCTTTATTCGGGCATCCTCAAGAACAAGTTTTTCGACTTCTTTGATGCTTTCTCCCGTACAAGCAGTAGCCGGGGCACCGGAGCGGGGTCGTCTTCAATGCTCCCTCTGCCTCTCTTGAACTCACTTGAACACTTTTGCACAGTTGATAATGAAGGTGCGGAACCCTGGTAAACAGCCACCATCTCTTCCTGAATAGTTTTTTGACTTTTTCCTTGCTTAGTGAGAAATTTAATTACAGCGCGATGCTCAATTTTCACCATCATCGTCTCAGTTGCCATTATGATTCTGTTTAACTAGAGATAAAACGCGAATTAATAATCACATTTATATGAAATTTTACATGAATGCACTAAAATAATAGTATTACTTGATAAATAAGTCAATTTATATATACAACCACAGCTTCACCCCGATACCGAGAATATGTTGAACGCCCCTCGTATAACTCTGCTGTACTCGTTTTCTGGAGAGTCACGATTTAATTTCTCGATCATTTATATGCGCTGTTTGACACGATCTTGTTTTGGAGTATCGCTCAGCATGTGTGGAATCCACTGGGCTCAGAACTTTTTCACAGCTTAATGTTCATGTAATAGTGATTTAATTTCTGTCTTACTAATGTATTATTACTTCTAACAAGCAACATATTTCATGTTAAGCGCATTTTAACATGGTTCGTACGATATTAATGTTTTCTGGAACAACAGTGTGAGAACAGGCTCCCAAATTGTGTATCACCCGACACAGGTGGAATAGTCTCCCATCAACTTGAATTCGACTAATGCGATGTTACGTCCAATCATTGAGCATGTCACCCAATTAAAGCATGTGCATTACCCTTGTGCTTGTTCTTTTAATAATGTAATGCGTACAAATATATTAATTATTTTATTATATATATATATAATACCATACCATACCATACCAATAATGGATCACATAATTATTCAGGCCTAGATTTGATGTCTTTACATTATAGTGACTAATTTTGTTTTCGTATGTGTAGCAAACTCATCCGTCATTGAAGGATGACAATAGCTCACTGCTCCATCAAAATCAGTATCAACCTTACCGATACTATGAAATCAAGACAGGATGTAAGCGAAGCGGATTGTGACATATTTAACGTACTTAAAAGATTATTATGCGTAGACTTTTTTATAAAAAGACGAAATACGCAACATAAAATAATTACAAAGCATTTCATGATAAGCTGACATTCTCTGTTATTTGGTAGTAATCGCCTCCGCATTTAAAAAAAAACAAAGTCAAATGCTTATCAAACGTTTTTCCGTCAAGATACAGCCATAGTGCAATAGAGACCTATTCCAAACAATCTGTATACCATATTAATTATCCTAGTCGTGCTCTATAGTCTATTGCGTTAAGCATAGATTCTATAGATGTTCTTCGAGCGAGCTGTGACATTGAACTTGCCAAATAACTGCTCATCGCATGTGTAGAATGGAACAATTTTCGACTTCGACATAGAATCACAGTAAAGTGAATAGGTGCGTACATGAGTAGAATAAGACTACCCCAGAAGCGGCACAAACGGAATGCAGACACGTGGGAAAAATATCTAACATTCGAGTAAGTTGTAATTATACGCGTTACATATTTCAACGGCTAATAAAAGAAAAAGCAAATGAGTAAAAGACTCTAGCAGAATTGTAGTATTCAACCAGATACACTCAACTAAAGATCGGGCTTCAGTTTTAAGTTCAAGTTCAGGTTCATGCTGAGCGGTCGCCACCTAAGCAAGTAAGTATAGAGAAGTTAAGCGTAAATGCCTTTCTAAAAATTGAACAATCTAATATAAATATAAGCACTTGCGGGCATCCAAAAAAGAGAATAATTATAATATTGTAGCATTTAATTTTTTCGAATTTCCATTGCGGATGCATACTTCAAAGCTTCATCGAAATATTGTGTTAAAAGGGTTTCAAAATAATCTAGATAACAAACAACAAGTACAAGTATGTGTGTCCATTTTACTAAGATCGATTAATAACTAAAATTAATGTAAAAAATCAGGTAAGCAGGTGAAAAGTTTTTGATAACATTAAACTTTCCGCACTTGACATGCAATCACACTAAATATATTCGTATCGTCTTCCTTTGTTGACGGATACAAGACAAAACGTGCAAAAGTTCCTCCTTTTTCGTCAGCCAGTCGGCCAGGATTAATTGCAAGACACCCATTCACCACCTTATAGAAATACGAAGAAAAGAAAAAGTTAATAAAATTATTTATTTAAATCCTTTTACAGGAAAAAAAAAACTTACTCTTAGGTAGCACTTTTGATCTCCCGGCAAAATCATTATGTTTGGTATTCTCTCTATGTTTGCGTACTTGTGTGCTAACGAACTATCAAAGCACAATCTATCATCGCCTGGTGGGTTAAGCGGATAGAATGACCCCTGATTGAAAAGATAGTTAACAGCTCGTTTGATTTTCTCACCAGCATTACTGAAATTTCAAACAAAGTGCATTAAGATAAACATAACATTAACTTTGGGAAAGGTACACTCACATAGCCAGCTCATTATTCAAAATGTGATCTATGACATCAGTTGAAGTCATTCCAAGAGTAACGCCATTTAGATCTACAATCGAGGGATCAGGCAGCATATGCACGTTTGGATAGTTTTTCTTAATGGTCACAGGCATGGTTGGGTATACTGGATCAGTATTTGCATCTTTACTTGATGCAACAATGAGGATTGTGGTTTCAGTTCTGGAAATGCAACAAAGTTAATCAAATCACAATAGCAGTTACATTACTCATAGTTTCTTACCCCAAACCATCTACAATTCCAGAAATCATTTTCTCAAAAAATATTTCAAAAGGATCTGTCATCACATTCTCATTTATCACTCTATGCTCAGCATCCATAAATGGCCCAGTCAAGATCAGCACTTCTGGCTGATTATCCTTACAATACAGAATCAGGTCATGCAGTGGATCATACACCAGGTCATCGCTGTTTGTATACGGTCCAGCGGCAACAACAAAACTCAACGAATCACTGAGTTTTGGTATAGTGGGCGATTCTAAGATGCAATCACCCAATACTTCTGTAACTATAATGGTATCGCCTTTTGGGTTTCGTCCATTCACCATCACAACTTGTCCAGGAAATACTCCAAACGATTTAGTTTCACTAAAATTCAAACGAACCGTTCGACATGTAGACTCATCGGAGCCCAACAACAGAGTCGATGTAGCGTCTAGGCACCCCTCTGAGTCACAGCATATTGTTCCAATCGTCTTCACTGTTTCCTGGCTGTGATCATCGACATTTTGAAGATCATAATCCAATACACTCGATCCGAATACCTTTTTGCAAATATTTTTCCCAACATGAAAGATGCGATCACCTGCAATCTCTGCTCTCTCCTGCAATATGTCAAACATGTATTTCGTTTTTGCTGAAAGCGCCTCTCCGTTGTGGGTGAGTAGTTGCTTAACCACCACTTTTCCACTCGTGTTAGCCGATGACCATGTTGCACTGGCCAATAGCTGGGGGTTGCCAAATGTGTAAACGATCTTACCAGAGCCAACAGCAACTTGAGCGCGTGGTGTACCCGATCTGCAATGGGAATTGAATTTGCAGTTTCTCAATTAAAGCGAGGTTATGAAATACAGGGGCAAAGCTTAATGATCTTCCATTTGCAGAACCCGGTAGCGTGCTTTGCTATAAATGCAAATTGGCTGCGAATTTGGAGCTTGAAGTTGTATAGTGATCTTGGAAGGTAATGCTTATTAGGTAACTTGGTTCGCACAGAGTGGAAACTAATGGGTTAAATATAGGCATGTTAGCCTGTTGGCTATCCAAATGCGTTATTAGTCAGCTATTACCGTTTTTCCTTCTTTTTGCTTTCGAGTCGCCAAAGAAGCGTGAAAAATTATTTCGATTTTCATGGAATGTGAACTGTGCAAATTTTGCGGGTATTTGCGGAAGATTCAGTTAAAACTTGCTGAGGAATAATTGAATTTTGCTTCTGGAAAACAACGATGATTGAATTTGCGAAATTTGTTTCTTGGGAAACCTTGCGAATATAGTCATATTGCTTGGTGTACGAGGTGGTGAGGCGAGTTTATGCCTATATGTAATTAGTTACTGCATAGCTATTTACATATCGGAGAAAAATTTGACTGCAGCTGTGTTTTTAGAAGCTTTTGAATAAATGAGTTGCAATTTCAGTGAATGACTTCTATTAGTAATCTGTAAATCACAACCGCTCTAATTTTAAGGCAGACCGTTAACGTCAGTGATTTTTTGAGGGATCAAACATGAAAAGTGAATTTGTTTATCTGATTTGGCAATAATGATATTTAGATGTCTACTACATACATACTTCATATTTGAAGCCACGGAGGTTTCGAGCGCCTGATAGTGTAAAATACGGTCGTATTTGTTCAAGAAGCATTTAAGAGCTTATAATAGCAATAGAACGATTAAAATATCCTCGCTAGGTTCTCCACTTAAAGTAAGTTCAATCGTAACATACTCTGATGGAAATGCCTTTAAAAGATTTCAGTTGAAAACTTCGAGGATATGTGTGCCTTTAACTTTATTCGTAGATAAGCATTAGCATAATTGTTTAAGATAATAGACATAATAACCCGGATGGGTCGTGTAAAGGTTTAAACTTGTCCGAGAATAAAAAAATTAAGCATTGTGAAAAGAACGTATGACACTCTGTACCATGTGAGCGGGAAAAGCATATTCCCGGATAAGTTATTGCTCAGTGCCCTTTTTCATCAACTGCTATAAATCAAACACATTATAATTCAGTAATATATAGTGAGTACTATGTTAATGGCATATTTTTGGTCTACAAAAGATGACAAGTTAAATGAGGGCTGTCTGTCTATGTGCACTAATAGGTCAAGCTCGAGTTTGGGTAACATACAATGTGGGTAACATAATCTAAATTGAATTATGTAAGAATGCAAAGGAATATTGATATAAGTGTCTCTGCTTATCTGACTTTCTTTTGGCTCAGTACGCGAAATGTATTATCGAAAAAGTATTAAGATAGCTCAATGTCGTTATTTAAACTTATTATTTTAATTGGCAGAGTTATGCTGTTTATGTTTTTTTTAATGTTAGCTTTTAGCAGCTAAAACGATCGGATAGTTGGAAGTATTATTCACCCTTAAATGACTTAAACTTTTAACTGTGAAATTAGGGTCAGTGGAATAAGAACGAATTTCACCTAGTTTTGGCAGTTATATAGTTATTTCTATTTAAACAGGGAAACTCGTAGTTATATGAAGGTTTCTTATTAAGTGTTATTCGCTTTTAACCATTTAATTGCGGCAAACAAATTGTTTTTAGAAGTGAAAATAACAATTCTGAAATCTCTAATTTGCATGCATTTAAGTTTAACCTTACGGCAAATCCTTTTATGGTAATACGGATGTAAATTTGATTAAAAAGTAAAAAAAAATAGCACCTTCCCACCAAACTGGAAATATAGACGAATGTTGTTGCATTTCAAGTGTAATATCCGCTAGTCGTTAAAGTCTGTACGATTCGCATGCAATGCACTGGTTTTAAGGTCCTTTAACTGTATGTGAGCGCGAAGCAGAAATCAGTAATGCGATCGTTTGCGATTTATTTCCTTTTCAAACCTTCTTCTTCATGTTTTATTTATGCCCCTGCAATAGACTGCAAACGAACTTTTCATCAAAGCCCCGAGATGTGCCAGGTTTTCCTTTCATTGTGTAATTGATATCAATTTCCTTTTGCCAATCTTTCTTTCTAGCCATTCTGCTTACTGCGAAAGGGGATGTGCCAATGTGCCATGTATGCATCAGCAAAAAAAATCTTACCTAGGATAAATTCAGAAAATCAAACCAAAGCAAATCCCCAACGGATGTACACTCGTACACCACACAAAGTAGAAAGGAAACAACATCAAGCCCAAGAGGAGATCACATAAATTTTCGATCAAAGATCCAAAGTGCAACAGTACGAGTATAGCCTCCGGCAGGGGAAAGATGCCATGCCAACCGACAATGATTCTTCTTCGCCACATACTTACATTTGGGAATAGTTACCCGGACTGGAGTGCGCGTCATTCTGGCGTTGAGCAGGTGTTCTAGCGATTGCTGACTTTGCCTGGAATTAACAATAATAATAAAAAATGAGAAAAACAAAACAACAACAAAAAACTCAGATATCGTGAATTTAAATAGATTTTTCAATTTTCTACTGGAGGTGGAATTGTTGTGCAGGAGAGTGAAGAAAGAGTTATGCGGCACGTTTTCCTGTAGGAGCAGATGCAACTTGCCGTGTCATGCCATTTCAGAAATCTAGGAATCTGATTAGAAATTGTGTACAAGTACCTTGAATACGTTTGCTTTGTTATCTTCAGTAGCAAGGGAGCCGACTTTAACTGGATTTAGTACCATTCTAATGAGTAAATGACAATTGCCATCAGAGATGGTCAGCGAAGCGAACTGAATGGCCAATTTAATTGAACGGAAATAAATTGAAGTTATGCGCAAGTGTAACGTTGTAATTGGCAGGTGTTGACTTTAAGTGCGGGTGAATTGTGACAAAATTATTTGAAAGAAAAGTAATTACAAGAAAAAGAAGTAGAATTCAATTGTGTGTCTTGTTATGATTGCAGGTAGATGTACTGTGTTTTGGGACAATTCCTTGAGCTTAAGTCATAAATGAAGAATAGTGTTCGCTCCAACTCATGTTGGAATTATGTAGAAGTGTGTACAATGCCCTACATTGAATATGTACTTCCAAAGCAGTGGCTCTCTTTTCAATCTGATCTTCGAGTTGTTTTAATCTCCTATTTATTACACTAGCATAAATACAAAACTTTTTTAAACGTTTAAGCAATGGTGTATGGAAAAATGCGCTCAGAAGGAGCAAGATCCTAAGAATATGGTTTATGGGCAGAAGCACATGTTCCAGAGTTGTGGGTTTAAGACTATTTGGAAAAACCAGTGGCAACATTGTCAGCAAGTCGTCAGTGATGACAACCACGTCGAAAACTCTGATAAAGAGGCCTACAGGCAGCGCTGCAAAGATGAACTCTATAGGCAAAGACAACTGGAAGAACACAGGTTAGAAAAGAAAGGAAAAGGAAGAAGAAGAGAAGCGTTCAACCGAGATCATGAAGAACTGCTACTGAAGAAATGATGTTCCTATCATTTAAATATAAAGGGGCAAAGACATAAAAGCCGAACATAAGCTTTCAGATACGATTATAAGAACGTAATAGGATAGTCATAGTTAATAACGAAAATCCGGAGGGATTACGAGTACATCAGGAAAAAACGACCAATATTTAATTCTCAGGCGTATGAGCAATTGACGTAAACAATGACTGAGAATAGATTCGTTCATCCGACTTAGAAGAAGTCTTGAAAGAGAACTTGACCTGAACTTAAAAGCATTAAAGCTTCACGATTAATGAACACCCAGTATATTTTGCCCGATTCTCAAGAACGGAGATCCGTAAATTGCAGTCTCCTTTACATTACGTGTAATATGGATCTCAACCTCACAATTCCTTATCGGCTTTAGGCCTGTTATGCTCAAAATTGATCGGTTATTCACTTTACGACATACGAGTATGTATCTGGGAAAAAATCGAGGAATTTCAGATCGATACCAGCCGATCATTGATTTTAAGGCTGCATATAAAAGCATTTATAGAGACAAGGGGTACTAAAGCGCCAAGTCTTCTTTTGACATCTTTGATAAAATCGTCCGGCTGTTAGGATAACAATGGAGAACACTCGATGCTCAATAAAATCTGCTATGACATAACCGAAACATTTGATTTCAAAAAACGATTTCGACAGTGACAGTGAAAAATTTGCCAAACTCTCAAGCCAGTATCGGATGTATAAAACTTCCGATTGGAAAAAAGTTAACGTGCTGTCACCGGAGTGTATGTTGCCATTGATACAGAAGCGATTTGATAAAACAAAATATATTCTTTCCATAAGAAATGACATCAAATGTGAACGGCTCGGATAACACGCCACAACAGGAAACCATCACTTGGTAAAGTAAAGTAAAGAACTTTGTTTACTTGAACTCCGCTGTAAACTCAACCTACGACTGTAGAAACACAGGGAAGGTGTGCGCAATGGAGGCGATTAATGTAAGATCGCACTAAATGGGGAGAGCCGTTTGTTGTGGCCTAATCTATATTCTTAGACGGCTTCGCCCCAATATCGATCCTTTATCTTGGGAGATGACGAAAAGGGATCTGTTATTGCCAGGGAAGAGCATCTTCTATACATTTATACATCTTGAGAAAAACGCGTCACAATTTCGCAAGTGGCATCCGAAAGCATTTTTGCGCTGATACTTTCTTGATCTTCGCCACATTTACTTGATTCACTATTGTAATACTGATTTCCGTGAAAGGATCTTTTACGTGATCTACTAGTCCGAGTAGAAGTATTATACGATGCCAATTTTTCATAAACTTTGACATTTTATCTTCAAACTTGAAACACACGTTACCAAGGCATTTAACGAGGGACGCTCATTTAATCGCTCATAACATAACATAACATAACATAACATAAAGTTCATGTATAAACGAACATGATCAGTTGCAAAACTTCGATGCAAAGAGATAATTAGAGTTGCCAGCGAAATGAAGTGAAGTAAAGGGATATAAAAGAAGAAACTTGTGTTAACAGATTAACAGCTAAACAATGTTTTACTAAAATTTCTTCTAAGGCAAAACAAATTAAATTTGCAAAATTATTTTCCAATTTTCCTTTTGTAGATTATAGTCTAAACTTCAAGACGTACAGGGTGCGCCATGTCGGTATGTAAACGTTGATTAACTTTGACATTTGTCAACCGATTGATTTGAGTACAGACATGTTTTTGAAACCTTAATTCATTACAATTTTAATCATGAATCGCTACACACCAAGACAACGCGCCGAAATACTGACGCTATACATTGAAAATAGTCGTTCAGTTGTGTTAACTCAACGTGCATATCTTCGAAAATATCGTGACCAACAAACACCGTCTGGCAACACTATTCGTCGTTTGGTGTCGAATTTTGTTGAGCACGGGACAATAGAAGATCGTCGACATGCCGTTCATCAACGCCTAAGACGTTCCAATGAATGAGAGGGTTGTCGAGAACACCCACATGTGTCGTATCGTCACCACGCTTAGAATTTTGGCGTCAAAGGAACCACATTGCGGCGCATTTTGAAGGATCATTTGTATTTGTTTACGTATAAAGTGCAATTGATTCAAAGAATATTGCCGACAGACTGTCCACGTCGCTTGGAATACGGCCAAACAGTCTCTCGAATGGTTGACACTGAACCTGATTTTTGGAAGCAAATTTTGATGAACGAGGCCCATTTCACACTCTCTGGCGCCGTTAACAAGCAAAACTGCTACATTTGGGGAACAGAGAATCCACACGAGATCCATGAAACACTATTGCATGACCAAAAAGTGACTGATTGGGCCGGCGTTTGCATCAAAACCATCATTATTCCATTTTTCTTCAGAGAAGGCGAAACAGTCGATGGTAATCGATATCGTTGGATGTTGGCTCGTTATGTCTGTTACGGTCTGAAAGGTTACTGTTACAACAAGACGGTGCGTCATGCCACACTGCAAATCAAACAATACAGTTTCTGCAACGAAACTTCTCTGGACGTGTGCAGTCAAAAAATGGCGGCATTGACAGGCCACCCAGATCTCTAGATTTGACCCCACCGGACTTTTTTTGTGGGGTTATTTGAAAAAATAAGCCTCGGACTATTGACGAGCTCAAAGCAAACATTCGTGACGAAATCATCGCTATACCGCCGGAGATGCCCGAAAAAGGTGATGGAAAACGCAGCAAAAAGGGCATTGATGTTATATTGATTGATGTTATATTCAAAAACTAAATTGTAAAGGACCAAATCAAATACAAACACCTCATATGTACATATATGGAAATCGGTTATTTCCTTTTAGTTATTCACATACCGACATAAAAGACGGCGCACTTAAAGCGCTTTTTTTTTTGTGGACGTCACTTTTGAGGCTCGATAACTGTAATTTTAAATTGCTTACATTTTTTTTAAATTACCTACGTATCTAGTAATCGCACGCACTGAAGATGTTCGGCGTATATGTATGTTATTATGTACTAGTACTTTCCCCAATCCCAGCGGAAAAAATTAATAATAAATTTGTAACTATGAATCACCTCTGTTTAGTTCGACTTCATGCTCATAACACAAAAAAACACCAACAACGAGTGAAATTATTTATTCAAAAACACAAAACCAAATTTTCTTGACTTTTCTCTTTACACGCACTACAAACGCCGCAAAGTGTTCACTTTTCGCGCCACTTGACTGCTCACCCTAATTCCTTTCGTCATTTCATCTCACCACTGCTATCAACTTTCCAACCCCGACTTTCATTCATAAGTATTCGCAGTAAATTAAAATAAAATTCAAAACAAAACAAAAACACGTACTCGTACATAGACTTTGCTTCATCGTTCCAAATATTTCAAAATACTCTGCATCAAGTGAACATAGCCCCACTCAGCATTAAATGCTAAGCGCGACGGAGTACGAGTTTAGTTTGTATTAAAGGGGACAGCAGAGTTCCCACGGTATGTGGTTGTGGAATAAACCTATCTGCAGCGCACCAACAACCTGTCGAATGAGGAAAATTTATAAATACATTCATACGAATATGTACAAAGAGTATCTGCCAGAGTGTGTATTTTTTTCTAAACTAATGCCTTTCGATGCAAATAGATCAGAGTGGCATTCTGTGAAACCCCCACCTAATGGTGCACTTTGCTACTAGTCTTATTCGAGCGATTACGAATTTATTATGCCAGAGGCGGTATGAATGCTACATTTGGAATTCATTAATAGTTAACACCTTATTTGTGTAAGGAAAATCTATTAGGTGGCATCGAAGAGGATTCAAAGTGGCACCAAGCTGCGAACACTATTTTTGGACTCAAAAATAACTAAAATATTTCACCAATATCAGACAATATCTGCTTGTTTAGGTTTGCGACGCCTTGCCTTAACAGATAAGTTGTTTAGGAATAAATAAAAATCCAGGATTATAATCCTAACCAATATCTCCTACCATATTGGACTTAAGCAATAATCGCACTTCAATAGTTGGTACGCAATTAAGTGCACTGTAAGAAGTATTAGAATCTAAAAAACCTGTAAAAAAAATTTATCTACTTACATATAAATAGGACAGTTGGCAGTGAATTGGAACAGTAGATATAATAATAAAAAAAAAACGTAACTTAATATGACGGATGTCTTATACTCGTATAACACATGATCTTTATCGGTGGTTTGTCACAACATTACACCTCGTCACAAAATCGCAGTTACGATGTATTTCGTTTAGACTTTTTCGGAACTACTTGAACTAGGTATGTTTTTAAAATTAATCACTTTACTGCGGGTTTTCAGACTTTTAGTTAAATAGTCTGTTGATTTCTCTAGACATGAATTTCGTCTTATAAATATGGTTAATGTCAATATAGCTAGCACACGGTTTCCCTTGCCAAAATATTTGCAAATAACATGGTGATCACCTGATCATCAAACCGCAGACTGACTGGACGAGAGCGGGAACTGCGTTTCATGGGTAACAGAGGAGGGAATAACATCGATTTCTCCACGGAGAAAACTAAAGAGGAGGAGCAATGTTCGAAATTTTTACCAAAAGGTAATAAAAAACCTTCCGGCACAACAATACTCGAACAAAAACCTGAAGATGAGGAAGGAAACTTAGTAGTAGATTCAGATTCGATGCTGAGGATATAGAAAAACCATTTCTGCAGACTGTTAAACAGAGGACTATTTGAATTCTGCTGTCCAGCGAACTATTCAACCAGACGGATAGCATCCAAGACTTCCGACTATCCAACCAGAATGAAATAGGGGCAGCAATATCTTAACATTTAAAGCAGCGAAAGAAGATTTCGTAGAAGGCACACACTAACTCATTTCCAAGATTTGTTCGGAAGAAATTATGACTGTCGAATGGAACTTTGTCCGAACATCGCGTATATGGTTTTATCTGCCATATTGTGTGAATGCTTGAAATCATCCAGTCCTACCAGTGCGGTCTAATCCTTTGACCAAATATTCTTTTTAGAAAACCTAAAAAGTCAACGTCCAATACAACCACCTTTTTATTGATATTAAAGGCATATAGGACTCATTTATGGACACAAGTTAGTCTTGACATTCCTGCCAAACTCGTCAGATTATACAGAATGATGATAGATAATGCAAGCCTCGGTTGTGTCAATATTTCAAGAATCTGCGCAACTATTAAACCTCCATACGCTTATGCATTATTAGCAGAACGAATCGAGCTGTCGCAAAATACACATAATTGCCGTATTTGCTGTAAGCAGAATCATGAAGTACTAGAAACTCTATTATGTACATCCAGAAAAATATCACAGCTTGGTAGAGTTTTCACGTTGGTGGATTACCATCAAACCAAAGGGGGTTTCACAAAATGAACCTGTCAATCCGAGATCATGCGATTTAACACTTATGCACCGACTATTTTCGGCATTGATTTATGGGGATAAATAGCAGATATTGACTACTTGAAAGTCAATATTGTGAACGTTATTCTCATATTATATTCTCAAGATGCAATCCGTGTAGGAAAAAATTAGCTGATCCCAAATTAGTTTCACACCAACTTGTTAAAATTTTGGTTTTCCTTTCTATAATACAAAAAAATAGCCAATTAAGTAAACACAATATAAAGGACTGTAAAAAAAAAGATCAAATAACATGCCGATGATATACCTCTTATAAACTTTGCCTTGTTGTCCTCCCAACTACACTACATAAATAAATCTTCCGCATTGCGATGGCTTTACAATTTATTTTCTTCAAAATACTGCAACATAAGTACATCTTATTTTTATATCAAATGTAAGTGCCTACCAGACGCTACCATCCTTACTACGTTGATAAGTAGCAAAACAGCTATTAAGACGCTCAACGCTTATGTTTATCTCATTTAAGCTATTCAACATCGAAAAAGATACTAATCTTCTATTCAACTCGGGTGGCAATCTATCGGTGTATCGTAAGACGGTGATGCAAATCACTTTTGTGTCTTTTACGGTGTTCGACGATGTGAAGGAATCGTTGGTATACTCATAGAAATTCCGCGTCATGTACATGTCGTTGTATATATCTATTCTTACGACATTATTTTGTGCTATTACACTGTATTAACCGCCAGATGTTGAAGTACAACACAGAGTGCATCAACATAAATTTAATTTATTGCAGTGCGGCTTATAATAAAGATAATCTATAGATCTAATAACTTATCAGGAAACGGTCAGTTTAAAAGTTTCCGATAAAAATTTCACATTTTAGTACGTGATAGAGTTATGTACGTATGTAACTATATGTAGATTGCATAGCGGTGTCGAATTCGATACTGAATTGAATTTTTTCTTCATCAATTTGATTTGAGTGTTGAATAAGTTACAACATTTACTCATTAATCTCAACCTAATAGTCTTACAGATATGATGGATATTTAAATTTGTATTTTCCTTTTGAAATCAGACCTTTTATTTTACTACAAATATAATACAATGTATAAAAAATAAATTTTTTTTTTTAAAACAAAATCTTCAACTTTATTCTGACAATATTTAAACTGCTACCGTTCTTGATTTCAATGGTCTGCATATGGTACGAGTATGCACAACACCAAAAGCTAACATCTTTCGTTAGAATTTCGTGAAATCTAATACCAGTTCAATTTTTGATTATGGATCAAATTACAACCTTAAATGAGGTTAGAAAAATATCACTTGCAAAAGCCTACATACTACATACAAGTATATACTATAATATTCCAAAAAAGTTGCAGGCCATAAATAAAGATACGTTAAATAAAAGGAAAAATAAAAGGAATTGAATTCAGTAAGTAAACCTCATTTGGTTCCAATGGTTTTTTGTGCTGTTCCATCAGAAAAAAAAAATCACAGGAGACTATACGATAATGACCTTGCGCCCTTTCCTACTTAGACCTCACACGATCGCCAGTCACATACCAGTCAAAGGCTCTTCTTTCATCCCGTGATACAAGTTTAATGAGAGATTTCTTAGATATGGCTGATATGATGTTTTTGTTTTATCTGCAATTTGTTTTTGTTTAAGGAATTTATCATCTTCCATCAATCGATATAAGTTGGGAGCAGAAAATATATGAAAGAGAAACTAAAATACATTTATGGTGTCTATATAGAGTGATGTCCAGTAGATTCTCTTATTCATTTATGTTATTATTTTTTTTAGCTGAGTTTCTTTGTGACGATCCTTAGCTTTGAGATCGTGAATTTTTTATTGTTATCTTCACTTCACAAAGATAGAAATCAATATCATCGGAATGCAAACAAAACGTTCTGCTCTGTAGGTAGAAGATGAACTTGCATTTCTGGGATTACAATCAATCGTACTAAAATGATCATGTAAGAATACGTTCCTTTAGAGTTGTACAAATTTCACACATACTCGTATGTAACTGATAAAATTAAATTGACTATGAATATTGTTTTATCGGTTCCGAAATCTTATCTATATTATCTGGCTTCACAGGGGATACGATTCTCAAGCTTACCGGTAAATCTCTCCTTGATCTTTACAGAGTTTGTTATTTCTTTATCAAATATCTTCCGAATTTACGTGATTTATGGTTCGCAAAAAAAGAATAATTTTATGCTTTGCTTTGGTTCATTTCAATTCTGAAGATTTTTTATTTGATTGAGAAGCAATAAAGGTGCAATCAATAATTTCAAATGCAAGGTGGCGCAAAATTAATCATCCAATTTTGTTTTTGAATTAATTTTTTACTAAATAAAAAAAAAAGTGGCTGCCGCCAGTGTTAATACACTTTTTTGCCCGTTTTATTGCATTTTCCATGACTTTCTGCAAAATTTCCGGTGATGACTGTTCGCATTCCTGTCGAATATTCTCCTTAAGGGCTGCGACTGTCTGATGCTTCTTGGCATAAACCCGTGATTTCAAGTAGCCCCAAAGAAAGAAGTCTGGGATGGTTAAATCGGGAGATCTTGCTGGCCCTGCCAAGTCCCCAAAACGAGAGATTACACGACCAGGAAACGCTTCCTTAACAATATCCATTGTGGCTCGTGCTGTGTGTGCGGTTGCATCGTCTTGTTGAAACCACATGTTCACCAAGCCTTGTAGGCCCCGAAGGCGTCCTCAAAAAAATACGGCCCAATCACTCTACCCGCCTGAACGCCGCACCACAAAGTGGCTTTGAGTGGATGTAATGGCTCCTCGTGCATCACACGCGGATTTTCAGTGCCCCAGAAATGAAGATTTTGCTTATTGACGTAACTGCTTTCCTAGACATAGAGGGCGCCTTTAACAACGTCAACACATCCGCAATCACGACTGCGCTGTCAACTTTGCAGGTAGACGGCTTACTTGGGGAGCTGATTAATCTAATGCTAACAAGCAGGATAATCAACTCCAAACTGGGTGAGACTTCTGCTAAAAGATATGTCAGTAGGGGTACGCCGCAAGGCGGTGTCCTCTCTCCCCTTCTCTGGAACTTAGTAGTTAACGAACTACTGATATACCTGGAAGCGGGTGGTAGCAGAGTGATTGCCTATGCGGATGACGTTGCCATAGCCGTCTCAGGAAAACATCTAAATACCATTAAAGAACTCCTCCAAGTAAATCTCAACAGATTAACCCGCTGGGCAGATCGCTGTGGATTGGGAATAAACCCCCATAAAACTGATCTTGTCCTCTTTTCTAGGAAATATAAAATTCCAATCATAGACCCTCCTTCAATAAACGGTACCAGTTTAGCTTTCTCCGACACAGCAAAATATCTGACAGGAAACTAAACTGGAAACCTAACATTCAAGAAAGAGTCAATAAAGCTACAATAGCTTTATTCTCTTGCAAGAAAGCCATTGGGTCAAATGGGGCCTTAAACCTCGCATAACCCACTGGCTATACATCTCGGTCATAAGACCGATACTTACTTACGGGGTGGTTGTCTGGTGGAGGGCCTTGGAAAATGCAGTCAACCGCATTAAATTAAGCAGAGTCAAAAGAACAGCATGTCTATGCACAAGCGGAGCCTTGCGGTCTACCCCCTCTGCGGCATTAGATATTCTGCTTCACTTGACACCCCTCGACATTTTTAGCAAGCAAGTAGCTGCGACTGCAGCTATTCGCCTTAAAGCGACTAAACAGTGGACAAATAATTCATTTGGCCACGCCAACATTCTTAATACATTAGGAATCCTCACAGAGAACACCGGTTTGACAAAAACTTCCATGTAAGCTTCCCCTCTAGATCATTCTGGGAGGAGGATGCTTTCATGGAGGACAAGTCAATCCATCTCTACACAGATGGATCTAAAACCGACAACGGAGTTGGTGGCGGTGTTTTCTCAGATAAGCTAAATCTAAGCCTCTCTTTCCGCCTTCCAAATCACTGTAGCGTGTTCCAGGCGGAAATTTTGGCGATTAAAGAAGCTCTGTCCTGGCTGAAGAAAAACGTGATATCTGCAAAGGATATCCGCATATTTTCGGATAGTCAGGCCGCCATCAAGTCCCTGGACTCGGTCTCATTATATTCTAAAACTGCCCTTGAATGCCGATCATCTCTCATGGAGATGGCAGAGCAGTTCAACATTCACCTTTGTTGGGTGTCCGGCCACAGAGACATTCCAGGGAACTGCAGAGCCGATGAACTCGCCAAAATTGGAACCACTCTACCTATCCTACCGGACAAAGGTAGTATAGGTATACCAATCGCTACGTGCAAACTAACACTAAAGCTAGATGCCAATAAAAGAACGGACCTTAGGAGTACTGCTGGACAAGCATGTCTAGCGACCAAACAGATCTGGCCAAGGCTGGATCTGAGTCGATCTAAGTGTCTGATCCTTTTAGATAGGAAACATCTCAGCGCCATAATAGGTGTCATTACCGGACACTGCCTCATAGGCAAGCATGCAAGAAGGCTTGGCGCCTTTACTAACGATTTCTGTAGAAGCTGCATGGACGAGGAAGAGAAGGAGACAATCCCCCACCTACTCTGCACATGCCCAGCTCTCTCTCAGAGAAGGAAGCTTCATCTAGGAGCTTTCTTCTACAACGACCTAAACGATGTAGAAAAAATAGACGTTAACAGTCTTCTACGCTTTATTATAAGCTCAAACTGGTTCCAGTAGTAAGAAGATCATAGATCCACGTGGCATCACAATGGGCCAATAGGCCTAAGTGGGTTGGTATTTCCAACAGCCACTCTTACCTAACCTAACCTAACCTAACCTACTCAAGCTGGTCGTCTTATTTTTGTTTTTAGAAGTTTACCTTGAAACTATTTTTGGGTAGGCGTACCATACCACCCAACTTTGGTGATATGTACTCGTACGTAGTCCATACAAATTTTCTTCATTGAGTTTATAGGGATTGCATGATGTTTTGCCTTTCTAAAAAAGTTTGTTTTTGTATTGAGACGATTGCAAGAGTTTGTGCCCGATTCTTACAAACGAATTTTTGCGAGCAAGGTCCTGTTATATTTTTGTATTATATAATATGCATTGCAATCTCACAAAAAAAAAGAAATGCAAGATGAAAAAAATGCAAACACGTCCCGTTCTGGTCAATCGGAAAGTCGTTATATTCGGCTTGTTTCTAGTCAGACGCTGCGAAAAACACAGGGCTGGAGTGGAAAGTTCTCATATTCTCATATATTCTCACCACGACAACGGTAGGCCGCATGTTTCCAGAAAAATACAGTAGCTGAAATAAGATGTCCTCCGGCATCCACCATACTCACCAGATGTTGCGCCTTCAGATTATCACAGGAAGAATCTGAACTCTCTGGAAGCTGTCGAAAACCAATTTACAATATTTTTCCACAAAAAAACCAAGCTCTTTTCAAACATGGGATGGAAAGCATTTATAAACAATTATAAACAGCGATGGAAATTATATTATTGATTAATAAATTTGTTTTCATAAAATTTTTTTTACTATCACATCGGACACGAACTTTTGCAATCATCCAATATTTTATTATTATTATTATTATTTAGAAAACTAACTTATAATTGAAATTAAAAGTTAGCTGGATAGCCAGAGTATCAAAGGCCTTCGGCTAATCCAATATTTTAATTATTGGCTATTTATAACGTTTTCCCGAATTCGCATTTTAATTATGGCTTAGAAGAAAAGCTAACAGATAGAGTTATATTCTTAATTTGCCCTGCCGGCAGAAACAAGTCTTCGCAAGTCTGTTGGAAATTGAGAATTTATTCACTTGAAGTTGGTCAACTTATTAACGCATTTTCACATATTTACATATGTAACAATTCAAGTGATAAATAATGGTACACAGTAATACACGGATATAAGAAACAACCATATTTATAAAAATACTTATATGTTTACTGCTTTTTTTACGACAGTTTATTTAAGTTTATTTAAGGTACCTTTTCTGCTAGAATAGATAGTGAAGTTCAATGTTTGGCAAGTTCATCAGCCATACCAGCCTAGAATGTTCCCATGTTTTCAGCACTGAACCAACATGAATGTTTAACTGCTCCGGCATCTTCTTTAAACATAATTGGCAGTATAAAATTACTTTAGAGCTTATAGAGGTTATTTTCGAAAAGATGCGGACATCTTTTCTTGTAACCATGATGAGACCTCCTTTATAGCTATTATTTCCGTCCAGAGCTAGCTGTCTTGGTTGCAAAAACTTAAGGATAGACCAGATAGTCGTTGGGTTTAGCTTTGCTTAGCTTTGAACACCTGTTCTTGTAAGTTATTGCAACTTTTTTGGATGTTAAGTTTCCAACTCAGCTTTTTGTTTAAAATAAGACCCAAATATATGTATTCGTCAGAAAATGTCACGATTGCACCATTAATATTTTATTATTTTCCAAAAAAAAGCGAATACAGTTTTGTGTCTATATCCAATCTATACGGACTTGCTTGTAAAAAGCGTATTGTTGGCTTGTCAACAGTTCGTTTACCGTCAAGTTCAGGAAAAGGGGAAAAAGGGCCTCTTTCTACTTCCTTAAAATTTCCAATCCATTTGTAAATTTATTTTTACATTTATTTAACATTTGACAGTGTATTGCGATCGAAAATGTGTTGACGTTATTAAAAGCCCTTCGCAGACATAAAAGAAGTGTTACCATTGTAAACTCATTATGGTAAAGGAAAAACTCAATGCTACTAGCGTATGTTTAGTGGGTTTCCCCAATTCAGCGAATATTGTTCAGGATCCGTCAGATTTTCTTTTTTTATACAACTTAGCATAACAAGAAATATTTTTCTTACATCCGTTTATTGCAGGTACTGGTTTTACAACTATGCTCTAAATTTGTCTGCAGGCTATTTGCCACAAGTTTCTTTGTTTGTCTTTTAATGCAAGTTGTGTCGCGTGAGTAAAAATGAAAATATTAACGAGCCAACAAAACTGCGTTTTCTTCCAGGGCTATAAATGAGTTGGATGAAGTTACATTACCGTTCTTGTATTGCTTCATAAATTTAAAACTCAGAATAGCACGAAAAGGAAGTTGGGAACTGGAAAATGCAATAAAAAGACGATAAAGCGGGAATACAGTATTATTTTGAGAAAATGTGAGGCAATCGGATTTTTGCTATCTGGAGAAATAAGTCAAGCTCTTGACTGATGAATACGGAGTAATTTTATTAGTGCGATGACTATTCGGAGAAGACTACACAACATGGAACTTAATGGACTAAGGCCTATAAAAAAAGCCTACAAAAAAAAAAAGCCAATACGAGCTTGAAAGTTGGACTCAGAATGAGTCAAAATTAAATCGACATAAGTCAGATGAAATCTCCTACGTGCGCCGAAAAATAATTAAGAAGCAAGACTGTGTTCTCTCTCAAAAAAAATTCCAGACATTCGCTTTTACGATTGCAGTCAATTAATCTTCATTGACGGAAGATTAAATGCTGATGGATACATTAACATAATAAAGACATTTTTTGAGCCTTCGATCGATATGCTGTTTCCAGTACGCATATGGTATACCCTATTTTGCCGGTGGGCTTTGCACTTTGCCACAGAACCAAAAAGGTTTGTACATAACTTTTTAAATAATATGTTATTCGGTCATTTAACTATTACGCTAAAGAAGAACTTTCTTTAATTGTGTATTCCAAAGGTAAAATAATACTTGATTTGAATTTAATCGAAAATTGTTGGGCACTTTTAAAACGAAGGAAGAATTTAAACATGCCGTAACAGAAGTTTTCAAAAATGAAATAACAATCGAATATTATCAGAAGCTAATAAATTCATTCAATGCCTGCCAGGACTACTGTTATTGCTGTTATTACTTGTCAATGTGGACATATAGGGTTTTCCAATAAGGACTTGACAACTTTTTTTTTAAATAAAACGCAAACCATTTGAGATATTTCAAAAACTTTAATATCGGCTTGAAGTGCAATCAAAACATTTCTGAATGGAACTTCGACTTCGTTCATATGGCCACCGCGGGCACGTTTGCAGCAGTCGATTCTTTGGACCCAATTTTCAACGACTCGGCCACACATTTCGCGTTCAATGTTGGCTCTAAGCTCTTCCAACGTCGTCGGTGTGTTGGCATAAACCAACGACTTAACGTAGCCCCACAAAAAAAAGTCAAGCGGCGTTAAATCGCACGAACGAGGCGGCGAATCGAATGGCCCATTTCTTGAGATAACAGCATCATCCTGTTGAAACCACATGTCGTCACCCGACCAATAACGCATATTTTGCTTATTGACGAACCCATTGAGCCAAAAATGAACTTCGTCACTGAAGATAATTTTGCGATGAAATTCATCATCTTGGCGCATCTTCTCCAGAACCCAATCGGAGAACGTACGTCGCTTCAAATGGTCCATCGGATTCAATTCTTGAGTCAGCTTGATCTTGTATGGGTGTAAACCAAGATCCTTACACAAAATACGCCATAATGTGGTCCGAGCGTGCCCAATTCTTGAGAACGCCGTGGAATTGACTGATTTGGATCGTTTGCTGCGGACGACAACGATATTTTCGACACTTCGACCAACCCGTTGTCTCACTGACACGGCAACATCACACAACGAATATGTAGACTCAAATTTTTGCATTAAACTTGTTATTGCCTGTCTACTAGGGCGAGATTTACGACCGAAAATTGGAGTTAACGCTCTTAAAGTTGCAGTCACCGACTCCGAATTTTGGTAGAAAATTTTTATAATTTGCAGACGTTGCTCGTTCGTATACTTTACCATGATGAAAATGTTGAGTTTACTGAATAAATTGACAGTGACAGTTTGATGATTAGTGAAAGAGTGCGTTCACAAATTAAATTCAAAGTTTTCAAGTCCCTATTGGAAAACCCTTTACAATACTTTAGGTATTTTTTTTAATTTTGGACTGGTAACCCCCTTGCCTCGAACTCGATTAATAATCCATCTTATTTTATACCTTGTTTAATATCACCATTTGATTTTCATGTGATCATTCATTTTATTTTTCGTATTTTTCTGCGGATAAAATCTGAAAAGTATTAAATACTGTTTAAATATACAGTACCTGGCCATATTATTAGACTAAAAAAAATTCATATTTTTGCGAAAAAATTCAAAATACTTATAGAGTAGGCTTGTGTTTTATTTGGATTTACTGTTTTGTTATGCGGGAATCAATTTGTAGTAATTTCCGTGATATGATAGAAAATACGATGAGGCTGGATCAATCAACAGGCAGAATGGTTTTCTGGTAGTGAAAAGCCAATTTTTATGCATGACGGAGCTCCATGTCTTAAAGCTTGTCTTTATAACGACCTTTTTGGAACAAAAGCAAATCGAGGGTGGAATCACAACACACACCTCCAGGACATCATTCAGTCATGTATAGATAGACAGCATGCCCCGAAAAATACTCGTAAAGGCACTAATCGCAGCTATAGGTGCACACACCAAATATTGAAGAAAATGTATATTCTGCATTCAAAAGAGTTATTAAAATTAAAAACAAACCCTTTGCTTCTTTTTGTTTTTCCTTCTCCTTAATATATTGTTCTTGTAATAGCCAAAGGCCATAAAACTAACAATTCTGATAAAGGTTCGAAAGGCAAAGGCAAAATATTGAAATTTTTTTCTTGCGTCTAATAATATGGGCAGGTACTTTTTTTTTACATAATTTACGCGCGCCTAAGGGGTCAGATACCCTTTTACTGTTTCGTGCGGAAAGGTAGGAGGAGAAAGGAAAATTGTTTTTCTAGTGGTTTGAAACACAGGAGTATTTGGTTTCGATATTAGCTCTCCAGGGGTGGGAGTCCGAATAGGACGGAGAGTTTTTTCTTCACTCAGACTGATTCGAATGTTATAATTCACACTTGTTTTTTGTGCTTGAAACTCTACAACAGCCAAATCTACGTGTCAGTGTTATGCCTTCACACGCAGAATTTTTCTGACTGAGTTCCAATTACACAAATGAAAAAATTGTCATGGGTAGGATTCGAACCTTGAACCTCCGAGTGAGAAGCGATTGCTAGTACCACTACACCACGGCCACTAAATAACTAAAATAAAAGACAAACATTTGAAATTACAGCCGTAATCTGAAAAACTTGCTAATGAAAGGAATGGTAACATTTATTTGGTCACTAGTGTACGATAATATATTTTATAAAGAAGATCGTTTCCTAAGCGATCTCCTATTTCATGTATGAGAAAAGTGCTTACTGCCCTCTTACAATTGCCACAGTATTGAGGTCTTCGGTTAATCTGAAGTTGTTTTCAGATTAATCTTGTTTTGTTTTTACCTTCTGAGTTAAAGCTTTAAGTATTGTTTAAAATATCACTGGAAATATGCAAAACAAAATATTTCAGAATATCCTCAAGACGCTTGACGGACTTTATCTAAACGGCATGTCATGTGTACATACATATATAGTCCAATACCAATCTTTCTGAACAATAGGAGTTACCTACCTCGGAGCAAACATAAACACCTCGAATAACAGCCTAGTGGAGGAAGTTACCCTAGGAAACCGATGCTACTTTCTAACTCTGAAGACGAAATAAATGCTCCACAAAACATTGAACCTACCAGTTCTGCTATATGAACCCGACCGCTGGATGATGAGGAGGAAAGCAGAGCAGATTCGTCCAGGCGAATCAAAATGTGGATGTACATATAATAGTTCCTCACGTCGACTGCACTGGCTCGGCCACATCGAACGAACGGACAATAACGCTCCGCAAAGATAATATTCGCGCTAGAACCTCAGGTTCGAGACGACAAAAAAGACTGAACTTTCTTTTTAAGGGTTCATATCGCGGATGACATAGCGCTTGATCGAAACAAAGATTATAGAAACAACGTGCTCGGGATCGAAGAGATTGTATCTCTGGCAGGAGTATGGATTTCTATTATATCTTTATAATATTACAAAAGATTTACTGTTTCTGAATTCGCTATTTCCTGGATTGAACAGTTTTGGCTGCTTTTGAGTGCTAGAAAGTTTGGATCTTTTACAACATTAGTGTCCTCAAATAGTGTAAAAAAAACAAAACTGTCGGTAATTGTTGGTGCTTGTAAGGCCAACAAATTATCAGCCTTTTCTCGTTAGCACTTGTGAAGACCAATTCATGTAATATGATATGCAACTCCACTCTATGCTTCTAAACAACTTATCATCAGAGCTTTTAGCTCTTTAACTTAGGACAAATTTCATTGGATAATATATCTTTCAATATTATAATATAATTAATACTAATTACATAATTGACGCACTCATCAATGCACCAGTATTCCAAATGTATCTATCTCCAAATCAGATGTATTTGCTGACAAAAGCGATTTAGTATACTGGATTTAGGGGTACCTAGTTGGAGACCTGTTTTTATCACTGGACTCTATATGACCAATTTGTTATGAGCCTAAGATTCAGTCTGGTACATATATATACTTGTATAAGAATTTTACAAGGTACTATTTCCGTTCAACAAAATAAAACATAGATTTAGTGTATGAGATATTAATCATGTGTCAGCATCTGTGCCAACGAATTCCAATCCATCAATCCTTTTAGTCAGTATAGAATTGCAGTAACAATGTTCATCCTATTAGTAAAGATTTCTAGCTTTATTTAGGGCTTGTTAAAAAATAAAAACTAATGTTGTCCACACTTGTATATATGTTCATTCTTCATCTCAAAAGAGAGAAAGCGTTAGAAGCTAACAAAAATACAGGAGTATTTATTTATTCTATTTATTGTTTAGAGAGTGTAAAGTGATTACCACACAAGAGAAGATAAAAAAAATTAAGAAGATCTGTGATTCAAAAATACCAGGCAATGATTTTCAGTCCAAAAATATATTATACTCCAGCGAACGCCATGTATTTAAATATCTTTAACAATCTTTAAAGATTATTTGATATGCTCATTTCATTACGGAATTTATTTCAGGTTTGCCAATAACACTGTCGGCAACTCAAAAAGTAAGAAATTAATAAAAAGTTCACAAGATACTGGTCGTGTAAAAAACATGCGACTATACTTCTATATAATGTAAAAAATGTTAACTACCAGCATTTGAACATGCAGTTAGCTTAGAAACTAGAAATAATACATAAGTCATTGAATATGCTATGTCGAATTAAATATTCAAGGTAAAGTCGAATACTATTGACGGTGATCATGTTCAAGAAACTGATAACGGATCTGGAAAATCCGCATCACTTATTCGTAATTCCATTAACACGCAGTGACTTTATTCATCGTGAAATCGATCGTGAATTCCCCGTTTAAACATCATATGTGGCTTAATGACTTCCTAATAAATTTGTTTTGTTTTTGTTTGATATAGATATTGTAAAATTATATTCAACCACATTTATGTACGAGTATTATACATCTTCACCGTTTTTTTTTTCCCCTTTTTTGAGGTAGGTTGGGTTTAGTTGTCACATCATTCACAGCACCATACGCAAATCAATTGCTATCGCAGAAGTTTGAGAAATTTATGTTATCTTTCTCACAGGTGCCCCATTATTTTTTGAGAGCTAAAGCTATTCATTTCAATCGACCTCCCGACTGCGGATCTATTGGTACTGTTTATAAAAAAAAAGTTGTTGACTGCTAGGTGAATAGGGTGATTATTTTTGGAAAAGGACGATAATTAGAAAGATAAGGCAGCCGGGAATGTGTCTACAGGCATTAAGCTCCACTCGATTAGGCCGGTTACATAGTAAATAAATACAAACGAACATAAACCATTTTTTCCAAGATTCTGCAGAGAATATACACCTTCTGAACATAATTTGGATTACAAAATAAATTGTAGGTCCACATTTTTTTTTTATATTTTTCCCAATTTCTTTTTCCACACCAATGTTGAATGTGTTTTATTGTATTTATTTATTTTCTTCTAAAACAGTGAACGATGACTTCCTTAAAATACCTTTTATTGGGGTTATACTCGTACTTCATAGCTACTTTTTAAAGCACTTTATCCTCCAATCAGGCATTTCTCTTCCTGGAATAATCTCCCACCTCCACATCATCATCGTCATCGCGATGGCTCGCAAATAGTGTGGGTAGTTCAGGTTTTATTTTACTTTTTTTTGTTGTCTTTCATTTGCTGTCTATATGCTCAGCATAAATCCATGCCAAAGGATGGAGGCGCTCCATTCTGGTTCTACAAAGAGTACTCGTACATAACAAACTAAAAATTCATTTGCGAATTTCTTAGGGGATATGTCCCGCTGGAGTGAGAAAGATAGCAGTGATGGTAAAATCGTGTTAACCAAAAGATCAGGAAAACATATCATTTGCTATTTAGGAGCGGGAGATTTTCTGCGTTCCTGGATGCAACATTGTTGCTCGAGATTTTTTTATTTGCATGAGGATTAAAAACTCTGAAATTGAGTGCTTCCTATCACGACGTAGAGCGAAGGTTTTTTTTGTTTGCTGTTATTTGCGTCTATTAATTTTTTTAAGTTATACAATACAACGTTAACTCAAGTTTTATATTTAAGGCACAAAAATAGCTGAATGCTATTCTAAGGATATTAACAATCCTTGAAATGATTGTTGGGGGCAATAATTATTTATTTTACATTTATCAGTTCAATTATCCGAGTTCGAGATTACTAGAAATGCATTCGAACAAAATACGAGTATGTTACTATCCTTTTATAAATTTTTAAGAAAAAGCTGAAAAAGAAGTATTCACATTTAAGAATTACCGTTGCTAGAAATTGCTTCCATAAATCATTAAGGAATAATCTTCTGATAGAATTTCTTTATTTGGGAAGTTCTTACAGTAATATTTTTAGCGTCGTACAATAATGTGTTAGTGTAATGCAAAAAGTGAAGTTTAAAGATAAACATTTTAAACTAATTTGAGTCGATTCCAAAAAGTGAATTTGCTTCTGCTTAAGTTTTTTTTAACTTAAATGTCTAAGCGGAGAATAAAAAAGTGATTAATACTCTGTATGTCCACAGCGAGCCTTTATTACTGCTTCAATCCTGCGTGGCATAGACAGTATTCACATAAATGATATAACAATTTAGACTGGAAAAATTTATTGTTTATTTGTTGTCTTAAATTTTTCTTCGCTCTTTGGGTTCCTCGATACTATTTTGATCTTTAGGAGTGCCCAGTAGTTCTCAATCGGTTTCAAATCATGGCTGTTTCCAGGCCAGATGTAGAGTCATTTTGAGAGATAGGATGAATTGTTACTGGATGCATCTCTTATGATGTTTATGTAGTTGACTGCGTTCATTGAACCAATACAAAACATTCATTAATTACTCTTGGTCGAAAAATTAAACCTACGAACTTCCGCTCATCCGCCAGATTGCTGTTTTTTTTGTATTTCTTTGCTTTATCATTCACTTGCTTTACCGATTTTCTTCGATTAGCGCACGATATTACAATAGTTTTAAAATTCGGTCTTCCCTTTGGGTCATATTTTCTTAGCTCACGCTCTATATATTTAAATTTTTTTTTCAGGAATTATAATTTAGTCACATGACTGTACCCAATTCTCTTAGAAATAGCGCGGGCTGAAACCCCTTCATTGTTTAAACTCAATTAAGCAATTTTGTTCACCATAAAGTTGTTTACCCATTTTGAATATACTGCACTAAAAACGTAAATAAACTTCAAATAATGAAAAGAGACACTCAAATGTAACTGTTTTTGTTTTACGAAATCGACTTTCCTTGTGCCTGGTTTCTAGTCAGCATCTGAGCCAGGAAAGAAATGCAATCGGCTCCAAAACCGATATAGAATGCGGCGCTGGTGTCTTTCTGAAGAACGACGTCTGTCTACCAAGCGGAGATATACACAGTCCTCATGGAAATGAACTATTGTGAAGAATCGATAGATGGTGCGAAGCATTTGCATTTGTAGCGGTAGCGACAGTCAAGCTGCGCTTAGAGACTAACTGAACTCTTTTACGACTTCCAAGCTAGTTGAAGCATGCAAGACATCATTGGCATCAAGGGAAATGAAATCGCTGATGAACTTGCCAGGTAAAGCTCAGAGGAGAGTTATTCAGGACCCGAACCCACATCGGGTCTGCCTGCGTCCCCGGTTAAAGCTTCCAATGACAGTTGGGTTTCATATGAACACAGCTGCCGATGGTATGACTTCCCAGGCAGACCAAACGAATGCTTCTTGACGTCTCTAGGAGTCAGCGAACTGAACGTCCCTCAACAGGAAAAACTGCACGTTACTGGCGTCGTGACTAAGCACTTAAATGTGATGGGTATAAGTGAAACAGCATCCTGCAACGCTTGCTGTGAATGTGATGACGATATCTCATCACGGAGCACTATCCCTGTGAGTGTCCGGCTTACGCTCGTATCACGCTGCAGGTACTCGGCATTGACGCGGTGGGTTCTGGTACCGTAGACAGTTTATCACTGAAGCGCTTACTCATCTTTCTTCGAAAGACTGAAAGATTCCATTACAAGGAACTTACAAAGAGTGGATTAGTTCTTTGTCTGCTCTGTTCCGACGGAACATGGGCATTTATGTAGATGGAAACCATTGAAAGGGCAAATCAGGTCCGCTAATTTAAGGTTTTCTGAAATGTTAGAGTGGTACCTTTTTTTTTGTGTCCACTACAATATTTGTTTGCTATTTAATTTACAATTACAATTACAATTACAATTTACAAAGCAATTTATTTTTTAATTTTTTCTTGTTTTCCTTAGTTGATTTTGATAATATCCGTGTTTTTTGCACATTGGCTAAAAAAATTATTTGCGTGTAAGCTACAACAATATCATATAATGTACGCTAAGTCAAATTATATACGCTATCTACTTAGCGGATATAAAACAGTGCTTCCAAATACTATTTTCTTCGTTTGCGAGTAACTTTCCAATGAATTTTCAGAAATGACAGACAACATTTTTCCAAAACAAATAGCCACGATAAAATAGCTTGCGCGGGTCTTGAAGCAAATTTAGGGGAGCCTAAGTTTAGAATATGCTCAAAAATTAAGTGAAAGTTGCACTAGACGATGCCTAGCAATTATAAATAATAATGACTCCAAATATGATTTAATGAAATTCTGACATTTTTCATTGGCTTTTTAGACGTACGTTTTTGTTGAAGTGTATTACAGCATGCTGTAATATGTAAGAATAACCTCTTCAAATATTATGAAGATATGAAACATTTTTTAAGGTGTAACGTTTTGAAGCTATGAAGGCGCGCGTCGAAATGATCTTTCGGCCTTTATATGATTCTTTTATTCTTACCTTTAACAGCAGATATTTTTATACGTAAGTGTGAGTTGCACACAACACATACATATAATTGTCAGTTTATGTGTGCAAATATAGGCACTTGTCATTGCTAATTAGGCTTAATTCAAGGTAAGTTAAAGTTTTGTCTTACCAAGACTTTAAACCCGGTTTTCTCAAAAGATTCGTTTTTAAAAAAACACGCAACATTTGACTTAATTTTATTTTTAATCTTTTTAGTAACATAATACGAGTACACTGTTGATGAACCTAAAAAACCTAAAAATAATCATCATTTTAATTTTTTTTTTTCGTTAGGTTTTAAGTGCAAAAATGAGGGTGGTATTTCGATAACATTTATAATTATTTATTTTTCTTTTTAAATTCCACTTTTGCTATGATACGAGCATTGGAGGTTCATCGACGATAAAAATATTTCAGATCAAAAGAAAACTGTCTAGAGTGCCCTCCAGTTGCCATTGTGGAGACCGCCCACCTAACTTCGGCAATCCATTTTGTTATTTGTATACATAATTTAACAAAAAAAAGTGCACACTTACAATATATATTGTACAAATATGATCTAAAATGTTTGGTATCAGTAGCATTTACCTATTTCTCACAAAAAATTCTTAAAAAATTCGTGAATTTTAAGCCTTGCAAATGTTGTGCCACCCTTAATAACTACTCCAGTAATTGCTTAAGTTCAGGCAAACTTGCAAATATTTATTATAGACATTCTAGTATTGTGTCTCACATATTTTGATAACAGATATCCTTCACAGTCTTGTCTATCTGAACTTCTAATAGAAGTTTAATAGGATAAGTATTAAATAATTATGCCGGCCAGGGCATCTTAAGTAAAAAAAACTTCTTCCTCTTTCAAAAGTTTTCACATGCCTTTGAGCCATTCTTCTGCTGCATAATGTGTCCTTCTTTAATTAACCTAAAAACAGGTGTAAAAGAAATCAATAAGTTCAGAGTTTTTATTGTTCTCCCGATACCCACAACATGAACAAAACCACAATAATGGTTAGACTTCGAATACATATGTAAAGGGTGTCCCAAATTGCAAACAAGATTTGAATTTTGCGCCATTTGTGCGATAAAGTGTTGACATCGAAAAAAAGAAAAAATAGCGTAACATCTGAAAGTTCAGGGTTATTGGAAATGGAGCACTACACGAAACTACACACGCACTTTCATTGCTAAGCAATATTTTTTAAAATAATGAAGGTTCGCAACTACATTTCTCAATTATTATCTTCAGTGATGAGGCTCATTTTCACCTTGATGGCTTTGTTAATCGTCAAAATTGTCGAATTTGGATTTCAGAAAACCCACGAGTGGTTGTTGAGAAACATATGCGTCCACAAGATATCACTGTTTGGTGCGAATTTTGAGTCGGAGGAATCATCTGACCATTCTTATTTGAAAATGGCGCTGGTCAGGCAATAATAGTTAATGGTGCTCGCTACCGCGACATGATAATCCAATTTTTTGCGCCTAAATTGCAAGATATGGATGTGGACGACATGTGTTTTCAACAAGACGGTGCCACATGCCATATAGTCAAAGAAACAATTCAATTACTGCATGAGCCATTTCCCGGTCGTGTAATTTACCGTTTTGGTGATTAGAATTTGTTGGCTAGATTATTAGATTTAACGTCGTTCGACTTGATTCTTTGGGGTTATTTGAAGTCTAAAATTGATACCAACAAACCCCCGTTCACCCACGCCTTAAAAGAGCAAATTAAGTGGTGTATCTAGGAAATTCAGCCACATTCATGCAAAACTGTTAAGGAACATTTCGGCAAGAGTACGTACAGTAGCGTGCAAAACTGAGCAAATGTTTAGGCATTCCATGTTTAAGGCTCTGCTTAAGAAATAATACCCAACTGAACTCAATGAAGCTTTAAGAATTTTTTTCGTCACTTAATTCCAAGAAAAATGTCCTAGGAAAAAAACCTTTAGGAAAGATATGAAGTAGAGAATAAGAAAGGAACTCAAAACATACTGCATCTGCTCAGTTTTGCACGTTTTGCAAGGGTACAGGTGGACGTGCTGATAACACAGAAAAATTAAAAAATATTTACCGTTATTTTTCTCTCGTTTGTTACACATCAATTTCGCTTCCTTCTGTTTGCAAAAGCAGTTGTGCAAAAGTGTTCAAAGCGAGAGTATTGTGAATTATTTGAAAAAAATGAAAAAAATAAGTGTTGAAATAGAAAACAGCATCGTGGCATTAACTGAAAGTGGGGATGCTTCAAGAACCATAGCAAACAAATTAAATATAAGCCAGCGCACAGTTGTCAATGTACAAAAGCGACGAAATGTTCAGGTCCGAAATGTAGGCGGACGTCCTAAATTGCTATCAGATTCAGATGCACGTCTAATGACACGAGAAATGCGAAAAAACAAGTCAATGACTCCAAAAAAGGCTGCAGAATCCTTAAAAAAGACCGTCAGCGAGTGCACCGCGCGTAGAGCACTACAAAGAATTGGCTTCGAATCAGCTGTCAAGAAAAAGAAACCGGCCTTTATCGCCTAAAAACATCAAAGCGCGTTTAGCGTTTAGCAAAAGTCACAAAAATTGGAGCATTGAGGACTGGAAGTGCGTGATCTGGTCGGATGAGGTAAAGATTAACCGATTTCAGTCGGATGGGATAAGCTGGCGCCGACCTAATGAAACCATCCAAAGGCATCATGTCAAACAAACGGTCAAACACGGAGGGGGAAGTTTGATGGTGTGGGGCTGCTTCACGTGGTGGCATATTGGGCCACTCGTCAAAATTAATGGTATTATGAAAAAGGAAGACTATCTAAACCTTTTGCAGACCAACTTGCCCGATTTCATAGATTTGAGCGCATACCCCGAAGAGGAGGTGATTTTCCAACAAGATGGGGACCCTAAACATACTGCAAAAATCGTCAAAGAATGGCTATCCCACCAAAAATTTCAGGCAATGGAGTGGCCTGCACAATCGCCCGATCTCAATCCAATTGAAAATTTGTGGGCGATAGTGAAAAGGCAGCTGGGAAAGTATGAAAGGGCTCCTAAAAACATGGAAGAACTATGGAATCGGGTACAATACGAATGGAACCAAATTCCTCACAATTTTTTAGAGAATCTCGTAGAAAGCATGCCTAAACGCGTAAAAAGTGTAATAAAAAACAAAGGGCTGTGGACTAAATATTAAAAAAACACATTGTTACCCAGAAAAGCGAAACGTGCAAAACTGAGAAAATGAAGTTCCTCTTATGTTTCTTATTTATTTTGGTATTGTTTTTGGTTTTTTTTTGTTTATTTGTAAGGTTTTATATTAAGAATTAAGTAATGAATATAATACTTAAACTTTTTTTAAGTTCTCTTGCGTTTTTCTTTTTTTATAACACCCTAAACTTGAATCCCTAAACATTTGCTCGGTTTTGTACGGTACTGTATGTGTCAGCAAAACCGTGGAGGCCATTTAACCGATATGGTATTCCATATATAACCCTATACTGTAAAAATACTTCATGAATCAATAAAAAATTCACAATTTTTAATTAAAAACCTTTGTTTGATATTAAAATTACTTGCGTGAACTTTGGACCACCCTTTGTATCTAGTGTTTGCTATCTTGAGGTGATTTGGACTGCTGTTCTTTTGCTTTGATTTTGAATTTCATTTATTTGCGAAACAATTTGAGGTAAAGTAGAGTCGAGTGGTTATGATTTTGAGCTACTAATGTTGGCTATTGCATTGTCCTCAATATTCGTTACGTTATAAGTATGTTTTCGCATACCTTAATCCTATACGACAGCGTTTCCCAAACTTTTTTGACCGCGGCCCGGTACGATGTTTTAAAATTTTGTCGCGACCCACCTTATAAAAAAAAAACTTTTTATTTACAAGACAAATTATTTGTTATTTGTTTGTTTGTTTGTTTATTTCATACACAAAAATTGCAAAATAATTATACAAATGAAGTAAACTTTGTTTCCACTTTTTTTGTCTTTAGTGCGAAGGATGTTGTTGTTTGTCATCATATAACAACTTCAAATTAGGAGGAAATGACGTTATATTTATTCTTAAAAATTAGGTTTGACATACAATCTATTTCGATATTTATTTTTTAAGCTGAGAACGCAGCTTCACACGTATAAGTGGTGACAAAAGGCACTAAAAATTGTATCGCTTTTTCGCTTATGCTTGGATACTCCTTTTGATAGCGTAACTAAAAATTAATTAATGGTACTGTTTCAAACACTTTTTTCGGTGTCGCATGAAATTTCAATTAATGTATCAACTTCTTGTCGTATACTTCGCTGGCATTAAAAGAGTTTATTCCTTTGCATCATCAATGTTTCTTCTTTAGGACATACATAATGTTATTCAAAAACCGAACTAAATGAAGCAAATGATGCGACCAAATCCGAGAATATAGTTAGAAGTTGTACAATCGAATTGTTCGTTCTTCTGTTTTGTACTTTTACTGTTCAACTTTTGGTTCAATCAACAGGCTTTCACTGGTGCGTTTGTATTTATTTTTAGAACAGAAGCAGTAAAGGCGGGTTTGGAAGTGAAGAATCGTTTTTGCCAATCGTTGCTTTTTATGACAGAAGAAACTACAAGAAAAAAATTACCTCTAACGGATTATTAAGAGGTTTTTATTAGAATTTGACCGTCAAGTCTACCTGTGTGACGTCGAATCATTGCCTTTGTCAAAAGCAAATCATGAAAGCTTTTATTGCTTCCACAGCAAAGTCCCCTGAATAACATTCAGCTTAGATGGGTAGGATATGTTGAGCGAATGAATACCAAACCTAAGCTCAGATTAAATTCGAATCCACAGATGAAGAGTAATGCTATATAGAAAGACCAGTGAAATGGGTATACCTTGTTTGAAACAGGACAAAAATTGCAAACTCGTTATAAATTATCTCTGCTTATTTTTGCAATTCATATTTTGAAGCACCTTATCACGAGAGACCTTTGCGCAGATTTCATTTAATTTCATAAAGCATATCTAAGTAAACAAAATTAAAAAAACAAATTAAAAACACACCTAATGCATTTTAACGACAAGTGGTCAGTCATCGTTTAGAAGTGCATAAAATTTTACAATAAATTATTAACTCTAGTCACAACCATACAGGTCAAAATAAACCCATGTATGGATGCTCTTGCACCTCTAATTTGCTTCGATGGTGCTAAGTACGAACATTCAAAAATGTTTTATGCATTTTGGAAGCTCGATTTGTATAATTTAAAGTTTTAAGTCCTAAATTACCATGACATGCATACGAAATGAATTATCTTTACGGCTTCATTAAGTTGACGTTATTTCACAGTATCTTTTACTGCGTTTAGTTGGGAGATAAATTTAAAGAAATTCCAAATTGCTGTGGGTCAATGAATTCAGAATTTTGTTAAAATCGATTGTTTTATCTTTTTTTGTTTGGGTGTATATTTAGTGTTGTTTTGTGTGATTGCACTTCCACCCCCAATGACATTACCAATTAAAACATATTGCCCTTTATGCAGGTACCGATATAGTTCTACGTTGCAACTGCAATTCGTTTACCAATCCAAACCGAGACCAGAAATTGTAGCCCTTATATTTATTTGAGATTCATAAAGAGGCCCGTATGAGTACATATACACTGCTACCCGTGTATCTTGGTTCGATGCAACGCGCGTCACTTTTATTTAAAGTTTGATCAGTCACTGAAACTACTACATATTAAGTGGTTTGTCCAAAAGCCAAGTTTTCTTTTTAATTCAAGTTCCCATTGAATTAAATTAGGATTAATTGATGACGTTCACTGATTTGTCTGAGATTGATCGCTGTTAAATGTCTGGAATATTTTTCAATAAAAAAATAACTATTGGGTGTCATAGAGCGCATAGAAAAGAGTAAAATATTTACATTTTCCATGCAAACATTGCTTTCGTTATTCATTTCACTTAAACAACAAGTTTAATTTTAAGAAAATTACTTTCCTATATAAACTTTTGTTAGTGCATATTATGAACTTCTGCTGTATATTTCATATATTATATATCATATATACTTCATTCCTAGTAAACAAAATCTATTTCTATCCGTTCGTAGGTCTGAAATAACAACAACTTTTATGGAAATTTTAAAAAAGGGAACTGTACAACAACAAATTAACGAAAATTATCGCTGAAAGAGAAAAAAAATGAAAGAGGACTTGCATTTTCATTCTCTTACTCTCTCTGCGCATATGGCCGCTGATCAACTATACACAGCTGATGCATAGATACATCATTTGTTCGGAAATTTTATTTCACGCTGCACAATCTAAATGTTTACTCGCGTTTATGCAATATGATGGATTGATAAAGTGTGTCTTGAGTTGACTACAAAAGTGCCAAAAAAGAGTCAAAAAGAGCAGTAGCTAGATCACGTGCGATAGCAGTAGGGCCTTTTTATCGGAAATTAGGAGAGGTACCCTCTCAACCTATAACCAAGCGACAAGCAATAAAATAAATGCAATATCGAAGCACGTTCAAACCAGCTAATATTTAAAATAAATCGCTGAAATGTATTGAAGATGACCAGGGAAACAACGAAATTTGTAATACAATAGATGGAACAAGTTAAATGCGTTATTTAGTGAAGAACTCCCGAGCAGTACCATTCCCTCGGCTGTCGCCCGCAAAGCGAAAGGCACATTGTACGAGAGTCAAAGTTAGCAATAAACAAGACTGAACCAGGAAGGGACTCTTTGAGGTATGAGCGACAATTGGAAATAACGGATTTAGATGGCTCCCGATTTTGTTCAACACAAGGATTAGACGTGATCGGATGCCTAATCAGTGGCGAGAGAACTATCTTGTTCCACTGTGAGAAGGCAAAGGCAAAGCCCGAAATTACAATAATTACGGATCGGTCAAGCCAGTTTCGCATACTGTGAAAATATATTTTTTCTAGACAATCGACAACGCAATATTATTCAAACCGATATTAGTGAATGCGAGTTTTTGGAAAACAGTGGACCTGCCGACAGATAATGATGGAGGAACCACGTGAGTCTTCTGCATATTGTATTCGTTAATTTGTGAAAAAAAGCGTTCGATACTAATCTCAGAGAATCAGTTGATTTGGGCAACAAAGATCGTCATAAAATCCGCTTTAAAAAGCAAGTTGCAGTCGAGGCTGGGTCGAAAGAAGAAAAACTTGATCACTCAAAAAAACTTTTTGACTTCACTAACGAGGTTATCGATAATAAAGCTATAGATGCAAGACGATAGAATGCTTTATCATGTTGTTTTCGAGCCTGCTTTAACGGTCGGCTATTGGTGAGAAACTTTGGTTCTATAACTACACTCAATTAAAAAGCTAAAACCCAGTTAAAAAAATAAAAAAATACCAGGCCAAAATTTAATTGTATAATTATTCGAGTTATTATAAAGCACATGCTTAAGCATTTTTTACTGTGGAATGAGCTATTTAATGTTTAATCCGTGTCTTTTTTTTAAAAAGAAATCTCCAACTTTTTTGGAATTCAACATTTAATTTAGCAAACTTGTGCATTTTAGTTCGAAATCAGTTTTTACCATTTTCATCAAAATTACTTGCTCATGTAAACATGTATTGTATGTATGTACGGGTGCCTATGTGAAATATCAAAGTTTAACAATAATAATATAAGAAACCATTTAGGTTTAATTTACTTGGGAGACGTTTTAATTACAAAGGGAATGAAAAACTTGCTAGTACAAGAACGCTTTCAGGATATAAAGGGTTTTCCAATAGGGACTTGACAACTTTGAATTTAATTTGTGAACGCACTCTTTCACTAATCATCAAACTGTCACTGTCAATTTATTCAGTAAACTCAACATTTTCATCATGGTAAAGTATACGAACGAGCAACGTCTGCAAATTATAAAAATTTTCTACCAAAATTCGGAGTCGGTAACTGCAACTTTAAGAGCGTTGACTCCAATTTTCGGCCGTAAATCTCGCCCTAGTAGACAGGCAATAACAAGTTTAGTGCAAAAATTTGAGTCTGCATATTCGTTGTGTGATGTTGCCGTGTCAGTGAGACAACGGGTTGGTCGAAGTGTCGAAAATATCGCTGAGGTTCAGGCTGCCGTAACAAACGATCCAAATCAGTCAATTCCACGGCGTTCTCAAGAATTGGGCATCGGTCAGACCACATTATGGCGTATTTTGCGTAAGGATCTTGGTTTACACCCACACAAGATCAAGCTGATGCAAGAATTGAAGCCGATGACCATTTGAAGCGATGTACGTTCTCCGATTGGGTTCTGGAGAAGATGCGCCAAGATGATGAATTTCATCGAAAAATAATCTTCAGTGACGAAGCTCATTTTTGGCTCAATGGGTTCGTCAATAAGCTAAATATGCGTTATTGGTGAAAATCCACATGTGCTTCATGAATCACCACTTTACTTTATCCACAAAAAAATAACTGTTTGGTGTGGTTTGCATGCCGGCGGCGTTATTGGGCCATATTTTTTCGTCGACGATAACGATCGTCACGTTACTGTGAATGGTAAGCGTTATCGCGCCATGATCACCGATTATTTTTGGCTCGAATCGGAAGATATGGACTTGGACGACATGTGGTTTCAACAGGATGATGCAACAAGCCACACAGCACACGCTACAATCGATTTATTGAAGAGTAAGTATGGTGAGCGTGTTATCTCAAGAAATGGGCCAGTCGATTGGCCGCCTTGTTCGTGCGATTTAACGCCGCTTGACTACGGGCTTGACTTGGGGCTACGTTAAGTCATTGGTTTATGCCAACACGCCGACGACGTTGGACTCAGAGCCAACATTGAACGCGAAATAGCGAAATGTGTGGCCGAGTCGTTGAAAATTGGGTCCAAGGAATCGACCGCTACAAACGTGCCCGCGGTGGCCATATGAACGAAGTCGAGTTCCATTCATAAATGTTTTGATTGTACTTCAAGCCGATAACAAAGTTTTTAAAATATCTCAAATGGTTTGCGTTTTATGTCCTTATTGGACAACCCTATATTTTTAAGTAAAATGGGCTTGTCCAGTTCAGTATGCAATATCGCTGCATATAAACTTTAATGTACGAGTATGTTAAAATTTGTAAAGATACAATTACTTTATTTGTATGAAAGAAAAGTTTTTGTTCAACTATTAGAAGGACGTGTAATTCGAGTGACTTATGAAAAGGAAGTGAAAGGAAAAAGTAATCGTACCTTATGATATTTCATCATCATCTCATAAAAGCAAACCCATTTTTCGAGTACAAAGATCATGTTTTGCCTCGGGTGTACCTTTAGTCAGGATTATCAGCGGTATCTCAGCAATGAACGTTTGAGATAATTCCAGAACAGTCGAAAATGTTTCGAATTAAATTTTCACCTTTTACTATGCATGTTCTTTCCTTTTCAATTACATTTAAAGCCAATCCTCTTATTTTAGCAAAGTAGACATTCGCGATCCGACTAGATAAATTTCTTTATCTTTCTGCACATCCGCACATAACAAAAGTTCCACTCTTTTAAGCCCATCAAGATAAATATCACTCCAATGATCTTTTCATTTTGAACCAACGCCGCACACAATATATGAATATAGGTAGAGAAAAGAAAAATCCAAAAGCCAAAGGGTGTTGCATTTTCTTTGTTCAAGCAGAGATCACCAGCAACAACAACAAAAGAAAGCCGGTATTATTTTCATCCCAATCATAAAATCTACGACCAACTATCTAGCATATAAAAATAAAACAACTGTACCTCTTCACATCCACCATTGCCTTCTTTGTTTTCTCTAGATGGCTTCAAGTACTAATCTAAGTAAGCACCTAAAGAGAAATAAAAAAAAAAAATAACTCCAACTTTTGTTCAATCTTTTCGATTATAGTCACTCCGAAAAGATGAGATGAACCCTTTTTTCGTTACAACGTTCCCAAGATCATTTGGAGGAAAACTCTTTCCTTCTATTATGTTATGATACATAGGAGAATAAAACTTGTATTAGATACTCGAACCATGCGATGCAAGTCAAGTACAGTCCCTGTGTGGATTCGAATTGGGATGAGTAAAAAAATAGAAAGAAACAAAGGATACAAAGACAAAAAAAAAAGTTACGACCATGTTACAAGAGTTGCCCATGGACCAGAGCACTCTATAAGAAAAATCCCAACTGAACCCGAACCATAGATGTGATTTTCCTTCTTCCTGAACCGGGAATACATACATATGTGTGAATATATGTACCTTTATATACGGCTATACCATATAGCGAGCAACAGCATCATTATGCCTATGCAAGTATAGTAACCATTTCTTTTTTCTCGTACGTTTTTCTAAAGATGAAGTGGAGGATTAGAAGAAAATAAGATTCATGTTAGCTATAGTAGTTACCAAACACATACTCAGAAGATGATGATGATTTCCGTCCGTCCTTTCTTGTTTGTTGCAAGATTTATACCCCGTGTACCATCGTATGTTTTTTCCTTTCCTTCCTTCTTTACTGGGTTTTCCACGTTCAAAGTTGTTTGCTAATGATCATCTCTCGTTTAAGTGAAGGAAGGATGCAAGATACAAGATACCTAGTCCATATACTTGAACAAAAAAGGACTAGGCTGTGTTTCCCTCCAAACTTCTTGATGTACTCAGTACAAGTACGGCTTGTACCTCGTTTCCTATTCGTATGTGCACATAAATTGTTATGTTGTTAGATAGATCTAAACGTAGTGGTAGTATATAACAAGGAGCATTGAATTGGCAGTTACATATAAATATAATAATGGACAGGTAAAGAGAGTGTATCTTTCTTTGAGATAGCTTACATGGAAAACATGACTTGATCGTTTTTTATTTATGTTATTTATTTATTTATTTCTCTTACCTTCACCGAATGGGTTTCTTTTTTTTTTTTTTTTTGTTTAAGGCTACAATACACTAACAATGATTATGGTGATCACTACCACGAACGCGTAGATGACGGCGGTTGCAAACAACAAACTACTAACGACGATGAAGACGACGAAGAACGATGACAAGAGCTTCTTTGCTCGGTTGGTTGCTTTGTGTGTGCTGTTTTGACCCAACTTAATAGACGAGCATGAAATCTAGTCACGAACTTGATTATGTATAAACCGTGCACTAGATCCATGTTCGCCGACAAAATAGAGTCAGACTAAGATTTTAACGTATTTAAAGAGAGAGAGAGAAGGTTTAAAAAGAGCAAAGAAAGAAGAACAGGATTATTCCTATTTGAATCGTTAGTCAGTCTTCTTCTTCTATTTAAGTTACCTCTAAATTTATATCAATTGTTGTACATCTTCGAGTCAAGTAAAAGAAAGTCACCACGTCCTCTCACCAAATGAAAGGTTCACTTAGATTTGTAGAGAATACAATTTTACAATGGTTCCCATGGATTTCCCCCGAAATAATGAAACGCTTAAACTACACTTTTCCGCAAACGATTTGTTTTAGTTAACGTCCAACTCAAGCCAGACAACTGACATTTTCATTTGGTGGTATTAACTTTAATTACACACCGATCTACAATTTCAAAGGAGATTGCGGCTCGATTTTTACCTTAATCGCTCTGGCCGATCACTTCAGTTTCTTGGGAAAGGTATGTGCACGCTTAGTTTTAAGGTTTTTCTTTCCAATAAGAGCAATTTTAGTTAACAGCACAGCCTGAACGTACTCGTACATATGCGCATATAAGGGGTACCTTCTTTGGCTATCTATTCGTTTTGGGCTAATAAAAGTTCGCATGACTATTTACAGAATGTTCACGTTTTAAATTTTATTTCCACTTAAAATGAAAAATTATTTATACTCCCCCTTACCAACCACTTTGAGTGACAATCAATTTGTACATACATATGATGAAATTGCTTTAGAGACTTCTCATTCGCATTTATATTCGAATAAGAATTTCGATTTGGATTCTAATCACTAGGAGAGATTTCAATTAATTCACGTTTAAGATCACCAAATAAGAGGGAAGAGAACTGATACAATCACATGCAAAACAACATTCAATGCGTATTCTCCTCCTTATCCATGGTGTATAACATACTTTCTTGTACACATGTACATTTTGAAGAGAAAATTTATTAGATTAGCCATGTGCAGCTTTCGTTAATTTTTTCCTTTTTCGAGAACAGTGGATTGCTCATAGAAAGATAGCCCCAAAGGCAATGACCAGTATAATCTACAAGCTTTGCGCGAATATAAATGTGTGAATGATGTGATACGTATGATCGTATACATGCATGTACGTAGCGGCCGAAAAAAACTTCTCTATGCAATCCGTGAATGTACATATCTCTAATGTAGTGAGGAGGCAGACCTCTTATTGCTTATTCAGTCCAAAAGTTTAGCTTTAGATTATCGATATATGTACGTCGGCCTTTTTTTTATTTTCCAGCATAGGGGAAAATGTCAACAGAGGAGTGGACAACGACAGTGCTGTTTTGAATAGCCGGTGGGTGACTAAAAAAGTGCTGGAATACATCTGTAGGTTGAGATATTTGCATTTTGGGTTGTACGAATGTACAAGTATATTATACATACATATGTTAAGCTGTTGAGTGTATATCACATTATAAAAGCGGAGATTTTACAGAAAGATGCAAAATGAGCATGTACGTATAAAAAGGTATGGTTAAATGTTATGATATGACATTTAAAAATGCGATTCAATAAAGTAAGTTATTAGGCCTTTGAATTAATTTATTACGCGAAAAAACAACAAATTTTATAATTTTCTACAAAACAAAGACTCGATCGGATTATGCAAACATTTTGCATGGCATGTAACTATTTAATTACTAAGATTTTGTCAATATGACGCTAGCTGGTTAGTCGATTTCATTTCGAAGATACTGCCTTTGTCAGAAGTATGAAGCACCTTTATATTTTAATACCACGTAGTTCCCTTCTCTTCTATGTAATAAATCACTCAATTACCAATTAAATATATTTATGAAGTAGTAATGCACATCTTACAAGACCTAATTGATCAATAACTCTTCAAAAAAAATTATAATCATTGCCGTTCTACAGAGTAATATGCACCCAAATCCGAGTGCTAATTTAATTGTATTTTATTCTTAAAAACGACGTATTAAAAATACGATTTTCAATCACAGGTTCCTACAAAAAAGGAAAAGAACTGACAGAAAAAATGTAACAACCCAAGGTAAGAATTGAAAACTGATTCGCAAGTTATTGCGGAATCACAAAAATCGCGGCTCCCTACTGACTGACCTCTGAAAAAATATGAGAGGATATCGGCACGAGCAGTAAGAGGTAGGCTATATGAACCTGCTTAAAAAGGTTACAAGGTATATTGAACAAAAATATATCTCCAGAAGGAATATGAAGACTCGTTTGGAATACCTATATTTTACGAATAAACGAATGTGTGTGAGCTAATGAAAGCATTTTTTTTTTAAATTTTGTTTCTACTGTTAAACACGGTTTAGGATGAATTTGAAAGCTGTTCAGAAATTACGTAAAGAGCACATAAACAGGGAGCATGATATTAACGTGATAAAAAATGTTCTGAAAACGCCCTATCAAAACAATTTTTGGTCCGCACGCTTGCCTTACTGCCTATGATGTAACGATGTAATAATGAACAGAACATAATACTATTGTGCTATTAGGTTGGGCCACAGAGTCAGTCGACTTAGATTTAGTATTAGATGATTTTGTTATGGTTCATATTAAAGAGAAAAGTCGGGCCACATCGCTTGACCTCGGAAGACAGCCTAGGGATGACTCTTTCTGATCTCTTTAAGTTTACTTAAGAATGGGATAAAAACTTCTTTAGTAACATGCCTGTCAGGTTTGCTCTAACTATAATAGCAAATAAGAAAATCTAATTAACTAAACATTAAAGCCCGTATTATTAATTTCCACCTTCCACGCTAGTTAAGACAATTAAATTTATACATATTTATACACTTTGGGCCAACGCAACTTCATGCTATCAATAAAAGATAATGTTAATATCTGCCGTGATATTATGTTCATTCATGCGCCGCGGTCAATGTAAGCATTCTAAATTATGTCATTTGGTTACCCACCCCATATAAGTAACGGGTTTTCCAATAGGGACTTGACAACTTTGAATTTAATTTGTGAACGCACTCTTTCACTAATCAATAGACTGTCACTGTCAATTTATTCAGTAAACTCAACATTTTCATCATGGTAAAGTAAGTACACGAACGAGCAACGTCTGCAAATTATAAAAATTTTCTACTGAAATTCGGAGTCGATGACTGCAACTTTAAGCGCGTTAACTCCAATTTTCGGTCGTAATTCTCGCCCTAGTAGACAGGCAATAACAAGTTTAGTGCAAACATTTGAGTCTGCATATTCGTTGTGTGATGTTGCCGTGTCAGTGAGACAACGGGTTGGTCGAAGTTTCGAAAATATCGCTGCCGTTCAGGCGTCCGTAACAAACGATCCAAATCAGTCAATTCCACGGCGTTCTCAAGAATTGATTATGAATTTCATCGCAAAATCATCTTCAGTGATAAAGCTCGTTTTTGGGTCAATGGGTTCGTCAATAAGCTAAATATGCGTTATTGGTCGGGCGAAAATCCACATGTGCTTCATGAATCACCACTTCATCCACAAAAAATAACTGTTTGGTGCGGTTCGCATGCCGGCGGCGTTATTGGGCCATATTTTTTCGTCGACAATAACGATTGTCACGTTACTGTGAATTGTCAGCGTTATCGCGCCATGATCACCGATTATTTTTGGCCCCAATTGGAAGATATGGACTTGGACGACATGTAGTTAGGATGATGCCACAAGCCACACAGCACACCCTACAATCGATTTATTGAAGAGGAAGTATGGTGAGCGTGTTATCTCAAGAAATGGGCTAATCGATTGGCCGCCTCGTTCGTGCGATTTAACGCCGCTTGACTATTTTCTGTGGGGCTACGTTAAGTCATTGGTTCATGCCAACACGCCGACGACGTTGGAAGAGCTCAGAGCCAACATTGAACGCGAAATAGCGGCCGTATCGGCCGAAATTTGTGGCCGAGTCGTTGAAAATTGAGTCCAGCGAATCGACCGCTGCAAACGTGCCCGCGGTGGCCATATGAACGAAGTCGTAAATGTTTTGATTGTACTTCAAGCCGATAATAAAGTTTTTGAAATATTTCAAATGGTTTGAGTTTTATTTAAAAAAAAAGTTGTCAAGTCCTTATTGGAAAAGCCTATACAAAGTCCGTTTCAGAGTAAACATCATTTTTTTAAAAATACGTATTTGTATTGGCACTCATGCGTCGGAAAGGTAGATCCTTCACTGATGTACTGTACTGTTTCATGACATTTAGACGAATAGAAGCGGGGTTACTGTGTCTGAAGTGACAGTATGTTTGTGTCATCGGTACAAAAATGAGCATCGAACAAAGAGCTAATATTAAGTATTGTTTTAAACATGGTAAAACTTTTAGGGAAACGTTTCAATTGATTGATAAACCAAGTTTATTGTAATGATTATCTATCCCGTGGCAGAATTCATTGTCGTGAGGACATAAATGATGGCCAACATGTAGGCCAACTGAAATCCGTGATCACCACAGACTCCATCAAAACTGTAAGTGAATTTCGAAATATATGAAATGGGAATTGAGCATCTCAAAAACATCAATTTATCGCGTTTTGACCGAATATTTGGGCTGCCGAAAAGTGTGTGCATGCTTTCTTCCGCACAAGTTAGCTGACGACCAAAAAAATCGACACTTGAGACCGATTTTTTTGCTAAAAAAAGGCATCCAGAATGCTTGTACCGACATCCTAAAGGTTATCTCGGCCGACGATCTAAAACACTCATTCGACATACTTTTAGACCCTTCAAATCACGGCATTGAGTCGGAAGTTGTTGTTGCTTACTTGTCCTGTCTTGTTTACTTTGGAACGCACCTTGTACTTGGGACTGAATAAGGAGGCAGGCTTACATCCATTTTCGGTCAGGTTTTAAAACTGAGGTTGGTGTCGGGGAATTATTTTCACCGAAATAGTGAGCGTAATCAAATTCTAAAGATTCCCTGCTTTTTGTAACTATCTATTAAATATTTGGCATATGATCATCTTTATTTATTTTACTGCGATCATAATCAAATCTTTGTAAACAAAAAAGAAAAAAAACTTTTCCGTATGCTGATTGCTCTACATCCATGGGAGATCCATTCAATAGGATAACTTTATGGAACTGTAGTGCCAACGAACTTGTCAGGTATATATGTACTACTCGTACTTTCATTCCGCAAAGATGGTCCTTCTATGTTTTTTCTTTCCTTTTCGGAGATTGCCAATCACCGTTTTTAGCGTTGCTTTATTTAAAAAAAAAACTATTTTTAGCTGTTATCGAAATATTCCGCCCCTCTCAAAAATTTAATATCAAAGTCATATTTTGCCTTCGAATATCTCTTTTCCCTTCTAATTTACCCCGAACTATTACTTGGAATGTGTTTCCATTGAATGACAGTCATAAGTACTTCTTCACTTGATTCCCTATTAATACATCAACAGTACTTTTCTGTGAAGCGACATATCGAAAACATCAAACCTCCTTATGGGACTTCTGTGTAAAGTCCAAGATTTTATTACGCACAGAAGTTCAGTCCGCAGAGAATTTGGCAATCCTTACATTCAACGTTAAGTTGAATTCCTACTTCTGAAAGCAAGATTTTTTAATTTTGCAGAAACCTGCACTTGCCTACTCGATTTTTACATTACTTTAAATTTCTTTAAGTAGATTTCCGGTGCTGCTTAGTACCGTGCTGAAGTAAATTGTTCCTACAATTTTGTTGGTTCTCAACTTTGGTAGTTCCGATTTGTATTTATTCAAATATTGCAATTAGCGCTAAACAAAAGCTTGTTTTTCGCGTTGCTCACTTTATTATTTTGCATATTTTTGGTTTTTTGTCGTCTTTAAACAAACCATTTGTTGCCGTTCGAAAACTAAGATATGCCTTTATTGAAAAAAGAAAAATTACCTATCAGTTGCTCATTTTAAGTTCAGAATGGTAAAAGATCAACTTATGTTGATCGTGTAGATGTGGAATTCCCTAATTTTCTTTCACAAATATTTACATGGAAATGCTACTTTAAAAGCCTTTGCAAAGAGATTCTTTTTATTGGATGAGCCATATTTTTTCAATACGTTGTCTCCGAACTCACGCATACCGTCTTTTGACAGATGTTATATTTGTGTTTCAGATTGTCTTCCCGTTAATCATGGAAAAGTATACGCTTCATCAACGTTCACTAATCATTTAATTTTGTTCATCTATGACTACGACTACGTTAATTAAAATTTTCGGACTATACATATAACCGTCCCCATAAGAGACGTTGGGTGTTTAGTAGAAAAATCAACTTCACTTATTATTGCGGCCGCAGCAATGAGGCAGCATAATGCCAGAAGTGAAGAGAATATTGTAGCTGTGCGCAAGTCGGTAGGTCAAGTCCACGAAGCTCTCAAGCTCTTGGGCATTTCTTGAACTAGCCATATTTTGAAACTGGAAAGCTTGGAGAATATGTCGTCTCTACCGGACAGTGCCATTTGTCACACAGCGTGTACCACAATCGACTTATTGAAGTCGAAATTCTAATCGTCAGAAAAGACCCTGTTGATTTGATCTCCCCGCTCTTTTCTTTGGTGCTACATAAAATCTCTAGTTTATTGAAGTGCATCCATAGAAGATCAATGTAGCGGTTTATATTGTATTAAGAGCCATAAAATATATTTGTATTACAATATTTTATAATTTATATCTTAAATTTTAGAATGTTTAAGAATGATTTTTTTTATCATGCCATTGGTCTTGTTTTGAAGATACTGGAAGCAACATTTAGAACAAATGATAACAAAATAATCATAGAAAATTACTTGTCTACAATTGCTAGCGAAAAGTTCCAAAGTTCATTTTTATTCTACGAGAAACTGTATATACAGTACATAAATACATACAAACATGCACACTATACACTGTTTTACTTTTATCGGAAAACGAAAAAAAATGCGACGCAAATAGTTTCAGAGATTTTAGCTGCGTAGAGATTGTATGATGAATGAATGATCGTCTAACTTACTCGAAGTGATTTTTCACAATATATTTATTTACATTTTCTCCTTCATACATCCCTGTGTAATCTGCAAAATTTTTGATTTTTTGTGCGAACACTAGCTAATAAAGTTGCGACAATTAAAATTTAAAACTTCTAGGCAAGTTATCGTTCAACAGACACTAACTTTCTAAACCGGTTCCAGTACAACATATTCTGACCAACAAAAGCCAAAAAATACCTAGCAATTGTTTTCATAAATTTTATGATAGATCATTCATGTTGCAACAATGTCTCTAGAATAATGGGCAATTGTCGGTGGTTTTTGTTCATCTGTTAAAGTGTGCGGAACAAATTTAGGAGAGGCCTTGGTTTTGCTCAAATCCCCGTGAAGCCAGAATCGAATTGTTTCTGTATTAATTTGAAAGCTTTTCTCATCATTTTTATTGAAGCATTCCGTTGATTTCCAAAGAAATCACGTACTTTTGCGATCACTTCCAAGTGTCGGATGAAAAATTGGCGTTTCTGATGTTCTCCCCCACCTTCCGAAAAAACGTATATGTGTATGCCACAGAAAAAAATAAATCTTGTTAATAAATCATCATCGTAGCATGAACCAATATATTTCGAATGCAGTTTTGCCAAGTTTTCCGAGAATGTTAATGACCAGCTCTTTATTTCATCTTGAAATTTCAAACATTTGAGTTAAATCTTGTTTGGAAGAAATGTCATAACATATCTTCGTAGAGAACCTATAGATCTCGCCACTGATAGCCGAAAAATAGCGCCAGTCTTAAAACTTAATTATCGCACCGCGCACATACATATGTATGTATGTGGAAATACACTTTACACTTATTGTGTGACAGAAAATATAAGTTCTGTGAACAGAAGACATATACATCGGTAAAAAGCCTGAAGTTTTTACTCCGGTGGTTCTGTTTTAAGAATTTATGTAATAAGACTAGGAGACATTTCACGCCGTATAAATCTGGCTATAATACAAGAACTTAAGAGTTTTCCAAATGTGCAAACATAAAGAAAATGGATAGAATGCAATGGAAACTTAAAAATTTATTTTACATCGACTCAGATATGTTCAATGAATTTATGAATTTTCAATTAGTATACACGTACAGTGCGTTTATTGAAAATAAGCTTTGGCCGATATTAAGCACCCACCGCGCATGCTGTACGCAAGTTTGTGCAAAAAGTTCGTATTAACTGGGCTGCTTGCAAGCAAAACTCACGGTCCCCGTCGTAGTATGATACGCACCGACGAGAATGCGGCTGCTGTGGCTAGAGTGACGAGAAAACAAAGATCTCGGATTACTTCCGTTAAAGGTTCAACTGACTCAACAATTGAAGACAAACTACTATCCGGTTCGTTATCGCTTCTCAGTATAGGCCTTACAGTAGCTCGACGAGACGCATTTTCATCTTGGTGGCTATTTTAACAAACAAAATTGTTGCTTTTGGGGATCGGAAAACCCGTACGTGATTGTCGAGAAGCCAATGTATCTGCAGAGAGTGAAAATTTGTTGAAATGCCATTTCGATCAGCGGTGAGCGCTACAGAGCCATGATTACCGAATTCTTGTAGGTTAAAATAGAAGGCATGGACTTGGACGATCCTTGGTTTTAGCAGGACGGCACGCCATGACACCAGACCTCGTATATGGGAGAATACTCTTAATTTACATATAAAATGAATCCAGGATTGGAAAACGTTTTCTATGTTAAATATTGTCATCTTTTAGACATAAAGATAAATAGGGAGTTACCCAATAGTACGATGGTAGGATGACATAGTTTCACATTTCTTGATAAGGAATGATATCAATTAGTTCCATCTTAACTGATTTTGGTGGATGTAGAAAGTTCTAGGGGTTACCATAAACCCCGAGAAAGTAAAACCACCGTTGCTAATTAATATTCATAAATACGGAGCGACCCGAAATATATCCATTCGAAGGCATAAGAGATGAAAAATACATAAAACTCTTTTAAGATTCTATAGGCACATAATGCACTTATTGTAAAAAAACAAAAACAATATTGACACATTGTTTCCTTTTAATAAAATATAGTTTAGTGTTTGAAGTTTTTTCTGATTTTCTTCCTTCCTTTTCTGGTTTCTGTTACGATCGATCGACAACAAATGCCAACACTATTTACTGCTAACGTTTACACCCTGCAAAAATAAGTATTTTGCAGCAATAATGATGAAATTTTTTACTTTTTAATTTACTTATTGTGTATCTCACGAAACCGACTTGAGGACGAGCACTTCTACTGTGAGAAAACTTGAATCGGAGTAACTTCCAAATGTGCTTAAAGAATTTTTTACGGTCAATAAAAGGAAATTTTATTCCAAAAACGGTTTTCCTTAAATAAAGTAAATTCTTTATAAATGTTATGATATTATGTATGATTTAGAAATCCGATGATCTTATATCATAGTTACGAGCTGGTTTAGGCTCTCCAAGAGCAATACATTCCATTTCAATAATCATGAAATCACAATGTCAATATAAAATTTTATTTATATTCAATTTTCATGTCAGAACAATAGATACTCACATTGCAATCGAGCAAAGATTAAACAAAATGAAATACATCTCTTAGAGCATGTTGCACGATCGTCATCGCCGCAGGCAGCACTGCACGCAGTTGCTCTCTCAGTTGATAGTCTTTTAGGATGTCATGCGACGGAAAGTATTTTTTATTTTATTTTATTTTTATATTTATTCTAACACAAATAATTTTTCAATGCAATCAAGTTTTATTACATTTACTTTTTGTTTAGGCGAATACTGATATCACGATTTCTGTGTTGTGATTTCATTTTTATATTCTGCGGATGGATACGGCACAATTGCTTTGGGATCACAAAATTGCCTCGGGCAGGCAAATGTTGTTGACCTTTTGGTTTTGAATGAGAGAGAAAATATAAGCAAAGTAAAAGTTAAAAAAAAAAAAACAATCTAGATGTGATCTTAATTTCTCGTGTGGGCAACCGCAAGAAATTCGTAAAAGAATTCGAAACCATAAAAATGTTAAGTTTTCTCAAAAAGTCTTTCTATTTTATCCACACCACGCCAATGTCATTTATCAAGTTACAGAACCTTAAATGAGGATCACACGATCCTCCTTATAACTATAATTAAACCCCATTCAAACGTCATCAATTTTTTTGTTCATTCATCTGCGCTCTTCAAAACTTTCGAGTACAGATACATACAAATATATGTATGTACATATATATATGCATGGATTTGAAATTGTTCTATGAATCAAAAGAAATGAAAAAACCAAGCCACGTTCTTTTCTTAACGCGATTTCTCCGTCTATTGAAAGTGACAGAACTGACATTTGTGAGACAATAGCTTAGCTTACGACTGTCTTGACACTGACATTTGATTGATGTTTGTTACATATTTCAAATAAAAGAAACAAAGCGTATTTATTTCGTTTCCTTAGCCTTTAACTGGGGTAGAAGTGATCGCAAAAATAATTTTGTCTGACGGATTTTCTACATTTCTACATTTGTGCTTGGCAAAGACGATCGTCTTTCAGACGGAAATGACTCAGGAATATATAGCATACGCATCAATCGACACATTGTGATAAGGAAATTTAATGACGTAAATATAACGATGTTCGCACGAGCAATTCCCAAAAACCACAAACTTCTGTTTAAGAATTCGAATGAACATACGGTTTCGATTGCGAGAAAGTATGCAGAAATCACACGATCAAGAATTTTTCAGGAAAAGCAATTATGAGCCAGGTGTGACAAAAATACAACGAGGTATCCTCTAGGTATGACAGACAACTTAATAGCAGTCCAAGAGAAAAAATAGCTTGAGAAATGGAAATTCTACCACCAAAAACCGTGCTGACTAATCAAAGAGTATACGCATTTATATATGTTACAATGCGGAGTAAAAATACGATTTTTCAGTTGTTTTATGAGAAAAACACCTAGAGACAACAGATTGAAAACCCATTAAAGCAGGAGAATGGTAGCAAAAGACATATTCTTTTCACACATGAACAAAAGTTATCTGTGAAAGAAACCACCTTAAAAGTCAAAAGGTGGAAAAGAGGTAAGACTCGGGGGGTTACAGGCTATGAAATTAATTGGAAAAAATTCAAAGTCTTTCTATGTCGGAATTGCAATACCACTAAAAATTAAGTGAATGTTGAGCAATTCAATAAAAATAAAAACGACAACTGGCACATACAATAAGCCTACGTGTTTAAGCTTGTGTTTTTACCAAAATATTCATAAAAGTCAGTAAAACCAAAAGAACCCAACTTAGTGCACACGTATTCTAATAGTCAAATGCTTTGACGATTTCTTGAGAAATTTATGTGTCAGGAGTTTGATTTGGAGTGTGTGCATTCAGTGACGGAGTTGTTGCAAATCTATTCAACAGCAATGGTGTGGACATCGGTAATTTTTAAATATCAGAGTTTCATTAAAAAAATGCATTGGCTGTGGTAATATTATGTTTATCAAATATTGAAACTAAAACGAGAGATATGAAGTTACCACACAGATTTGCTAATTTACTCTGAACTGAAGTAAGAAGAAAGAAGGCTTGTGACTATATTTTAGCAAATAGTAAAATCTGTCAAATAAAATGAATTTGCATTTAACATATCAAATACGGTAAAAAGGAAAGTTTCCATGACTGTAGTGTGTTAGCGACCCAAAGAATATTAGAATATTATATGTTCATATTTACCTACACACCCCTCGACGACTGGTCAATCATATATTAGTCAGTATTTTTAAATAACACAAAACAGGACAGATTTCAAAGAACAACCGGTACTGGAACAACAGATCAAACCGAAATATGCTTAAATGGTGTTTCCCTGTGGTGTGAGGTTTACTGTATACGGTATACTAAGTTCCCGTCATCAAAATCACACGGTCACAATTAGATTGTAATCCCGAGGTTCTGGCCACGTCTACAACTGACTATAAAGCACACAAACTAAGTGAAGCAAAAACATTCAGATATATTTTTCGACGAAAACAAAATGAGCCAGTATCACGCTCTGGTCGAAGTTTAGTAGTTGCTACAATCGCAATTAAAGAAAAAAAAAAATTGGTTACGCAACAGTTCTGTGTAGACTGGAGTGTTGTTCGTCGTAATTCCTCTCTTGTTTGCACAGAGAGTGGTACCGACTCCGAACAACGAGCAAATATGGGACTTTTTCGCAAACAACAATTTTAGCTTTCAGGGGCTTACTAGTGCCTACCGCTAGAAAATTATTTTAAAACAATATTCTCTCAAAAAATGTACTTTAACTGCATTAGAGGAATAGTCGTTAAAACAAAATTAATTGTTTTAAATTTAAAATACAAACTTGTATACATTGATTTTGTAACAAGTATTTAAAGACTGTTCCGGCAAATGGTGTAGGATTTGTTTTTTGAATGACAAGAATAATTGTCGAGACATAGCTGAACATGGGGATTTTTTTATGGAACACAATATCTTCCAAATGACCACCTCGGTTCTGTTTATAGACCTTCATCTATCTATCTATCTCAGCGACGGCGGCTTCAATGTTCGATTTCAGATATGGAATTATTTGCAGATGGTTGGCATAGACCTTGCTTTTAACATAGCCCCAAAGAAAGAAGCCTAACGGTGTTAAGTCACACGAAATTATGCGGCCATCAAACTTCGTGCGCAATAACACTATTGTTTCACGACTTGTACGGCACGTAGCAGCATCCTGTTTCCATATTCTCGAGCTCCGGCCACAAAAATTGTTTATCAATTTCGAAAAAGTACGGCCCTATGACACTATAACGGACCAAACAGTTACGCATTATGGGTGCATTTGCACCTCATGAATCAGTAGTGGATTTTCGGTGGCCAAGGTGTGGCAATTTTGCTTATTAACGTAGTCGCTAATATAGAAATGTGCCTCATTCGAAAGCACGATTTTCTAGCAAAAAGCAATGTCAGGATGTATGTTTTCTACGACCCAATCCAAGAACGTACGGCACCACTGCGGTCATTTGGAAGATATTGTCTTCCATAAATAATCACCATGTGTCTACTTTATAAAGTAAAGAAGGTTTCTGAGATATCTCAACAATTGTTCCTTTTATTCAAGAAAAAAATCCTACACCACTTGTTGAAACACACTTTACAAATTGTTTAACACAATTTCATAATCTTATAGAGAACTTGAGTGATGAATTAAAAGTTATCACAAACAACCATTCCTAAAAAAATTAGCATCAAATATTCAACATACGAGTATTTCAAATAAGGTGAATATTTAGTAGCTAAATGATCATTCGAAAAGCGAGGTTCAGAAGAAGCTTAGAGAAAAAGTGAAGTGTAATGTGTTTTGATTTTTTTTTTGTGAAAAACCGAATGAACAAAACAAATTCTTTAAAAATTTGTCTATTTTTGAAGAACTTGAAGACACTTAAAATCAATAAATGGGATCCTTTGTGACAAGATTTCTTGAAAAATTCAAGTTACTGACAAAAGTCTTCAAAATAAACAGATTAGTCAATTTACGCATTAGATCAAATTAATTACGTCACTCCATGTTACTTTTTGGTTCTGATTTAACATTTTGTCACGTCAAGTCAAATATTGAAAATTGATTACTCATAAAATTTTAAATAAAAATGTTAATATCTACATATTTTCAAAAACAAACTCAATGCACTTAAGATATCTACTTCAAAATAATAATTATAAAAAAAAACAATTAATAAATATTCACGCCAATTTGTTAATTCCGCCTAACATTAAATCTCATATTTCATTCCTTTTTAATACAAACATTTTTAGTTCTCTTGATTTTTTTTTATGTTTGCTGAATTTTGGAATTTTTATTGTGCGCTCTAACAATGCCTGCTTTTATACGCACGCATAGGGTTACATTAATAGTAATGACGTCTACTTGAAATGTAAATGACCTGCGAAGTGTTCGTTTGTTCGACTAGAAATATGGCGAGAGAAAGATTATGCTTTGAAAGTCGATTTCTAATCAAAACAAAAAATAGAAATATCTGTTGTTGTTTTTTTTTGCTGTGCCTCTTGCTGATCAAAAATATGGAACTGCGGCTTGGGGAAATATTCACTTTGAACCGGACAAATCAAACTGTTCTCTGTGGCATAGGTTCAGTTACATCAATTTCATGCTAAAGATGTGCTAATTTTGATTACTCCGGGCTATTAATTGTTATTGTACTATATATACAGAATAAATATTTGCTTTTATTAGGAGCTGACTTCGAATTAGCAAGAATTTATTATTCCATGTAAGACTATCTCCGCCTCCCTGCATATGAAACTTTAGCTTTACAGATCTTGAGAATTTTTAAGAATTATAAACTCGTCGCTGGTAAAAAATCAAGATGTCAATGATTTTGGCGGCTTGCTGACGAGCATGTAGGCGATCAAAGAGGTTGCCGCGTTAATTTATGACTTTTAAGTCGAGAAGATTCGAAAAATGAGAGTCGCATAGAACTATCATTGCTTAAATACTTAGGGACATAAGTGGCAGTTCTGGTATGATTTTAGAGAAAGTTAATAAAATAACATTCAATATACAAACATTCAGAAATGGAACGGTGGCTATAAGCTCTATGAACTGTTACAAAAGGTCCATCTATAACACAAATAAAAATGTATATTCAATTTATATTTACACAACAACAGTCAAAAAGAAATGTAAAATAATCTTATTACTCTTAGTTTCTCTTTATACCGCTCTTATAGCGGGTGTATGGCCAATGAACCTTAAGCCGTAAATTTACCGTAGATATAGTTTCTGAAAGCAAAATATACGAAACTTGTTCTGTTTTATTTCTGGTTCTCACGGATATAATAAAGAGTTTTTAAATCTAATTAGCATAAATTGCACACTGTCACCTTTTTTTACTTGGAAATCAGTTTGAATTTTTAGCTATATATATATATGTCAATGCTAGTATCTACGCAAATATGTTACATGTATGTAGTGGTCTTGATACCCGGATACTTTGGTTATTTGCGCGTGGAGGTTTGCCCGGATATTATAAGCCGGTCAAGTAAATTTACTGAATGCGTTGCCGAAGTCGAACAAGGTTCGAATCCTAACCCCACATCATTTGTTTTCATTAAATATGTTTATACTCTGAAATGTTTGTATTGTATATATATACATACAAGTATATAATTGTGTTTGAGGTCCTTTTTCTTCAGTTGTAGGGTGGGATGCGGTGAGAATAAAAATTACAATATTAAAGAGATTAGATACCCGTCATAAGAGATTAAAAAACACAGCATGGTTATTGCAATCTATACAGAACTATTATCTCTTAAAGATTGAGCTTTTCAATTTCAATCTTTTACAATGTTGTCCATCTAAAGGGTCCGCCATCTAACGTTTTTTTCTTTCAACTAGTGCTTATTTCATGAATGGTAACACTTAGCTCATGTCTGATTTGACATATAATTAGTTTTATCCTTCCGCTGAACGAATATGGTTGTGTATACGCTTGAACAACGCTGGGAAATATTGCGACATTACTTTGAAAATCATGGTAATGTTGCAGAATGTGTGCGAAAATTGCGTACGGATTTTGGAAGAAGAGAAGCACCGTCAGCTCCGTATGTTCGTTATCTTGTGAAAAAAGTGAAAGAAACTGGCATCCTCATCGATAAACCAAAGCGTGAAAAGCCAAAAACAGTGCGTACACCCGAGAATATTGCTGCTGTGGCAGAAAGTGTGCGTGAAGCGCCATCAACATCAATTCACCGTCGTTCTCAACAATTGAATATTTCGGAGACATCATTGAGACGAATTTTGCATAAAGACCTTGGTATGACGCCATACAAAGTCCAATTGGTTCAGGAGTTGAAGCCAACTGACCATCCAATGCGTTTTCGCTTCGCTAAGTGGGCCTACGATCGACTTAGAGAAGATGACGATTTTGCCAAAAAAATCGTCTTTTCAGATGAAGCTAATTTTGATCTTGGCGGGTATGTAAACAAGCAAAATTGTCGCATTTGGGGCACAGAAAACCCGCACGCATACATTGAAAAGCCGATACACCCAAAACGAGTCACTGTTTGGTGCGGATTTTGGTTCAGAGGCATAATTGGGCCATTTTTTCCGAAAATGAGCAAGGAGTTGCCGTTACAGTCAATGTCGATCGTTATCGGGCCACGTTTAACGAATTTTTGTTCACAAAAATTGAAGAGGATGATATTGGCAACATTTGGTTTCAACAGGACGGCGCTACGTGCCACACAGCCGAAGCTACACTCGATGTTTTGCGCCCTGTTTTTGAAGATCGCATTATCAGCCGCAGAGCTGATGTCGTTTGGCCACCTCGGAGCTGCGATTTGACACCGTTGGACTATTATTTGTGGGGTGCCGTAAAAGATAAGTGTTACGCCGACAAGCCAGAGACAATTGACGCTTTAAAGGACAATATTCGTGAAGCCATTGGTGAAATACAGCTGCACACAATCGATAATGTGCTTAAAAATTGGACCGATCGTGTAGGCTACTGCATGGCCAGCCGAGGCAGCCATTTGAATGAAATTATTTTCCATTATTAACCGGAAGGATAAAACTAATTATCTGTCAAATCAGACATGAGCTAAGTGTTACCATTCACGAAATAAGCACTAGTTAAAAAAAAAAAACGTTAGATGGCGGACCCTTTATTAATGGTCTTATGGATATACCATAAATTAACGTTTTAAAATGTTACCAGTTAATATTAGAGAAACCAATAGAGAGCACTCAGTTGAAAGCGGTTCGTGAACAAGTAAGTAACCATATCCAAAGCCCAAACGTTTCCTACTTAAATGAAAAGGTCAATTATAAGTAATTATGATTCCCTACACTTTTCTCAGTATGAACTTCGAGCAAATACTATCAGATATGTATGTGCATTGAACTGTTTCTGTTAAAGTTTGATATTTATTTCGTACTATGTTAATTTATCATTGCACCTAGACCTAATCATATTGTTCTTACTGATGAATATAGTAACTTTCAACTCGTTATATGCTGCTTTCCATAAAGTTGCTCTAGAATAACGTAATACAAATTGTGTTGATTTTACTCACATTTCTTTTAAAATACTTTTACATTATAATGCTCATTATTGACCGAACGACTGACTCAATTTTAAATTACTCACGACCTACTGAATGGATCATAAAAGTATAATGCAGAATATATTAAATTTTAATCCGACTAAATAAAAATTTATTTCCAATTAAAATGCCATTTTATACTATCACCGCGATTAATAATTTTAAGTGAAATGTATTTATACGCCGACTAATCGTTAGCCGGTACCGAAAGCAAGTTATGCGAATGCGAAACATAAAAGATAAAATTTATAATGAAGACAGTGATCAGGTTTTTGTTTTAATCATAACTATTGGCGCCAAAAATGACTACAAAAATTTAACATATATACATTTTTTTGAACCAAATGACTTTTATTTTTTAACACTCGTATTTACATATGTGAATCTCATTGTGTAATGCAGTACAAAGAATTTTGCACCATAGCTGAACGAGCATCCCTCTTAAACTTGTTCGCATAGAAAATCATATTAGATACTCTGTTGTCCGTTAACAAATACATATGGTTTGTAAAAGGCATCAGTACAAAAAAAAACATTGGCTACAAATTCGTAACACCTTATCTAAATTGTAACCAAATGTAAAAGCGTTAATATTTCTCGATTATTTTTATTTTATTCATTGAGTCTTTCAGTAGGAATAAATTGTATAATAAATTATTCGAAATAGCCGCCATTTCCATTTCAGCACGGCCTTTGCATGCATTAAAAAATTATCAACTGGTTGGACAAAGGCTCACTGTAAAGATTCAATATTTCAGATCATGCCCTATAGCCTGTTACCTAACGGGTTAACGTATTAACTACCATCTACTTATTCATCCGGATATTAGAAGTCCCGAACCACTGCTGAGCTGACTGGGGCAAAATCTTTGAAGATTTCCCTCAACTTTCTAGCTACACTGATTGGTTGAGTGGCTTCACAATACCTTCCTTAAACAGTTGTTTGACAAATACGTCCAACCCTCAGAATGAACTCTCGACGATAGCTCTGTTTATTGTAAGATTCCTCATCGATAAAGATTTTCTCGTCAGTGAACAGAATTCGTCGGTGAGCACTTGCTTAAATCCAAATATTCTTTGATAATACGAGACAAAAATTTTTGCGAAATTATTTTCATCCTCTGTGACAAGACTTTCTATTTGTTTAGCAGCAGTTTCATCTGATTCGAAATTCCAGGGCTTTTGATGGCAGTCAGACTCCTTAAAGTGCGATAACAGCGGTCTCGAATTTCTCATGTATCATCGAACTACTACTTAAAAGAACGATTCACAAAATACAACTGATTTTGGAGGCCAACTACAACATATTTTCTCCATAATTGTAAACAACTCAAGTCAAAAAATTTTGTATAAATGTCATTGACGTGTGACAGTCTACATAAAATCTACACAGTCTACATAAAATTGATCTATTCAATACTCCGTCACCAACGAAGAAAAATGTCGTTGTATGTATGTAAAAATCCAAACCATCTAAAAAAGTTAAAAAAAATGTTTAAAGTTGCAATAGAGAGTTAACAAATATATGCGTCTACAAAACAGGCACCTCGAATTCTTCTCCAACCTCGAATGAGCCTTTCTTCATAAGTGTAATATTTTCTAATACCCACCAACGGGACACGTCAAGTACACGTTTGTATATCATATTTATTACTTTCTAGCTTAATCGCAAGTTTACAGAAAGGCGATTTTGCTGTGAGAAGACTACTCAAAGTGCTGCACTACCCATATTTGTTTTTGTTTCCACACAAATTACACAGTTGAAATGACACTTAAAGTTCCAAAACGTTTAAATCTTCGAAACTTTGAAATAGACAACGGTAAGGCAGTTCACCTGCCGTATAGCAGAATACCGAAGTGTAAATGAATCGAATAGGTGAAGGGAACATTCCATCCGCAAGTATAGCAGAATAAGGGTGTTATATTTCAATATTTTGTGGAATATAAGCATTGAATCTATAAGTTTTGACACTCTCTAGGGGTATGCTTTTCCACCGCACTGCAAGTTGCTCATTATTTTTGCGTTTTACGACCTTTACTGATTTAACTACAGCCGAAAAAATTTTAATCGGATTTGAATCCGTAGATTGAGGTGATAACAAACAGCATGATATCAGACTTTGTTCTCCTCGCATCATCTTTTTGCCAAATTTTGCTGCATGTTTTGGTTCGTTGTCAGGCATATTAATTTTAGGTGCATTTCTTCCTTCCTCTGCTTACGGCAAAATAAATTTTAATAATACATAAATACATATATTGACGAGGACGAATAAAGTTATTTACTCGTTTATCCAAAATAAAGGGCCTAGGCCATAGTAAGAGAAGATATCTCAAATCATCATTTCTTCATTGTTGGAAGAATGTACTGCGGCTTGCTGGAAAAGTATAGTTCGACTTGTATGATAAAATAGCCTATCACCTGAAATCTTTTCATGTGAAATTAGAGGTGAATATTTCAATTTAGACTAATCTGTTCAAAAACATACTTTTCTATACAAACTGTGGTCACTCTAAATGATTTCTTGTAAACTCCAATCGTAGATTTCTATGTATCTTTGTCCGAACGAGGTCTTTTTTTGACGATTTTACATTATATTTGACCTCCAGCGTTCTCTTCCTTACAGTAAATTGCCCATATTGCCTAGCTGCTGCTTATCCTTTTTGCCGGCTGTTTTTGGACGTAATGACGGTTCTACTCATTTAACTTAGCACCCATAACATATATTTTGTTGTCGCTGATTATAATCAGTGCTCAAAAAAATTGCATGGAGAGTTCCAACACTAAGTAAATGGAATAAAAGCAAGAAAAGATTTCGTCTTGAATTTTAGAAATCATCACAAAGACATATTTCTTTACATTCTCTCGGGTGATGAGACCAAAATAAATTTACTTGTTTTTGACAGCGATAGAAAAGTTTGGCGTTCTCCAAACTTGATTTAAGGTTGGGCACATAGCATGAACAATAAGAGATATAACGATATCTGAAAGGACTTCATGCTACCGCTGAGGAAAATGTACCGATAAAATGGCAAATAAAAAATGTGGTCATTTTGGACAATAGTTAAACGAAATTTGCTTTTTATTAATTTTTTAAATAACATATTAATAACCCAATTTAACATATTTATGATAAAATAGAATTACGATAAAAGGAAAATACAATAACGAATTAAATGATACAGATTAAAACTTGAGTGTTTTAATTGAAAAATACTAATACCTACATACGTATGTATTTCGGTGTTTGGTTTTAAAATATTTTAAACAGATCTGTATGTAGAAAGACTGATAGATATCAGTTTGACTTTAACTCGTCTTCGGATTGGGATTCTCTCTTATGGGTTGAAGTCACTGGCAGAAAATTAAGTGTGAATAGAGAGTAGATATATGTATTTTTGCAGCCACTAAGTGGAAAATTGTAAAAAATAAAGAAATAATGTTTCCGCTTAAAAAAAATAAATTGTTAGCGGTGGACCAACTCTATTGTCTCCCACTCACTGCAAGGTTCTTTCTATCATTTTATGCTGAGTTGGTGTTTCATATGAAGGTATTAGTTGTAACACCTATAATACAAATAAGATAACCAAAATATTGCACATTGGCCTTTTAAAAGATTTGGATTAAGATGGATTATTTAATTTTATTGTTTACTTTTAGCAAAGCGAAACTTTCAATATTCCATAGTAAGCCCAATTGCAATACATAGGTATGTACATACATACATGTATTAATTCATGATTGAGTGCATGAAATATTTACTATACAACAGGTGTGCCTCCTCTTGTTTTGTTTTATCATATTGTAATTGTTTACAATATTTACATTTAAATTGTAATTTATTTATTAAATAGACTAGTGGAAAATTTAATTGTCAATTCCTTGTCCTTCTAAAATGAATACAGGAAAGGAAAGTATAATTCTGTATGAAAAAAATAACCAAAAAACGAGGGAAAACCTACCTATGTAGATTGTTCCACAAAAATGATTTAGAATGTTCTTACATGACAGGAAAGCAAACCAGCGAAAACAACTGCTAGCGAAGATGTCTAAATAATAAGAAAAGCGAAGCAAGTCCTATATTTGGAGATTAGCGCTATACCGGAAACAAAGACTTCTAGAGGCTAGATAAAGAGTAAGAAATCCGAGGATAGTCTGCTCTCTTCTATTGCCACTGTCAAAATAGATAAATATTTTCTGGACAGATGAGCCAAAAACTCATCTCTAGTGGAACCCGAAACTATGCCAGAACACCGGTTAACACTGATTACACACTTCAGTGCACTGTACCAATACAAAGAAAAAAAATTACCAAAATTTTGTGAATTTACAATTTTTCCACATAGTAATGCTGCACTATGTTAAGGAGAAAATCGCTCTTAAGTGGGAACACATACATTATAACGATTCGAAGCATATCTACTCCAAAGACAACAAATAAATAGTTTAAAGATAGTAAAGTTGACGTTATGCCATGCCCACCTCAATCTCCGGATTTGAATCGTATTGCAAATTTTCGGACTGATGTAATAAAAGTTGTGAAGACAGCTAAACGATGATATAAAAAAAAACGTGGCAGGTTTAAAAAAGTGCATAAGGTAGACTTTTCTATGACTTTTTCTAATACGTACTTTGTTTTAAGTTACTAAATTTAACACGAGAACATAGGTATAAAATAAATTAATAAAGTCCACTCTATTTTGTTATTTGGGGATGCACTATTATTTTATAAACTACAGCTATAAATATTGATGTTTTCGTGGTTAGGTCATTTAAAAAAAAACTGCAAATTGCCATATTAGAAAACAGCTCCCAGAAATAATTCTACTAACACTAACTACGTACAACAATTTTTCGCCTGTTGCATTTTTCAATGGCTAATCTAATGTACGATTGTTAATCTATGATGTTTAGAGTTATATATTGAAATAATATAAAAAAAAAACGTTTAGATCTATCCCAGTGCGAGTTCATTTGGAAAATTAATTAATATTGCATTGCAAAACATGTCTCGAATAAGTTCACGGAAAAAAATCCCCTTATTCGAAAAAAACCACCTGTCGGCTTGTGGAATAGATCTTACAACCGATTCAATCTCAAATCACTACTTGCGCATCGGTATTAAATCGAGCGAGAACAAGTGTAGCAAAACAGACTGAAGCGCAACGGAGCGTCATGCGTTTGAAAAAAAAAAAAAAAAAAATCCGTACGTACAGGTACGGTGCAATAGAAAGGAAAAAACACTATACCCGTAGAGTATAATTAAAAAAGGAAAGAAAAATAAATCACTTTTCCCCTCTCTTCCTCTAAGGTTATTCACTCTCTTTTTGTTCCAATTTTATTTTAATGAATGCAATCGAAAAGGAATATAGAAATAAAAAGTAATTTCTGATTGCGACATCAATTTTTGGACTGGCGTGCATAGGTATCTACACACATTTTTCAAATTTCAACCGGGACACGTATAAATTTTGAAAAATGGAAGTTAAAGAAAAAAACCAAAATAGAATATAAAAATTCAAACACAAAAAAACTAAGACCTATAATTAGGCCTAATGAAAAAATATGCATATGTATAGTACTTATGTCAGGAGCAGGTGTTCCTTTCTCTGGCCGAGGTTTTTTTTTCGAACCCACAAAGAGGAGCACCAAGGAAGAAACCGAAGAATATCAACAGGATGATGCTGAATTTGAAATCAGAAAAAAAAACTTTTTCTTCTACAGAAACAGCGTTAGGTATAACAGTCCGGTCCCTACAAATGCACCTTCCCTTCTCTCTCTTTCTTTGAATTATCCTAACATGACTGACGCCTGGTAAAAAGAAAATAAAACAAGTTGTTTATTACCGTTCTTAATGAGTGTGGATCTAGTCACATGTGAATAAAAAAAACTGTGAATCACTGGACCCTCACCCACTTGGAACAGTAATTAAAAAGTACAATAATCCAAGAAAGCTTTTTTTTTAATAAAAAAGAAACACATCTCAATTATGATCGTCATATCTAAGCACGCTGAAAATAAAAACGCGCGGGAATTGAAGCAAAACCAACAATTGACTGATTAAATTATCCAAAAAAAAAGTGTTGGCGGTATGGTCAACGATGCCGAGAAATACACGATCGATACACACCGGTCGTAAAAAAAAACCCGAAAACCGGACCACCACGGTTCAACAACATAAAAAAAAGTGATCGTACTCTAACCAAATGCTCAAAACTAATCGCTTTTCGTCGTTATTTCAAAAAAAAAAAAAAAACGTTTTTTATTTGTTTTTTTTTTTTTTTGCAAATTCAACATAAAATAAAAAATAAACCGCTTACTCTGCGCAAGAGTGCCAAAAACCGAAATACAGAAAAAGAAAAAAGGAAATGCATACACAACCGGAAAACGCGATCACACGATCACTTGGCAACAATTGACAGGCGACAATGTGTACACCTCTTACGGTTTTTCTCATTTTTTTTCCTCCGGCGTTTTTTATAAATTTTCGTGCAAAATTCCTTTTTGAAAATAATAAATTTCCATTTACACATTTTTTTTCTAAACTTGAATGACAAAAAAAAAATTTAAGTATACTAGAGTAAATTAAAAAAAAAAATCCACCACAGTCACAAAAGGGGTTAGAAAGTCAAAAATGCCTTCAAAGAGCATATTATAGTACCACTATCTCTCTCTCTCTCTCTTATATACTTCTGCTGTCATACTCTTGCACAAATTAAAAAGAAAAAAAAAACTGTTATACAAACCAATCAACGAAAAAGAGAAAAGTAACTGAAGAACAGAAAGAACCGATGAAAATCTGCTGCGTCGCCGCTCGTTAGTTATATTCGCAAAAAAGTTGCACGCCGTCTTTGATTGTATTTGGGAATAACACATACGCATTCACGTGTATTGCATATGCGCACTGAGCACTTTTCGGTTATTGGGTCTTTCCCTTTCACACACTCTCTTGCTGTCATCTGTGTTTGTCAATTCTTTTTTGAAGTTTTATTCTTTCTCGATCACTTTTTGACACAAACTCAAGCACAGACTACAATTTTTTTTCTCTCATTTTTTTCTAAACACGAATACACTCTCTTCAAATCAGAATCTTCTATGTATTGTGGTTCTATATAAAAAAAAAAAATGGAAACGAAAATGAAGTTAAAAAAAACCAACACAATTATCTTGATCAAAAAGTAACAAAGGGAATGTACGAAATTAACAGGAATTGTACTTAAAAATTTAACTGAGATAATTTTTTTCTTCTGTTATCCCTTTCGTCGTAGCAGCGAAAAATGAATGATTTTGCGGACATTCTTTCTTTTCTACTCAACAAGTGTCTCTTTTTGCCTCTCTTTTATCTTGGTTTCGTTTTTAAATTAACCATGTTAGGTTTTCGTTGTTTTTTTTTTTCTCAATTTTCAAAAATAATATTCAACGCTTCTAATGTAAAAACTTTGGCTTTTCATTTACCGTATAATTTCCGAAGGTAAATCCATGAAACGATACAAACAGATAAAAACAATTAAAAACTAAGCGAACAGCCTTTAGCTACAATATTAAGTGCAACAGCACAACGACACAGTGCAATGATCTCAACGTTGGCAACTCTCTTATAAGACTAAACCACAAAATGAAACTGCTTAGGCAACAAAGGCGACGGCGTCGGTCGCTACGTCAGTGTCCGTGTCCGTGTCGTCGTCGCATTCGCTTAAAGCAACGGCGCGGCGGTGGTGGTGACTAGCCGTTCACCCGTTCTTGATCTTTTTAATTTCTTTTGTCTCTTTCTGGCACACGTGATGAAAAGCTAAAATCATGAAATTTTGTATCCATGTAGGGGAAAGCATGGACCGTGAGGTTTTGTCGAGGCACATAATAAATTTGTATTTCGTATGTGCTGGCATTTCATATTTTGATGAATGGATTCGAAAAATATCGTGTAATGTGGTTGATTATTGAAATAAAAAAAAATTTATTCTAAGGGTAGTTGAGCCTGCGCAGAAAATCTTATGCGTAAGTAATTTGGTATTCAACATAATTAAAAGGGTGTTTTCCATGATACATTTTAAGGGTAAACATGTTTATACCAATTATCTCATAAGGCAATGTAAAACGTAATTTACTCCCTGCCCTTTCCTCTAAAATATACACCTTCATATGTATAGAATGCACACTTATGAAAAAAATATTCTTAAAAAAAAAAACTACGCAACCAGACCTCTTCATTCAAATCAAAAAGTTTAGTTAACGTGGCAAAATCTGAGTGAAAAAACGTTTTCCTTGTGCCAGCTTGCATAATACAGGTTTATATTCTTTATCGTAACATTTATTAGCTCCTTTTGATTCATTATTCAATAAGCTTCCAATAGATTGCAACGTCGTATATCAACTCATTTTTAGTGGAGTTAGTTTTTTATAATCTATTCTTAAAGAAATTATAAACCAAAAGCATCACCTTTATTTCAAATTTTTAAGAAATTCAGTTACGGATTTTATTAGGCAACAGGGTAAAACTATTGACTTCATTTTCAGGCGAAAATACACAAATTATACACTTTTTAAGTTAGAAAAATTAAAATAGAATCTGGAAGCATTGAGGTCATCTGCCTGCACCAGCAGAGATTTCCATTTAAAAAAGACGTTTAAAAAAAGAATTGTCATTTACCGGAAATCATTCAACCGTTTAAAATATGAATAAGAAGATTAGTTAGAAGCGATTTTGCCATTAAGGCGTGGCCGATTTCGTCCTTACTTTCATAAATTAAGAACAGAGGAACTGTTTTTCAAACTACGGCAACAAGTCGAAGGTTTAATCATGATTTAGGCAAAAACATACGATAATATATTCTCATTACCCATATTAGGAATATTAAATCACAGGATTAAAAGCAAAGATCACCTACAAAGAGTTAAATAGATTATGCATATTGGCGAAGACAGATTCCTCAATGACTTCGTATTGCCGAAAGATAATGCAGCAGTTCACACACCCTGAAAGTAAAGAATACTACCTGAGTTATCTCCAGACTGCAACATAATGAGAGCGTATGCAGACTTTTCCAGAGCAGTTCACTAAAAAGGACAATAGAAAATAGATAGGAAAAATATGAGCACAAACTTTAAATTAAAATCATAGGGGAATCTCAAATTTATGGGGTTGTCTTGACCAGCAGACTTGTATCTATTTATCCTATTTATCGATGAGTTTGAAACAACCTTAAGCAACATACCCAAATCTCCACAAGTTTTGTTAATTGCAAATCTTAATATTTACATAAATATACATGCAGTAACCAAAAAGTCTAATCTAAAGTCACGGCAAGCAGTACCTATAAAATGAAATACTCTCCTCACACCAAATTTAATCCAAAATAGAAGTTTTCCCCTTATATTTTCTAGTTTTTGAACCCCTCGTCACAATTATGTGGTTGTTGAAGCAGACAGACCGTTTGAAACATTCAGCAAAACAGCTGACGGAGTAGTTGTCAAAACAAAATTGCAAAACTTCAAATTCGAAAAAATATTGATTGTGATTCTTGGTAAGTTTTCTTTGCTTTTATTAATAAATAATTCAATTCTAACTAAAATGATTTTTTTTTTCAACAGAATATGGAGCAGAAAAAATACATAATTCAAAATCCTTTCAAGGGTATCACATGGGATACAACTGTCAAACAAAACCTAGTCGGTATTCGGTGTGAACGCTCCAATGAATTTTCGTAGATGTTTTATCCAAAACTCGGTTTTCGATGCGGTGTCAAAAGGATATACACGAAAGAACAAATGAGAAAACGGCAGAATTGAACTAGCCCCCAAGAAAGAAGAACGATTTCACCAGTCCCGCATTCAAAATTTCATATTTCTCATCACAGTTTATTTAATAATCTTATATACTATGTATATTTACTTAAATTTTTTTTTGGATATAATTAAAATATTAAAAGTGAACGAAAACACCACATGCCATATATACAATATGTGTTGTCCATCAGTTCAATAATCAACTTCCATTACTTTTTCATATCTTTTTGGACCGATATTGGCATTTATCAAGAAATATTCGAGGTAAACTATCATTAAAATCGTTGAGTTGATACCTACTTTTCCATTTCCTATTTGAACTATGCTCTTCATGCCTTCTAAGGATGTTAGCTTAGTCGGCTATAGCGGACAATTCTAAAAAGATAATATAACGACTCGTACACCACTCCATTGCTTTTCGTGATATTTGTCGCAGACCGTAATCCTGATGGAAAATAATTATTCTATGGGACGTGTTTCCAAAAATATGCAATTGGATGCTCTTAAGGCGAGCCTGACAGCGTTGGGCACGGGAAGTACAAGTACCTAAATAGGGGACCACATGGGACCTGGGTACCCATTAAGTGTGCTGTTGATAGTCAGAACACATGGAGTACGATGGACCAATGGCTCTGCAGCCATTAGGCTCTTTCCCATGATACTACCACCAGCACAACACTCTAACCCTGCAGGGAGTTCCAAAAATCAGTATCAGATTGAATAATCACAACCTCTAATTAACTTTTTTTCAATTTCGAAATATCTCAGCAAATCGGGTATTGATATTGATTGAACAATACTACAATTTTTATGACTCTAATTGCACACATTTTGCCAGTAAATTCGATCAGAAAATCTCGCTATGCGTTCCCAAAACGTGTTCTGACGATTCGTATAAGATTACAGAACGATAATCTCATAATCGCGAGTGAAGAGTTTGATTTTTCTGACTGAAACTCACCAGCGTCCTTGAATATTCTAATGGCATATTAAATGGCACATAAGTGGTGGTGAGATATATATTATACAGATATGTAGATCAGAATGCTAGTGTTATTTTTATAATTACTGGAACAGTAAGCTCTTGAGATAATTTTAACTGGAAACATAGATTTCGTAGTAGAGTAACTTCCTTTTTGTTTCTTCGCTTGTCGGAGTAGGATCTTGCTCATTTTTATTTGTCTTGTCTTGGGTTTCAAGCTTTAACTTCCGATTAGCTATATTTTATTTAGATGGAAATTCGCAACCATGTGCCAAGTGTTTCGGGAAACAATACTTGGTTTGTTTTTTTCGTATTCTATATAGGCTTAAAAAAGTAGTTGCCAATAAAACGTCTATCCAGAAAAACAATTTCAATACATTACTTTGGCAGCCCCGCGAAATGACATTTTTGTTTACCCATTTGGTTTTGTTTTGTGATTTGTAAATTTTTCTGTTAGCTTTTAAATATACAGTGGCGAGCAAAACTGGATACATAATTGATCATTTCATAACTTTTAACGAATAAAACATTTTCTAATCAACATAAGTCTTAATTCTTCCAAAATGTTGCACAACTCCATGTATCCACTTTTGGACGTTTTCGTAATAGTCCATTTTTATTCATTTTAATATTTGGTCCATAAACCTTTATTCTTGATGACACTTTTTATTCGCTTTGGCATACTTTCAAGCAAATTTTCAATGATATCATTAGGAATATTTGCCCATTCGGTCCCTACTCTGACCCACAGCTAAGAAAAATTGAATATTATCGGTAAACTAGAAGAAAAACAAACTTAAGTACAAACGGGAAAAAGTGGATACATGGAGTTATACAACATTTTGGAAGAATTAAGTCTTATGTTAATTATTATTTGTTAATTTTTTTTGTAATAATTTTTTAAATAATAATAAGAAAACTGAATTTCAAACTCTTAAAGTATTTGATTTAGAAGAAAATGTTTTATTCGTTAAAAATTATGAAATGACCAATTATGTATCCAGCTTTGCTCGCCACTGTACATAGCAAAATGATTATTCTTCTGACTGACGTCTCTCAGTTGTGTTACTTTTGACATATTCTATAGCATTTTTCGATAACAATCGCGAAAAAATGGTTTGGTAGCAGCTTTCATCGCGGCTAAGGAAGTAAGGCTGGATAGTTATCCAGATTTCATTATTCTATATAGGCTAAGTTGTTAGTGTAATTTACATGGAAAATATTTGTTAAGCCTATATAGATTCCCAAAAAAATACACGCCTATAGCAACATAGCCATACTTAGCAACTGATTTTTAATTCTATTATGTTACTTGCTAGCAACCTTTGGCAATTAATAGCTGGTCGTTTGCTTTTGATCACCTTTATATGGTATATTAATATAGTAAAGGAATTTGATCAAATAACCAATCCACCCAGCACATTTAGTTGTTGCATTTTCGGAGGTAAATATTAACATACTCGTAAATGTGCCAGCAATCTAACGTACTCGTATCTATTCTAATTACGGCTCGATAAAAACGTTAAGCTGCAATGCGTCTGTGTATGTTGTGCATCTAAAGCACTTTTTTTATTACCAAACTTAAAGTGTGCTAACGTTGAAGGGAAAAGAAATACTTTTCTTCTGCCGATGAACGAAGACAAGATCGTTCTATGTTCTCGACAAAGGCAGAAGAAAAATTTAGAAAAAAAAGAAACATTTCAAGTACCTATAATGTTGGGGAATAGAGAGTAAGATCACCCAACTTGGGGAAATACGAGGAAAACTCCTAGTCCAAGTACTCAACAAAATCCGGAGAAAAAAAAACTTCAATGTATGTACAAACATACGTATGTATGTATGGATTTATGTTGAGATACATACATAGATAGATCATTAAACAAAATGAGAAATAATAAGCACAGCGCAATCGCCCAGAACAGAATATCCTGAAAAAAAAAGGAAATAGGTAACATACATTGATTATTGTATAAAGTTGTAGAGCTATGCCTCTACGGGATTCCAGCAGTTTTATTAGTTTATGTGGTTCTATGTACGTATGCATGTATACATATATGAATATGCATATTTGTGTCCCTCTGATTGCAATCGCATGATGATGAAGCTTTCCCACAAGCCACATGAAATCATATAAGAGAGTGTCATACCTGGAAATGTTCAAAACACCTGAAATAACGTTCTCTGCAAGCATCTTGAATACGAATACAAAACAAATCGTCAGCGATCACTGTGGGAAATAACCAAGTAAAAGGCAAAAGTATCATACTCGTACTAATGGCTCTCCTATATCCACTTACTCCTGGAAACCGAACAACGAAGAAAGATACAAAATAAATGTGGCGGAAAACAACAAGCCAAAAGATAATTATTAGAAAATTGGTCTCTAATTTGATTCCAATTAGATAACACACGGTGACATGTGTTTTTTCTCCGCAATAAGGCAACAAAAACCAAAACAATATAACTTACATATAAACCAACGCCAATATACCGAAGTAATTATACCAAAAACAGAAAATACCAAAGCTACAGAATTTTGAGAAAGGGATGGAATGATTTTGTAGCGAGTGACTGACAGACATGTTCCCCTTACTCCAACAAGTCGACTCAAACTCACGATCGTCGTGCCAGCGCTTACATACCTACCTATTGGGGTACTTGCTTTAATATGTAACGATCAAACGTTAAGGTTTTCGAAATGATAAATGATTGACAATCGAGAGAAACTTAAATTGGGGGTGGATGGATTTTTTTTGTTTTAGATTTCCTAAAACACTCGATGGCGGGAATTAACTATGCATGGATATAAATCTGATCGAGCGTCGGCATAATACATGGAAATGTATTATACAAAATGCAATTTGTGGTCAAATAGCGTCCAAACTTTGTTTCATGATCTTCATAATTACCTATTGGAAAATTCATCTACCTATTCCTATCCTATAATCCCGGGCTGACCTGGTCTTTAACTAAAAAGCCATTAAAGCCGGATTATATTTTGTTACATATAATTTTGTAATACACAATAGTATTACATTCTTCATAACAAAAAAAAAAGCAATTCATTATACAAATTAAAATAGACTTATTTCTTTATGTTGATGAAATACCAGTTTTTGGAAAAATATGCGTTTATAGAATATTACATTTGAGTCTTTTACGCAACTTAAATTTTTGTGGAATATCCTTTATTACTGTTAGCATCCATTGAAGCAGTGAGTTGATCATACCTTGCAATGAGTTTTGCCAATCATGCTTCATGCGCCACGCTCCACAGTGACTTAATAATCTTTTTTAATTTTTCAATTGAATTTAAGCCCAGAGATTGACGCTGCCATGGGATGCCGTCGACTTTGTTCTTCATGAATCACTTTTTTGATAACTTTTCCGTGTGTCTTGCTTCGTTGTCCTGTATATAAATCCACTTCAAGAGCGATTTTTCCCCTGCATATGGCAGCATAAACTTTTCTTAATATGACGACCTAGACCTAGGCATATTATCGTCATTTCCTCATTTTCGTACAATTGTCTGAGCCACTTTAAGAGCAAAGAAATCATTTCGGCCACCGCCATGCTTCAATGTTAAAAGAGTGTATCTACTGTTAAAAGTACTTAAGTATATTCAGAATTATCTACAAGGAATAAACTTGAATCAATTATATATTTTCCATTTTGTTCGATAACCTTCTGCAATCTTTCTGGCAACTTCATAAATCTGTGGTCATAAAACTTCTGGCCCTTATTAGGACAAAACTTGATCAATTGCGATATCAAGTTGACATCACCGATGAAAGTTTTTCCATTCAAAGAGTTTTGCAATGCTTCGAAGCAAATGAAAATCTATGCTCGGACCGGGATGTACTCGTATGTGGGTTTAACATCACTTCCCAAACCAGGTTCAATATTTTTTCACGAGTTACTACGAATTACTAAAAATATGTGCGGTTTAGCGTTGTTATGATGGGACACAATTACCGATTAGTGTAGGTCTCCAGTTGTCCGAATTATGTAGGACATTTCTGTCAGAAATCTTGTCAGCCATATTTTCGTTTTCTTGACTGGGAAATTTTTGATATGACATTTCATTCTTCGTCATGTCATGAGTGAAGAACACAATTATTTTATGTCTGATTAATTTTTTCTTTACTAGCCGTTGTGGGTGCACACAGCGAATTTACATATATCGACGTTGGAGGTAATGGTAGAGCTTCAGATGCTATTGTCTTTAAAAAACAGCAACTTATACGGTAGTTGTAATATACCGTCTGCGGAAATCTTAAAGTGAAGAAAATCTGACATCTTTCTATTGGTATTTTGTCTCGATAAAAATGTGACGAAGGCTCATGACAGGAACACCAAATTGATAACATCTCAAGAGGTTTACAACTACAGATGCGTTACTGCACGTCTGACTGTTTAGATGGCATTTGGGAGACATAGGCTCATCGAACTATAGTTGTGATAACCATAGCACAATGTATAATTGTGTTGTTTTCTAGTGACAGAAGAGATGTTTTTAAATGTCAGATGTCAATCTGCTTCTTATTCAAAGAATTTATAATATGGCGCGTAAGATTTGCTGATCTTTTAACTGGCTGGCAATGCTTTTCGCGAATTTGCGAAAGATGCGTTTGTTGAAAGAATTGTTTTACTTATGAGTTCATAATATTAATACTTATGTATTAACTGGTTCATACACTTGCCTTGTGGTATTTATTACTGCATTTATAGCATCTTCGTATCATTCTTAAATTTTAGAAAAATGTACATTATGTTATACATAATCAGTACTATTTTTTATGAAGAGCAAACCGGATTAAAATTGCTTTTAGTGATTCGCAAAACGATCACATCTTTTAGAAACGAAAATACCTCATAATAAAACAAATGTTAGTGATATACGAGTACACCATCAGTCCCAACTCCCCATTTCTTGGCTTCATCCACTGTTCATTTTTCCGTTACATAAGCGTAACGTAGGGACCTTATTGTACTCATTACATCTTTTTGTTCTCTTTCACACCTTCTCGCAATTACCTCTCAAGCTTTGATTTTTAAGTTGAATCGTTTATAGAGATGGCTTCTATAGGTCCAGAGTTGTTCATTCTGCTTTTACATGTTACTTAAATCCAATTTCCCGCTTTGCGAAAGCCGAAAATCGGCCATTTTTCTTATTTTGCACGATCAATTTTTACACCGACTAAATCAAAATAAATTAATTTTGCCGTCCAAAGCTCCTTTGAGGTTTCAAATGTAAAATTTCAATCAGAGTTCATGTCTACAGAGAAGACAATACATAAAGTCAGACTTGGATATCCAGACATAAGTCAAGTCCACAAAATTACGGTCCACATTGGACATATTGTTGTCATGACTGAAATTATGTCTTGTGGAGACAGTATGTTTATATTTGCCAATTCTGGTCATTTTTCTCTGATTGCTTACTCCAGTTTAAGTATTTGTTGACAGTAAACATCTGAGTTGATCGTTGGTTGTCTGGAAGCAACTCAATACACGACACTTTTACAATCCCACTAAATTGACAAAATAACCTTCTTTCGGTACAGTTCAGCTTCCGATGTATTTTGTGCTAGTTCATTACGGTTAGACCATGATCGTTTTCGGTTGATTTTATTGTCTGTTTCATCACTGTCAATTGTTGAGTGTGATGCAAACCATCTCTCCAATTTCTTGCACAGTCGATCTGACTCAATTATGACTTCGCTTTGGGCATCATCAACTTTAGTTGGTCTACCAGAACGTTGGCTATTTTTAAGTGAACATTTTCCAAAACGGAATTTCTAAAACCACTTCCATCTCGTGCGTTCAATAAAGCAACACCATAACCTTCACATATCTCTTTGTGAGCCTGAGTACCTTTTTTGTTTTTATGGAGATAAAGACGCAAAATATGTCAGAAATGCTCGTTTTTGCACTCCGTGTTAATATAACCACTGTACTGTACTCTATACTAACAGATGCAAACAAAATTCAGCTCGATTTACTTCTAAAGTAAACTTAAGTTACAGCTATCAAATGTCAAAAGAAAAAAAATCATAACATTTATAAAAGCGAAAATTAACAAACATAAAACAATCTACTTGTTTAAACCGAAATTACTTCCTTGCCAACCCAATAGATGATTGAGAATTTTTTTTTTTGTCAGAACGGAGTTTTTTCTTGGAGAGCTTGCCTTAAAGAGTAGTTTTCGATTTTTGTACCTCAAACAAGGCTTCTACCCCAAATATTTAAAAAACGTTTATAGCCACCATTTATAAGAATAAACTCAAGCGTAGTATGGGTATTTATTAATTTAAATTGAAAATGAGTTTCACTTGATCGCTATTTCAAGAAACACCTCATTTTGACGTCTGACAGTTGCTTATTTTTCTTATCAAAAAAGTGAGCCAAAATCACATTTTTCTTATTGATTTTGGTTTTTTTAACGCAATCACTATTTATGGTTGAATCCTCCTGCTCCAACAACATCGATACACACGAAACAGATGATCAGTAGACCATTGCTCTTTCAGAACAATCAAATCAATCCTCATCCAATTTCGACCGACTCAATGGCACTGTCAAAGGTAGTACATACCGATCTGATTGTTTTATAGATGGCCACATTATAAATGTTTAGTTATGTAAGCAGAAAGGCTTTAAGGCACTACTTCCTCGTAGAGATCTTTAGAGGCTGAAGACCATTGAGTATGCCCTTCGTTGCCATTCTGAAACATTTGATTTACTACAATATTGAAAGTGCGGCATATTATATTATTTTCATTTTGCGCGATTTCTGAAGCACTTTCTCATTATGAATGGTTTGGTATAGTTTCGTGTTTATATTTGTATGTCTATCTCCCCTTTAATGATTTTTTGCCAGATTGCAATTTTTTTCATCATCTTTTCGACCATTATGTATTCGCACCTCTTTAGTTGTTCTTTTTCTTTAGAGAATATATCGACAGATCAAACGCACTGAAGTCTTAAGGCGGTTAAAACTTTCTGCTGCATTCATGCTTATAGAATTTTAGCTTCTGCAACAAGTCTTTCATTATCTTTTGGATCTTAATAAATGGCTAAACATTATAATTTCTAGCTCCCCTACTCCTAATATGTACTACTAGCTAAAGTTACAATTATTGCAATGAACTGAATTAATCACGTTCTTTAGGTCTGGTGGTATAATCCCACAGTATTCCATGTGGCAGACTCTTCAACACCTGTGCTGTTATAATCGCCTGCAAAATTTTATTACAGATCCGCACAAAGGCTTTTTCAACTGCGTTGAATCTTTCGGCAATAGGACTACCTAGTCGTTGGGGCTTCTAAAACATTCAAAAAACAAGTTCGTGAAGACACATGTTGAAAATTTCTGCAAATAATTCACTTTATATTTTAAAAGTTAATGTTTAGGGCTGTATTTGGGATATAATTTAGTCCCGGTATTTTCCGGATAATTCTTCACGTCTTATTATACATAGATATAGGAACACTGTCATGAATTCTAATTTTTTTGTCGGACATGACAAATGGGCCTCCAATGTCCAATGTCCCACAATAATTTCAATCGTGGAAATCTAAATTTTAGTTGCGAATATTTTTTGTTTTTTTACAAAAGCGTAAGACAGGTTGCCTCCTGCTGTCTTTGAGCCTTTTGAGAATACCTGCTTAAATCACTTGAACCATGCCCTTAGAACGTCTTCGAGACCTTTCCGTCACACTCAGGTCTAAAAATAATACTTGATTGTGTACCTTTGCTCAAAATAGATGTCACTTATTTTCAGAACACACTAGAAAAATCCAGTTCTTGAAAAGAATAAGTACAAACCACCAATTGACTCTAGAGACTTCAAACTCGTACTGGTGGCGCATCAGATCTATCTCTCCTCTAAAGGCGAAACCAACGGTGTTGCCAGATCGAACGCTACGTTTTTATTTTATAGACTAACCTCTTGTGTACATATTGCATCATAGATAAAAAAAAACTTCACAGTTCTTAATGGAACTTAGATTATACATACGAGTATATGTATGCCCACGTGGACATTTCTTGTCAAAATCTGCAGCGGTATGCAATCTTATGTTGAAAAACTTGGTAATATGTATATACATTTATATGACTAACGGTTCAACAATTTGTAATATACCAAGTTTAAGTCCATGTGTTATTTTTTAAACACAAAAGTTTTTATATATTTAGTAAACAAAGTTTTTCTTTTCATTTCACACATCCATTTCTATATTCAATTTACAAGACACAATGAGTTGAAAGCTCAGACTTGCCACCCCTCCAATTATGTTTTCTTAATCTCCAATTACAGAAAACATATTTTCAATTTAATTACGGAAAACATATTGATTATTTGTAGTTTTTATTTTTCAAAAGTTGCTGATTATTTCAAAATCGGTTTAATTTTAAGCCGCAAAATAAAAAAAAAATTTCCTGCTTACTTATCATTTCTTTGACGAAACGAAAACCTTTTAATTAACAAAACAAACGAACAAATGAATTCAAATAAATAGAATTGAATAACAAACAAACGAACGAGTGTGAAGCAGTCAAAAAAATAACAAAAAAAAGAATTTGCCGGCCACTTTTACTAGTAAGTAGTAGTAACTAACCAAATTTACCGGTCCTCATTATCAATTTAGATACTAATAGTGGGGTAAAAAACGTTTACTCGTATACCAGAATAACCACCCCAACTATATTTTATATCGAAAAGATCTTATCGGCGATATTGAATCGACTAAGCGATTGATGTATTTATTGTACTCGTACAATGAAACGTTTAAGAGTTCATCTACAATACATCAATCGAAAAGTCACCAATGTTTATACTTATGCATACATACATATTGTACATACGTGCTGCACCCTTTGCAATATCAATATTTTCTTTCTCGATTAACTATCGCTCCACCACCACCCGCATGACTATGCAGCCGGTACAAGGAAATTCACGACACATTGCAACACATTGCGGTGCGATCAATATGTAAATATTGACATGTAGTTAATTCAGAGTACTCGTATGCTTATACAAAAATTTATCGTGAAATTACAGCACAGGGGATGGAAAATAACATGGTCATAGCCATGACATCTGTATGTATGTAATGTACGTATGTATATATGAAAGAATGTCAACGAAAATAAATCATTCGAAGTTTGGCTGATTTCATTATTAAATCTATCTACAATATTTGGAAGGTTTTGAATTGAATGTTAAAAGTGATAATTGATCGTAACAGACGGTAAGAATATGGCTACAAAAAAAATAGTTATTTTTACGATAACGTAAATGCTTTAAAAATATACATACATATGTATTTCCGTTTGGATACATGATCGTTGATGTTTGAATTTCCTATTATCCACAAGGTACATATGTACATGGTAAATTAACAAAGCTACTCTGGATCAAATTTTTTCTTCTGCAAAAATATTTCCTTCTAAAAAATATTAACGAATTTTTGACATCTTCTACTGCCTTATGCTATTTTTTTCATATGTCGGAACAATGTGTGATGGACCAGAGCCTCAACCATCCTACTTCTCCAGCCAGCTAACTCAATTTACATACATACCCAGTTTATCCGACAGCTCAATTTGCGTTGAAGCTATCCGCATTGGTTCAATACGCTCGAATAAATATCACTTCAAACCGCATTGAAATATTCAACATGCATACGTTCATCCCTGCTTATTCCTGCATTGAAAATTTGTTACCACTTTGAAATATCGTATAAACATTTTCAAATCGGATAGAAACATTTTACTCTCTCTCGCTCTCATCATTCTTTCATCATCGGGCAGGTATTAGTTTTGTATTTAAAATATGGAGTTGCAAACGAAATATTTGGAAAGAGAAAGAAAAAAGAAAAATTTATCCGTGTTAGTGTGGTGTCAGTTCAACCAGCAGTTTGTTAAACTTCTCTCAATTTTCTCTCACTCATTTTAGATAATTTCATATACATAAACACCAGCATTTCTACGGGTATTGAACCAATGCGCATTACTTCAACGCAAATTGAACTGTCGGATAAACTGGGTAATAGACAGTTTCACGAGTCATATTATGTTACGAGTATGTGTGTTATTTCTTTATATTAAGTAAACTTTGTGAAGTCCATGCACTTCAAATGTCTTGACAATCTTAACCGCTGCAGGGGTATTTTCTAACTAGGTGGCTGTAAAGCCCGTGATAGTTCTTCACTGAATCTTTTTCTCCATTTAAAGGAACCAAAGCCGGCATATATTGGTTCTTTCCCGTTTTTTTTTATAAAGAACTTAACACTCAAGAGGGTGTAGTGTGACTACTCTTAAAATGCCGGAGCACATGGAAAATTGGATAGAGAGAGAAAGATGTTTGGGCTCAGTGGTTATTTCGCTCCATGAGTGGCATCTAACATTTAATGGGGAGACTAAATTATTAGTGTAAATTAACTTGTTGTTGTATTTAGGCAACCATTCATTTCACGAGATTTTTGTTGCCTGAAAAAGAGTCTTTCGGGCACGACTGGTATTGAACCCTAAACCGTCCGATTGGGAAGCCAATACACTTCCACTTGAGCCACGGCACCCATCTGTTCCTTTTTGTATACTACTGCATATCGTAATTTTTATTCTACGAGTATTTCGCCTCATCGTCTATTCAACTAACTTCCTCAGTCCTTAAGAACAATCACTATCTGGAATGTTTCTTAAACTGGTAAATAATTGGCTTATCAAGTTTAGCTTCGTTGGAATAGAATCTCTTCTTTCTGATTATCTTGGATGAACTAATTCTTAAATTTTTCCTGTAGACTATTTGATGCTTTAAATACATACGTTATCTTTCGACTCTCCTTAATTGTGTTTAATAAAAATACTAATCTTTGAAAGGATCATCTAAAATTGCATTGAAGTGGCACTCAACACTATTTTTATTACCTTTGTATAAAAAATACAGAATTTCAAATGAATTTCTTATAAAGGGTGACCAGATAAGAACGATAGGAAAAAAAATTAAATAAAAGAACAACGGTGTGAGATATAAAATTGATTCAAGCTTTATTTTGAAGCTACGTGCAAGCCATTATGTGTGGAAAAGCACATCATTCAAATGACCGTCTTGGCTTCGCTGGCAGTGCTTCAAGCGGTCGATGCAATATTTGATGACTCGGTCCAATATAGCGTGTCAAATGTTGGCCTCGAGCTTGTCCAAAATGGTTGACTTGTTAGCGTAGACTAAGAACTTGACGTAGTCCCAGTTTGAATATATCGATGTAGTCGAGCTCTGACCACAGAAAGTCCGTTAACATCGCTCCATACCTGAGACCATTGACATTAACGACGTCTCCTTCCTCATTTCGAAAGAAATAAGGTCCGATGACGCCGCCATGCCATAAACCTCACCAAACAGTCAATCTTTTTGGATGCATTGATGCTTGGCCGAACACTTGTGGATTGTGTTCGCTCCAATAATTTTGCTGGTTAACATAGCCGCTGAGCCAAAAATTGTCCAAAATCCGGATCTCCGGCCAACATTTCCACCACCCAATTATCGAACTCACGGCGTTGTCTATGGTCGTCCCGCTGCAATTCTTACGTCAGCACAATCTTCTACGGATGTAGACCCAAATCCAACCGCAAAATAGGCGATCGGCGCCGAATCGATATTTCTGGGTCTTCTTCGATACTGGCCGCTCCGGCGGCTATGTTTTTTTCATTTCGCACCAATCTCTGTCTGGTTGATGGCTTAAGATCCAAAAGATCTGCACACTCAAACCATGATTACGACCGACACACGACGGAATTCACGTTGCGTATTTACAACTGAGCCGGAATTTCGATTATTTTTTAATAATTTCACATTCGGCAAGCCTAAAACGATGCATGATGAAGTGGCAAACTTTACTGCATATTTTGACAGCTGGATTTCACTGGTAACTTTGACAGCTGCTGAGACATAACAATTTGCACAAAATTCTGGTCACCCTATATTTCATATCTTATTTAAGTACATTTCCATGCTAATTTCTGATTTGTGAAGTAGTTAGTACTGAATTTATATGTAGAATTCTCATCTTCTTGTCCAAGGTCGTTATGTTTTATGTTTGTAGTTCATTTGTCTTTTTTTTAACCCTTGAAATGTAACGTATAATTATATCTAATGTTTCATATTTCATATCATGTATCTGCATTGCTGCCGCGCCTCTTATGAGGTTAGCTAAATTTGCGAATCTTAAAACCATCCTACGGGCTGCTTGTTTCTAGATCCCCTCGTAAGTAACGTCAAAAATTTCCTCATGTTCTCGCATTTGAGTGATCCAATTAGTTTTCTTTCGGTCTCTTTTTCGAACCTATTGCTTTTTGAACCTAATTTTCTGACGCCCTTAGTTGAAAATAACAAATCCAGTTGATTTGCTCGGCCTGAAGTTTCTTAATGTGGAGGTGAGGTGTTAATTTCAATAACAGAACGAGCTAGAATAACAGGCTTACAGGCCTTATAAGTACGAGAGGAGGGACAATATACATAATGTTGAGTCGGCCAATAAGTTCCCTCTGTTTATCATTAGTTGTTCCGCTACCTTTAGATAACGCGATGTCGCTTCTTTTTTTCAAACGCACATCGCACTTTACAGGTGAGATGTCATATGCTCTGGTCCAGTCCGTTCTTGAAAACCAGTTGAGATTGATGCATACAAATTAAGGCTCGAATCGAAATGGATAAATAGCATAAAAATTGGATATCTCAAAATCAATAATAGGAAATCATTTGACAACCTTCAATTCGTAAATCTATAATATATTGGTTTCCGCGCAATTTGAGTGAAAGAAATTCATTCGGTTGTGTCTTTGTCAGGGGTTCTCTGCAGTAACGCAATGCAAGTGATCCATTCTTAGAACAGATAAATTAAGACGATGTAACATGGTTTCTTCATAACAACACGGAACGGAAAAATCTGTAGCCCTTTTCACCTGATATTGTACCACAACCTTCAGCTAAGTATTTGTGGGTTACTATTATTATTATTATTGTTAAGTTAAATAAATAAAATAAATAATAAGTCATTCTGCTCTCTGAAGATCTCACTTAATGGCAAAAATATCTCCCCACTAGAAGCTTGCAAAGTCCATTTGAAGTACTCGTAATTCTTCGCACAGACATATAAAATGTTCTATGAGAGGAGCATTATGAAATTTTCCGAAAGGTGGCAGGAAGTTGTAGGAAAAAAATGACGTTTAAATAACTGATTAAAATTTTTTCTCACAGTAAATATTTTGTCATATATATATTTTTTTATTGAAACTAAAACAAAAACAAAGAACGAACTTATTGTCCAAACTAATACTTAAATATGTGCTGTTTGCTAAAATTAGACCGAGAATATGTGGGTAGGGGTCAAAAGCAGAATATTTAAGACACTTTTTTAAATGCGATTTATTTTCGGGTATGAAAGTATGGAAGAAAACGCTGAACATTACTGTTAATTGAATGCAGGACACAAATGATTAAAATCAACAGCTAGTCGACGATGCAGAGCATAATTTTGTGCTCGATCATCTCTCATTTGCTCATGACTGTAACTTCAATACATACTGATATTTCAAATGATATTATTATACTTCTATATTTACCTCTTTTGCTTTTGGTATATTAGAAACAAGCATATAATTATAAAAATCTATTACGAGTATAACTGGAGCTAATATTTATTAAACTTTTCACTCAGGTGAACAACCAGAAAAATTTAAAGCTTTTAATTAAAACTAAATTTTATTATGGAATAAATTAGTTTAAAAACTTAATGAAACAAGGTCTGATGAAATGTAATGACAACGACATCGGCGCTACATAAAACAAAATTATGTGTAATAAAAGTTGTTTAATAAAATGATTTAAGAAAACTATTAGTGACTTGAAAATAGCTTTAAGGTTTTGCATATTGTAGTCGTCCATGGTGTACTCCTATTTAAAATTAAGAATTTTTTTTCCTAAAACTTATATTGTTAGAAATAATCTTTTTGTGTGGAACCAAGAATATTAATTTCCTAGCTTTAATCAGATCGAGGAAATTTAGGTGACTGCTACCTTGAATAGTGATAATAGTCTAAGAGCCCGCAGTATAGATTTGGCAGTGAAGGATAACCGAAAAATATGTACATTCATAGGTAGTATTTATTAGTGTGATTTAAAATAAGGCAGTCTGGCAGTCCTCACTGACGGCCGAGGAAAATAACAGTACTTTTAAAATGCGAAATTATTCCCAACAGGAATAGGGGAGATAACCATTTAATTTTTATTGAAAACGATAGAGCAAAATTTGCTTGCTTTAGATTCATTTATGCCAGACGTTTAGGATGAGGCGAAGGCCACGCCAGACGCCATCAAAGTGTTTGAAGTATGCCCAATTTTGCATAATTAAGGTAACCATGTCAATTTTACATAAAACATAGAACAGAGTTATATTATTATGACTATATGGTTCCAAGATGTTTACGGTGCGTTGAAGGCTGTGCCAGACGCCGTTAAAATAAGCAAATATTCAATTTTTGCATAACTAACATAACCAATTTTTTTTTCTCTCAAAAGATAGTTCAAATCTTCCAGATTACAAAAATATGAACGCCATGAATGACATGAAATGTACCCGATCGAAAATAACTTATAAAATTACTATTTTTGTGCGTAAGCACTAGGAATTGACCAATAAAATAATAGAACATCCATTCTTTATAAATATACCAACCCCAGATACTTTACCTATCGCCAAGTCCTCGCAAGGCGCATCTAAAGTATCCAAACCTCTTAAACCACCATACATACCCTCACATGTGCATTAGACATTCTTATTCACTTTCTATCTTTGCGCGTCTATAGTGGCCTGTAGTCTTTAAGTAAGTCACTCGTCCTTCTTTAAATCAAAAAAGGCACTTTGACGATTAAATTCTATTTCGCATAAAGGGAAACATAGTGTATAGTAGAGATATTTGCATGCGCACTGATAGCCAATTTCAGCTGCATATTTCCTGAATTCGGTTTTGACGACAACGAAGGTAGTAAAATATTTTCGCCCATCGATCCTCCAAACCTCCAAACTCTCTTCAATCTTAAACTATATTGCAATGTCACTCATTAGATGACAATTCATGCATATACTACGAGGGGCGTTCAACATATTCTCGGTATCGGGGTGAAGCTGTGGTTGTGTATATAAATTGACTTATTTATCAAGTAATACTATTATTTTAGTGCATTCATGTAAAATTTCATATAAATGTGATTATTAATTCGCGTTTTATCTCTAGTTAAACAGAATCATAATGGCAACTGAGACGATGATGGTGAAAATTGAGCATCGCGCTGTAATTAAATTTCTCACTAAGCAAGAAAAAAGTCAAAAAACTATTCATAAAGAGATGGTGGCTGTTTACCAGGGTTCCGCACCTTCATTATCAACTGTGCAAAAGTGGTCAAGTGAGTTCAAGAGAGGCAGAGAGAGCATTGAAGACGACCCCCGTTCCGCCGCCCCGGCTACTGCTTGTACGGGAGAAAGCATCAAAGAAGTCGAAAAACTTGTTCTTGAGGATGCCCGAATAAAGGTGAAAATGATGGCAGAGATCACCAAGCTTTCAATTGGTACCATTCACACCATTCTTCATGACCATCTTAACCTTTCAAAGGTCAGTGCAAGGTGGGTGCCACGAATGCTCACAGCGCCTCAGAAAAAAGTGAGAATCGCATGCTGTAGAGAGCTTTTGGAGATGTGTAGTGAGAACGCGGACAGTGTTATGGATCGAATTGTTACTGGGGACGAAACATGGGTCCACCACTATGACCCTGAAAGCAAACAAGAGTCCATGCAGTGGCATAAAAAAGGAACAGACCCCCCGAAGAAGTTCAAAGTCACTCCGTCTGCCGGGAAGCTCATGGCCACAGTTTTTTGGGACTCAAAGGGAATCTTGCTCATTGAGTACAAAAAAAAAGGTGAAACCATCAACGCCACATCCTACGCTTCCACTTTGCATAATTTGCGGGAGGAAATTAAAAAGAAAAGACGGGGTAAACTCGCAGCGGGTGTGTTGCTTCTTCATGACAACGCTCCTGTTCACACGGCGCGAGTTTCCAAGACTGCTGCGCGAGATTGTGGTTTCGAAGAAATCCAACACCCACCCTATAGTCCAGACCTTGCCCCTAGTGATTATTTCCTGTTTCCGGATTTGAAAAAATGTCTTCGTGGAAAAAGATTTTCGGATGATGAAGAACTCAAGTCGGCAATAAATGGGTATTTTGCAGAGAAAGAGGAAATTTATTTTTTTGAGGGTTTAAAAAAGCTTATCTCAAGATGTAACAAATGCATTGATGTTAGGGAAAATTATATTGATAAATAAAAACAATTTAAATTGAATTCGCATTTTCCTTCATATCGATACCGAGAATATATTGAACGCCCCTCGTAGAGGCGATTACAATCTCGGAAGAAAATATCATGGCTGTAGAAACTTGTGTTGAAGAGGACTTCGTTTTATCGATTCGTCGTCGTACGCATCCACTATCTGGAAAATTCTGTGTAAGGATCTTGGTCTCAAGGTTTACAATATCCAAATGGTGCAAAAACTGAAGCCCCGTGACCATTTATTGCGCCAGAAGTTCAGTGACTGGGCTTTAAATCAATTGGAAATTAATCCAGTTTGTTTCTGTGCAATTTTGTTCAGTGATGATGCTCATTTCTGGCTAAACGGCTACGTAGACAAGTAGAATTGCCGTATTTGATGCGAGGACAAGCAGTTCACAAGATGCCATTGCAACCAGGAAAATGTACCGTATGGTGCGGATTGAACGCAGGTGGCATCATCGGTCCTTATTTCTTCAAAAATGAGCCCGGAATACAAGTTACTGTTAATACACATCGGTACAATGCGATAATCAACGATTATTTACATGGCATCAATGTGGAAGAACTATGGTTCTAATAGGATAAATTTCACTTGCTTTGTTCCTGTTGAAGACCCCAATTTACAATAACTGTAATATATTTATACAAAATTGCAAATCTAGATTATTGAAATGGTTTCACAGCGGAGAGCTTATGTTTTTCGTCGACATAAACTAAAATATAAACGTTTGTCTCAATTATTTTTCTGCTTCAAAACTTATCGGGCTTTACAAAAACCTCCAAAATTCAAGTTCATTATTGTAGATTTAAGATTCATCAACGTCTTCAATTACTTTCTTTTTATTTTGTTTTCCAAAAAGAAATAAAAAGGAAACCTGTTTACATGCCGAACAATAAATTTTATATTTTCCTTTCAAAATAACGGCCATATTCATGAATTATGACTTCTCCCACATAACCTCTCGACGTGAACCCTCACAGAGACGGGTTTCAGTTCGTTCATCACGCTAGAAAGAAGTGGTGCAGGAGGGTTTAAGCAAAAGGCAAGTGTGCGAAAGGTGTACTCGTACTACGCATACACATAACAACAAAAGAAGCAAAGCCTAATTTACGCGCGCGCGTTCAATCAATCTTCTTCTCTTTTAGTTTACAAAAAAAAGAAGGAAAGCACAAAGCAGAAAAAATAATATAAAAATCGAAAAAGAAATAAAAACATTCTCATACATCTAACAGGAAAATGAAGCATAACAACAAGAAATCACTACAAGTTCATCAAACTAGCACACGTGATGATTACATTTGTAATTCCATATTTCTTTTATGCGGATTACGGATAACTCTACTCTCAACTTCATCACCATCATCAATGTGCTGCTCGTTCGTATGCTTCGACAACGGGTCTTGAAAGCTACATAGAGCATCATCATCTGTGCACTCATCCATCAGCGCCATTGTCGTAGTTCGTCACATTGACTTTATCATCAAGTAACTTTGCCTCCCAATCCCGACAGAAGTTCTGATTTTAACTCTGCAAACCATACTGTCGGAAGAAAATGTGAAGAAGATACCCGTCTAGCAGAGGGTTAGACGCGAGAGAGGAATTAGAAGTTTCTTTGTTTCCTTTGTTTGAAACGAAATGACGATGCGGAGACATTGACGTGTAAAAGTAGTTTTCTACCGTGATGAGGCTGCATATGTTGATCCTTTCAAACTGACAGCTATCTCGAGCAATCTTATTCTTAAAATTGGATGTAGGGCTAGAGGGTTCAAAAGTTAAACGCCTAGGCAAAAATCTTTTTTAAAGGGTACACATTTCAAATAGATTATAATTATCTTAAGAGAGCACTAGTAAATCTCTTACTTATATGAAATATAAGTAAAATATATAAACGAGCTAATATACTTACATATGCAATATTTGTATGTGGTAGAAATACAAACTGGAACGAATTTAGAGAAGAAAATAACCACTAAAGCGTTATCACACTTAAGCTAAATGGTATTTGCCGATGTTGGCTATTGTGAAGATGTTCGTTAGTTTTCAGTTCAACGAATACTCATAAAAAATTAGGAAATGGATATAGATTTTCAATTCCGTAAGTTTGATTCAATGTGATCATGAATATTGATCGCCATAAATATACGAGTACTTTTTCAAAACTCACTTAATCCACTTTAAGCCTTTCTTGAATTATCATAGATCCCTCCAGGCCTTATAAAGTCTCTGGCACCGTGATGTATTCGGAATCACTCACTCAAGAGCCTTGAGCTGCCAAGCTTTATTTATTTTCAGTATAATTTGCCATGCATAATGGAAAGATTGATGCCTCAACAACAATTTCAAATCCTTGAAATTTATTTGCAAAATCAAAGCTCTGTTCCCGAAACTTATAGAGTTAATATTTCGTGGAATTTACGCTATTGAATGCTCACAGTGCGCTCGAAAGAAAATATGGCGGCCGTTTAAGCTTGTGTTGAAGAGGACCCCAGTTTATCGATTCATCGTCGTTTGCAGTAACTTGGTATTGATCTTGGTCTCAAGGCTTATAATATAAAATTGGAACAAGACCTAAAGCCGCGTGACCATTTATTGAGTTAGGTGTTCAGTGATTGGGCTTTAAATGAACTGGAAGTTGACTCAGTTTTTTACCGTAGAATTTCGTCCAGCGATGAGGCTCATTTCTGGTTAAACAGCTACGTAAGCAAGCAGAATTGCCGTATTCGACAATACCCAAGAAGTTCACCAGATGCCATTGTATCCAGAAAAATGTAGCGTATGGTGTGGATTGTACACAGGTGGCATCATCGGCCCTTATTTCTTTAATAGACACCGGTACAATGCGATGATCAACGATTATTTGTTCCTGTGGTTCCAAAAGGATGGTGCTCCACTCCATACTACCGACGAAAAAAAACATCGTTTTATTGAAAACACGATTTGGCAACCCGTCAATTGGCCAATAAGATCATCCGATTTGACACCATTGCAGTATTTTCCATAGAGCTAAGTCAAGTTACTAAATCATTTTGATAAACCAGCAACGATTGACACTTTGGACAAAACATTTTGTTCGAGTACGCGATACACGTCCCCAATTGCTCGAAATAGTGGTTGAAAATTGGATTTCTAGAATGCGCTGAAACTATTTTCAATATAATCTTGCGACTGAATTTAGTAAATCGTAATCATGTTAGTGTTTGAAACACTTAAAACCCTTTATACCATAGATATGAATTCGCTTAGAACATCAGACAGAAGGTCTTGGCTCTACTTTACAACTTGAAAATCGTCCATAAATCTGTTCATAAATGCGGATTGATTAATTTGGTGGAGTATTCTCATTAAAAACGAGAGAAAAATTATCATAAGGAGATTCACAAACCAAGTTTCTAAGTTAGACCGGTCAGAAGAAAATTTAAGTGACAAATTTATTCCTGATTTCGGGTTCAAAAAGATCAACGAACAAAGTATCGCGATTTCCGAGAGCTAGAAAACGGAGCAAGTGACAGTTCATCTGTCCATAAACAGGGTGCTGTAGTGTTTGACATCAACGTTGCAATCACTCTATGTGACTGCAGGTTTTGTTACAATTTAGACATTTACTTTATCTCTATTCCTCAAAGTCGATGACCGAATAGTATTATTTCTGAACAACTAATAATAAACCATCATTTGATTTTAGATAAAAATATAGCTTAGGACAAGGTTTCGGCTCTTCATCTACATATGTATGATTGACAACCATTATTGCGAGTGCTTACGGTTCCCAAACAGAACCCGTTTTCAACAAACGTCGCGATCCGGTCAAACCGAACCCTTAGCGCACCAGTGGCCTTTACCACAATATACATATGTATGTATTATTGAAACAGGAACTTCAAACCTTTCACTTCCATTACATTTATTGTAATTCGTGGATATACAAGTTCGTCTTGGCACGTCCTTAGGCGTTCTGAAAATTGAAATCTTCGTCGCATTCCTTCACGTTAAAAACTGTCTTCGTCTCATTTGTTCCATTGCAAAACTGATGTTGTCGAAAAATTTCCTGTCCATAAAACAATAATGCATAGGTTTGGTAAAAGCGCGTAACAAATTTTTTGAAATTTTAGCGCAATTTTGTACATAGAAAAGCCACACTGAAATCACAATTAGTAATTTGCCCAAACGCCCTTATTTGGTTGATTTGGCTCCTTATTTAAATGCTCCCTTATAAGCCTAAAATTGAGCCTTCTTGGCGCTTTTAATATTTAATATCACAGATTTATTTTTATCGTTAATATTCATTTTTTAATGAAAGTAAATAAATATGTTCAATTATGAGATACATCCATTTCTCAAGAACTCAAGAACCAATTGTATGCAAAATATTTACCGCGAAAGTTGGCAACAATGCTAATATTCCTTCGAGATGAAGAGGTTATGTAAAAAAAATCGTAATTGTATATATAATATTTAATGTAACAACAATAATCAAAGAATCAGAAAGCCAAGAAGAGAAAACCGCAATTTTGTTCCCTTTACTTTTTGTTTTATTGCTGCTTTACGTTGCGCTATGCCACCTTTTCAGTCCATGTGGGGGGCAAAAGCAAGAAATGTACACCGTCTATGTGGCGAATTTGTAAAATCACGCGAGAGAAAGAGAATCATGGTTAATACGAGTATTTATTTATCTTTTACTTTGTTCGCTTATTCTTCATTCTTGTGCGAAATTTCGCTGGCAGAGTACTCGTGTATATAAGGAGCTCGTAACTAACACATCGAAGTTATATTATAAAACATAAACGTACTGATGGTAGAGATGGAGAATTAAAATCTGTTCTATCTGTACTTCTCTAACAAGTTTGCGATAGATCATGGCGTATGGATCTGTTTGATTGCAGTGTTGCTGAAGAAGTTTTCCAATTGAAATCCATTACCATGGATCTTGGCAATTGTGGCTTTGTAGTTACATCGTTTACTGGATCCAACATTTATGTAGCTTTTAGTTGCAAGTACTTAAAATAGGAACCTTTTAGATAGTTACCATTTCAAGATTCGATGATTTAGCTCTAAAAGACTATATGAGTATGATCTTTAAATAATTTTCTGACTGACTTTAACACTCCGTTTCTCGACAGTGTCTTGTAATACTGTGAGCAGTGAGTATACGATTCGCAAACCCAAAGAGTCGAAGCCAGCTTGAGCTAGAGCGAAAAGTAGTCTTGAATCGGTTGTGACCCTGAAAATGCGGCTCGACTATTTCACTATAAAAATAATAATAAATATAGATCACAAAATATTCCTAATGCAATATATAGTTACAATCTTGTATTAATCTCATTTTGATTCGGTTACATGTTGCATATCTCTTTAACTTTAAAACTGTCTTATAATATTCTAGTGTTGAACATCCGTCTTTAATTCTACAGGACTGTCCTTTCAGTTTGAGTCCTGTCCAGAACTTTTATAAAAGGACACGGTTTGTCTTATATAGTGTTCTTTAAAACTCCGATAAAAATTTGCATCGCTCGAGTAAAACGTAGAGTAAAAAACAGAAAACATGTTTTTTTTGCTTATGAAAAGTTTGTGAATAAGTTACAAATAGGGACGCTTCCTAATTAGTTAAACCAATAACAAAATTAATCACCCTTTCCATTTCTTGCTTCAGCTAAACTCAGAGCAGTACTGCCCACCGAAAGGAAGCAAAGTTTTGCGCAGTTCATTCGGCTAGGAAAGACGTGATCAATTCGATAAACAAATATCGCGACATCATAAGATAAACGAATCTTAGAGTACTGAGCTATAAGATCCTATGCAGAAGAGAGCTATACTGTGACTCAATTTTAAAGCATATCAATGAATAAAGACGTACATAAGAGCACAAAGCACATACTCTGTAAATATCCACTTTTCATTTCTTCAACCAGGAGAAACGATAAACGCTATCAAATATTGTGACGAAATCGACATATTGTATGCCAAATTGCTTGAAAAGCAAACTGAACTAATTTTGCCGGCAGAAGGTCTTCCGGAATCAAGCAGAGGCCATAAAAGCCCTTGAAGATTGCATTGCCTCAAAAAGTTAGCACTTCTACGAAAAAGGAATATTTGACCTTGTATCACGTTGGTAGAATGTCATAGATGACAATGAATCCTATTTTGATTGAATAAAAATTTACGGAAAAATAATATTAGCTTTTAAATTTTTACATTACATTTTCACATTTCATGTGGTACAACCTAATAAAAGCTTATTTTTCTCTTTTTAACAGCCCTAATATTGCTTTTACTTCATAAGCCAACTTTGGTTAGAAGCATATTTCTACGTGTTTTCTATTCGAAAAGAGAAAAACAACGTACTATATTTTTAATCATACAAGGCAACACGGCAACATTAACTAGTCAACCACAGCCAGAGTTCAGATGTTTACCATTTCGTAGTAAAGAACAAAGCCAAGTCCTGCTTCTCATGTCGCAATTGAGGAGAAATAAGAAAATTGAACATCTATTTATTAGGAACAAGGAAGAGTCCATACATAGCCATGGTGCATAATAAAACGCGTATCTCCTTCATTCGTTCTTCAGGTAATTGTGTAGCTCCAATACAAGTACTCCACACCATTAGATTTATATGTACATCCCAATCCGAGTAGAAACTATATTTTTTCTTAATTTTTCATCGTCTTTAGTTTTTGTCGCTAGAGTATTGTTTCTGTTTCTTCCTTCAGTGTTTTATCACTTGTACGCTTTGGTTAACTTTACACAAATAAAATGCTTAACTATGACTTAAGGGTTTCTTTATGTATTAGCACGTTGCTACCTCACTGAGTAGAATTACGCTTTGAGTGTTTTCCAAGGAACTATGCTTCGTATGCACTTTTTTGCAAATTCCCTTGCCCTTGAATTCTGGCTATCTGAACGATGAGAATTATGAAGCGACTCATTCAAGATGTTTAGACAATTGTTGAGTAAGTATAAGTGGATTTTGAAAATATTGTGTAAACATATACAAGAAATAGAATTTACAGAGGTATACAATGGACATACCATATCTTCTTATTTTCTTAGTTTTTGCTTACTCTTAATATTTAAATTTTTAAAATGAGGATTCACAACTACAAGATATATAAATTAAAAGATAATATAATAATAATCTTCTTTGTTTAACAAAATTAAAACAAAATACCCATGTGTACCGTAAGTATGTTTATATAACAAAAAGAAAAACCGATATATGCTAATAATTCATCAATGAGGTTTACATGCCACACACTATATTATGTGTAAGCCTTGATCAACAAATCTCCAATTAAATGCATGCATATTTGTACTGGTGTACTTGTTTTAGAAATATAAGAAGAAACGCAATATTTCAGTGATCTCATGTCAAATATCATGGTAGGCGTTGATTTAGCTTGCCCCGAAGCATTGATCATAAGTACATATAGTATTGTGATAACATATTACAATCCACTTAACACCAAGAAATATATTTAACAGATAAGGAACGATATGCATACGTACAAATAATAAGAAATGCATAACATAAAACGACAACGGTTTATTAATTATTCAAAAATATCATAAAGTATGTTCGGTTTACAGAAGAGAATAAATGCTAGCCTTCTTCGGAATTCTCATTATCTAGGATACCGTGAATATAACTTTTTCTCATTTTATCTCTGAAAATGACTGAAACAAAACTACAGATATATTTTATTTTGGCATGATGTATCTGCGATCTTGTTCTTTCAGTTTCTTATGAAATCTAATGGCCAAAATTGGCACGAAACAAACAGCGTCTTGAAAACTTTAGCTTAGGTTTTCTCTCAAGTTCAAATGCATAGATTTTCATAGATCAATCAGTTACGCACACAATTGATCAAGCTTAGCTTCCTTTACTTATTTAAGAGGGTGCAGCAGTCTAGGATGAATTTTAGTCTTAACCGACAATTTAATCAAGAGTTAATAGTTCTTAAAAAATATAAAAAATATTTTAGCATCTCTCACGAAGACGTAGGACTATTCACTGTATAGATTTGTCGGGTTCAGTGCTCTCTTTCAATATTGAATATTTTTAAGGAGCGCCTTGCTCCTTAGAATGTCACATCAACGTTTCATTGAAAAGAAATGTACTATCTTTGGTACTACAAATTATATTGCCTGCTTATTAATCAGCATATCGTCTGCCAAAAACACTTTAGACCCATATTTTTGATGATGATTACAATTACACTGTGTAAAAATATCATTTTTTCCAAAGAATCTATTGAGGAAATTAACATGTAGTGTTATTTAAGTCAAAGCATATATGAAACAAATCTCATTCATATCAAAATATAGGATTACTACCACAGAATTAATACTTTACTTGAGATTCGTTGACATATAAACCTTTCATAATGACTCTATTTATATATACATATATTCATGTGGCCCTCAAAACTTTTTAATCGTTTGACAAATACGATTACTTGAAGCAGGGACAGAAGTTCTATGTGAAGTATATAAATGCGAATCAAAACCATCCTAACTAGCCTCGATAGAAACCACCGAATCATAGGCTTAAACGTAGTGTAAGTTTATTATCCATATGTATATATACTCGTACATTTATTTTGATAAAAATTTTGAATCACAGTACATCCCATTTTGTTCGACCTTATATTTATAAATCTATAAACAACCTGGACACAATATGTATTTGGCAATAAATATATACATATGCACTTGACGTGTATACAGATAATTAACTTTTCTTAAATTGCTTATTCAATGAAAAATAAAAGCCCTCAAGTTTTATTTTTAATATGAATTAACAAAATAAATAAAAAATTATAAAAAAGCTGTTGAACTGATATTTCCTTCTTGCGGTTGAACCCACTAATGCTTTTGTATGAAAATGAGCAACCGTCCTCTCATCTTCTTCCTATGTAAATGACTCCATTACATACAAACAAACCATTTCCGAAAAAGAAACTAAGAAATAGTCAAGTCGTATATGTACATGGATACCCTCGTGCTTCAATCGCTGTTGAAGATGAAGCATCAGTCCACAACATATTGAAAAACAGAATATTGTTAGCCGCAAGTAGTACGTCAGCCAAAGAATAAGAAAAATGATAATAACGCAGGATCATAAAAAAGAAGATACCGACAAGCAACAAAACTCCAATAGAGCCAAGCTAAAGCCGAACAGTCACACTGCTTACATGGCATAACAATGGCACCGTAATGCCCGAAGATGAATTTCTTCTGTTTTACATAAAACAAGCGTCTGGCCAAGAAGACACCAGACCAGAATCGAAACAAAGAATAACAGCAAAACTCTACATATATGCAAAAAGTGGATAAAACAAAATAAAGAAAAAAGGTAAGAAAAGCGGGGGTGTTTGTCGAAGAAGGTTTTAAGAAGTTCTTCTGTTACTTGTTTCACGCATCAAAGAACATTCTATTATAGTACTCGTACAACGCATCTCGCTTGGTTAAGTGACACGCATTTTTTATGAGATGAGTTCATCCGATAGAAGTTCTTTGCCAAACGTAAATGGAGGAAGGAAACGCGGCATAATTAAAAGGTGTTTTTTTTTTGTGAAAGGCAGAAAAACGTTAATTTAAAAATGGGGTCAAACTCAAAGAGAGATGAAATTAGGTAGCGCGCATGTTAAATAGTAATTTCTCCTAACCATTTGAAATGTAGGAAGATTTACTTGAGATGTAACAAAAAAAAAATTAAAACTTGTACATAGATTAGTTTTATCATCAGATGTTTTGAATGGATTATAAAGGATTATTGGTGTGGGAACACAATTATGTATCTGGTTTTTCCAAGTAACTTGTTAATCAAGCAAAGCAGACAAATTCGATTAACGTCATTAGAACCGAAGGAAAATTTAGAACTTGAATATGCGGTTGTGGCTTAAAAGGTTTTAGAATGGAGTTTTTTCTTTTTTACCAAAAACTGGCTGATGTTCTACTGTAAGTTGACTTTGAAAGATTAAGGAAATGGCTCTCACATAAAGGAAAAATAGGAAAAAAAATGCACAAACGTGACTGTATTTACAGGTACAGGAGAATTGAATAAATATGTTATGTGATATTGGAATGGAATACATTACGAGGTCAAATCTCTTCTTTTTTTTAAAAATGTAAATATAGACGAGTTGTCGTTAAATTGAATTCGCCGATACTGCTTTAAGTTTGGTACATCCACCTTCGACCCGTGCTTATGCGGAGATTCAGTTGAAAAGCTTTAATGGTCGAATATAGAATTCTGTTTGTAAACCACAAAAGAATGAAATTAGTTGCCTATTCAAACGAGGTATTGAACTACCTCATTCTTAAAGAAATTCCCTCAAGCAATAAATGGACTCATAGAATCAACATTACTAGAACTTTTATCTGGGCGAATCAATACATAGGAACCGTCTGAAACTAAAAATTAAATGTTGTAAAAAGAACACAGCAGAATGAACTGAGAGTTATAAATGTGCCTTACTTTGGTGGAGCGAAAGCCTGCTATAAAATTTAAGAAAAGAGTAAGGGCTGACCATTTTTACCATTCACACACAATAAATAATCGGCAAAACTCTTCTGCAGATACAACTAATTTATCGAGAACGCTCTCAGCTTAAAGGAAAACCAATTTCGCTATACTAACATATGACAACCATTGTGAAACTGATGGAAATCAAGTTAGCGTAATACGTCTTAAGAAATCTCTTTCGCAAGTGTTTAAAATATTAGTACATTTAGATACCGTAATCCTAGTTTCAAAGCCAAAAAATTTAGCGTCGATAAATAACCGGGGCACTATACTCGTAAATAAGATCCATTGTAGCCACTTGTTTTTGTACTTTTGTTAGTTTATCCTATTATATTATCTGAAAGGATTAGTTTAAAGATCATCTTATAAAAAACTGGTTAACTATACTGCCGTACTGAGCAAAAAGGCGGTATCTCCATTTTCATCGTTTTGAGCTATTCAACTTTAAATATTTTGTTTCGTGTCATTGTAGGGTCAAACTTGACGATATAACTATTTTCAATGTATTTGAGTCATTGTTAGGTCAAAATACGTCTTTTTTAGTAAACAAAAAAATAGGACATTCATGCTAACAAATATGATAAATCAAATTATGATTTTTGGCGCTGACGTCCTTTTTGTTTAGCACGCCGTTATAGATCCATCAACACCGAAGGTCTGTGGTGATACCATGGACCATGGACTCAAAAAATTATCAAACGGATTGCCGATTACATTTTTTTTTTAAATAATATCTTATCATAGATATTACTGATTTTGTTGCATATACTATATGTATTATATGTATTCAATGACTATGCGACAGCTACGAGTAATTTAATATAATATTTATGCATGTCAATGATTGAAAATCGTTTTTCAAATAATCAAGCGACAATACATTCTGTAGCACGAAATGCACTTGTAGGAAAGCGTTTTATTTATTATAACCTATATATTGCAAATCCAGTTAGAGGCACTTTGACTACGATCGTGTCCTATTTATTATAAAGGAACGCGCTGAATGCAAGGAACCTATATGCGATGAGTATGCAAAAACCATTGTAAGGGTTATCTTTCGTTAAAGTTAAGCTAAATAATTATTAAATGATTAATTAATTCATTACAAAAAAGCAACAAGTTTTAATTTGTTTATTCATTTTAACAATATATTAAAAGTTTAGTATGAAAAATGTATTAACAAGCGGATTGAAAAACTTACGTACTTAAGCTAATGGTGCTACAGTTCGTGATGGACCCGGGCTTCAACTAATAAACTTTTCTAATTAGAGCGATCTTTGGCCAACTGTCTCCAGATGGGAATTACACTTACATAAGTGTGCCAACTTGTCCATTGTTAGCTTAGACTTCACTTAAATATATGTATATACTCGTACATTTAATAATTCATAAAATAACGGTTTTACTACTTAAAAAAAGTTTGAAAGTGAACATCTCCCTAAGGTTTATAATCAAACATTATCACGGAAAGGCAACAGCGCGCCTAAGGGGTTAGATACCCTTTTACTGTTGCCAGGGCGCAGGCGGAAAGATAGAAGGAGGAGAAAGGAAAAATTGTTTTTGTAGTGGTTATTGACGCCAGGATTAAGGGAATATGTATTTTTATAGGTGGATCATCTCTAAGTGCTACAGTATCCTTTGTCCAATTTTATATCAACAGTGCTTACATTTTCTGCAATAAATACGAATGTAGTGTAACAACTTATTTGCGCAATACAATGCAAGGACCCCAAATATATAGATTTTATGTATGTATTACATATTATATTTTATATAGAGGCATAGGTCGAAAGACTGTGCTATAATATGAATAGACATCTACATGCTTGAATTCTGCAAATGCGTTTCTGCCCTCAGAACGAAGTCCATTGGAAAACTAAGTACTGTTCACGGATTTTCAAAATTTTGTGTAAATATCTGGTAGAAGATCTTCATGTATAATATATCCAGGCCTATGTAAGTAACTAAACTTAAGCTATTAGGAATAGCGCTTTCGTGATTCAAAACAAAGCTTACAATTGCTTAAAGAGCTGTTAAGCATACGAACCTACATAGACTAAATACGAGGCTGTCGGCGTTGCATAGCCCTTGGCAAGGCCTGAACAAACACTCCCTTACGATTGCCCTTTATTCCCCTCGCTCTTTACCCCCACTCCACAGCTCTAACAATTAAATTTTTATTAGTTTTATATTTAAGTTCAATGCTTGTATTAAGCACAATAAAGCTGTCCGGGGTTGACCCGGGCCTAAATTATGAAAGGGCTATAGCTAAAAAAACATCAACTGTTTCAACAGAAAAAAATGCTCAATATATGTACTTACTACCCGGTTAGAAGTAAAACATGTTCAACGTGTAACCTTTTAACTTTATGGACGGCATAAATCATTTTTTCAAATTTCCATTCAAATTAAAAAGGTATTCAACCTTTTCATCAATCGAATCGCGTTTTATTGAATGTGGTCGGCTTGAAACATTGAACAATTAGTATGACTGCGACATTAACAACGCAAGTCCAGTTTCTAAAAGTCGCCTGTGATGAATTGGGATTGTAACAACACGGTGAGAAATAGCACTAGTTTACCGACTTTGCATCTGAATAAGCGAATGTGTTCCATCTAAAACCCACAAACACAATCAAATCTTTTACAAATGTAATGAAAACCTGTGGCTACGATAAAAAAGGAAACCGTTGCAGGTCTAGGTACTAGCCGCCCATGATGAGCAATGTGAAAGCGAAAAAGGCATTTGCGAGTAGAATTAAAATAAATACAGGGTGAAACTGGAAACGACCACGAAAAATGAAGAGAGAATAAGAAAGTGCAAGGTAATCTTAGGATATCGGAGAGTCCTGACGCCGAAACGGCATTCTGATACATACCACAGTGTGATTTCGCCCGGAAAATTTTTGACAGGATAAATCTTTAAACTTGCGTAAAACTAGACAATAAAGCCGCAAGAGTCAAATGAATTCTTCAAACACGCTACAGGCAAATCAAATTTATTTCATGCCTTCTGCAGGCGATTAAGATATTTTCCTTCAACAACCTACCAATATGAGAATCACATTGCTCCGAAAGAAGTTATTCGTTCCGTACAGACCCCTCAATGGCTAGCTCCTCATATCCTGAAACTTAGGGAAAAGCTAGATACTGCCTATCGAATTCGGAAAAGGTTTAAACTTGATGAGTTTCTACAAGAATATCGCATCTGTGCCCTTTAAAATTCAATATGGAATAAGTTCGCGATCTTGGTATTGGATAAAAAAAACGTCGTTATCCCCACGGACATCAACTGCTATGAGCTCAACCAGAATTTCATATCTTCCTATGGCAACCCATCTGGCAGCATGGTTGCCTGCCCTTTCTTTTAACTGAGTAAACGAAGTAGATGTTGTGGAAGCCCTTTTCTCAGTTAAGATCAATTGTACTGGCTTAATCAAAGATTTGTGAAACTTATGTTATCGTATATTCTGCCTCATGTAGCCCATATCTTTAATTGTTTGCTTACAATTTCGAACTGTAAACTGAAAAATAAAAGTAAAAACCATCTCAATCCCCAAGAAGGATCAAGGAATGCAACTGAATACAGGGCCATTACAATCCTGCCATACCAATTACAGAAAGAAATTAGCACAAAAACAAATCCACCAGACGATCTCAATAGCAAGGACCTTGTATGCAAGCTTCAATCTGATTTCCTACCCAATAGGAGCTGCAATACATCGCTAGTAGAAGAAATTCGTAAGTCTTTAGATAGGAATCATCCGACATCCCTAGCTCTACTTTTTGACAGACCTGCGTCAATCATGATATTCTCTGCAGTAACTCAAAACCTGTTTCACCTTTCCTACTCTATCTGTAAAATTGACTATGTTTTACCTAAAGGGAAGCAATGCATTTGTGTTAGTAAGAATTTCTCCAACTTTCTTGATGTACAAAGTTGCGTATCCTCGAACCTACTCTTTTTTCTCTGTACGTTAATGACCTAATGTAGAGCACTGCAAATTGCACATGTACGCAGATGATGTGCAACTTATAAGTCGTCCCCTATACGTGACGAACCATGCAATTGAACCCAAGATCTCGCTTATATTTATGAACGGACAATAAATCACGACCTTCGACGTAACGCTGGCAAAATTAGGGTCCTTTTCATTCATCGAAGAGTTATTAATCCCCCCGGGATTCAACCTTTTTATATAAATCAATTAACCATAGGACTGCCTCCGCTAAAAACCTTAGTGTAAGTCTAAATTCCACAATTGGCTGGGACAAACACATTACCAATCTTATCGACAAGGTTTATGATGGACTTCGTTCTCTTCTTATGAAAACCAAACTCTTATTTTACCAACTTTACTAAACTGATGTGTCGTCGCCTTCAACAATATAGCTAGATACATTTTTGACATAAGGCAGCGACAACACATCTCCTACTTCTCTCAGCAAATAACCGTCTGCTCTTTGGTTAACCTTTTGAAAGACAGAACTCTTTGTGCCTGTTCACATTGGCGCGGGCAGGAAGATTGTCCGAAAGAGAGGGAACGCTTTTTAATGAAGTGGGAAAATGGGTTATTTCCACCGAAAATCCATTTCAAAAGTGGATTTTCGGGTGAAGCACGTCGTTTTTGTCCATATCGTTCCATTTCCGACATATTTTTTCGTTTTAGTTTTGATCGTTGATGAGCAAAGAAGTGTGAAGAATAGGAAAGAAGATATATTTCTGGCGAACTGCTCATATTTAAAAAATAAAAATGCTCCGAGTGTTCGACTTGTCAAAATGTCTTTCCACCCCATTTTCATCACATGAAAATGTGAACACGACGTTCATGGTGAGGACTTTCATCCCGTCGCCAATGTAAACAGGCACTTTGTTATATGTACATATCTTTAGTAAAGAAATATGTATGTGTAAAGCAACTCCCTTGATTGTGAATGTATGTATGTGTATGGGCCTGTTGTAAAACTATTAGGTGTGCAGCAAAGTTACTCTGCTAATAGATGGCTCCAGCAGTAAGTGTTGTTCGATTTTAACATATCCAAAACGTCATGAACCAAGTTTAGACATATGGTAAACAAACCGTTTTAACATATTAGTGATTTTGTTTTCGCGTCATATACTTTTGGTTGCGTGGAAATATCTGATTTTGTACAAATAATCATCGTCGAAGCACATCGAGAGCTCCAAAATGTTTACGGAGATGCTGCCCTAAGTGAAACAATATGCCATGATTGGTTCCGTCGCTTCAAAGACGGTGATTTCGATGTTGACGACCGTTCACGTGAAGAAAGACCAAAATCCTTCGAAGACACTAAATTGGAGGCATCGCTCGATGAGGATCCGTGCCAAACGCAAGAAGGCTTGTTTCAGCATTAGGAGTTACCCGCCAAACGACCACAATACGAGCAGAGGCACGAACAAGTTATTCTACAGCATGACAACGCTCGGTCTCACGTTGCTAAAACCGTTAAAACCCACCTGGAAACGCTAAAATGGGAAGTTCTACTTGTTACTTGTTCCGTTCGATGGCACATCGTCTGGCTGAGGAGCAGTTCCGCTCATATGAAGACATCAAAAAATGACTTGATTCGTGGATACACTCAAAAGATGAACACTTTTACCGTAACGGTATTCGAGCTCTGCCAGAAAGATGGAAAAAAGTTGTAGCTAGCGATGGGCAATACCTTGAATGATTCATTTGCAACCATTGTTTCACAATAAAGTTACATTTTCATCAAAAAAAGCGAGAACATAGTTGCTAATATTAGATACTATAACTTTTTGTTGCTGTGCATTACAGTTACGTATATGCACTCAGAATGTTTTCGATTTTACAAGTTTCGTTTTTCTCAGGTATTTTGTTTGTTTTGTCTGGCGCACATGTGCATTTGATATACACATATGAATCTTGGTTTCAAGTAATAATGAGTGGCGTACATTTTTTTAGTTAGGTGAAAGTGAAAATTACATATCCTTAGTAGCGATAATAGCACATATTGTAGTGAAAAGTATCGGTCGCATTCTTTGTTGTGCCAGTAGTTCGGTAAGCTTGGTAAAAATTTCTTTAACTCACAAACGCCTTTCGGTGGAAGATAAAGTAGAATCATTGACGAGTGCAATCACCCTTATTGCACCCTCCCGCACTTCAAAGAAGTTTGCAATTCTAACATCAAGCACTTGCACCATTAAGAAAAATGGAAGCAAGGCTCTCAAAAATCTGAGAGATACACATACTGGATATTTTCGCCGACGATCGTTAAAGAAAGCTGGATACTCAAAAATGGAAAAGGCATTGTACAAATGGTTTATTACCCAACGTGAGAGCCACATTTCCATATATGGAAACATTCTGAAAGCCAAAGCTATGAAAATCCAAAAAAAAATATTACCTCGGAGAATTTTCAGCAAGCAATGGTTGGCTGACGAAGTACATACGTTCATGCCGCCGAAGCAAGCATTTCAGTGACGAAAATTTCCAAAGAACGCCTTACGTTCCTTGCATGCTCGAATACTACTGATTTGAAAAATATACAGCCTTTTTTAATAGGAAAGTCAAGAAAGCCACGGCCTATTGAAAACAAAACTTTACCAATTTACTATGCGTTTTCTAAATCTGCTGGTCTTTTCAAAACTTATACCTACGTATTTTTTATAGGTTGAAGAATTTTTGGAAGAGCAGAAACCGCCAATATAGGCTTTGTTGCTTCTACATAATGCGTCTAGTCATCCTCCCGAAGAAGAGTTGGTAAAAAAACGGCCGATGGAAAAATTTGGGTGCTGTATTGTACATGCCACCAAATGTTACACCATTGATCCAACCAATGGAGCAGAAGGCGATCAATTAAACTATTTTATAGAAGTAGCTTGCTGAGCAAAATTTTGAGTTCAGGAAAAGGCATAACAAATGCTCTGAAGGAGTTTAATCTTTTTGAAGCTGTTCCAATTATTGCCTTTGAATGACAAAATGTATCAGCGGTTGTGCTTCACAAGTGCTGGAAAAACATATTAGCTCCAACGCCGGATAAGGAGTCTTGGAACCATGCTGAAATGTTTCTTGCAGAAGATAGTCGCGCAAGCATATTTCAAGAAAACGATGTTATTGATATTGACAGTGATGAAGATGCTAGCTTCTCAGAAATGGACTCCAACTTTGTTCAGAAAGTAAAGCATACCGATGCGGTTGAGAACTTTAACACAGGAAAAAACTTTAAATTGCTGAGTTCAAAATTCATGAAAACAAACGCTTATTGACGATTTCTTTTAAAAAAAACCAATGATAGTATCCAAAGACTTTTTTACATTTGTTAATGTGTAAAGACTTGCAAAGATACTGATACAATTTTTAAATCTTCTTTTTTCAAGACATAATGTTAAATAAATAAATGAAATGAAATCACATGTGGTTATAATAATGTGTTAAGCAGCGGAAAGGCGCACTAAGGGCCCGCACTAATTATAAAAACAGAAAAAAAAACTAACTAAAAATGTTCATGGTACTTCTACGATCTCGTTTCACCAAGTGGATCGAAACAAGCAAATTCAAGGTTGGCTTCAGAAAACTCGACGATAGATCATATCTGTAGTTTGATAAATATTGCGGATCTAAAGGCACGTAAACGCAAACGCAAAAGGTGTATACATTTTTTGTTGATTTTCGGTCCGCTTTTGACTCTGCAGATAGCACAGCTCTTTTCTACAAACTATATAGAGATGGGTTCAATCTGAGATTTGCAAAAAGTATAAAAGACATATAAATCGAACAATTAACGCAGTATGACCTTGATTGTAATCCCTCCATTTTAGTATAGCCCTGGTAGCTAGTGCTATTATTAATTGTAATTTATTTTACATTATAATAAAGTACTAATAATAACGCAGTATGGGATGCCAAAAACTTTTCGATTGGTTCGTCTCCTTAGTGGGATTAAAACAAGGCTGCAATTTCAGCCTACCAGCTTTCTGCTTATACATTCATTATATTTCATTATCATGCGGAATATCAATTGAGGTATTAAATTTTAAGGTTTTAATATAATCTGACGATCAGCCCAATCTCTAATAGACTACGTGACTACTATCTAAACTGGGACCTGATTGTTAGTACTTAGCAAATAGAAGCAGTTAAAAAGTACCAATACCTAACAGTATGTTAACTCTATACGAGTAACTAGAACTCTTTGCATGGAAAAACGCCTCTTGAGGAAAATAGCTGCCTCGAAAAACGCCATCGGAACTGTTTGACAAAATATACATATAGGAAGTAAGGATTTGACGTTCAGCTCGAAATATAAGGTTTTTCAAGCGACATCAGAGGCACTAATGCTTACTGGGGTTGGTCGCAGTATGAAATATGAAATTGCTACGATTCTTCATAGCAAGGCAATTCAGACTTCCAGATACCACACCAAACTGCATGTTACAATTAGAAACGCTATTGTCAAACCTATTTCTCACGTTTTTAAAACTACATTTCGACTACATAATAAAGATACTGCATAGCCACAACAAAAAGGTTGATAAAAAGATTACAATAATAGTAATAACACGCAAAGCGAATGGTTTGAGGAATGGAAACATTTTGCCTTTTAATCTAACACTAGAGAATTTTTTAGAGTGGAAACCTGCTTGCAAAACTGCATATTAAATTCAGAGTTTAGAGAAATATATTCAATTCTTCACTGGTGAAATAATACCTTTGGACTGTGTGCCACCCAAAGCCGATTTAAACAGCATCTGTACATTATGGAAACCCGGTCAAAGAAAAAATACAGTACATTTCATCGCTAAATGCCACATTTTGGTGAAAATAAGAAGACAATTTTGGGGACAGAACTAATTTGATCAAGCGGGTGTCATCGGATTTTTGGAATGGAGAGAATTGGCATAAATTATTTCGTTTTATAAGAATTGCACTGAGCTATAGAAAGAAAATTATATTAGACGATTTTTAAAATGATTAATCTATTATAACTACGATATCATGTTATATTGTATCATAATAATTAATAAATATTAATTGAGCAATATGTACATAAATTGTCATCAATTGCTTAAGCAAATTTTGTAGCAATACTTCAAAGATCGGGGGTCGGTGTAAGAGTTTGTATGTACATGTTCGAAACAGAGTTTATGTTTTAGCATTTTAAGAAGGCTTAATTTAGGCATAACTTCAAATGGTAACAATTACTTCAGAAAATCTTTAAATAAGATATTAAAATATTTCTAAAGATATTCTACATCTATGCATACACAGTTTTTGGCGGGATGTATGTTCTTGATTTATTAAACTGATCCGGAATAAAATTAATAAACTAAATTTAAAAGTCGATTTTCCTGTTATAAGTCATTCGTTATATTAAGATCTAAATAAACAGAACTCTACCGAATCCTTGCCCCTTTTATGGCACTTTCTGCGCAAATGTTAAAAGCATGTCAAATGAACTTATAAACAAAAGTGTTTGCATTCAACAAGTGCACGGCATAATAAGTTTATTGTTCCACCAGCACAACAAAGTTGAATGAAATATAAATGCACTTACCTTAGGAGTCATGTAAGAATCCATTATATGATCATCATCTTCAATCGCAACAGCATTTCTCGATGGAGAACTATATACTCCTAAATCTCCTAAGTGCTTTGGTTTCAGCTTTTTGTTTTGTGCAGCAATAAGTTCCTTCTCACGTTGTATAACAAGCTCCTTCCGCTCCATGTCGAGTAAATACTCGACTGTTGGATCTGCCCCATCTAAATTCGAAACACTGTATGCCATCCATTGTGCAACAAATTCCATGGCATCAGTGATTTTATATGTGTAGCAGAGTTCCACGCCTATTAGGAGAGCAATTGGTTCAAAACTGCAGTAACAAAAAATAAACAAACATGATGCATTTTACATTTGTCTAAGACATCTTCACTTGGTGTGCAACCAAGTTCTTCAAATTGTTCAGCTATTTCAGTATGCATTTTGAATGATATATTTGTCTTTTAGGCTTAAATGTAAGTCAGATTTAATTCACAAGTCAAAATGTAGTTAAATCGTTTTGGTATTGTAAGAAAACAATCCGAACGTTTCGCAAAAATGAGCGCCAAATTTGATATTTGCAAACTGACAATCCAGTTCCATTGCCTGAAAGAGCCATCTGTTACCGAGCATTTGTAGAAAAGTTGCTTTAAAGGTAAGTGGTAAGTTTGTGTACACTTTGATGGTCTAGCTAGAAATATCACAATTATTAGAGTTTTGGAACAAATTTATTTGATCAGAACATTTTTGACATTGACTGTTGACAAAATTGTATCATAAATGCAGGTTTTTGTTTTATTTTTTGCAAATTGAAGGAGTGAAAACATCTATGTTCCCTTTAACCTTTTTGAAATAAATATCTATATATTTATTGTACATTCTACTGAAAAATATTTAGTAATCGTATTTGAGTAATTTAAGTACACAACTATTTACATAACTATAAGCTACTAGCATTAGTTTTTATATTATTTTTCAATCTGATTAAACTATATGATCCATTATCAATTTACCTTATTCAGTTGAAGAGTCAACTTCACTTCAAAACTGCCTTACTCCGACAGGCTGAGGTATAAAAGTCATTCAATTCGTAGCTTTTACAAGTACTCGTATATACCACGTTGTTAGAAAAAACGCCCGACAGCTTTCTGGTCTCTACGAATAATGTCTTTGTTGTTGGCGTTCTACCGAAGTTTTACAATTCTAAAATAGAATGTACCTTGGGAGAGATCACCTTTTATGTACATGTATACTCGTACTATTTCATTATTACTTAATTAGGAGAATAGGTAGAGACATATAATATTTTATTAATAAAAAATAGAGCTAAATACCAAAAGAGAGTGTTTAAGCTGATAGGTGGAAAGAACAATAATATATACTCGTATATACAATAGTCATATTTATTTAAGAAAAAAACTAAAAAATTCAAGTTAAGAAACAGTTTAAAAGTTACCACATTATAAATAAAGACAATTATTTATTAAGTGACGGAGCGCAAGAAAATTTCAATTTCACAGTGATTGATATTCAAAAGCCACAGCTTTACTTTACATAAAAAGATTTTCAGTAATTCGCATATCTTCGGAAAAATTATTGAAGATTTTAGAAGATATAATTCAGTAACAGTTTTTAAGCCATGACGTGTGAAAATTACTAGGAACTGTAATAGTATTGCTTCTAATATTATCAGTGTCTTTGATGGCAGTCTACATATAACCACCTCTGATAAAAAAATATTTGTAGGACTTCGAAGCAATATAATTGTCTTACAGTCAGAATGTTAAGTCTATTGAAAAGCAGAAAGGTGTGTACTAGGCGAGCAGAAAAACACAATTTCCTGATCACGTATTTTTATAACTTGGTGAGTTGTTGTATTTTATAAGCACAAGTACGACCCCTTAGATCCCCTAAAACTTCCATCAATTTTAACTTTTTGTGACATATTTTTAAGATAAGACATATATAAACCAATCTATAAAGCTTCGAAAACCCACACAGTTCAATTTATCTGTCAAACTAAAATTTTGTAATCTACCATAGCAAAGGCTTTAGCTATGCCTACAAGAGTCCGGCGCAGCATTTCTTGTCATCGAGTCCCTTGTAAAGGGTCCGCCATCTAACGTTTTTTTTTTTCAACTAGTGCTTATTTCGTGAATGGTAACACTTAGCTCATGTCTGATTTGACAGATAATTAGTTTTAGATGTTAGATGGCGGACCCTTTAGATAAATTTGCAGAAGTTCAAAAGGACATCTCCAATCCAGTGACTTTATCTAAAACCAAATGGGTTTTTGCTAAAGAAATTGATCTTTCTCAGAAATTACTTCATAACTTTCTCGAAAATTTTTGATACACTATCTTTCTGTAGTTTATTTTGTCTATTTAGTTTATTTTTAAATATATGAATAACAAATGCTTGTTTTAACAATTTACGGAATACGGAACATTTCTGTAAAAATTATCCAATTGAAAAGGTGAACCAGAACATCACCACGTATAGCTATCAGTTTTAAGATGGAATTCGAAATACTATCAGGGGCTTGTAGTCGAGGTCAGTAGCTTTTTTATCTTTAATATGGATTTTTGCTATTATTCTTGGTTGGTCTGATCAACGGAAGTTTTTATTCACAAAAATTAGGTTCAATGCTTTACTATTATACTTTGCACCTTGTACAGGTGAAGCTGAATATTGCTCTTCGTCGCCGGTTGTGCCTCTTCTACGAGGATTGTTACTTAGCTCTTTTTGCTTGGGTATGCTTTAGTTTTGTTAATCTAACAGGCTTTACTTATATGTATTAGAAAACTTCAGATAACTATTCGTGGAGTGATTTTATAAATTAAATACCTTAACTTGCGTATTCGTATGAGTTCTTCTTCAAACCTTTTCTGTTCATATAGTTTCCTATTTTTTCTTTTTGTTTGTTTTTTTTCATTTTGAAGTTTGCTGAAACCGAAAGTTTTCTGTCTTAATATATTCCTCATAATGAATCCATTATGAATCATAATGGCCGACAATTCATAAGCAGTTCATTGTCAGGGACATCTCATATGTCTAGGGACGCATATTATTATGTGATTTAATTGTGTTCAGCAAGCTGCAAGAGGATCTGTACACAGTTTCAAATCAGCAATCGAAGTTAAAAGATTTTAGACTCTTGATATTACTATTTGGCTATTTGAAAATATATTGACGTAAGATCTTCTAATATATTCGTTGGCATAGAGTTCAATGCTTGCATGATAGAAAATCTCCTAATCGCGCAGAAAATTTATAGTTGATGTACATACAAGTCAGTGCCCCAGTTGAACCAAGAAACTATTTGAGGATGATCTCAATACGATTGGGAATAAAACCTTAATAAAAGAAGTGATTGGAATGGATTTTTTTCACTATGCTAGAGGATGGCAGCTAGAATTTTTAAACGGTTGTAATATGCGCAAATTGTTTGATGTTTTATTGTTTCATAGAAGCTTATGTCAGCCTGAATGCGCAATGGTAATATTTTTTTTGATGCGATTCGACCAGTATGTAGTATGCAACTGACACTGCCGTTCAACAAACGATACTTTTTACTACCTACGAAATATAAAACATTAAATCAAATTCTTATCTTAAACTGTACTTACTATTGACATATCTTCATTTCAACATATATATTTTTTATAAATGACAATTTTCTATTTTCACCACAGCCCCAGACTTTTGAAATGACAGTTTATATCTGTCAACATCGGTACAGACTGTAAAAGTTGAAATATATAAAAATACTAAAGAAAGCACCGAAGAGGTTCCTTAATAACGATGGTGGTTGGGGCATTTCCAGCGGCTAAGCTAGGTGTCTTAGCAATTAAGCAAATCAGCAAACCCATTGCCAACGTAATAAAGGATAGAGCAAAGAAGAGTCCATTCTTTAGAAAATATATCTGCATGCCGCCGGCTCAAAGTAAGCATCCAAAATGTCAAATGAAATTAAGGTTACCCCTAAGCTGATGTGCAATCGAATAAATTTAAGAATTGCATAATTATTTTGATGTGGTGACTGGAAAATATAAACAAATCATGATCACAAATGTTGTCTAGTGATAGTGATTTAGATTACTTATGTATATTCCATTTTCTCTAGTCACGTAAAAGTCAGAACAGGAATTCCTTATTTAAATTATTGTCACTTTACATGTTACTTGGGAATCAGGTTGATAAATAAAATCAATTCACTTGGACTATGAATTGTACAAATAATCAAGAGTTTATTCTTCAACTAACGATTTCTATCCCTTATGACTAGGGTGCACCATACTAATATTAGGATATTTAGGGTGGGATAGTTTCAATGACATCATTGTCTATAAACTAATAAATCCCTTAAAAGGAACACAATTTCATTTTTGTTTTGTGTTCAACTAATGTACCTACATAGTAACAAATTTCACTTTCAGCATTCAATTGGCTGGAGGTCAAGTATAAGATGTGGGTCATGAATTTGGGTAAGCCAGTGAAGATTCCCCAACTGACAGAACCCATGGCAATCGAACTGGGAGGTAACCTTTTAGGTGAATTTATCATTTTCTCCATTGGTGCTGGCTTATTAATTTTCGAATATGTGAGGTAGGCACTTTTGGAAGGATACACTTGTGTAGTAATCATATTTACTAATTTTTCAATTTTAGATCTGCTAATAAAGAAGCAAAAAAAGAAGCCGATGCGAAACAAGAAAAATTGGAACAACAGTTAATTTTATCAGAGCTAGCATTTCGAGTTGAAAAGCAGGACGCACAGATAAGAGAAATGACAAGAATACTCGCAGACCTAGATTCACGATCGATATTTAAATTTAGTCTAACAGATCACAAAAGGCAATTTGAAGTGTTGCCTTTAGAGAAAACTCCAAAAGGTTCGTACAATCGTAATGCTTACGATCCCTCATATGGTTTTGTTTTTGAAGCATTGAACTATATTGAAACAGAGCTTTTCTATGATAAGGCGTGATTTGAATCCATTGCACGAGGCTAACTACAATTCACTGACTAAAATGTTGAGTAGTCAATAAGTTTAACTTAAATGTATAATACAACAAATCGGAAGAACTCTTAGAAGAAGTGTGTTTTATTTGTAACAAGTTCAACAACTGAATACATCAGATAGTCCGTCATCACGGAATTTGGATAACGTGGTCCGCTAATTATTAAATATAAACACTTATTTATATTCAGAATGCTTACTTTTGTTTTTAAAATTAGTTTTAGACAAAAGCGTCAACTTGTATATAAAGTATAAAAAAAGAAACAAAACAATTAGCAAATAAATAAGTAAATTTGAAAATGAGTGCCTTTTTTAATTTTTTTTTTAATAATCTTAAATTTAAATAGAAACTGGCTAAGAATTTTATTAAGTAACTAGCTTATACCCACAAGTTCGTTCGCGTTGAATAATTGATAAACGGTCTCCGACGTTTGAATATTGCACAAGATTATATAGGCTTAACAATATTGCATATGCTTTTCATGAATAAGACTTTTAGTGGGTAGCCGTGGGGCAAGCGATAGCGTATTGGCTTCTCCATCGGACAGTCCGGCGTTTAATCCCGGTCGGGGCCCGGAAGACAAACATTTTTGCTAGCAACTTAAATCGTGTTTAATATTTTACAAAGGTAAATCCAAGGTAAAAGTTGAAAAAATTTTTATTGAATTTACATTAGTGTTGCCGCCACCATGCACACTTATTGATAGCAGCGACATCAAGTAGCGAAATTCTCACCTTATGAACATAAGCCATATGATAATAAAAACCACCGCGATTTTGGTGGAGCATTTTGAGTATTTCACCAAGTCACGTAAGATACTTTGGCGAGTGCAGTTGGATAATAAACTTATTTTTTTAAAGCATCGCGCTATTAAAATTAGTTTTGTTGTTTTTATTTTTTGTCTTCTCTTCGGTTTAAAGTTTTGGAAGTAACATTTCTTTAAAAAAAATAATATTTTTCCTTTAACGTAAATTATTTTCCATTCGATACGACAATGCCGCCAAAGAAATCACTCGCCAACAATAATAGTTGTCATATATGCACCGAAGCAGATACAGATGAGATGGTCCAGTGCTACCGGCTATGGTGCCCGACGTCATTAAAACACTGCGAATGCTTTTCGGGCGACCAGATCAAATTATACACGCATTGATAGAAAGGGCAAGGCACATAACACCTCCAAAGGCCGAGAGACTGGAATCGTTAATTGACTACGCTCTAGCTATCAAAAATGTATGTGCAACAATGGAGGCAACAAACACCACAGCACATTTCAATAACCCAGCGCTTTTGAAGGAATTCGTGGATAAGCTGCCGCCGCATCTCCTGTTAAATTGGGCAATCTTCTCTAAAAATGTACAACCTGCTTCCCTGTTGGAATTTAGTGATTGGCTGTATGACATCGCTGAAGCCGCATGCACCGTGACAACGCTGTCTGCGACACCTGTGTCAGGCGGAAAACGTTCATCAAAGCAAAGCGCTCATCTATATGCACATGCAGCAGTTAAGGAATCCAACGTGAGGCCCCAACCAGGTACAAACAACAAAAAGTGTGATATCTGTCAAGCTAATCATCTGGCATCCAGTTGCAAAACCTTCAAGGACGCTGGATTGTCGGTTAGGTGGAAGATGGTGCGAGAATACAATTTGTGCCGCTCGTGTCTTGGAAGACATTCATATTCGCGGTGCCTAATAGCAAAGGCGTGTGGTATTGGCGGATGTGAAGCGAAGCACCATGCTCTTTTACACAACTATTCAAAGCAGGCTTCAACCACCCGCCCGTCAACGTCGTCACTTCTAACTCACCACAAACACAAATTTCCCAAAGTCCTATTTCGAGTTCTGCCGGTGACCTTGTACGCTAACGGCAGAACAGTCGACACATTTGCCTTCTTGGACGGAGGATCTTCGGTCACACTTGTGGACGAAGAACTCACTGGCCTATTAGGGTTATCTGGAAGAGCTGAAGAACTATGTCTAAGGTGGACCTCCGACACAACTCGCATCGAGAGCAATTCCAAAGTAGTGTCTCTAGGAATCGCTGGCAGGAATAGCGGCGCCCGCAAATACCAACTGAACAACGTGCGTACAGTTCAAGGCCTTAACCTACCAACACAGACGAGTTCCGGACAGACGCTAGCCAAACATTATCCGCATCTGGTTGGGCTTCCTATACCACCATATCAACGAGCACGTCCGAGGATTTTAATAGGCATTGATAATTGGAAGTTAGGCGTTCCGCTCAAGGTCTTTGAGGGAAGTTGGTCGCAGCCAATTGCCACCAAGACAAGACTCGGTTGGTCAGTGCATGGTCCTGATGAATGTGATAGAAATGAAATTGATAGTGACTCGCTTCACCTTCACATGTGTGATTGCAACGCAGACAGGGAACTGCACCGTCTTGTGAGTGATTTTTTCTCAACGGAGAACATCGGTGTTCGCATTCCCATGGAGCAGATTACTTCGGCAGAGGAAAAACGAGCAACTAAAATTCTTGAAGATACTTGTGTCCGCATCAACGACCATTTCGAGGTGGGATTATTATGGAAGTTCGATGATATTTCCCTACCAAATAGCCTACCGATGGCACTTCGACGACATCATCGACTACAGAAAGTGATTGATAAGGACAAAGAACTTCGCAGTATTTTGGACCAGCAGATAGAAAATTTGATAAAAAAAGGCTATGCCATAAAGTTGCATCCAGACGAGACGAATATCGGACAAAAACGGATTTGGTATCTGCCAATCTTTATTGTAAGAAATCCCAATAAACCATCAAGGGTTAGGCTTGTTTGGGATGCAGCAGCAAAATGCAATGGGACTTCTCTAAATGATTTTCTTCTTAAGGGCCCTGATCAACTGGTACCTTTGGTGACAGTCCTGTATGGTTTTCGATGCGGAAAGATTGGTGTGTGTGGAGACATCGCTGAAATATTCCACCAAGTACGAGTTCGAGAGGAGGACCGACATGTACAAAGATTTTTGTGGAACGACACTCACGATGGGCAGGGCCCCAGCGTCTACCAGATGAACGTCATGACCTTTGGCGCCAAGTGTTCACCATGTATCGCTCACCACGTCAAAAATAAAAATGCTATGCTGTTCATAGGTAGTATGCCAAGGGCTGTTGAAGGTATACTTGAGCACCACTATGTAGATGATTTTATTGACAGCGTCCATACCGAAGCTGAGGCAATCAAACTAGCCAAGGACGTGAAGTTCATTCACCAAAACGCTGGATTCCACATCCGCAATTGGGTCTCCAATTCACCAAACGTCATAGAGGCCCTAAAGGAAGACAGCGGGGGGTCAACTAAAGCATTTAGTGCGAACGACACTCCGGCAGCAGAGAAGATCCTGGGACTTTATTGGTGCACTTCATCCGACGCGTTTATATACGTCCTTAAGTTCAACCGATTGAAACGAGATGTGCTTAATAGGTGGACCGTGCCTACCAAACGTGAGGTACTTAAAATCCTCATGTCAGTGTTTGACCCCTTGGGATTCTTGTCACATTTCCTTATTTGCATCAAACTTCTGCTCCAAGAGATCTGGAGGACATCGATTGGTTGGGACGATGAGCCTGCAAGCATGTTTGAAAAGTGGCTCCGGTGGACAACCTTATTGCAGAACGTGACTGATATAAAGGTTCCTAGATGCTATTCGCCAATGCTAAGTCAAAATGATTCAAAGGTTCAGCTACACACCTTTGTAGATGCAAGCGAGAACGCATATGCGGCGGTATCCTACTTCCGCATCACCTATCAGGACAATATTGACGTTACGATTGTGTGCGCTAAAGCGAAGGTTGCCCCGCAACGCCCAATTTCTGTTCCACGGCTAGAGCTCCAGGCTGCAGTCCTCGGCGTAAGGCTTGCGACTTTCATCTGCAAGTCACACAAGTTTCCTATAGGTCAAAGGTTCTTTTGGTCCGACTCGAAAACCGTGCTTTCATGGCTAAAGGGAGACCCCCGCAGGTTCCAGCAATTCGTTATGTTCCGAGTTGGCGAAGTCCTGGAGACATCTCATATCTCGGAATGGAGATGGGTTCCAACGAAACTCAACGTAGCCGACAAGGCCATCAAATGGAATTTGGAGAGTGACTACCACGCTACGAGTGAATGGTTTAGCGGTCCTGCTTTTCTACGGATGTCGGATGCAAAGTGGCCCCAAACACCGGAAATCGATAAAAGCAATGAAAAAGTTCGCCCCTACCTTCTTCACACTAGCGCAGTGCCAAGATATTGCCTGGTGGAAGAAAGCCGCTTCAGCAGCTGGACACGTATGTATCGTACTTTAGCATATGTTATTCTCTTTATAGATATGAAGGTAAAAAAACGTTCGTTTATCAACATCGCTGGACAAACTTCTGAAGCAATCAGGCGGTCGCAAGCGGCACTCTATTGGCAGGACCAGCATGCCGTGTATCCAAGCGAAATTGACATATTGAAAAAGAATCAACCTCTGAAGAAACCAAGCTATTTGTCGAGAAGCAGTCCGCTAGCAAAACTCTCACCATTTCTAGACGACGACGATGTTCTAAGGATGAGCGGTCGCATTTTGTTAGCGCAACATGTAGGCCAGGACTGTAAAACACCGATCATCCTCCCGAAACTCCACCGAATAACGTTCCTCTAAGTCGACTCGTATCATCAAAAATATCATCATTGTAATCATGAGACTACACTAAACGAGATCAGACAGAAATATTATATAGCTAACCTTCGAACCATTCTCAAGAGCGTCAGGCGAAGCTGCCAACTCTGTAAAATCAAAGGCGCCCGACCAGTTGTTCCACAAATGGCCAAGCTGCCTATCGCACGAATGAGAGCCTTTTGCCGACCATTCTCATTTGTAGGCCTCGATTATTTTGGTCCTATCATGGTAACCGTGGGAAGACGGAACGAGAAGAGATGGGGGGTTATTTTTACGTGCCTCACCATTAGAGCGGTGCACATCGAGCTGGCCCACAGTTTATCGTCAGACTCCTGTATTATGTGCTTAAGGAGTTTTATTGCACGACGCGGCACTCCATTGGAAATTTATTGCGACAATGGCACCAACTTTCGAGGTGCCGAGAGGGAACTACGCGAAGTACTAGCAAAATTGGATTTGGGCAAAATGGCTGCGCAATTCACGACGGCTGAAACGACCTGGAACTTCAACCCACCATCTGCACCTCACATGGGTGGTGCATGGGAGCGCCTTGTACGGTCGGTTAAGCAAGGTTTATACAGCATTCTTCCATGCAATGAAGTTGGAGAAGAAACTTTACGAGCCACTCTTGCTGAAGTTGAGAACACGATCAATTCAAGGCCCCTCACCTTTGTATCGCTGGAAGCAGATGACGACGAAGCCCTGACGCCTAATCACTTCCCTCTTAGACCCTCGAATGGAGCCAAGCCCCCGTGCAATCTGGAGGCTTCCGACCTGAGAAAAAATTGGAAGTGCTCGCAGATGATGGCCGACCTTTTCTGGAAGAAATGGGTGAAAGCATACTTGCCGAATATTAACAGACGGTCGAAGTGGTTCGCAAAGGTAAAGCCGATTGAAAAGGGTGATCTGGTAATGATAGTGGATGAACATCTGCCAAGAAACTGCTGGCCAAGAGGAGTTGTGATTCACACTGTGGTAGCCGCGGACGGTCAGGTGAGAAGAGCGACAATACAAACGTCGGGAGGCGTCTTCGAGCGCCCTACTGCTAAACTTACTGTCCTAGACATAAAATCGGGTGGCGACCAAGAGAGTAAGGCGGAGATGACGATGACTTCAGCCCCACTTACTGAGGGGAGTATGTTGCCGCCACCATGCACACTTATTGATAGCAGCGACATCAAGTAGCGAAATTCTCACCTTATGAACATAAGCCATATGATAATAAAAACCACCGCGATTTTGGTGGAGTATTTTGAGTATTTCACCAAGTCACGTAAGATACTTTGGCGAGTGCAGTTGGATAATAAACTAATTTTTTTAAAGCATCGCGCTATTAAAATTAGTTTTGTTGTTTTTATTTTTTGTCTTCTCTTCGGTTTAAAGTTTTGGAAGTAACAATTAGTGTTTTTAATTCTATGGTTCCCGGTTTTACGTTACTACCAGCCAGCTTGCATTGTTCAGTGAACAGAGACGCTGGGAGTAAAGTAAAGTCACTGTTCTGCTTGCCGAAGGGAATCAAAACAAACCGAGAAGGACATGGAGTTAACTTTAAACCAAGGCGTATCTGTACAATACGTACAATCAGCGGAACTTGCAGGATGAAATCGGCCACACCGTTTAAGATAGTGGCTCCTTTCACGTTCCTTATTTGTTTTTTAACCCATTGCATAGTTTCGACGAATCCAAGTTGCGCATGAGCATTATATAATAGACGCATCAACTTTTAACTTCAGCTCATGCGCAGGGAGGCTGGATGCGATTAATGAAATTTATAAATTATCCCGTTATTCCACACAGTGGTTAAACTATTAAATGGTATATTTTAATTCGTTGCAAAGTGCTAGACTTAACAAAAATTCTAAGGTATCTCTCATTTCTACAATTTAGTCCAAATGATTAATATTAGTAGATTTATTTACCTTACAAAATCTAATTAAAACCCAGCGAAGATCATTCAAACCGATGACACACCAGGGAGCACTCAATACAAAGACTTATTTTGTTGTTTTTTTTTTCTTTTTTCCTTTTTTGAGTGAGGGTGAACGTGTATGTATGGATACGACGTTTGACTTTTGTGTTTTCTGTGCATAGTACATGCATATACATATATTTGTACATACTCATATATGTGTACACCAGATGTAGTAGTAGTTAAAATTTATAAAATATTTTTATTTTGAAATGTTTTTTTATTTTATTTTATTGTAACTTCGGCTCTATTCCACCGATCGTAATGAAACATATCGCTGTTCTGAATTTGGAAAATGAGGTATCGAGCAATGAAAATCCCGTTGTAATCGGTTCAGTAGTTTTTTTGTGATGCTCAGACAAACAGACAAACGGATAAAACTTCTAAAAAAAAATTATTTGGGTACAGACACGTCCATAAAACATAACCCAAGTGTTTTTTTTTTCTTTAATGTACAGATCATAGATAAACTAACCTAGATGGCAAACTTTCCAGATATTGGAAAATCAAAACCGGTTTTCTACTGATCGCCCCTATCCGTGTGACTCTGTCTGTGAATACGTGTGAATTGTGATCCTTTTTATACAAACCAAGCCCATTTTAACCAAAATACGTCATCCACGTTACACACACTCGTGCAAATCGCTTTCATTCTAGCAATTTTACTTGTAAATTGCTCTCATTCTAGCAAATTTTGACAAAGTTATAGAGATGCAAAAGTGTTGGAATTCACTTACAGTGTGTCTGTGCGAAAGTTAAGGGTTTGCAAAAGTATTAGTGGAGTTTGACATCTAGGTTAGTTTATCTATGGTACAGATACGGCTTCATTCCAATTTTATAATCGTTGAGATTCAATTGATTTCGGTAAAGAAGGTTAAAATTTCTATTTGGGATGGCTGATTAATTATAGCCCGAATTGTTGTCATCTTTTAAAATTGAAAATGGATGTTTATAAATTCATTATTTATTCAGAAGTAAAGAATGGAACAATGAGACACAAAGCTAAATGTAATGTCAATTTTTGGACATAAATGAAGTTATCAGTAAACGACATAAATAAAACCAGGAGTTTAACAATCGGCAATTGACTGATGGAGTCATCTAACATACCTTACTTTACTTTTAAATGACACTAGAAACCGGATAGACCTGGGCTTCAACTAACCACCCAGCTCGATCTTAAGTAACAGATGGATTCGAAGATTACCCAGGCCGGAGCGTTGATTTTTTTTTCTCTGTGTATACCCCAGACATCGCTTTCGGACTCTACGGATTAGATCGATGTCATACAAGCGTCTACGCAGAAAGGACTGAACGTTAACCGAATAACTTTTTCTCAAAAAAGCTAAGGTCAGCTTTAGTTGTACTTGATGAGGTTTATCTGCGCTATAGATCAGGACTGGGATGATTAAAGTTTTATATAAAGCTATTCGGAAACTACAGTACAGGTAGTACAGGTAAACACAAACCTAAAGCAATACAAATTTATATTTGTCAGAATTAACGATTTGGCTTGAGGTCTGTTCGTAGGATACCCATTTTTGTAGACAGTTTTGCTTTCTTTGACCGCCAGTCCCATCTTCAATGTATCCGAAGAGTGTGTGAGGAATAGAAAGATTTTGAATAACTATGACTCTAATGTTGGTGTAAGAGTTTTGCACAGTTTTTTCCAACAACGATGAATTTGGATGAAAGCGAATCGTCTTGTCTAAATCCTTTTTTATATTAAAGGTTTCGGTGATGTGTTTACCGACTTTGACAGAGCTTCTATCTTCTGCACATTCGTTCAGGTATACGTACTATTTAGAAAGAAAAAAAAAACACTAATGCAGTCCGTTAGAAGCTAATGTTGAATGCAGGTATAAAAGGCGCATCCATCAGTCAAATCATTTGGTGATTTTTTGATGAATTCCAAACCAGTGATCAATTTTTACAAACATTTTTGTAAGAAAACTTTAAAAACATACGAGTATATGGTCCTGGAATAGTTCCTCTCATGAGGTTCTGAGTAAATTCAAAATATGAAAAATCATTAGGAACATCAGACTAAATAAAATCTCATCTCATAGTCAAAAAAGTGTCTATTATATTGCTAAAATTCTGAAAACCATTCAGTCGCATACTTTATGAAACACGCAAAAAAAAAATCATATACAACAGCAATAACTGACTTCCGAAGATTCGCGAAAAACCTTTGACATTGTTATATTATTCGAGATTCAGACTAAAACAATTAAAGCTTGATTGAGTTCTTTCTTTTTGTCTAATTTAAGTACACGTTTGCAAAGAGGAATATGTTTGAAATATTTACAAATGTCTAATGAATATATGGTACATCCGCCATAAGCTTATCCAAAGATGAAAGTGGCGAAAGCTGGCGAAAGAAAGGTTAATTGTAATCATCCTCAATTGATTGTACCTTCCGACCTCTTTTTTTATAAAAGGAAACAACATTTATCTATTAAAAACAAAAGAATAAAAATTCAATTTTATATATATTTTTTCTTAATACAAATGCATAAGCCACAAATTATTTGAAAAATTCATGGGAAGGCTAATGGGAAGTATTTGCGATTGTCTTCACTGATTTGCTCCAAGATATCATCTACATCGGTGCTAGGAAAACGATCCACCCAGGATTTAATATATCCTTCATGAGTAGCATCATATGTTATAAGATTCACTTTGCCGTCTTTTATTTCAGTATTTGCTTGAACTAAAATCACACGGGGCTTCTTGTGCAATAGAACAATGTCGCGCCATCTAGCCCATGGATGATCTCCGCTTACACTCACTTCAGAATAGTGCTCGTACATTTTTGAAGCCGCAGTAATATCGGCAGTTGATTTGTACACTTGCAATTTCATAAGAAATTCTTCGATTGCTTTCCTACCAACAGTTTCAATCTTAGTCCGATCGACGGTCAAACGTAAATTCTTTCCATTTTCAGTTTCCTCAATTGTCACTAAACCTTCCCCGGCTTCCAACAACACTCTCATTATAACAAAACGAGCACGACTGTGCGCTTGCATCCAAGTTTTGGATTGTGGATTAAACATTTCCAAGGCAACGCCCATACCGTTCCAGATGAGATTGAGCCAGTTAATATAAATAATAGTTTCTTGTTCTTTAGCATCTTTATAACCAAAAATTTCCAGAATTTCTCTCTGCAGGGAAAGGTACAAGCCTACAGCTTCAGCACGACATTCTTCGTATGATGATCCCATCGCTCCGAATTTAGAATCGTAAGTTTCGCCGGGTGTATACCAAGTACTTATAGGTTCACCTGTTAGAGGATTCTTCGTGGTTTTTCGGTCAAAGTTGAATTTTCCGTTTTCATCGATGCGGAAGAGCTTCCCACTGCCATGACCCAGAAGCTCATGCAAACCTACTTGTACCTTTAATTATTTATTAGCAACATGAAGACCGGTTTTAAAAACGAATACTTACTTCAAAAGATTTCACTTTGTACTCTTTTACAAGTTCCTGATCTTCATTTGTAAGGAATGGTATGGCTTCTTTGCGGTTAATATTCGCCAACACGTTGCCAAGTGACACATTCTTGAAACCTTCGTCTTGACGAATTTCATCATCTAATAATGATAGAATAAATACAAATACAAGTTTAAAAACTTAAAGATTATTCAAAATAGAAATTAAAAAGGCGTTAGACACAGAAAATTAAATAAATTATTTCGTCACTATTCGTTAAGTGAGAAACGTAAAGATCCTAAGGTAAACAATTCTGCCAATGTACATATGTAGGTTCTATTCACTGTGATAACACGTACACTATGTACACTATGATAATACGAACGACAGAATGTATGGGGAAATCAACCCGTATTCTCATATGAATTAATACTAAAGTGTGCCAACCTTAGCCCAACCAACTAGTAAAAATGATTTTATAGCGGTACATATTGATTAAGTAAAGGGTTTTCTCCAATAGGGACTTGACAACTTTGAATTTAATTTGTGAACGCACTCTTTCACTAATCATCAAAAATTTTCTACCGAAATTCGAAGTCGGTGACTGCAACTTTAAGAGCGTTAACTCCAATTTTCGGTCGTAATTCTCGCCCTAGTAGACAGGCAATAACAAGTTTAGTGCCAAAATTTGAGTCTACATATTCGTTGTGTGATGTTGCCGTGTCAGTGACACAACGGGTTGGTCGAAGTGTCGAAAATATCGCTGCCGTTTAGGCGTCCGTAGCAAACGTTCCAAATCAGTCAATTCCACAGCGTTCTCAAGAATTGGGCATCGCTCAGACCACATTATGGGGTATTTTGCGTAAGGATCCTGGTTTACACCCATACAAGATCAAGCTGACTCAAGAATTGAAACCGATGGACCATTTGAAGCGACGTACGTTCTCCGATTGGGTTCTGGAGAAGATGCGCCAAGATGATGAATTTTATCGCAAAATAATCTTCAGTGACGAAGCTCATTTTTGGCTCAATGGGTTCGTCAATAAGCAAAATATGCGTTATTGGTCGGGTGAAAATCCACATGTGCTTCATGAATCACCACTTCATCCACAAAAAATAACTCTTTGGTGCGGTTTGCATGCCGGCGGAGTTATGGTAAATGGTACATAGATCTTTTCTGTGGCCAATTCAACGACCATCTACAAAAAAGTTGTTTGTATCCTCAAAATAAATAACAAGGCAAAACTCAGACACTTCTAGATAGATGAGTCTATGGGTGGTCGTGATTCATGTGCTAGTGTATTGGCTTCCCAATCGGAAGGTTTGGCGTTCAATCCCAACCGCGCTCGAAAGACATTGTTTTTTTATTTTTTAAGGCAACTAAAATCCCGCGAGATACCGGCTGCCTAAAATACAAGTCCCCATTAAATGGAGCGAAATAAATACGGATCACAAACATCTTTCTCTCTATCCAATTTTCGGAAAAAACTTAACACGTGCTCCGGCGGTATCTTAAGAGAAGTCATACTTTCTTGAGGGTTAAGTTCTTTTTTAAAAAAAATATGAAAAATGAAAATAAAACTTAGCAAGTTAATTTAGACTAAAAAAAAAAAAACATTTACTCACAATTAGGTATGTTGATTCCAGCTGGGACTCCACTTCCCGCAAATGTTAAAACATCCAATGAAGTAAAATCAGGTTTTAGATAAGAATCCTTTTCATATTCATTTGACCATGGAAGGTATTCCAAAAGTTTTTCCGCTTTCGATACCAACTCTGCAAATTTCGCTGAACTCTCCTTGTTAACCATTGCAACAAAACCCTCGAACTCGGCCCTAGATCCTTGGGGATCCCGATAAGTTTCAATAAAACCAATGTATGTTTCAATTACTGGTCCTTTATCTTTAATCCACCATCTTGATCCGTCCTTATGATCAGGCAAACTACCTTCTTGGAAGCTCTTAATATAATGTTTTATCATTTTCTCTTGATTACCATTTGCTGCATGGGTTTTCGCATTTTCCAAATTTAGATTTACCAAGTCCAATAGCTTAGAGTAATCACCACGAGTGACACGGAAGTTATTGTTTTTATATGTTTCCACAGGAAGAGTTATACCATTCTTGTCCCCCGTTTCAACGGAACCGATTTTAATATCGTAGATTGTTTTACCATCTTCCACAATTTTAAAAGTTCTACACATGTAAGCTTCAATGCGTTTGTTTGTCAGCCAATCAGTAACAATATCAGCGTCTTCCTTAGTGCAGTTATCAGACCAGTAAGTAGTAATACCACTTGGGGCCAGACCTAAAACCTCATTCCGTGGCTTTAGTTCATACACAAGCGAGGAAATTTTTTTTAAAATGTTTGGAACGCTTTTGTCGGTTTTATAGGCACTTGAAAGTTTAACAATTTCCTCAAATTGAGACTGTTTTAGATTTGGAATGATCTTGCTGTCACCCATGCCCTTGTAGTTGCCAGCGTTTGCGAATACTCCACATGCATACACCAAAAACGCCTGAAAATTTCAATTTCAGAAAAATTGAGATCTTTTGGGATAAGAAACAACTCACTGTAAATTCTTCTTGAGTAACTCCACCTTCTAATGCTTTTGATTTTAAAGCGTCCAATGCCTCTCCAAGAAAGATCCTATGGAGGAGACTGAAAATCAATGGCCCTTCTGGGCTGGATTGAACTAGTGAAATAAGACCGCCATTCCAGGACGCTTTGCTAAAGTAATGAGCATAGAGTTTTTCTTTCTCTGTAAGATTGATGAATGCATTCTTGCAGTCTAGGTCAGCAATTGGTTGCGTATTTGGAAGAACAAATTGAGATGCGTTGCTTGATGACATGCTTCTGTAACAAATAAACAAATTTTAACTTAAGGTAGTAACAAGCGAAAATCTTTAAATGACAGATATACAGCACCCCAAGAAAATGAAAACAAACTAACAAAAAATATATTGATCGATCAAATCGTGTTGTTTTAATCTGAAAACACTATCGAAAAGTGTAATCAGCTTCATCTTTATTTTGTCTCATTTGTTACAATTAGCAATGTACACATGAAGTAGTATTGTTTAGATACGTTTTTGTCTTTTTTAGTTTTTATATTAAAAATGTTTTGAAAAAGAAACTATTTTAATTCTAAAATACCTCCTTCCACTGTTCAATGCTTTAAACGCGGTTAATTTAGATTTCGAAAAAGATCCTCTATTTATGGGCAAGGTGAAGAAACTTCTTTCAGAAGGAATTTTTTTTAAATTTGTACTTAATATCGAGAGCGGTGTGCTTCGTAGAGCTACCAAATAAGCTTGTCGTGTGATGAAATTGCTGATATTTAACATTATATATTTACTCTAAAACAAAGATATTTTAGGCATTAAATTTTCGAATTCATAATGCAAATTATTACTTACTGTATCTGATGAATTATCTTTGTACTATTAATATGGCATTATATTAGCTTAATTGAAAATAATTTTGAACACAGGCTGTAGTAGTAATTGTTTTCATTAAATAAGCAATATCAGTGGGAAGAAGGTGTTATCTACAAATGCTTACGCTAGATATAGTTGGGCTATAACCTGGTATGAATAAGGTGAAATGAGTAATCGGTTAAATTTCTTTCTTAAAGAGAATCGAATCGAAAAAAATAATATGGGTCATCGCGTTTTCAAAAATTTGATTCTTAAAACGTGGCTTTTTTAGACATAATAAGCGTGTACTCTAAAGTGCACATATGTATGTACAATAGTAGAATAATAAACTGAACGCAAACAAACGAAGAACAAACGAGACAACGCAGTGAATATGGTGGGCCATAAATGTATGGCCCTATTTTCCTAGGCTATATCTTTGGAATAGAATAAAAAAAAATAATGCGTTTTTTAAGATGTTTATTTGAGCATTCGTTCATTCATTCACCGAATTGACGTTCGACGCCATTTGTAAAATCTGTGACACTTTCCGATAGGGTCAAACAGTATGGCCCACCTTGTATAAATGGTACAAATGACCTAAAAACACTTGTTTGTCAAGAACAAGTATGAACATGACAAACATAAAAGACCATAAAGCTCAGTAAAGGAGAGGGCCATAATCCAACTGAGCCTGGACTAACCAACGCTACTCCAAAGCTTGGAATAGATAGAGATCGATGGAGATATTAAGGGCACACTTATAATTGACATACTGACAAAATTTATGCGCTGAGCTGTTATATATTTCTAATATTTTATGAGCGTAAATAAACGCATGTCGATAGAGAAGAAAGTTGAACGGCACAATTGATTTTGTACACAAAGGTACATCCTTAGTTGCATCCTTAGACTAGCAGTTATTAAGAACAAGAAACTTTAATAAGCAAAACAACTTTAATGATTCTTAAAATGATATTAATTCGAAAAGGGTCAAGATATGTTTTATATCCATTCCAGAAACATATGTGAATATAGTATACATAAGTACACACATATGTATGTACGATGCCATGCACAAAGCACAAAGAATTTTGACTTCGTGTCTACGAAATCTTATTTGTTTAAGGTTATATTGCATTTTCAAGCAAACAAAAGAGATATCTTATTTCGCTCGGTGTTTAATTGCCAATAAATACACAACGATTTTATCAACCCACTTAAATTAATTCAAGATATAAAAAACTTTTCAATTTTCAATTGAAGTGAATGTACTGTGACATCAGCAAAATTTTAAATGCATCAATTATCCTCACTTTGGAAAAAATAACGGAAATTTAGCTTTTCAAACAATTAAATAAACAAATGTATTATAAATAAAAAATAATAATAACCTCTTTACCAAATAAAATAAATTAATTAGAATTTATAACGTGAATTTCACAAGAAAACCTCCCGAAACACTTTCAACAAAGAGCTAACCGGTAAGCGGTCAATTGAAATTTTGACAGGTTCAGTACAGCTGATTAAAGTTTCAAGTCATCTGAAAACAACGTTGCCAGGCCAGCAAAATCATTCAGCAATAATACATTCAGCCATAAAATCCAGAAAAAAATTTTGCTTCTCAATTGAAATCCAGAAGCAAAATTTTGTTTCTGAAAAAGTGACTATTTCTTTCTGTTCGGAATGAAAAAATGAGACTTCTCTCGGGCATTGGAAAACGTCATAACTGATAATCATAACGTGGATGGAATCTTTGTTATTTTTGGACGAACAATTAATCGTACATAAATACTCAAATCAATACAAAGTATAGGTTTCGAAAAGTGAGGTTTCAAAAGGTCTGTCGATATCGCAGCTATGATTTCTTTCTTGCTGGGAAGTACAATACGAATTTGAAAATTTTAGGCATTTGTTCATCCGTAGTGGCTTAGGAAAATAAAAAATAAATTCTTCCCACCTTTTGGGCTAATCTTCATCCGGAACGACGGAGGAGGCCCAAGTGTGTTAGCGCAAGCTGAAGCCATGTGTTTAAAAGGCTATACAGCGGCTAAAGTATTAAAAAAAAAAAATCGAAAAATTTTATTTTATTTTATTTTATTTTTTACCGGTACAATGCAAATTAATTTACATTGTCCAAAATACATGACAGTGCCGGGGAACCAAGCCCATATGGCATTTACATTGAATAGTTAGTTTTAAATTTGATTAAGTGCTATATTGTGTTTTTTAAGTAAAGGGAAAAGTGATGAGTGTTCTGGATTGAGCGTGGTATCCAATAGGGTTTGTAAAGTTGGTGTCTTGTTTTGGAAGTGTTGTTTTGTCACAGGACAATTGCACAATAGATGGTCCATGTCTAAAGTTTGATGACAGCTGCATTGTGGTGCTTGTTCTTTTTTGTAAAGATATACTTTGTTAAACAGTGCATGCCCTAATCTAATACGGCAGAGTGCTATTGCTTGTGAACGGCTCAAAGCGATGTTGTATATAACTTGTCCTAATGTTGTTTTGTGTTTCCTCAAGAAGGTGTTGGAGTTATACCAACGTTCCGCTTGATCTTCTTTTATTTTGTCTAATATATTATTATATATTGATGATGCAAAAGGGGGAGTTTTGTAAATTAATGGCATTTTAGTAGCTTCGCGGGCTGTCGAGTCGGCCTTTTCGTTGCCTGTTATCCCAACATGGCTTGGGCTCCATAATAAATGAATTCTCGGGAAGTTTGTTCTTATATACTTAATTATGGGAGTTTTAACTTTGTTGTTAGCTATACTTTGTATTGCACTCAAGGAGTCACTGCAAATAGCCGTTTTATAATTGTTGTTGTTGGCGATTACGAATGCATCGTATTCGCCACTGTATCCAGTTATTGAATTTGCTGTGGACGCATCGGTGTATAGAATACAGTCAAAGTTTCCTTTTTCGATAATTTCTGCAAATTGTTTCCTGTATACTAAGGGGGAGTGTGTTCTTTTGGCATTCTGCTCATTGATGTGTTTATACAGCTTATTGGGAATGACCAAGGGGAGGTGTCTATTTCATATTTGCACGTTTTGGGTGTTAAAGTGTTTATGGCTGTGAGGTAACGTATGGAGTTATAAATTGAGCTTTTTATTTTTGATTTTGCGTTAATTTTCCAACCTGTTTTGCAAATTTCATGTAATGGGTGTCTATAGTCTGAGAGGCTTTTTGCGATTAGCTTACTCTGGTGGATTCTCTTCATGTCTATAAAATGTGGAGTATTTGTTTCTGCCAACAATGCATCGATAGGTGTAGATGGTAAGGCACCTATTGCTTTTCGTAGTATGGCGTTGGTTTTGGTTTGAATTAGTTGATCTTTGTTTTTAGTCCAATTGGTGTAGATAGTAAAACCGTGTAGTGGTGCTGCTCTTGTGAGTGTTTTGGCTATCTCGATCGAAGTGTTTATTTGATGTCCTTTGTGTTTTTGGCAAATGATTTTCATTAAGTTTAGAGATTTGTTTAACCTCTCTTCCACTAACTTAGCATGTGCATTCCATTTCCACGTTTTTGTGCAGATAAGTCCAAGCAATTTCATTTTTTCTTTTATGGGTATTTGGATGGAGTTGATGTTTAAGGTGGTGGTTGAACAGTTTTTCTTCCTGCATACATGCACGGCCTCCATTTTTTCACTCGGCAACTTCGCGCCTGTGTTGTTGCACCATATCAGAGCTTTACTTACGACTTGTTTAAAGCATAGGAAACTTTATCTGGATTTCCAGATCGAAAAATATTATTGAATAATTTATTTTAAATTAAATTGGAATTGAGCTCTAAATGTAGCTCTTGTGTTTTTTAATTTTTGCTTCTCGGAATACATTTAAAAAAACTAAAAAATCCTATATTACTCATTTTGCGATGATGTTATAGATCACAATCACTGATTGGCCAACTAATCAATTGTTAGTTTTTATTTAAATTATTTGTCCGTCTGATGGTCGGCAGCAAAGGTAAACTTGCATTAAGGGTGACATTACATGACAACACCATGTATCATTAGCCCTATTACACTGGTCTGCAACGAAATCCTCTTTTAAATAAAAATATCAATTATATGAAAATTTTGTTGTACCGAATCTTTATCTGTTTTAAATTTTTTGCTGTCACGTACCTACTCGTATATACGAGTATTTATATTGGTATATATTTTTTAAATTCAGAATTTGTTGCGTTTCGTTTCTGAGTTTACGCTATTTTCATCTATTGAAATAGTTCGTGTACATATATATATACAACCAGTTCGAGCTGATAAATAGAGATAGGAATATATCGCCTAACGTTGGTTTAGACCAACAAATGGACCTGAGCGGTTTTCGCTGTGACTTCGTGGCTCTCAGTACGTTAAAAAAAATTTATAGTGTTTGTTCCTGGTATTTTGATAAGTTTTGCATTTGCACATGTGAAATTTTATGTTTATTATCAGCCACAGAGCAAAAAACAAAAATATATTAAGGACATTAAAATGGTTTTATAACAAATTTCATTTTGTTTTAGGTAGAAAATAGCAGGAACTTGCAAAAATTCTGCAGACTTGTTTTGCCATATTTGTGGTGAATTAACTATAAAATCTCAACGGAGTGCTGTAACTCTTCTGGTGACGAACTTACCGACTTTGGGTTTCCTGTCGATAGAAGAGACAAATATTGGGTTACGAAAATATTTTGCAACGGTTGCTCAAGAACTTTAAGTGTTGACTCGAAGGAAGTCATAAGAAAATGCCATTTGCAACGCCCATGATTGGGAGTGACCCACCCACTTTTACTTTTGTATGACTATGATGCGAGGATTACATTTATATGTATATCTGAACATGCACGAAGACGAGTTCCTCGAGCAATGACGCTTTACTTCCAGTACCTCCTATCTGAAATAAAATTGTGGACAATGAAAACGTTTTTTGTCAACAGAGCCAATCGAGCAACTGCTCTGTAAGTACTTCGACAATCTGATTTGAATAATCTCGTTCGAGCCTTAAGTCACTCAAAATTGAAGACTCAATTTATTGGATAGAGATTAAAACAAATTCCATTGTTGGAATCTGAAAAAAGATGAAAAAAAAATACTAGCTCTATTTGTTTTTTGTAAATTTGTACGGCTATAATTAATGTTTGACTATAATTTATAAGCAAAAATAGCGTTTTATTAAAAAAATCCATTACATAAAAAGTATACGTGATATACATTTTTTATTATAGTCCTTTTTCCAGTGCAGTGTAATTAGATCCACAGTCGCAAACATATTGTGCTGTTCAGCAAGAGTTGTGTCGGATACTACGCCGAACTTTTCACATCTTTGTGTCGTTACGATCGGCGTGCTTAAGCGTCATCTTTTCGTTTATTTATCCTTAGAACGGCAGTTATAGCTCCATTGATAACATTTAGCATGCTACAGTTGTCTTTTTCTGACACTTTGTATATTGGTGCGTAACATTGCATGATGCTGATCCTTATTGTACTGGACATTGATAGCTGGCTTTCAAGAAGTAAGAACTTTGTGTGCAATTGCTGTCAGAAACTAGTCTACGTAAGACTTTGCATACTTCCAGACGGCTTTTCCAAATAATGATTACCAAACCTCTTCGTCTTGAAAATCCTTCTTTATTGAGTCAATTGGGACTTATATTTAGAATCATTACCTAGGCACGATATATTAAAATTATCTACCTCTGATATATGTAGATGTTTCCGTAGAAATAAGTTTATAGTAACTCAGTTCTGGATTACGTTTTCCGTTGTATATTTACGCATGGAATAATAACAAATGTGTTAAATAGCAGCAGACATAAGTCAGGAAACTATGTACTGGGCGTTAAAGATGACGTCATGAAAATGAGCGATACCATCGCACTGCTTCCCAACGTAGTTTAAAAAAATTCTGACTTAAAAGACGTCCGAAAAGCTTTCGAGGACTGCGCAACTTTAGTGAACCAGTTAAAGTGTATTATATTTAAGCTGACCAAAGTGTAGCACCATTGATTTATCACTTTGTCTACAACCAGGATCAGACATAAAAATTATTTTAAATGTAACGGAAAGATAGCAGATTCTTATCAAAGCATAAGTAGTATACAAGCATTTCCATTCAGACTTGATTTATAAATATGTTATATTTAAAACCACCTTAAGCTACATATGCATAGCGAGATTTATTTTCTGCACAAATATGCTCTGTGAACAGAATAGTACCATGGTTATATCAATACTATTAAAAGACGACATTAACAATAAGCAGCTAAACAATTAACAAGATTATTGGTTTCTACACATCTTAAAACAATTGTACATTTAAATTGTTCACAACCAAATAAAAGATCCACCAAATGCTCATTACGCTATCGAATAAGTAACGACTTCAAAATAGACATTACAAAACCAATTCTCAAAGGGGATATCATTCGAATTCCATTCAAAACAATAACAAAACTAAAGACGAAGCCACGCCATTTAGAAGAACATTAATCTGAAAGAAAGGTTTAAAGAGTCAAGATGAAAATCTCATTACAAATTGTTTACAATAAGTTATCATACATTACACTTTGTATCTATATAAAAATGTACACACTTACATATTATATAAATACAAGAAATAAAACAAATTGTAGACTTATTTCATAAGCTGTTTAAATTTTATTGCAGTTTCATCTTCTTCTCCGGTGGTGGTTTCATATCGATACTTTCCACTTTAGGCTCGATCCCACTTTGTGTTGGTGGGGGACTTGTTTCGGCAGAGTTTGTATTATTTGTGTTTGGCTCCTGGGATTGCTGCATACCATCTTGTCCATCGAGACGCACATTTTGATTTTGTTGTTGCGGCTGCTGTTGTTGAATTTGTGGCGGTATTGGAGGAGGAAATTTACGTAGCAATTCGACTAAAAGCATGTCAACACGCTGCATTTGGAATATGGTTCCACTATCATCTTTAGTCTGTGAGGCATCTTTTTTTGAAGCAGCTTTCGACTTATCTGACACTGCAATTTGTAAAAGGATCTAAAAAAACTTTCTTTTGAACCGAACCACTTTTCATTACTTACAAACTTTATTTGATGAAAAATCCCAGGTGTAACCTTTATTTGGATGGTATCGAGAGTAGCTACTGGCTTCTTCAAATGCAGATTGAAGGTTTGTCACTGTTGAGAGCTACAGCAAATAAAATAAGAGAAAAACATGTAAAGAAATAGGACTGTTATGTATAAAAAACAACGATTACAATTCTGAAGTTGATAACGTTAGCAAGATCAGGAGCTTTGTATATCATTCCTGCAATGATGTAGTAATCTGCAAGTGGAGTGGCTTCAGTTGGACTGTGGCGATGCTGTTTCCGAATAACATATAAAATTGGCTCTGCAACATGCAGAAGTATATATTCCTCTCCTACCATATTGCTAAAATTAAACAAAAATTTATTTATTTCTTTGCGTACTGTTATTAAAATCATCTCACTTTAACTGATCCAAACTCATGTGCTGCATTCTAACTGTTTCATTATTACATTCTCTATCATAAAAAGGATTTAGTTTTCGACAAAAATAATCCATAACATTTGAAGGATTCAAAGTGGGTATCAAATGTGAATCATGCCAAGATAACCACAGCGGATTGTCTTGTGAAAATGGGACACCCAAGCGATTTTGTAGCATTTTTTTATGACTGTTCTTCTTATGATTCTCACGATCTATCAACAAATCTAGGGAAAGAGACAAAATAAAAAGTATTAAAATAGGAAGTGAAAATCTCACTTTTTAGTCGCATTTGCCCGTGAATCTAAATTTGAAAACATGCGACTGCATTCTTTTAATTTTAGGGGTCAATGTTTTGTTTTTGCTTCAGCCACAACAGTATAAATCACATTTAGTTTCTACACATAAGTAGATAATTATACACTTGTTGTGTTTTATTTTTAAGTACTTCTATGTTGTGAATATTTTAGTGAAGTTAAATACTTTCTAGTAAGTATATATAGGATTTATATTAAAAAAATGTAAACATTGTTTGTTGACTAACCCTTTGACTATATACCAATATTCATTTAAACACGGAAATTGTAATAAAAATGTAATATATTTTCTATAAAATGAATACGCGACCCTATGCCGTAACTAATTCTAGAATTTAGGCTTGATGACATTTTGTAGTTGTCAAAGTAAGAAAAGAAAGCGTTCAGGCAAATAGCAATAATTGATTGTCCTAATTTAGTGCTGGAACGCGTTCAAATAGTTTACTATGCTAATATGTAAAATTTAAAGCTTGGCTAACACATACCCAGTTTATCCGAAAGCTCAATTTGCGTTGAAGCAATCCGCATTGGTTCAATACGCTCGAATAAACACCATTTCAAACCGCATTGGAATATTCAACATGCATACGTTCATTCCTGTTTATAAAACACATTGAAAATATGTAACCGCTTTGAAATATTGTATAAACCTTTTCAAATCGCATTGAAACATTTTACTCTCTCACGCTCTCATCATCGGGCATGTATTAGTTGTGTATTTAAAATAATTGGCTTCAAATGAAATATTTGGATAGGCAAAGAAACAAAAAGAATGTATTCTTCCATTATCGGGCAGGTAATCAGTTGTGTATTTAAAATGTGTGATTGCAAACGAATCAATTTTCTCTCGCTCATTTTGGATAATTTCATAAAAAACACCAGCATTTCTACGGGTATTAAAACCAATGCGGATTGCTTCAACGCAAATTGAGCTATCGGATAAACTGGGTAACAGGCCACAACCTTCAGTATTCTTGTGTATATACTGTAATTTATGTACATAAACCAATAACAGGCTTAATATATTCGAAATATAGTCAAAAAACTAACAAATGTAATAATACTTATTTTTGTATATTTAAATATGTGTAAATGAATCTTTGCTGGAAAATCTCCCCTATATATAAGCGGTAGGAGTAGAAAGGAGAAAGCCGCTTTTTTTATCTCGGTTATATTTGCCTCTAGATTATGTTAAAAAGTTTCATATTTTAGGTATGTACAATTTGTTGCGTTCAACCTCGGTTTTCGTAGTATTCTGAATATTTCCCCCAAAACAAGGATAGTTTATTTTATCATGACTTTTATAACAAAATTATTAAGGAACTTAAAGCTGGAATTCAAATGCAATATGCCATGTCAAATAATTCCATACTCCTATGATAAAAGTAATTGGCAAAATAAACGATTTTTTTCATTTATTTTGAATTTTTTTTATTTTAAATTTGAAATGTCTTTTCATTCCACAGAGTGCTTGAAAAAATGTAGTTACAAACAATTTTTTCTAAATAAGTACATTAAAATGATTGAGACAGTTTTGGCTAAAAAAATAAAGATTATAATCTAACTATCAAACTCTGAACGTAATACAAGTTGTTTTGGTTTAACAATCGATCTGCGAGGGATTCTCAACGCTATGGATGAGATACTCGTACCGCCAAAAAATACTTTTATTTATGAATGAATTTTACTTTTGCTTTTTACAACTTCTTAGTGCTTTCTCTTTCACTCTTGTGTTTATTTACGAAATGAAATCAAAGACAAAGGTGAAATAACAAAAAATTGACATTTCCCACCATCATCAAAATTTGACAGTTGATATTCAGCTTTTATTTTTCCTTCATGTACAGTGTGTGTTTCCTATTCCTATGTTTTTATTATATTTTCTAAATTTAGATGCACACCACAAGCTTATAGTTTGTGTTTGTTTTTGTATTTAACGAACTGAAAAAATTCAAGAAATATTCGAAATATTAATAAGAGACACGGGTATTTCCTTGCCGTCGTGTGATTTTTTCGAGAGCACTTTATATGAAAATTGGAGGCTTCAGTTCAATATTTTCATTTCGTCGTGGCGCATCTAAAGACAGACGTTCAGAAATTATGGTAAACATTTGGTTTAATTTGTTTTATGTATTTGTATTGTAAATTAAATGGAGCATTTAATTGTTTAGTTGTGTGAACATGAAATATGTTCTCCAAATATTCTCTTTTGTCGAAATACAAAAATCTCGTTATGGTATTATGCAATTTCTGTCCTCGGTATTTACGGTCATGGTTATTGTTATATGTATTTAATAAAATTCTCTGTAAAATTGTATAGTAAACATTTTTCAGAATCTGTTATTGTTTGTGGGTGTTTTTTGTTTTTGGAAATTTTCCACTAGGATTATTTTTATATGAGTATATTAGCACATTTGGTCGGTCTTGGATATTTTTGTATTTTTAGCAAATCGTGTGCATATTAAGTATTTTGGAAAAAAGCAAGCCGTTTTTTACATTCAATTTAGAAATACTTTTTTGATAGCATATTAGTAGTATGTTAATTACGCCAGAAACTAGAGAAAACTACCAGTAAAATTCGTTTAATCCCATAAAAGTTAAAACATCTAATCTACATAATAGATAAGAGAGATACATACATATGCATACGAGTATATAAAATTGTGTGCACAAAAATGAGATTCAGTAAATTCAGTCAATGGATACATACATAATAAGCCTTAGGCAAAAACTTTGCTTGTATTGTCTTTAGTCTTTCACTTTTAATTCCGTTTGGATAAAGAAAGTACTTCCGCAATACCTACTATGATTTATTTACCAAATAAAACATGTTTAAAAAGTATGAGCGTAACACTCTTCCGTGGCGCAAATCTGTGGAATTGTGCAAAATTCATTTCTACCATATATACATCCTATTTCCACATGCAAGCTGTAATTGTCGCATTCAGGGGTTCTGTCGTGAAGGTACTTATTCATTGCTTAACTCTTACTGGCTAATGAGAACACATTTTTAACGTCAAGCGTTTGAGGACACAATGATTGCTTTATCGGCACTGTTTCGCTTGTTTTAAATCTATTCTGATCTATTCTATAGATCTTGTCGATTTTCTTACCCAAAAGAGGTTATAAGTTCATGTGTTTAGCTACTAGAAATGGGGTAAGAACCTTGGCTTAGATCTCCTAAGATTTTATAAGAGTCTAGTAGCTTTTTATTAAATATTTCAGGTACCAGCGAAGTGGGTTGTTATTAAGTTGTATAGCAGTATCATGCTTAAATTTATTGGTCAAATGGAAATATTTACATATCCTTCTATAGCCAATAAATAAAGTCATATAGATTATTTATTATACTTACACATACCCGTATATCCATTGTGCAAACTAATACTATGCTTTGGAGCTCAGCTAGTTTTTCAACACGAACCACTTTATGTGCTTATAAACCATTAGTTACCTTTGATGTAATGTAAAGCATGCAAGATCAACTTACGAATGAATATTATTCCTTTAGGTGTATAGTGTTATACACGATATAATTTTCTTCTTTTGCCGAAGGGATCATTTTTTATTTGCTAAATGGCCGATATTTGCTCTCTTTTCAAAGTCATTTTCCTGAGTTTTGTGTCTTTAATTTGTGGTTTTTATGGTTCGTGATATATGTATATTAATATTTTAAATCTTATTAACTTTTATCTAGTAGCACTACTTTTTCAGCTGTGAAATTTGCAGTATGAATGACGCTTGAAGACTTTTGTTGTAGTGCATTAATTTTTCACCCTTAAGTAAGCATTTTGATTCACGACTAGTCCTTTAATATTACCAATAGTTTAACTATCATATTTTCCTTTATGCGATATTATGATCAGAGTGGTGTATTGGAAGTTCGGAGGAACGGATGAAAGTGCCACAGAAATCGTAGTAAAATCATAAACAAGAATGTTTTCCATTTACCCTGTCTCAAAAAATAATTTACAATTGATATGTTTTAGGCATGTAATTTACCTTTTACTTACATATATACATACGTATAGGTTTAACAAATTGCTATAATTTCCTACCTTTCTGTGTTTGAAATGTATTAGTGTGTACATGTTTAGATTATTATTTTGTTTAGCATCTGGAAGTTAAAAACTTATTCGTCTTCTTCAGATAAAACTAATTTTGCAGCAAGAAAAAGAAAAGTGTAAAATAAACTAATTCTAAACAAAAGTAATACGTTAGCTGATATGAAATTCAGAAAACCGGAACCCTATTATGAGGTACTATACAATGCGTGAGAATATACTAGGCAAAGGTTTTATTTCATTATAATTGTGTATAATGATTAAATTCATAAATTAATTTACGTTTTCTATTTTTGCAGGGCCTTCCACCTTTTAATGTTTCTGGCAGTCCATTCAATGTCGTTCCAATTCACAGATATCCAGAGCTAATGCAAGACTGTTGTAAATTAATTAACTCTGAATGGCCACGGAGTGAAACTGCTCGTATGCGATCGCTGGAAGCATCATGTGACACATTGCCAGTTAGTTTGGTTCTCACAACAGATAATTTCTGCCGAGTGATTGCTCATTGTAAATTGAGTGCGATACCTAGTAAAAAGAAAGCATGTTTTGTGGAATCAGTTGTCGTTGATAAAAAATATCGGGGGCAAGGTTTTGGTAAGCTGATAATGAAATGCGCTGAAGATTATTGTCGAGCTGTTTTGGACTTAAAAGCAGTGTATCTATCGACAATTGACCAAGAGGGTTTCTACGAAAGAATAGGTTATGAATTTTGTGCACCAGTTTCAATGTATGGACCACGACATTGCGAATTACCCAGTTTGGAAAACGCAAAGAAAAAGTATATGAAAAAAATTCTGTAGTCAGTTAAGATGGTAGTTTTATTAGGAAAACTTCTGCTATTCCATTTGTTGTTATTAAGGAAGGGATCCTTTTATTGTCTTCGTAGTTTGCACATATCTAACTAGTGTAGAAAAATTAACAAAAGGAGAAGGGTACTCCTCATAAAAAATGCCCCTTAAAGCTTGTTCACACTAAACGAACATTTGGAAGAATGACAATCGTTTCTTTAATACTACTCGTATATTATTTATAATATTCTCATGCTCTTCAAATATTCTAAATTTAAAAATTTACTACTTGCAATGAAAAATTATGGGATTAAGTATTTAAAGACCAGCTATCATTGTAAGAACACGTTTTTAAAGATTTTTAATATTACGAAAATTTCAAACAAATGAAGATCATTGAAAATAACCTTAAAATGTCCCTAAATGTCTTATAAACCTTTGGCAAATTATTCACAAGCGCTCACTAAATGTTATAAAAAAGTAATGTTCTCCAACTGTTTATTAAGTGTGGACAAGCCTTTGAACAACAATGAGTCAGTCTCTCCCACAGAAATATTTTTTTTTAGTAAACTATTTTTCTATGAATGTTTTTTTTTTATTTTTGTAAAAAAAATTATTGTTTTGTTTACATTAAATCTTTTGTTCAAAAAAAAAAGATTATTTTGCGGTTTTAATTTTTTTGTCTTGAAAATATTTTTTTTCTGATTGGTATCGTTATTTTTTCCCAAAGTCTTCCCAGAGCTAATAATTAAGGAGTTAACAAATTCCATTCGTCGGTTGACATGGTCAAAATGTTTATTTAAAACTGTAATTCAAATTTCTTATTATGCTGCTCTTTTTTCAAATATTCAAGCTTACATTCACAAGTTATACAAGTATACAAGGTAGTACACTCAGAAATGCAGTAAAAGTTAAAAGACCCTAAAGCTTTTTTTTTTAATGCTTTTGTCATTCATTTCCAATAGTTATTGGATATTATTAATTTTTACGACTAAAAATTGTTAATTTTGATTCTAAGAAATTTACATATCTGTGGAACAAGAACTGAAAATCAATTACTGGTCATGTAGTATTATAGTTATAAGAGCACAACTCTTGTTTTATTAGCTTAAGTTAAGTGTGATTTTATTCTTTTTATTTATTTAATCAAGCAATCTCTCTGCATGCAACAGCCTAAATTTTCATTTTAGTAAACGCGTTCTCTATTTCAATGATTTTTTTTTATTAAATTAGGAATTTGGTAGCAATGAATTTCGTGAGTTTATCCTTATACAATAGCTTGTGCCAATGGATGCATATACCATATTCGCCTATTTTTAATATGTAACAAAAAACTCTTTGAGCTAAGTCCACGAAATAATTTTTTTCTTAAATAATTTCATGGCGAAGATATGCAAAAGTGTTAGATCGTTATAATTGTGAAAGTTTTCCATCTCCGACAAGCTTTTTGACTATGACAACCGAAGTAATCCACCAGCAATAATTCAGCATACAAAAATAATTAAGAAATTAATAACAGTCAACTGTGAAAATAATTTATAGAGAAACACCATTTACGTAATATTAAAACAAATATCAAGCTTTTTTAGAAGCTGCAATTATTAAACGATAGAGAAAAATTTTGTGATTCACTAGGCAAATAAATCATTATTATAAAAGATGTTATACAAAGAAAAAAATAAATTATATACAATTATTTATAAGTATTACTAGAATCAAAACAAAAAAAACATAATAATAAATCTTAGAGAATAGTTAAAAAAAATGTTTTCAAATCGTCTACAATTTATTGCTCTGCCAGTGGAGCATTTAAAAGAAAAAAAAAACAAAAAACAAATCTAGAAATACGAACAACACATATGTATGTCGTCTGATTTCAGTTGCAGCAGCAGAAAATTATCTCAAATGTATTTTCAAAGGAATTCACACACTAAGTTCAAGTTCGAGGCGGTAGATCATCGTTCACCAGACACAGTGCACTTTGTGGTATAAATAAAGAATTTTATGCTCGACTACAGATGATAAACTGTGGCGTCAGATGCCGAAATGAAATCGCTTTAGTTTATTTTTTATTTAATAATAAAGCATCAGACAAGTCATTAAATACCTTACGATGTGCAAGCGTTTAGTTCTCACTTCTCACGGTATTTTTGGGCTTTTGTTTGGTTGTTCACGAGAGTATTTTCAGAAATGCTTTCTGTCAAGTGCAGAATTTGTTGGCAACGATTCTATATCCGGGAACGTTGCAACTACGCGAAAATCAGAATAATGTGAGATGTTTGGGTGAAGTGCAATTAATATAAATCTGTGAATGGAAATTATTTTTGAATAACAATTAAGAATTATTATCTTTGTAAAATACATATATACATATGCGTTAGGGATGTCATAAGGTATGCATTTTTTGCTTCGTCAATCCTATGGTTCAAGTCATCCAATGTTGTTATTTCTGATAAGTAAACAATGTTTTTCATCCATTCCCATAAAAGTCAATTGGGGACAAGTCCGGGGGACTTGGAGGCCACAGAATGGGTCCATATCGCCCTATCCACGAATTCCCACATACGCAATCTAAGCACTCTCTAACTGAGTGGCCATAGTGTGCGGGGACGCCATCCTATAGTATCTAAATTGTATAAATTAGTGATTCCATTACGATGAATTTGGAATCATCTGCCCATAGAAGCCCGCCAATGCAGTTGCTTTCCAGGAAGTAATTGCTTCTGTAGTGGTAAATGGTGGAATGCATGCATACCTTCTGAATGTAGAACTCTCCAGATGTAAGTCTCTCTTAGTTGTCCAAGACTGGTATTTGGATGGCTTCTGACGTAATGTCGTTATCGTTGCAGAAGCAATAAACATACAACTATCTCGGTTAAAAACTACAAACTGGTTATGCAAATAATTTTGCGTTCATAAGAAGTATTTTTTATCAGAAAAAGGAACTAATTTTTCTTTTTAGCCAGAAAAAATTTGCGTTACATACCTGAGGTGGTCCCTTTTTCCCCTTTTAGTGTTCATGGAATGAACATTTAAAAAAAAAACATTTTATTGGATTCACATTGCGCAATAATAAATTTATTTTACTAGAAAAAGATTCCAAAGCATATGTTAACTAATTAATTTTATATAGCTGTTGTAAAAAGTTTTAGTTTTATAGTTTGAACCAGTTGAGTCTTATGAATCTTTAAAACTGCTGACTTCAGATGAAATAACCTGCAATTTTTTTTGGCACATTAATTTCATTGAAATAATTAAAGTACCCTCTCCCTCAACCCATACAATTTTTTTCTTAGAATATGTCAAGGATTCTCCCCTTAAAGTTTTCAACAAATTCACCCCTTGAACTTTATCATCAAAAATCAGTTTTTGTTTTTGCGAAAAAAGATAATGTCTATGTGTTACTTTAATAGAATCCTTGCCACCAACAATAAAAAATTTCTGTGATTCCTCCCATATTGAAGCCCTTCGCAACGTCTGGATACTTTTTCATCCAGTTAACTAACCCTTTACCTTGTGAATTGAAGCAAAATTGTTTTCAATTTTATTCTTTCATTTTTAACTGATAATGGAATTGTTTTTCGGCTTTCCCTCCGTTGCTATATACAGAGTTAACTGGCATACTACTTGATTAAACGCTAAATGATTTATTAGTAACACACACATTAAACGAAAACTAACACCAGTTGAATTCCTGATGCTAATAGCTAAGCTCTTCGACGATTACAATACATCGAAAACACAATAATTTACAGTTATTTCCATATGCGCTCATAGGTCTTTGTCTTCTGTTGCAAATGCGATTTTCTACAATATTTTTTTATATTAAAATGTGTTTTCTTGTGATAAAAGATATGTTAAAGCTATCAATTCGTTCTCTCGTGTACAGATATAAATACTAAAACATGTAAACCCTACTAGTTTAACTCACATTTGTAAACTCTCTGTTAGATCAGGAGCAAAAGAGAATTCAGAAAAAATATCCACGAACAATTTAAATTAAGATTTCCGCTCCATAGGCATGCCATATAAAGATTATGGTAGTGCTCATCGTTCCTTCACTTTCCTTTTTAAGTGCATGGTATAACTTTTAAAATGTTTAAACTTCTCAAAGGCTTCCAATCCAAGGCCTGTACGATGCATGGCTTCGCCAGATTTGTTGCTCTTAAGATTCTTATCACACGCCCCAAATGATAGAACATGATGGCATTGTAACAAAAAGAAAGAAGTTCATCGACCCAAAAAAATGTCTCGCCACAACCACGAATTAAGTTCATAAAGAAAATTAACAAAAATTCTGGTTCCCGAGAGGTTTAGACTTTTTTTATTTTAAATTATTTTTTTTATGTTTTTATAAATTTTGCTGAGACTACGCCGTTCTGAAATTTGTCTGGTCCTTTTAAGCGCCACCCAGTTTTCCACACTTGCTGTTTTTTTTTCTTTAGAAATTATCCGCTTCCTTTGGTTTGATTCCGTTGTAACGCTGAAATCTACCGCACACGCACAAACCACTTCTATTTGCAGAAATTCTCAGTCACAGGAAACGGCAGATTTTCCTTCGTTGACTTTTCTTGCTGCTAGTGTTTTTTCTCTTCCCCTTCTTGACCATTAGGTTGTACCACATGAAATGTCCGATTTTATAGTAAAAAAAAATTTAAAAGCCAATATTAATTTTCCGTAAATTTTTAGATTAAGGTGGCGACTTATTGTCATTGGGGATACTCCTACGCTTTGTACAATCTCCCGCACCGTTGCTCTTAAAACATCGTCGTCAGATAATGTTTCCAGTTTCCCATGCGGTTCATTTTCGTGGCTGAAATCTCCCGCACGGAACTTTCCAAACCAACGTCGTATAGTGCGTTCGTTTTTCATTGTCAATGACGCATTATGCCCCATTTTAAATTCGTAAAGGAATCCAATTTGAACTGTCGGCAGCATGGTAAATAATTCTTAGAAAAAAAAAATAACGGTGCTTGTAACGAACCCTAAAATTCTCACACGTCAAGCACACAGTGGTACCTCCACTTTATTTTATAAAAAAAGAAAATTTAACGTTCTGGCACAGATGTACACTCGAGAACTTTTTATTTCCAACCATAGATAAACTAACCTAGATGTCAAATTCTACTAAACTTTTGCAAACCCTTAAATTTCGCACAGACACACGGTAAGCGAATTCCAACACTTTAACATCTCTACGATTTTGTCAAAATTTGCTAGAATGAGAGCAATTCACAAGTAAAATTGCTAGATTGATTTGCACGAGTGTGTGTAATTTGGATGAAGTTTTTTTTGTGTAAAATGGGAGGGAAATTGGCAGTGATGAAAATTCACACGTATTCACAGAAAGGGTCACGTGGATAGGGGCGATCAGTACAAAACCAAGTTCGTCAACATCTGCTAAATGCACTGGAAGGGTAGTCAAATAGAACTCACCTTACCCAACTGCCAAACAAAAGGTAAACAATAAGTGTGCTGCGCGAATTTTGTGGGCCTTGAAAGTTTTTGCAAAAATCTTTCTCGTAATATGTGCAGATCGTTTTGCGCAACAATATATAATTCTGATCCGTTTTCTGTCTGAAGATTCAGTTTAGACGTTAGTCGACAAGGTTAGTTGTGAATAGTTGTCGACAACTTTAGCGATATTACCAGTTATGTTCAGGAATATTCCAAAACAGTCTTTTTCCTAAGAAATACATAGAAAAAGAGCTCTATTATTTCTTGCTGGATTCTATTATCTCGAAGTTCAATAGCATCCCTTTTATTCGTAGACCAAGTTGTCCATCTTCTGTTAATATTTCAGGCAAATCCTCTGAGCAGTTTTTTTTTTAACCCTTTTAGAAAATACTTGTACATCTTCTATTATTATTTCCACGAATGAAAGGATAATTTGTGAAGGCAAAAGTGCTAGCATAATTAAATTTTCGGGTTGGTCTATAATGCGAAATTTTTAAATTCACTGCATTAACAAATTTTTGGAGCTCTGGTAATCGGAAAAATTATTTAATTTGGATCAATAGTTGAGTAATTTGTAAGTTCACCTAAAAATCGATTTTTTTTTGTTTTTAGGTTTCAGTGTGAAAACTAGTCAGTGTTTCAAAAACTAACATTTAGGTTTCGTTTTGTATGATTATCATTAGTAATATCAAAAATGATCCCATTTTTTTTAATAATATTTTTAGAACTATGTTTTTAATTTAATGCTTTTTGAAACACTATTTCCGTCACACTTTTTGTATTTTGGGTTAAGTTCAAAAAAAGGTTCGAAAGAGTCTGACCTAGACTCAACGGAAAATTCATACCTATATATTTGTAAATATATACCTAAAAACTAAGATGCGGGGACCTATGCTAGAGAGATTTGATTTGCAGAGGTCAGCCATATAAACTTAAACCCAAATTTTAATTTCTCTTGTAATGTTTAATAAACATTTATTGTTGGTTTCGTTCCAAATTCTTATTCAAAATTGAAAAAAAATTATCAGTTTATGCGAATCTTCAATCAAAATGGTCTATAGACCGAGAAAAAATTTCAAAAAGAACAAGGAGTTGAAAGAGCTGAAAGAACAGAAGAAACGTGTGACTTACCAAGTGCATCAAAGTCATCAAGAAGAAGGCCAAGGAAATCAATAAATGAGTGCTCGACGTTCACAAAAAAACAAGAAATAATAAACGCTACCGAAAACGTAACCACTGAAGATCTTTCTATAATAAAGATCATTAGAAGATAAAAGCTGTTACAACCAACGCAGTCTCTGCCGCAAGTCCACTGCGAGTCAAAAAAAATAGTTCAATTGTCCTACTGAGGCCTAATAGTATAAATGATAGACATTGGAGGAACCCTCGTTTATCATCAGTTAATTTTTAATTTTGGTGGGGGCTGACGCCCCCATTTATTATGCTTAATACAAGCTTAAAAACTAAGACTTAAACTAATACTAGGGCTTAAAGCTAAGGATGGTGAAGGAGATCGAATTTGAGGGAAACTGTGCTGCGATTAAAATCGAAAACGGAAAGGTTGGAGTTTACCTTACGCAGCATACGGGAGATTGGTTCGTTAGAGCCATATGTGGAGCGGTGGATAGGTAGATAAAAGAGACGGGTGGAACGTAGATTACGAGGGTTAGTGTTAAAGAAAATGGAGTTGCAAAGAGGCATGCAATCGACGGAGCCTGAGAGGAGTCGGTGAATGAACAAAATGTCTGCTGCGTCCCTTCGTTCCTCAAGGGTATTCAGGTTAATGAGTTTGAGACGGTTTCGATAGGGAGGTAAGATTAGAGGATCGTTCCAAGGTAGACCTCGAAGAGCAAAGCGAAGAAAACGACGCTGGATCCTCTCAATACGAGATACATGAACTCGTTGAAAGGGACACCACGCTTGGCTAGCGTACTCGAGAAGGGGGCGAACGTAAGTGATGTATAGTGATCTAGTCACGTACGGGTTGCAGAATTCTTTGGACCATCTTTTAACGAAGCCGTGTGATGAGTTTGCTTTAGAAATTATCTCATCAATATGCGAGCGGAAATTAAGCTGCCTGTCGCATAATATACCAAGGTCGCGGATAGATTCAACAAGGGGTATAGTTTGGCCGTCGAGATGGTAAATTCGTTGAGGAGACTTCTTGCATTTACGTGAGAAAGTAATCGATTGACATTTGGAGACATTGAGTTCTAAGCAGTTCTTGATGCACCAGGTGGAAAAACTATTTAGATCTATTTGAAGGAGGGTGGAGTCTTGTTGTGAGGAAATGGGTTTACAAAATTTGGTATCGTTAGCATAGAGAGAAAGTGTTGAGTGTTGAATGAGCCTTTGAAGGTCGTTAATAGTTAGGATGAAGAGGAGTGGACCTAGATGACTACCTTGAGGAACACCTGAAGTGGCCAAGAAAGGGGCCGATAGGACAGATCTGAAACGAACATTATAAAAACGATTATCCAGGTAAGAAGATATCCATTTAAGCAAAATGGGTTCAAAGCCCAGGACGGACAATTTGAACAGGATTAGTTTATGAGATATCTTGTCAAAAGCTTTACTGAAATCAGTTGTTATAACGTCAACTTCTTTACCATTTTCTAAGGCTGAGAGAACAGAGGACACGAAATCTACGAGGTTAGTGGTAGTTGATCTACCCTTCAGAAAGCCGTGTTGATTGGGGGAAATAAAAGATTTACACTGAAAGCTTAAGGCTTCATGCAAAATACTTTCGAGGAGTTTGGGTATATGGGAAAGTTTAGCTATAGGGCGGTAATTAGTGACTTCGCTCTTTAATCCCTTTTTGTGTATGGGTGTTATGAAAGAGGACTTCCATATCTGTGGAAATTCACCTTGAGAGAGCGATAATCGGAAGAGATTAGCAAGGGGGCGTGAAAGAGTTGAGGAATACTTTTTAAGAAATATGGATGGAAGGCCATCTGGGCCGGGTAAGTATTCATCATTAAGTTGTTGTAATTTGTTTTCTATTACTGTATGATCAAAGCTATGAGAAATAGTAGGGCCAATAGGGAAGTTAAGTAGGTATTTGAAATAAGAGGGATCCGGTACGAAGGAATTATCGGCAAAAGATTGCTTAAAAAAAGTAGCAAAAAAGTTAGCTATGGTATGCGGATCAGTTGATGATATATTTTCGTATGAGAGGGATGGAGGAAAACCGTCGGATTTTTTTTTGTAATTAACGAATTGATAGAAAGACTTAGGATCATTTATAAGCCTTGATTGCGCACTATCAAGGTATCGCTGATAGAGAAACTTATAGAGCTGGGCGAATTGAAGGTATGACCCGAGATAGTTTGAATAGTCAACAAAAGAGTTGGACCGGAGGAAAACTGTCCATAATTTGTTTCTTTTGTTACGTAAAGAGCGAAGTTTACGATTATACCACGGGGGGCTCGTAGAAGAGGTCCTATTACGAGAAAAGGGGACATAGAGAGAAATAGAATTAAGTAATTCTCTGTAGAAAATAGAGAGAGCACTTTTTAGGGGCATATTGGCGAAATCAAAAGAACACTTACTAAGATATGCGTTAATTTTGCGGAAATTCGCTTTATGAAAGTCGTAAGAAGTGGTAGCTGCAGATGGGGTGGGGCGGAAAGTAGAGTGGTGGAAAAGAGAAAGAAGAAGTGGTGGGTGAAAGTTATCAATGGTCGATAGTGAAAGGGGACAGAGCGACACAGAGGAGTTTATGGGGTCAGTGGTGAAAATGAGGTCTAATTGCCTTCCCATATAGTTGGAGACTCCACTAACTTGGCATAAGCTAGAGTCTGTGAGCTCATCCAAGAAGAGACATTCTTTACTCGAGATAGGGTAAGGGATCTATAACATGGGGCCTAACGAAATTGGGATATTTAGCTCCGGTTTTAAGGTCAAAATTAGGGAAAGAAGTGCTAGTGGGGGCACGTGCAGAGGGGTTAGGTATTTCCAAGGGGTTATTGTGAGCGGTTGGTGCTAATTTGAAAGAGACGCGTTGACGCGGTGGCTTGGGTGGAACGGAGGCTGCAGGTGCAATATAATTAGAGGACCGATGAAGTCGGTTCGGGATGTGAGTGGGAGGGGCGAAATTGGGGAATATATTAGTTTTAAATCTCCAATTAGAGTCAGAATTGGAACGGGAGTTGGAAACGGTTTTCGGTACAGAGTCAGGTTTGCTACGGCTTGGGACGGATTTCGGTATTTTATTAGAGTCCGGTTTGGGATGGGAGTTGGAATCGGAACTAGGTAACTTAGATTTAAGCTTCTTTTTATCCTGTTTCTTGTTAGGTGTTTCGATCCATTTACAGATGCGCATCTTTCCAACGTTGAAATTAGTACCAGCAGGGTTTTTAAATAACCATTCGTATTTAGCAGGGAGGTCGAATTTAAAGCTTCGATTACCTTTGTGGTGAGATGGCAGGAATATTTCACATTTGCTGATGGTGATGCCGTATCTGTCTGCGAAGAATTTCGTGATCCAAGAAATATCAGCGTTTACGGGGGTGCCTTTGATGAAAAGTGTACTCATATCGGTTTCAATTTTTTCCAGTCTACGCCTCGGAAGGTGTCCATGTAGTACCAAAATGTTTGATTAGCTTGCGTTGGGCGGCGATGGGAGGAGTTGACAGTGAAACAGTTTCGGTCTCCTGGATTGAAGTGGCAGCGGGAGAATTTGTAGATTTAATTAACCGTGGTGGACGAGGAGGTGGTGGTAAAAGTGGGTCGACTTCGGTTTCCAGTAATTCAGCCAAAATTGATGCCTGATGGTGTTGTGTGTGGAATGGTAAATCGTAAATTTTGCTGCTTACCGTTTCGATATGATTCTCAATATTGAAAATGGTTGATTGTGCGGCAGCTAGATCGTCACCAACACCGTTGATTCTGTCAAAGATTACTTCGAGCATTGGATCAGGCTGCATAAGAGATGGATGGTTTTTTGAGGTAGATTGAAATTGAGTCTCAAGATCTTCACGCAGGTTATTTATCGATTCGCACAATTTAAGGTTAGAGATGTTTTGGACGGAACAAACTGCTTTGAGATCATTGATCGCAGTTTTCATCTCGACCAGACTTGCAGATTGTTTGTCGATGTTGGTGAGCTTGGACTTAATTATATCGGTTGAGGACAGAATCGAGTTGCCTAATTCATCAACATAACTGACACTACTTTCTAAGTTGGACTGATTCGTCGTTATCATTTTTGTGAGATTTTTTTGGAATGAGTCATTAGAGTCACTGAGGCACTTTATAGCAAGCAACACGTGCGAAAGCGAGATTATCTTGCACTCATCACAAAAGAATAGGAGGTTGTCAGAGAAGTCTTTGATGTATGTATACACTATTCCTTTTATTTAATCCGACACAAATTGCATGGAATGATTTTCCACAGATGCCCTTACAAGTGACAAAGTCAGCATTGACATCAAAGATTGGACAGTTAGTAATTCCGCAAGACATGGCAAATTTATCAAATGTAAACAAAAAGGTAAACAAAGAACTTTACGCACTGTTATGCACTGCAAGTGAAATTCAGCAAAATCGGAAAATTGGTCAACACTTGGGGGGGGGGGGGGGGGGTAATGCACTAAATATATGCGGAACCGATATCAGAAGCGGCAGTTATTGAGCGCGAAAGATTGAGGTCAGCCAAAAAAACAAAACAAACCAAAAAGACAGTCAGCACTTGGGGTAATGTAATAATGTCGCGGAACTGATATCAGAAGCAGAGATATGGAAGGGGAAGAAATAAATAATATTTAAAAGTTTGATGTGGAGCAAAACCAAAACACGTCCGAACACGACGAGAATAGACGATAGAATTACCGACCTATAATGTTCCAATATGCAAAGGAAACTGGAGAACTCATAAAAAGTACAGTCAACGATATCAAAAATCAAATTGCTAATCTTCGCCCTACTGTATATAAAGCTAATGACGAAATAGGGATTGTTGTCAACCACGAGTTATTTTTAACTATGATTGACAGAAAAGTTTTGAATGAAATAATAGATTCAAAGTCATCGCGGTCCCATTACATGCAAGAATCAGGTGCATGGAATTTATTTTGAAACTTGCATATGCACTTCAGAAAAAGGAAGAAAACAGGACACCCAAAATAATTTTCGCGATGAGATTGGGCTCGATGCCGATAGACGAAACAAGAATTTGGAAATACTTCGAGGATATTTTTTTCAATAATCAGTGGCAACAGCTTATAGCTGGTTTCAATAAACATGTTGGTTCTACATTTGTAGCTGCCAGGCGATTCTCATTTTTCTGTTCACTGAAAATTGCATATTTCCGCCTGGAAGTATCCAAAATCAATAAGTCGAGCAGTCATATTTGACTTATTTAGAAAATAGCAAAATCCTAACCGCCACTTTATTTAAATTAAGAAGGTCACATGTCTATTTTCATTTTACTTATTTCAAAATTCAAGTATATGTATTTGAAAGTCAGGGGCTCATATGTCACGAAATAAATTTAAAACCTTTTTCTTTTCAAAAATTGTTTACAACTATGAAATCAAAAGTTAATAATTATTCAATAACTGTGTGAATAAATCACTATTAAAAATAAAAACTTGAAAGTGTTATCGGCAATTTGCTACGTAAATTCAAAATTGACCAAAGATAACACACTTTATAGAAAACAAACAAACTACTTGTCAACGTTACGCATTTTGGTTTTAATCACGTGTATTTGCTGTCATGTTTTAAGTGTTACACATTTCACTATTCATTTTTTTATGAATCGATTTTTAGTGGATTAGAATAAAATTTACAATTCTTATAACCTAACCCTTAGCTTTCGCCTTAACCATGAGCACCAGACAAATATTGCTTTGTAATGGTTTAAAGTTCATGAGAGATGTGCATGTAAATAATAACGTTCTGTATCAGTTGATTGTAAACATATTTTATTGTTGTTAGCTTTGTATATGTATATGTAATTAGACTCTAAAAAAGCGAGATAACTAGAAAATTAATAGAATTCTTCAAACTTCACTAGAAGTTCTAAATAAAACATTTTTTTCTGATAGATGTTAGGCTGGAATCTTTTTTGCGATTCCACATACTTTTCCATAATGCTCTGATTGTTCCAACGAATCAACAATGAATTTACCCAAATCATATTTTGATATCATACGTCCAGGAGATGCATCATGAACAATTGTATATTCGGACCCGGGTTCATCGGCAATGTGGGGTGGTAAAATTGCAATGTAATCAAGTCCGGAATTTTTTGTTATTTCTAACATTCGTCTATGTTCATCATTCAAATTGTGGAATACTTTTGGCACTTGTTCAATGCTCATAAGCAGAAACGATGACATAACAATTGAAAAACGACGGAGATTCAATTCTTTCATTGCAGTGATAATGTTTGTAGTGCCAGTTGACAAGGCAGTTGTTGGATCAAGATTATTTCGAGTACCTAAAATAACGCAAACTGCGTCAACACCTTGAAGTAGTTTTTTCACATCTTCCAAGTTCGTAACATCTCCTTGCACTAGCTCAACTTTATCCTTAAAACTCTCTGGAACTGTTGATTCATTGCGATACAATAAACGAATTGTCAAACCTGCAGTATTATATAAATTACACCGTTCTATTTTAATTTCAACTTAAGATGTGAAGATTCACTCACCTTTTTTAAGTGCGTGCTCTACCACACATTTGCCGGTCATACCAGTACCGCCGATAATTGCAATTTTTCCCATATTGAACAATTGTATTACTATCACGGAGAATGCTGAATCACAATATGATAACTTAGTTATGGCCTTGTGAAATTTAAGCTCAATTTGGAATCATTATCTTATTTGTGTAACAAAAAGAAACAAGAACATAGAAAAAAAGAATTCATGTCAAACTTGCTTTTTGTTTACCGGTGAAAGAAATCACTACAAATGCTTGCAGTAGCACAGTGATGCCATTTTTTTGGTTAGATCATGAATAACTGTAATATTTGCAATTTTATTCTTTTATAACGCTCGCAAACTGTGTTTTGTAAAATTCAAAATACCTAAGAAAAACATTACTTGTCTGTCTGTCTGTTTGTCTACATTATCATGGGAATGACACATTTTTTCATTTTCTTCTGACCATCGAAGGGTTTACATCGTACGGAAGACTCAAAAATATAATTCTCTGTGAAGGTGTTAGTTTTCTGTTTACAAAGTGTCTCCCTCCATAGATTTTCTTAATTTTTTGCTGATCGTGAGGGGATGAGCAGTGTGCGGAAAGCGAAAAGTAGAGTGCGAGGAGGATTGAAAGAAAAAGCGAATTAAATTTACGGTAGAAAATCGATTTTTGATTAAAACCAGGCGTGTTGCACATGCTGGTTATATTGTGTTTGGCGGTAGATTTGGAGATTAAACTGCTAATAAAGCGTCTTTTTTTAATTTCCAATATTTTTATCGGTGTCAAGCTACTACTTCAACGACATCTTATGTTTTCAGGGCTGACCAGAATGTGAATCTGAAGCTTGAATCTGTATCTGGGATCGAACTGTTAAAAGTTGAATACATGTATAGCCGTAAGTGCCAACACAATGCGTATCTGTGTGAATCTGTATCTCGAAGTTGAAAAGCGCCCAACTTCGAGATACAGATTCGAGATTGACATGTATCTGCGTTTGACATCGATTCAAGATTCAAGCTTCAGATTCACATTCTGGTCAGCCCTTTAGATTTCAGCGTTCCCCTGTTCTGTCAACATTGCTTTCATTCCAATGAAGGGTGTTGTGAACAAGCACATTGACGTCGAGATGACAGTCCTGTCCAGGAACATCGTGTTCACATTTTCATGGGGATGAACAACTTTTTGACAAACGGAACACTTGAATCGAACTATTTTTCATTTTTAAATATGAGCTGTTGATTCAACCAACTAAATTAAAATAGAAACAGTATTTGAGCACTTATTACAACTTTATTTAGACCACAATTATCACTGTTTGTTATTCAATTGGATAACTCTCAACGCAGTCATTATGTCTGTGTCCCAGAATACAGTCCAATGTCAAAGCATTGACACCAACGTTAAAATCAACAATTTTGACATTTTCTCTAATTTGAACTGGGACTTGCTTTTTAACCATAGATAAACTAACCTAGATGTCAAACTTTCCAGATATTGGAAATTCAAAACCGGTTTTCTACTGATCGCTCCTATCCGTGTGACCGCTATACTCATAGCCATTTTTAGTGAACTCTGTTACATTAAATGATATCTGTTTTTTTGTGACAACCCTGGGTAATACTCGTATGTTAGTCATTTTTCATGACAAAGGGCCAGCGCACATTGCATCAATTTTCCCCCGGGTATCTTTAACTAAAACCGCACACTGGATGAATAAAGCGGGGCAAAATTATGTATACATGAACCTCAATTTTCTTTTTTTTGCGAATTGAAACAAAGCGTAACATCTTTCCTTTTTTTTGTTCTTCACATTTCGGCTGCCAAATTACGAATGAAATGCTCATGACATTAATTGAAAACTTATGTGTGTATTGGTTTTCCGCCGATTTTCAACCGCTTCCATACTTGAATATTTAAACCGTTTCTTGCTTTACACTTCATCTCCCTCTGCGATAAAATCAGTTTTACCCAGGGGTAATTAGTCTAGTGTGCGCTGGCCCAAAGAGATTGGAAAAAGTGATCATTTCATCATTTGTATTTGTAATAAATGTAATAAATTTGAGAAATGTAAGTATTATGGGATTTTTTTTAACGAAATGAAATGAAACGACATGAAACAATTTCTTTAGGTCCAAAATCAAAATAAAAAACAATTTGAATGCTTGGTTTAAATTGTGGAGCCGAAGTAGGGGCCGAATGAAGTGGCTAAGGGACTCTACACCAGTTTCAATAATAAACCATTTTTCAAAATGGGAGACGACCGCAAACAATCCAAATTGCTAAGGCCATGTGATGATTTGAGGATTTCCAAATGTTATTTTAAAGATGATATAATAATAAAGTTTTTATTATTATAATAACAAATGATTTCGGCAGGTTTGGTACGAAGATAAAAAGAAAATAGTTTCTAGTAAAAAAAATGTACATGCAACCGGCGAGGGACCAAATAATTAATACGTATTTTCTACTCTGGAGGAATCGGTCATCAAGCTTATTTCGATGGAAAAAATTGTTCATCCATACGGAATTGCATTAGGCTTAACCCCAATACAGGAGGCAAATGTGGATGTCGCTCCTACAGTCGAAGAAGTAAAAAACCTGCTTTTAGATATTTAAAGTGAAACAAGGGACTCTTCAACTAGTCTTTTTGAACGGCGTTAAAGCTTCATCCTCTTTTCCAGAAAAGAGCACACGCCAGGAATGGAGTACCGTAAACTTCTATAAACTCAAACAGAAATTCAGCGAAGTATTTATTCAGCCTGACAAGCATTTTCACCAAATTTGAGATTAAGTACCGCCCGTAAATGCGAAAAATTTTAAAAATTAAAGACGAAAAACTTAAAGTGTACAAGCAGCACGTGCAAGAAAATATAGACGAGAAAAATTAAAATTGAAAATCAAAAAGCTGGAAATGATTGAACCTTTTTCAACTTCAACGACAATTCCTTAGTCTAGAAGAAGAAGAACACAATGAAATATTTAATATGCGACAGTTGGTTTTGTGATTTTTGTACCTATATTATAAGTTAAGTATTAAAAATATAAGACTTGAATATTTTTAGTTAGTTAACTTAAGTTATAAAATGAAATGCAATATCTTGTGGACTAAATATAAAATTGAGTCTAGTATTTATAACTAAATTAACAAATTGAATTTATTATATGTATTAACTCTTATATCATTCACTTTCTTCATCGTTCAACATTAGGTCTGTTCGTGTGCTTTTTGGACTAAATATATAAAAACTTTCAAATCCGGAGCAGCGGGAATAAAATTCTCTCTCAGAGAGAAAATTTGTTAAAAAGTAAGCGAACGGATTTGAGACAAATGTCAACTATCTTTATTTGGATTTTTATCCAAAAGTTTTAATAAATTTAGCAGTTTTTTATTCAAAATTTTATACTTCAGGCGAAGACTTTAAACCTAGCCACGTCTGAATGAAGTCTTCCGATAATTTGTCTTTGTATTGTCCACCTATATGTCATTTGGAGAACACTTTCATTTCATTTGCTTGCTTTTCAATATATTTTGCCTGTAAACACTTTCTAAAAACAATTTTTCATATAAAACTTTAATTATTAATTAGTTTTCTATTAAAATATCACTTCTTTTTGGCAAAACAAAGTAAAAAAATTTCCATTTCAAAATAAAAACGAACCCAACGACAGTTTCAAATAAAAAAAAACAGCTTGACAGTTTTCACAAATTTGCCCGAACAAATTTCTTTTACTAAAATGGATAAAAGAGGTGAAATGAATTACTCTCTCATTTCGCTCTCTTCTGCGAAAAACTACGAAAAATATTTTCGTAGTTTTGGACAGTACGCGAACAGACCTATTGTCATTTATTCCCAATTTTTCGGGATTCCCCGAGAACTGTACGATTATAGCTGTATGTATGTACGTACCATTAGACAGCAAAATCTTAAACATAATTTTTTCGTTACTTCCCCGAGATAGGTGCATCAAACGATAAATTCCAAAAGGCAGCACAAACTAGTTGAGTTTCAATGTGGATAAAGGAAGGATACTAAAATGGGAGATACAGCATCAAATAAATAAATAGTGAATATCTCAGCAGATCCCTCTTTAACTTTCACAACCTAAGTACGAGTATAAATGATGCCTTATCCATTTTTTATAAAGAAATATTTAATTCTTTTTCCCTTTACATTCCGTTTTCCCGCCTTAAAACATCATCTACTAGTCCTCCCTGGTATAATCGCAAGCTTCGTTCCTTACGAAATAAGAGAAATAAGTTATGGGCTGTTTTCCTGCGTACCAGATCCTTTACCGACTATTCCAACTATCTTGGTGCTTATCTTCATTTCACCGAACTTTACGATTCCCTTTACCAGCGCTACCTTAACAATGCGCAAGTCAACCTTATAAACCACCCTAAGTCCTTTTTCCAATTTGTTAACTACAAAAGAAAGTCCGATGGTTACCCTCCTTCCCTCTCTTTCAACAACAGGTCATCAACCGATCCACTCACCATTGCCAACCTATTTGCCACATTTTTTAAACAATCCTTCACCAACGACTCCTTTGTACCAGATCCATCCTATTTTAGTTACCTACTGAACTTCTCTAATGGCCCACTTCTCTCTCATATTTTTGATCCGTCTTATATCGAACATAAATTACACCAACTCAATGACGAATTCACACCCGGCCCAGATGGCCTCCCTGCCATATTTCTTAAAAAATGTTCTTCCTCTCTTTCCCTTGCCCTTTCTAATCTCTTCCGTCTATCCCTTTCACAAGGAGAATTTCCTCAGGTTTGGAAAACCTCCTTCATAACCCCGATCCACAAGAAAGGATCAAAGAATGAAATAACCAACTATCGTCCCATCGCTAAACTCTCCCATATACCCAAACTCTTCGAAAGTATTTTGTATGAAGCTCTAAGCTTCCAATGCAAATCACTTATTTCCCCTAGACAACATGGCTTCTTAAAGGGTAGGTCAACCACCACAAATCTCGTTGAATTCGTATCCTTTGCCCTCTCTGCCCTAGAGAATGGCAATGAAGTCGATGTAGTTGCAACCGATTTTAGCAAAGCCTTCGATAAAATCTCTCATCGGTTAATTATCTTTAAATTGTCTGCCCTCGGCTTTGAACCCATATTGTTAAAATGGATATCCTCTTACCTCGAAAACCGTTTTTACAGTGTTCGTTTTAGGTCAGCCCAGTCCGCTCCATTTTTGGCCACCTCTGGAGTTCCACAAGGCAGCCATCTCGGTCCCCTTCTTTTTATATTAACCATAAATGATCTCGATATGATCATCAAACACTCGTCTGTCTCCCTTTACGCCGACGATACCAAATTTTTCAAAACCATTTCCTCTCCCCATGACTCTTTCCTCCTTCAACAAGAACTTGATAGTTTCTCGATCTGGTGCCTCAAAAATTCTTTGGAACTTAACATCGCCAAATGCCAATCCATCACCTTCTCACATAAGCGGAACCAATCTCCTCCCCGACTCTATCTTCTCCATAACCAACCTATTTCCTCCGTACAGTCTCTTCGCGACCTCGGCATTTTGTGTGACAGCGAGCTCAACTTCCGTTTACATATGGATGAGATAATCCTCAAAGCCAACTCTGCACTAGGTTTTGTAAAACGGTGGTCCAAAGAATTCACCAACCCATACGTGACCAGGTCCCTCTATATTACCTTTGTTCGCCCCCTCCTAGAGTACGCCAGTCAAGTATGGTCCCCATATCATCGTGTTTATATCTCGAGAATTGAAAGCATTCAGCGTCGTTTTCTTCGATTTGCTCTTCGAGGTATGCCCTGGGACGATCCTTTTAATCTGCCCCCCTATCAAAATCGTCTCAACCTTATCAACTTAAACACCCTCGAAGATCGCAGAGATGCAGCAGATTTCTCTTCATTCATCGACTCCTTTCAGGTCACGTTGAATGCGCGTCCCTTCACAACTCCATTTTCCTCAACACTAACCCTCGTAATCTACGTACCCCTCGACTCTTCTATCTACCAACCCACCACACCTCCTATGGCGCGAACGAACCAATCTCCCGTATGCTACGTCAAATCAACTCAAACCCTACCGTCTTTGACTTTCACCGCACCACTTCCTACCTCAAATCTGTTCTCCTTCACCACTCCTACCAACCTTAGTTTTAAGTTTTAGTTTAAGTTTATTTTTTAAGTTATAGCTTGTATTAAGCCGAATAAATGGGGGCATTCGCCCCCACCAAAATTAAAAAGAGAAAATGTTTCTCATTAAAAGACAAACACGATTTAATAAAGCGTTTACATCAAGGTGCCAAGCAAAGCGATATATGAATCGAAATGGGTCAAAGTAAGTCGACTGTTGTCACAATTTGGAAGAAAAGGGATGAGATCCTGGACCACTTCAATCAAAAAAATTCGAACGTAAAAAGAACCTACAAATGAAAGTAGTGCCATATTACAAGAAAAAGTCAAAGACCTTGGTCGAAAGTTTACGAGTCAGAAATGTAATCTTAGCAAAAGCTAGTTGAATAGATTTAAAAAACAGCATGATATTAGCACCGGAAAAATTCCCGGGGAAGCGGCAGCAGTTGACATAGGTATTGTTGACGATTGGTTGCAAAACAGATAGCCAAGTATTAAGGGAAACTTTAATGATGAGGACGTATTTAATGGCGACGAGACTGGCTTATTTTATAAACTGACACATAATAGAACGTTGCATTTCAAAGGATCTCTCCTTTGCGTTGCGTTGGTGGGAGTGGGAATCGAAAGAACGTATAGTCGTGTTGTTGATGGCAAATATTTTGGGGACAGAAAAAATCTTAGGAGCTTCAGGAACATCAAATTATTACCGGTGAACTACAAATATAATCGGAGGGCTTGAATAACTTCCAACATTTTTTTAAATGAGTTAAGACAGTGGGGCAATGAATTACGTCATAGGAATAGAAAAATTCTATTACTAGTGGATAACTATCCAGCACATCCAGACGTTAAAGATTTGGAGTCAGGTGTCAATCACAGTTTAAAGAGCAATTACCGGTATTTACTTCTCATGAAGATGATAAATTCAATTGATAAAAAAGTAGAAAAAACAGTTAATCTATTTGTAGATTAATGTTAAAAAAAAGCAGTTGAAAAAAATAATGATATCACTTTGAATTCTGCTCTGTTACTGTCGAAATACAAGTGGACGAGAAGTTCGAATTCGAGCATGCACCAGCCAACATACGAGTATTGCACACTATTGCATACACAAAACTTCTGTATTTGTTGTTGCACAAATCATACGTTGCTACTGCATGATCATGCGATTTATTGTGCATGAAAATTGTGGCTGGGATGCAATATTATGCAAGCATAATAATTTTGTGTGCAGTGACTCACAGAAACCTTCAATAAAATGAGTCTGTAAAGTAAAAATGAATTTAACAAGAACAATATTATTATTATCAAATACTATTGGATGCATTAAATGTAATTCATATGGCATGGAAAAAAGTCACATATTCATCAGAAGTGTGGATAATCTCGATTTAGAGGACGATACCATTAGCTGACTGGCTCAGACTAAAGGCTCAACCATAATCAACGTTGGGAAGCATAAGCTAATGTCATAACTGAACGAAATGCTTCCTTATGTTTTGGAAATTCCCACCGATAAACAAAATGCTTTTGCCTGCATAGCTATGTATCAAATAAATCAAAAAATTACGAATCTCTTATTCTTGGTGTTATGTTTTTCTTTTTGTGGTTTAAAAATGGATAACAGCAGAAACCTGAAAATTTGTAGAGATTTAAAACTCTTGCACGCCGTAATGAAAGGATTGTGTGCATTAAAAATATTGAACGTATTATAAATAAAAAGAAAAAAACGGTCGCGCAGTGTGCGCAAAATAAATCGCCACCGGAAAAGGAATGGTTTTTTTTGCTATTACCTTCCAAAAAATTAAAGACATGGACCTGGGTCAATTTTTCATATACACACGAATGGACAGCGAACTCTGTAACGTGTTTTTTTAACATGCCGTGAAATATGATTTAGTGTTACCCGAGTTTGATACCTTTTAGGTGTGAGCAGTTGGCGTGAAATATAATTTTTTCCTCTCTTTTATACTTCCTCACTCATAGATGGACTAACATACATAGATGAGGAAATTTTCAGAATGTGGCCGTTCCAAGCCACGCTTTGACAAATTGCCTCTATCCCTATGACGCTGTCTGTGAATACTTGTGAATTATCAACAATGTCAATTATACTCAAATTTTACATAAAAACGTCATCCATCAAATCCGTCACCCGTCAAATTTTCAGAATGTGGCCGTTCCAAGCCACGCTTTGACAAATTGCCTCTATCCCTATGACGCTGTCTGTGAATACTTGTGAATTATCAACAATGTCAATTATACTCAAATTTTACATAAAAACGTCATCCATCTTAAACACGCATAATGAACTTTATGCACTCTACTTCTAGTAAATTCTAGCACCTTAGAGGCATGGATAAGTGTTGATAATTCATGCAATAAATCATTTAAGGGATTGCAAAAGTATTAGTAGAGATTGTCATAACTATGTAAGTTCATCTAAGGTGAACAGACAGTTCGACCTGGACGTAAGTGTTTTTTTTTTACCTGAAGATGACGATGATGAACTTTAAAGAGGTTGGATAAATAGTATCGTGCTGTTCAGCATCGTGTGATGAACATCGTGCAAAAATTAAGAAACAGTAAAAAGAAGAAAAAAGGACAGTGGTAAAGATATTCTGCTAAAATTGGAGAAAATTCAGCAATGTTTAAGCTATTCCAAGATCTGTTTTTTTTTTCGTTCCCATGCTCAAGATAGTTAATCATTTACAATATAATTTCTTTCCCATATAATATGCAAGTTGAGCTTTTATCACATGAAGCTTACTTCTGCTTTTATTTTGATAATTTTCGTGTTTCGTTTCTTTCGTTTGAGAGGGTTGGATATGCGTATGACTTGGCTGTGCTTCCGGTTGCTGTGTGTGTTCAGCATTTTTCTTGCATACGTCCGTCTGTTCATTGTGAAGTACCTTGTGGCGCTTCGCTTCAATTCGCAGTTCGGATAGGCTGTATAAGTGCCTGTTCACATTGCCTCGGGCAGCAAGATTGTCCGAAAGAGAGGGAACGCTTTTTATTGAAGTGGGAATAAGCAGGGTTACTTCCACCGAAAATCCTAAAATGGTGAGGACTTTCATTCCATCGCCAATATAAACAGGCACTAATAGTTGCGTACCGTATGCCATCTTAATGCATATGGAGCAACACTGGCGATTGAGTTTGTTTGCGAGTTGGACAAAGAAACAATTTCTTTCGATTGGGTTTACCCTTGTATGTGTCTGAAGAAATCCCATCTTCTTGATCTGTCCAAATGCCTTGCTTCCTCCGCTTGATCTTAGCCTCTGCTATTTGATGTATCCAAGTACTACCATAAATTTGTATAAAGTGCATACTCACAGAGTTGCTTATATGTATATCGCCCAGTTTAATCAAATGGATGGGGGCAATTTATCTCTGAGCTCCCGAAGCAATGTATGATATTATTATTGAGATTGTTGGCAAGACCTCCAGCTTCCAACTTGGAGCAGAAGTTTTGCATTGCAATTGTGAACAATGGTGTCTAATCTATTTGCTTTTGGAACCAGACAGAAATAGGCATACATCTCTTGGAGTAGCGAATGGAAAACCAACCCAGATCGAGAAAACATCACTTTCAGAATAGAATTTATTCTAGCTACACTTCCCGCTTGATGAGGCAGACTATGGACGGTGTCCGCAAGCTCCAGTTGAATAAGATATCCCTTATTCGTGAACCCGTAGAGCTCTGTATTCTGATTAAAATTTGCCAATTTTCAGGATGACTTTCATCAAAATGTCGTATCTCTTTCAGTGCAGATTGTCTGAGACATACTCGTATGTGGCTTCGGATCAATGCTGATGAAGTAGACAGTTGCTGTTGGTTGCAAACGGCTTCTCCTAGTTGTATCTGATGCATAGCTATTCATTGCTGTTGGGAATGACTCTCGATGGGAAGTGTACGTTGACAATGATGATGTGATAAAACCGAGAGCTGTTCTAGAAGAAATGTAATTGGTACAGATGTTGAGTAAGCATCTCTGTTAACTCCTTAAATACACTTGGATATGACTGTAGAGGTTGGTGCTGCTGTGTCTTCACGTTAGCATCCAGCCATCCAAAATTAATATTCTAACAATGACGTTTGGGGTTCTTTTTTTTGTCGTTTTCTTTGCGAGGTTGAATTGGCCTATGTGTTCTCCTGAACTACTGCTGTACTTCTTGTTGAGGTACTCCTTATACAATGGTCGTCTTCTAATTTTTGTGACGAAAAGCTTTGATATGATATGATATTTTCGAGCTCGTGTCCTTTAGGGGCAGTGTATATTGCAACCCTTTGTTATGTTATAATTGGTCAGACAATATCGTCCTGATGGCTATGGTGACTATAGGCTATATGTAGTGAATATTCCTACATTCAAGACCAATTTTAAGAATTTTACATGGATCAATGCATTTTTCTTTTTAATTTTGACGACTCATCCTGTCAGTTCAGTTCAGTTTTTTTTTCAGTTTCTATGCATTTTTATTTATGTCACTTAAATTACTCTTACTTGCTAGACAAAAAAAAACGCTTAAAAATTAGCTTAAATAACTTAGAAATATCTTATTATAACTTACTGGCCCCATGCGGGCACTCTAAGTTAAACCTAACACTTAAACTATGTCTTTCGACGTATCTTACAGTCTAATTTTATTGGTATTTTAACGTTAATTAATACTAAAACTAAGAAAACATTTTTTAACAAAAAACTTAGTTCCATGACGACTCATCCTGTAGACTTTGTGTCGTGGGCCAACTGAAGGGAGGTGATTTATTGAAAATGCTAGCGGAATGACAAAAATATACGGGTACAATTATTGTATATTTTAAGTCGGAAACAAATATCAGTTAATAGTCCAATTTGATGAAATCGAGACATCTAAAAAGAAGGCATAGAACAAATATATATGTACGAGTATGTTCAATTCATAACTATCTAACAAAGGTTCTCCTTTGGTTATTTATTTATTAATTATTAGTTTTTTACATGGAATAACATAACAATATTTTTTAATATCTAACAGTTCGACTCGGATGTCTCACTCGCATAGGTATTATGTTCCAATTTTTTAATGCGTTTTAAGGTTGCATTTCTTAGTTCAGACATAAAGTCGATTGGTTCAGACTTGGCAGGTTTTTGCCTAGCAGTTGCTGGCGGAGTTGACGGCTGTGGTTGGGTAATCGTACCTGGTTCTGTTCTAATCGTACCGAGACTAGGTTTTGGTTGATTGTTCTTGTTAACTTTCTGCAAAATTAAAGAAAAATGCATATATTTTTTTCAAGGATGCATGTATATATACGCATACATACCTTTAGAGTTATACCTGCACGAATACTTTCTAAGAGAGCATCCCTTGTATCATCTCCAGATTCAGCAGGTTTCTTTGGTTCATTAGATTTTGGGTCAACAGTTGCTATAGACATACCTGGGGCAAGTGGGGGTGGAGGAGGAGGTGGAGGTGGACCACCTGTGGTTTTATTTATTGCTGTTATCAAACTTGGTGGTGGCGGTGGAGGTGGCACACTTGTAATGTGTTTTTCTTTTAAAATTACAGAGGGTTCTTGTCTTGCTGTTGTGTTCGACGTAGAGAGGGTTGGCGATATATCTCTTAATTTAGATGATTTCTGTGATGGAGATGTAGACTGTGTCGCAATTAGACCTGGCATCGGCGGAGGTGGTGGAGGCGGTATTTGTTGTGCTACTTTCGATATCGTTGCTGGGAATGATGTCGATTCATAGTTCTCAGACTGTGGTGGAAGAGTAGGTGGTAGGGGTGGTGGTGGCTGTGGCCGTGGCCATGGTGGTGATGGCGCTACATGATTTCCTGAAGACAGTACTAACGGCGGTACTGGTGGAGGAGGTTTTACTGGACGTCTGTTTATTGGCGTAGTACATGGCTCCAGCGGAGAAATTTCTATATAAATATCTTCTTCTTCGGATTTCTCATTCGTAGGCAGTATTGGTGGAGGAATTATAAGCGCACCCCCTTTAGAGTGAGAAATATTTCGTGTGGGTGGAGGTGGTGATGGTGCAACATATGTTTCAGAAGGCGGTGGAGGAACATAGCTTCCTACGTATTGTTTTCGAATTGGCTAAAATAACAGGTATTAAGCAAAAAAAAAAAATGCATTAGAATATATGGATATTTAAGTACCATCCAAGTGAATTTCGACTGAACAATTTTTCTGATTAGCTCCTTATTATCCATACCCATGACGTCTTCTTCAGTAATACCACGTTCAATCATGTATTTCTTCAACAAATTATCATTAAAGTTCCCACTTAGGTCAAATGAATTTTTAGTCATGTCTCTTGTCATGTCACCGGATACATGTTCAAAGTTTGTTGGACCACTAATTTCAATTTTCAGCCCTTTTCTTGTAACTAGTGTAGATGGCGATGGAGGAGTTGGAGGCGTGTTATAAATTTTAACTGAGTTTTGCTGATGTTGGTGTAATGGCATTTCGTAGAGACTTTTCCGTACTTGTAACTGTTTACTAGATACACTCATGTACCTGCCATTTAGTTTTGAATTAGAAATATTTACTTGGGTGTAATGGTTTGAGTCAAAAGTCATTGCCGCTGGTGGAATGTCGTCTATAGAAGCTATAGAAGGTACATTTTCTGATAATGACTGTTGGGTGGGAAGATTTTTTGTGCGTATGGTAGCATTTGGTGATATTGTTGGTAATGTTCTTGGCTTAAATAAAATAACAAAATGAAACATCAGAGAAACAAGAAACTAAGAAAATAACTACCTTCCAATATCCAGGATTTTTATTACTCTTAACTATGTCATATATTAGAGCTTTTCTCTGTTCTGGAGTTAAATATTCAATACTATCAGAAAGTCCGGCTTTTTTAAGATATAACTTAAGCATTTGATCATTGTCGTTGCCAGTAAGATCGAATGTTTTCTCAAGATCAACGGCATTTCCTTCCTTATAAACAAAATCCATTGGTTCGCTTATATACAAATATTGCTTACTCATATTTTGAACAAATTATTTTTTGAAATAGTTTTGTTACCAACTTGGCATATTGAATTTGTCATCTAAAATAAAAATTCGTTTATTATACAATATAGATTAAATATATAATACATTAAATGAAACAGTAAATCTTATAACATGGCAAAATTGAACTAGTTTTATAAGGTTTTACAAGCTTAAATAAACAATTGGTATTTAACATATCTTTCACATTTATAAACCGGGACATAGATTTATATACTCGTAGTACAAAAAGTTAGAAATATTTGTTGAATATAAATAAAATATATATACAAAAAGCCAAACTGTTCTTGTTTGGCTATTATTTTTATTGATTGTTATTTGATAGTAGAGAGTGATTGATAGCAATTTATTATGAAGCATCCAACAGCGCTAAAATGTGTTAATAAAACATTTGTAGAACATTCGAAGAACCGTCTGCCTAGGGGTTTTCTCTAGCGTGCTTGGCTCTGCTCTGAACGCGCTGATATCCTTTCATTCATGAGCTGCACTCTTTCAAAAATGAGTGGCGTTTGGTAACACACGGACTGGAGTGTTGATGTCTTTGCGCGTCGACTATTTCTTGACTAATCTATCTGGTGTTATAGACATGCCGCCTGATGCAATTACACAATTACCTGTGCTTAGGAGTGCTTTTTGCCAGGATCGGAGCCAGGAAAAAAATGTGCTCAGGCCTTCACCGCTCCTAAACCTCGGATCCTGCGATGGTATCGTTTTGAAGGATGACAACATTAGATATCACACTTTCACTCCTTTTACCCGAATTTCCTTTTTGATCTCAACATTGCGTGATTTTGTTGGCGATAATCATGTGCCAAGCAGGTAAACTATTCAGCGCATAATAAATAATTTTGAATATGCAGTGTATGCAGTGTATACACAGGAAGTCTTGCAAGGTCTTGCCGAAAACGAAGCCAGTCAACCCTCAAATCTTATCGACGTCATGGATAGGAATTGGAAATATATCCATCACTTTTGGTAGAACACCATTTATGGCAAACAAATATCATGCGGACGACGCACACGTAAGGAACGTATGAAACGTAAGGAACTATACAAGCGATGTGTATTCGAATGATTTGGAATGGTTATAGCAATATATTATATTATATCCTCATTATAAATAAAATATATTACAGAGTGTCTGAAGTTTTGACTATTCTTTGCTTTGAAAGCTTTTATATATATATATATATATATATATGTAATTTCCAAAATTTCTTTATAATATACCTAGTCTATCTGACAGCTTAATGTGCATTGACCGCAACGCGTATTGGTTCAATACGCTCATATAAACAGCACTTCAAACCGCATTGAAATATTCAACACGCATTCGTACATTCCTGTTTATAAAACGCATTGAAAATTTGTAAGCGCTTTGAAATATATAAACACTTTCAAATCGCATTGAAACACTTTACTCTCTCGCGCTCTCATCAATCTTTCATCATCGGGCAGGTAATTAGTTGTGTATTTAAAATGTGGGATGGCAAACGAAATATTTAGAAACACTAAGAAATAAGAACAATGTATTGACAGTGTCAAGCGTCAGTTCAATCAGCTGTTTGTTAAACTCTCTCAATTTTCTCTCGCTCATTTTGGATTTGGTTTTGGATAATTTCATATAAACACCACCAGTTCTACGGGTATTGAACCAATGCGGATTAAATGCACATTGAGCTGTCATATAAACTGAGTAATAGACTTTTTCAGGATAAATTTTGTATTTCTGTATCTTTGGGTGTCATAAACGCTTTGTTTTTTATTATCTGTCAAAAGCATTGCAAGCGATAGACTAATAGAGATATTTTTCTAGTAACACATAATATTGAAGATCTATGGTAAAATAATTTGGGCTGCAATACAACAATAGTGATCTGAAATTCAAAATATATACACATATACATTACATATGTATATCCCGTTTCTTTGTGAACATTATTCAATACCATAGCTCAAAAAGCTAATTCAATTTTATATTCAAAAAACGCCCCTTCCAGGACGTATTTATATTTAAAAAAACAATAATAATATCAAGTTATGTGAATTTCTTAAAAAAATGCCATTCACACGTTTGCACCTCCGCAAAGCTTAAATATAAAAAAATATTAAATAAATTAAATCATTTTACAAGTTGAAGTATTACATTTCCCCCGCAAAACAAATTTTACGACGAATTTAAAAATGGTATTTAACATGTAACATAATTTATTATTTAAAATAGACTCTGTACGCATGAAATTTTGAATCTGTAATTTAAAAAAAATCTCAGATATGAAAACTGCGTCCACACATGTTTTTCATTTTTCAAACTCTTTGAGTTCTGCGACGACCGATCAATATTTTTTAAATGTAGACATTCTTCATTTTTGAGTCGCAGTTGTGAGTATATTCGTTACTTTCCAAAATACAGTGACGTCAATTTAGATTCTCGGTTACATTTAGAATACGAGTATATTATATCATATACGAGTAGGTATACGCATTTATTCAACTGTTTGAAGTTCCGTAGAAGAAAACCTTTCTATTTGCTATCACAAAAAAAAACTTTAATAAAGTTATGCGTCACCTTGTCAGTAAGATTACTACCAAAGTAAAGATAACAAATTAATTATAAATTATTTTTAAATGTCATTAGAAATAAAATATGTCTTTCAGTAAAAAAAAACCCAAATGTACCTAAATCGCATTCTCCAGAGTTTCGTTTTTGATGGGAATTTTTTCTTATTTATCGAAGGGAAAAGTATTTTAAACTAATTCTGAGTGTTTAATTGTTTGTGATTTAAAAGTAAACCTGAATGCAAATTTAAATTTAGATAATAGTTTGTCTACCTAATTATTTTGCCTACAGTAGCAAACAATGAGTTAAAATTTTTGGTAATTTAAGAAAATAAGTATTTCAAAAGTCGCGTCCAGGTATTTTAAATAAAACGTGTAAATACTTAGATTTTCTTTCGTAATTTTTTTTTATAAAAATATGTATGAAAAATAACATCATTTAAATGTCCACTCACGTCTACAGGCTCTCATACCAACATCAACAATTTTAAGGACTCGCTTCAGTCCGAACATTGTTTTTCAGCTGTGCAATTGTCGATGGCTTATTTTTCTTTACTTTACTTTTCAAAAAAACCCAAAGAAAGTAATCTAATTGTGTTAAATCTCATGATCTAGGTGGACAGTTTATGTTACCATTATGTGAAATTAATCGAGCCGGAAACTTAGGTCGCAAAAGCTCAATGTTTGCGCGTGCTGTGTGACTCGTAGCTCTATCCTATTGAAAATAAAGATTGTCTGTGACTATTTCTTCAATTTGAGACCACAAAAAATTATCAATCATGAGCCTATACTGCTCTCCATTGACAGTAATAGCTCTTCCATTTGCATCTTCGAAGAAAAATGGACAAATGATTCCACCAGCCCAAAAACCTCACCAAACAGTACATTTTTGTAGATGTACTGATTTTTTTTTTGAAATTGTTCGAGGGTTTTGCGTGAAAAACCAGCATCATGTTCTAACAATCAATTGATGAAAGTTCTGTGTTGATAATGATCTGTTGGCCTCAATTCTTGTGTTAATTGTATTTTGTGAAGATGCAAATACAAATCCTTATTTAAAATATACCAAACACTTGATGAATAAATGCCTAATGGCTGAGAACGTCCTGATATCGACGTTAAAGGTTCTTCAGCTGTGCTACAGCAGCAATGTTCTCAGTAGAGCGTCCACTTTTTTTCAATATCGACCATTTTCATAATAAGTTTGAATAACTTTAATGCGTTGTTCTATCGTGTAATCATCCATGGTTAAAATTGTACATGTGTCTACTTGATAAATGTTAAATTTAACATAAAAAAAGGTAGCGTTCAGAAATTATTCATTACTGATATCTAGGTGCGACTTTTGAAAGATCCTTTGTGTTACATACTCGTATATCAACAGTACAATACCGCTAGATTCTTATGACGACATAGTGTTTAAATTAATTGAGTGAGTGGGAATACTTGCTCGATCAAAACCGAATGTGTACTTTGTAAATATCCGGAACCTAGAATGAACACTCAAACCTTAGTGGTTGAAGTTTTCACTTGAATAAATACTTACGAGTATACGAGTACATATTTATAATACTCGTTACTCGCTTTACTTATTTTTATGTTATAACTTAGCATTAATCTTATTACATGTTTAGTACATGTATAGTAGCTCCCACTGACATTAACTAATGGAAGTAAATATTGAAATCAAAAAGATGCTATTTTTAAAAGTTTAACTAAACATTCAACGTCGGGTATTTTCGAATATTGCGCTAATTTGACCTTTCAGGGTTAGAAGAATATCTTTACTTAAGAAATTAAGAAAACCTGCTGCGAAAATTTTCGGATTTTATCGATATTTTACATTATTTATAGTTACTCGTATGTTTAACGAATTCCTATTGTTAATATAATCAAATAAATCAAATACATTCATTTCATAAAATTTATTCGTTTATATTTATAAATGTATTTCAAAATCTTATATATATATTAAATATAACATAATGCTATTATTTATATTATATTTTTCAATACATATATTTGGATCGGTAGTTATTTTAGAAATAATAACCTATAAAGGAGAGAAACTTTAGCTAAAATTTCGTCTGGTTAGATTGCTGAAATAACACGCATTAACGAAATTATTTTATCCGCCGTACATTCCTGACCTGCCACTTATTAATTACTTATATTTATTATTCTTTCCAAACTACACATGCAAGCATTTTTATGGTTTTGAATCATCGCACTAGTCATTATTAAATTTTTATAAATTGTCCAGGAACGAATTTCTATTCTGAGAAGAATGTTTCTAATCGTATATGGTAATGAAGTGTATGTTTACCTTGCCCAGTTTGCAGGCAGACAGTTATTATATCCTATATCATTTGGAAGTTATTGATAGATACATTAATAGAAATCAAGGTGTCCCCAAATTGTCATATAGATAAGCCAATGATTTCGGACATCGTAGGCCATACATTTCCGATAAAACCATGAGTCAACTTACGAATGCTTTAGAGTTTAACAGTGAAAGTACGACGCCAAACTTGCTGGCATTTTTTATGGGCAGAAACCAAGTTGATTCCAAAAAATTGGTCAAATAGTCGGTGGATAGAGTCACTTAACTTGAATCTTCCAAACGCCATTTATAGCGGAGATACGAGTATTCTCTTTCATAATCATACTTTGTGTTATTATGACATGTAACTGTCAGTTGTAAGGAACTAAAAGAACGAAGACGGTTTTGATGCACTAGCCACAGTAACGTTGTTTAAGCTTATAACTCGTCATAATAACAAAAACTGAATTTGACAGTTTTCTTAAATTTTTGGAAGTTAAAAAATATAATTAATTCGAAAATTGTGACTTAGATTATGTCACAATGAATGCTAAAAGTATTCGGAACCTGTTAAAACCGTTTTACTATAAATTGGTATGAATTTTAAAGAAATACATCACCCTGTAGATGTTACCGAAATATTGAAAGTGCCTGTTTACATTGACGACGGGATGAAAGTCCTCACCATGAACGTCGTGTTCACATTGTCATGGGGTTGAAAGACTTTTTCACAAGTGGAACACTTGAATCGGAGCATTTTTAATTTTTTAATTTGCGTGTCTGGCCTGAAACATAGTCCGCTTTCATACGTCGCAAGTGTGTAATGCGCATGTTCTGGTTATTTTCTTTTGAATTGTCATTCAGTGATGCGCGCAACTCTACATGAAGACTTTCCCCTTCTTTGAGTTTGCATGTTATTTGACAGTTCTCTTTCATTTCATCTTTGGTGCTCAGTCTTTCATAATTGAAAATGAGCCCCCTTGTTAATTCTTTGGTCCATTTCAGTTCATCCGCCATACTGAAATGTTGTGCTCGTAACACAGCGAAAGAAGTACTGAAGCAAATGCGAAAAAGAAAGAAGAAGGAGAAAAAGAAATGTCAAAAACTTGCAATGAAATTGCTACCCACATGCAGTGGGAATTTCGTTAGTTGGGTATTTTTTGTTTCATTATTTCTCTCTTTTGCACTCATTTGAATCTTTCGAAACTTGCAACGTTTGAAAGCGGACATACCGTTTTTCCTATTCTTCACACTTCCTTTCTCATCAACGATCAAAACTAAAATGAAAAATTATGTCAGAAATGGAACGATATGGAAAAAAACGATGTGTTTCATGAAATGGATTCTCGGTGGAAGTAACCCTTCTTCTTCCCACTTCAATAAAAAGCGTTCCCTCTCTTTCGGACAATCTTCCTGCCCGTGCCAATGTGAACAGGCACAAATAAATTGATCCCCGTAACCTCACTTGATTTGTACAATACTCGTACTTATGTATTGTGAGGTATGTATTATACATGATTTGACCTATTGAAGAGATAGGTTACAGTTATGACAAAAGTTCTTAAAATCGTTATTTATGTAAGTGTATGATTGTAGGTTACTTATTTAAATAAGTTTTAAGTACTTAAGTAGTCCTATACTAGTATTAAAGTGAGTTTATTCGCTTCTTTATATAGAAGTTCTTGCATTCACTCCGAAAATGAAAATTTTGCGATATCTTTACCTGGTTTTAGAGAAAATGTATGTACCTATGTGTACATTTTTTTGGCCCACGATAACTCGCGAACGAATAGCGCCATTGATTTGAATTTTTTTCAGATGTTGCGTCTTCATGCCGAATCGAAGCCATTCGATTTTAGCCAAAAAAAGGACACAAAATACTCTTTCAAAATGTTTGCATTACTGATCGAAATCTATTAATATAGCACAGTTTGAAAAAATCCATACCAGAATTATTTTAGTTATGCAAGAAATAGTAACAATTTCGAATCGCGAGTGCGGGACAACATACAATTTCGTTGAAACAATTTTTAACAAAATTGAATAATTTTACTTTAACTAGAACAAGAACTGTTTGCTTCATAAAAGGAGATTCGTCACTGAAGCATTAGGCTAACTGATCTTTCATCTTAAAACTTAAAACCACGGCGCACAAGACTATTACAAATCTTACAATCCAATACACTTCTTTAATCAAAAGAATGTTGAAAAAACGTTACTGGATACAAACCAAGGACTAATGTTCCAAAACAAACTGAAGTCCACACACCGTTACGTATTAAAAGAAATATATTCAGATTAAATCGTTAATTAAAGCTTTTGGCTAATATACTGTAGCTTTGTTCCAATTCACATCAAGTTTGTATTCAACTCTGTCTTGCACGGCGGAAATTTAATTTAATTTTTAATTTAGTGGGGGCTAAAGCCCCCATTTATTTCGCTTAATACAAGCTTAAAGTACGACTAGCTTAAAAACTAGGACTTAAAAACTAACAAGAGTTAGGGGTTAGGAAGTAAGGGAATGGTGGAGGAGATCAAATTTAAGACGAGAGGTGCTCAGGTTAAAATCAAAAAGGGGGAGGTTTGAGTTGACCTTACGGAGCATGCGGGAGATTGGTTCGTTAGAGCCATAAGATGTGCGGTGGGTTGGGATATAGAAGAGACGAGGACAGCGTAAATTACGAGGGTTAGTGTTGTAGGAAATAGTATTGTAAAGGGAAGCGCAGTCTACAGAACCGGAGAGTAGTCGATGAATGAAGAGAATGTCAGCTACGTCTCTGCGTTTTTCTTGGGTATTCAGGTTAAGAAGTTTGAGGCGGTTGCGATAGGGAGGTAAGATAAATGGGTCACTCCAGGGTAGTCCACGAAGAGCAAACCGAAGAAAACGACGTTGAATGTTCTCGATTCGGGATATATGAATTCGCTGAAAGGGGGACCATACTTGGCTGGCATATTCAAGGAGGGGCCGGACAAGGGTAATGTAAAGTGACCTTGTCACATAAGGGTTGCAAAATTCTTTAGACCAAAGTTTGATAAAACCGAGCGATGAGTTGGATTTAAGGATTATCTCATCAATATGCGAACGGAAGTTTAACTCTCTATCGTATAAAATTCCAAAGTCGCGAAGGGGTTGAGCCTCGGGTACCAACCTGTACCCATGCAAACCATGCAGAAAATAAGGTCGAGAGGGGGATTGATTGGACTTACAAGACAAAGTCATAGATTGGCATTTGGAGACATTAAGCTCAAAGCAATTTTTTTAGGCAGTAGAAAACCTATCGAGGTCTTCTTGAAGGAGAATTGAGTCTAAAATAAAAAGGAGGGGACCTAGATGGCTGCCTTGTGGGACCTAAAGCGAACGCTATAGTAACGGTTCTCCAAATAAGAATATATCCATTTTAACAATATAGGGTCAAAACCGAGGGAATACAATTTGAAAAGGATCAGTTGATGTGATATTTTATCGAAGACCTTAGCGAAATCTGTAGCAATAACGCCAATTTCGTTGCCTTTTTCTAGGGCTGAAAGCGCAAAGGATACGAATTCAACTAAGTTTGTAGTAGTTGATCTACCTTTTAGAAATTCCTGCTGACTGGGTGATATAAGTGACTTGCACTGAAAGCTTAGAACTTGATATAAAAAACTTTCGAACATTTTAAGTATGTGCGAAAGCTTAGCAATTTGATCACTTTTTGTGAACCGGGGTTATGAAAGAGGTCTTCCAAACTTGGGGGAATTCCCCTTGTGTTAGGGACAGATGAAAGAGGGAGGAAAGTGGGTGCGAAAGGTTGGAGGCACATTTTTTGAGAAATATTGCTGGGAGCCCATCTGGACCGGAGACAAATTCATCATTGAGATTTTGTAACTTTTCTTCGATAAGGGTGGGATCAAAAGGTTGAGATAGAGAGGGGCCAATGAAGAAATTGGGAAGGTATTTGAAATGGATGGAGTCGGGTACAAAGCGGTTGTCTGCAAATGACTGTTTAAAAAAGTTTGCAAAATACTTGGCAATAATATGTTGGTCGGTCGATGATATATTATCGAACGGGGGAGAGGGGGGATAACCGTCTGATTTTCTTTTGTAGTTGACGAATTGATAAAATGTCTTAGGATCGTTGATAAGGTTGGTCTGCTCTGTGTCGAGAAAGCGCTGATAAAGGCAGTTCTAGCGCTGGGTGAATTGCATGTAAGTTCCAAGATACGAGTAGGTAGAGTAGTCATAATAAGAATTGGTGTGAAGAAAAACTGACCATAATTTGTTTCTTCTGTTTCGTAAATAGCGAAGTCTTCTGTTGTACCATGAAGGTGAATTTGATGATGTTTTATGCCGTGAAAAGGGGACGTATAGAGAAATGGAATTAAATATTTCACTGTAAAAAATGGAGACAGCATCAGATAAGATTAATTTTGTGAAAATTTGCTTTATGGAAGTTGTAAGAAGAGATGGTAGTTGAAGAAGTGCGCTGGGATGGAGAGTTATGGAAAAATGAGAGAAGAAGAGGGGGGTGAAAGTTGTCGACAGTTGATAGGATAAAGGGACACAAAGTTACTGTGGAGTTAATAGGATCACTAGTGAAAATAAGGTCTAGTTGCCTACCGATAGAATTAGGGACGTCACTTACTTGGCACAGGCTTGAGTCAGTTATGCAATCAATGAAAGGACATTCCTTGGATGAACTGGCGTTTTACGCGGTAAAAAATAAGTGATCATCCGATGGAATCCACTTTATCAGGGGCAGATTAAAGTCACCAAAGATAAGGATATCGTCGATGGAATGACTTAGGTCAATTAGTTGGTCAATTGCTTTAATAGCAAGGATGTAGGATTCAATAGGTTGAGCTGGGAGAATGTAGCAACACATAACGTGCAGGGAAGTTGAGAAGTGTTATTTTAATTGAAACAAAGTCAAGTTTAACAGAAGAAGAGATAGCGATGAGAGAAGAGTTGAGGTTATTGTGAATGGCAAGTAGGACACCCCTACATGGAGAATCAACTTTAGGGATGGCAGGATCATTAAACATAGGGAAAGAGTGATTGTCATCTCGGAAAACATTAGAAGAAAATGGAAATAGCTCCTGGCTCTTTATGTCGGGGATCAGATTAGTTTCTGGAAGAGCATAGACGTCGAAAGAGAGACCGTGTGATTTAGACAAGACAGCACGAGTTTTAGAGCGCAAGCCTCTTACGTTTTGGTAATAAAATATAAGAGGTAGTTTGTTGCGTGGAGGAGTAGGGGAGTGTAGATGAGATGCAGGCAATTTAGGAATGAAAAAATTTGTCGTGATCAGCTCGGCTGCGCTGAAGGTGGGAAACTCTTTTAGAGTGTACATAGTTGCGGAAAGCAGCGAGGTCATCCGCAACCTTTTGAGGAGGTGTGTCGAACATTTCGTGGTGCCTGTTGTAAAGCTTTCTGAGACTAGTTATATCGGTAGGAAGGCCTTCCTGTTGGATGGAGACCATGACACTTGTTTTGGTTTTTCCCTCAAAGCAAACAGAGTCGGATTTGTCGTAAAAATATGCGAGAAAGAGACGTATATTTTCGTATATCTTTTTATCCCTTAGCCTAGAGAAAGCGTAACGGCATTCTGTGGTGTCTATATTCTTGTGGGTCAATTCAACGTTAGGCGGCGAAAGGGGATCAACAATAGGGACTGAGGCCTGTGAGACCGATAGAGAAGGCGAGCTGGAAGCGGGATTTAAGATTTAAGGAAAGGGGATAACCCACCTGTCAAATTTTTTTTCTTAGCTTTTCCAAAACCTTTCAAACTTTACCGGTCCGGCGTAACCTGTTTTTGACCATTTTCGGATTAACTTGCCCTAAATTCGAATAGTATATGAAATATCAAAAAATCATTGTACAGTAGTACAAGTTCTCTTTATCAGGAAGTTCTTGGAGTGACCCATCGTTCACACCCATTTCGGCAAGTTTTTTTATAAGCAGAGAGGCTACATAAAATAGATTTGTTCGGTACCGGCGGTTATAAAAAAAATCTAGTTTAAGCCTTATTACATTGCTTTAGGCTGAACACGAAAGGACAACAATTGCCAATTACCAAGAAAAGAAGTTAGTTTTCTACTTCAATAACTTAGATGTACAAAATGCATCAAATAAATGTTTGTGAAATTTAAAACACAATATTCATTAAAACTGACATTCCCAATCAGTGGGGCACTAAAAGTGCGCTTAAGCTCTGCACCAACTTTTTAGTGCGTTTTGGTTCTACACTCAAATCGCATCAGCGGACGTGAAGAAAAAACGTTATAAGAATTTGAAAAAGCAGCTGTGTGTGTTGTTTTCAAATCGGAATACCTCAGAAATGAGATAAATTGCAAAAGAAACGTGTGTATGAGATTTCTTTTTTTTTTAATTTCGCAAGAATTTTTTTAAATAACTTGTTTCTTTGCTTTTATTGTGTTCGGGCATAAGGACAAGTATAGCGTTCGCTAAAACCAATGCACTAAATCGAAACCCTGATTTTTTTAAGGGTCAAGACCAAACAAACCGAAGAAAGCAAACAAAGTGTATTTTGCAGCAATCGTTTTATTTTATTAATCACCTGAGTAACTGTATTTAACTTAAGAAATAAATATAGTTTTGTTTGATAAGACAACGGTTGTACTTTTTTTTTTTACAAAATGCTGCATATCGCATATTAGCTTCTAGCGACATAAGAACTTAACAACTTATCTTACGCTAGATAACAGCACAATTCTGAATCACCTTGAAATTTCTTGTAAGAAAGGTAAAAATATTCGCGGGTATTTGGACAGATTTAAAGATGTATACTTTAGTTATCCTTTAAAAGTTCTTTGGTTGCATTTCATAGAACGCTGTTGTCATGAATAACTAATGAAAACTTAAGTCCGGTAAGTATGTATCAAAATTAAATCTGAAATACTAAACAATAGTGAGAAAATTTCGAACGAACTTCTTATAGCAGTCCCGACGTTATTTATTACCAATCACGCCTTATTAGCACATAATAAATATATTCATTTTCAAGGTTATGATGAACTAATAAATAATTGAACTTTATATGTCTGTCTCGATTTGAATATTATACAAACACTAGCATAAGCGTGCGAGTAGATAACAAATCTCAAACTTTTTATAATCACTTTGTCTGTATAAAACTAAACTTACCACTGCAATTTTAGCTCATTTTTTCTCATCTTATCGGATTAGATATTCAATTGAATTTCCTTTTTACAGAGACAATATTTTATTTGCCTTTTTTATATGGGTAGTAAAGAAAGTGCCAATAAGTTCGACAAAAGTTTTTGCCAACTGAATTGATCTAAATCGACTGAATCAACGAAGAACGATATTATATGCTTTGCAGTTTTTCGCCATTAAATGTTTATCGTCCAATTCTAGATGATAAGGTATTGTCTTATCGTTAAAGCTTTTCAAATAAATTCTCTGGCATAGTAAAAAGGTGTATGGTTTCACAAGAGAAGAAAAAATATGACACATTGTTTTGAAATATCAATTAGAGATATTTAATACACATTCCTACATACAAATATCCATACGGAAGTCGGAAATCTGTTCGTTTATTTCCTTCATTGGTCAAAGAAGATATTAAAATTATATCAAGCCTATTTTCCCGCTAATTAGAGATTTAGCAGTTACATAAGACATTGTATGCAACTCAAACATATTTCTATTAAGTATTTAATTGTCTTTCTTCAACTTTTTATTTTTTTTTTTTTTAAAACCTTATTCAGATATCATAAGCGTGATTCACCTTAACACCATATTTTAAACTAAATTTTAATCGGCTACATTTTCTTTATAACATTTGTTATTGGGTTTAAACGTTGTTTTCCTTATTAAGGTTAATAAGAAATAATGGGTTTTATTAGCTAGAAATATTGTATTACTCGTAAATTGTGGAGGCTTTCCCATATTACATATGAACTATGTACAATGAACGTGATGAAATGGATACAATTATTTATAATTTGCTAAAATAATATACGGGGTACTTCCTTTACCTATTAACGGTGATTTAACTTCATACATCAATCTCATATTAACGCGGATATAAAAGTGAATCTAAATGAGTGTTAATTCCCTAGAATTCTATGTTATCAAGTTCCGTTGCTAGATATCAAAAAGTTGGAATTAGCGCCTTGGCACTTTAGAAAGCTGTGAAAAGTGTTTTTATTTCTGCAGCAAAAGGCATTGTTGAATGATCTCAAGATTTAAAAAGCAATAAGCTTTTAAAATCGATATTTTTCTTTTGTCGTATGTTACCCACTTTTCATCGCCTGTTATCAATCTTGGAATAGAGAAAAGTTTCTTTCGATAATGTATTTATAAAAGAAAAACTGCTGGCAATTTTTGTGCAACTATTTTTTTACGTTTGTTTTTTTCAGAATGCAGAATGGATCTGATACGCCTTGAGGGGAAACCGAATACCCAGTAAGAAAAAAATCGGTTAACGCCTCACTATGCATATCTCAAAGGTAGTGTGGAATTGCATAATACAAGAAAAAAAAATTATTTTAAAGTACATTTTATTCATGAAATAAAATAAATCAACTAAAATATAAATACTTTTTATTCAAAGCGTGAGTTAAGATACATATTTCATTAGACAGTATTTGATGCTTTCTTCAAAAGCATTTGCCAGCAGATTGTATTTCACATTTTAAATGGCATTACGAGGGGCGTTCAATATATTCTCGGTATCGATATGAAGGAAAATGCGTATTCAATTTAAATTGCTTTTATTTTTCAATATAATCTCCCCTAACATCAATGCATTTGTTACATCTTGAGATAAGCTTTCTTAAACCCTCAAAAAAATAAATTTCCTCTTTCTCTGCAAAATAAACATTTATTGCCGACTTAAGTTCTTCATCATCCGAAAATCTTTTTCCACGAAGACATTTTTTCAAATCCGGAAACAGGAAATAATCACTAGGGGCAAGGTCTGGACTATTGGGTGGGTGTTGGATTTCTTCGAAACCACAATCTCGCGCCGTGTGAACAGGAGCGTTGTCATGAAGAAACAACACACCCGCTGCGAGTTTACCCCGTCTTTTCTTTTTAATTTCCTCCCGCAAATTATGCAAAGTGGAAGCGTAGGATGTGGTGTTGATGGTTTCACCTTTTTTTTGTACTCAATGAGCAAGATTCCCTTTGAGTCCCAAAAAACTGTGAAACTGTGGCCATGAGCTTCCCGGCAGACGGAGTGACTTTGAACTTCTTCGGGGGGTCTGTTCCTTTTTTATGCCACTGCATGGACTCTTGTTTGCTTTCAGGGTCATAGTGGTGAACCCATGTTTCGTCCCCAGTCACAATTCGATCCATAACACCGTCCGCGTTCTCACTACACATCTCCAAAAGCTCTCTACAGCATGCGATTCTTACTTTTTTCTGAGGCGCTGTGAGCATTCGTGGCACCCACCTTGCACTGACCTTTGAAAGGTTAAGATGGTTATGAAGAATGGTGTGAATGGTACCAATTGAAAGCTTGGTGATCTCTGCCATCATTTTCACCTTTATTCGGGCATCCTCAAGAACAAGTTTTTCGACTTCTTTGATGCTTTCTCCCGTACAAGCAGTAGCCGGGGCGCCGGAGCGGGGGTCGTCTTCAATGCTCTCTCTGCCTCTCTTGACCACTTTTGCACAGTTGATAATGAAGGTGCGGAACCCTGGTAAACAGCCACCATCTCTTCACGAATATTTTTTTGACTTTTTCCTTGCTTAGTGAGAAATTAAATTACAGCGCGATGCTCAATTTTCACCATCATCGTCTCAGTTGCCATTATGATTCTGTTTAACTAGAGATAAAACGCGAATTAATAATCACATTTATATGAAAATTTACATGAATGCACTAAAATAATAGTATTACTTGATAAATAAGTCTATTTATATATCTAACCACAGCTTCACCCCGATACCGAGAATATGTTGAACGCCCCTCGTAAATAAACCGCTAACGTAAATGTACTCGTATACATTTTACTTATATGTATGTGATTAGTTAGAATCATTTACCCATATTTCTTCAAGCTCTTGAAGAATACATTTAAATTCATTATGCTTACTGCAAAAAAGAAGTAAAATTAATTATTGTAAAATTTAAATTGTTTTAGACTGCTTTTGCCACATCCATATAAAATCAATCTGTTGATGGGAGCAGAATGTTGTGTAGAAAATTCGTTCTACTTGCTCCAGATATCTTGATTTGTCTTCTTTTGTGTTTCTAAAACATAAAATAAAGAAAATTATTGTCCATCATTACAATTTGTTTGCAACTTACGTGAGATGAGAGTTGTAGAAATAAGAAATGTCAAAACAGGAATTCACCTCGTCCTTTTTATATGGATGACGTCAATCTTAAAATTGCAAGAAAAATAATTAGGTCTGTTCACGTACCTACTTTTCGTAGTTTTTTCGCAGAAGAGAGCGAAATGAGGGATCAATTCATTTCCATTCTTTTGTTCATTATAGTCCAAGAAATTTGTTCGGGTAAATTTGTAAAAATTGTCAAACTGTTTTTGTTTATTCGAAACAGTCATTGGGTTTGTTTTTATCTTGAAATTATTTAAGTAATTTTCTTTACTTTGTTTTGGCAAACATAAGTGGTAATTGAATAGAAGATTAAATAATAATTCATGTTTAAAATGGAAAACTGTTTCTGAAAAGTGTTTAACTGATAAATTCATTAAAACTAGTTTTTTAATTATTTTTTTTTTGAAAAAAGGCAAACAAAAAAAATCTAAATAAAGACAGTTGACATTTGTCTATACAAAACCTTCTCAAATTTGTTCGCTTACTTTTTAACAAATTCTCTCTCTAAGAGAGAATTTTAGCCTCACTCCTCCGAATTCCACAGTTTTTACAAATTTAGTCCAAAAAGTACGCAAACGGACCTGACATTGTTGACAATCCATACGTTTTCACAAAACAATACAATACCCAAATGAATTACAGTACATTGGGCAAACCAACAAGTTGAGAGGTTGAACAAAGCATTTATGCCTGTTCACATTGGGGATGAAATACTTTTTGACAAGCGGATCGGAACATTTTGAAATTTTAAATGTGAGCAGTTTCCTTGAAACATGTTACCTCTTCTTTACACTTCAACGATCAAAATTAAGATGAAGAAACCTGTCAGAAATGGAACGATATGGGAAAAAACGTCATGTTTCACCCGAAAATTCAGTTTGAATCTGGATTTTCGGTAATTGATACTTGTACCGACACGACTTTCATTCCTATGATAATGCAGACAAGCAGAAAGAAAATTCCAAATTGGTTGCTTTTGTTTTGAAGATCGTATTATTAAAATTTAATAAATGATATTTTGTGACCACCTAAGGGCTCTAAATATACTACCCTTTTGTTCAGTGTTTGTATGTTGGCTGTTTGTGTCATAGCTCCGCTTATTATAGTTATGAATTATACAGTATTGCAATAGGGGAATAATGAATTTAATTACTCGTATGTTATTTATTTATGGATGGTACTTTTTTGTGTTTCCTCATAGTGTTTTAAAGCTTATTATATTACTTAACATTTTTTTCATAGAACGAATGTTGACGTTTCTTTTGGCGGTATTTTTCTCCTAAGAAATACAAAGACTGGTGCTTTAGCAATATTTTGCTTGATCCAAACGTACAAACTATTGTAAAATGTTTGTGTGGGTACAAATAATAGAACTTATTATTTTCAATACAAATCCCTTTATTCAGTACAGTTACAATTCACTATTTAATTCTTTCTCTCAGTACAATTCAATTTCTCAACCACTTATACTTTTCTTATCTTTTACTTAAACCACTTAATCACTTCTCCTAATTAACACTTCAAATTACACTTTAGAACTCACTTACATACCTTTGGGATGCTGGTATTTATACTCGAATGACATACTTCGAGAACAATCCTCGCCATCCAGCGTCCCATACAATTTCCAATTTGCTAGAAAATTCGATTCCACTCTCCAGTCGAGACTTTGTTATTCCAATATCGAAATCTTCTGGTCTTCGACATTTTCTGCTAGATATCGCTGCTCACATTTAAGTGGTTATCACACTATTATATTTGTATTTTTCTTCTATGAGCTCAGATATCGTTTTGGTTTGTGTTTGGACAAATTTGGTGAAATCATGATCCAAACCGAAAAATTTAATACATGCTTAAACTTTTTTTTTTTTTTTTTTTTTTTTTATAATTTACGCGCGCCTAAGGGGTTGATACCCTTTTACTGTTGCCAGGGCGCGGGCGGAAAGATAGAAGGAGGAGAAAGGAAAATTGTTTTTGTAGTGGTTTGAAACTCAGGTGTGTTTGGTTTCTATGTTTACTCTCCAGGGGTGGGAGTCCGAATAGGACGGAGAGTTTTTCTTCACTCAGAGTGATTCGAATATAATTCCCAGTATTTTTTTCATTGCTTGAAACTCTTTATAACAGCCAAATCTACGTGTCAGTGTTATGCCTTCACACGCAGAATTTTTTTGTCTGAGTTCCAATTATACAATGAAAAACTGATTTTGCCATGGGCAGGATTCGAACCTGGACCCTCCGAGTGAGAAACGTTTGCTACTACCACTACACCACGGCCACCCCACAACTCTCACGTAAATTAAGAAAAAAACGGAAATCGCAAAACTACTTCCTTACTTACTTACTTAGGTGGCGCTACAGTTACGGGTGAACTAGGGCCTCAAATAGCAAAGCTTTAAACTCCAAGTCAGTCGCGGTCACCTTCTACTTGAGCTCGCCTGCTAACGTAAGGTCTTCTTCTATTGCGCTGTCTCTCCGGATTAGATTCGAAGACACTGCGGGCCGGAGCATTGGTGTTCAAGATCTAAACAAACAGAAATTTGTAGTTATATTCTTTATGTATTCATTTTTCACTATCGGTTTATTATTTGTTAATGCTATTTTTGTCACTTTATTTCTTGCATATCCTAAACTGTATGTTATGATTGTGAGGTTGGTTTTACAATAACAGTGCAACAGAATGTAGATCGAACCATAGATCGCATCACCCATCACCTCATCATCATACTCTTGTTGTAATTATTACTATGCACTGTGCATAGTGCGTACATGGGTGTGTTAGATGGTGGCAAAATCCTTTTAGCCTCGCGATAATCTCAATCGTCATTTTGCACAGACGGGCAAGTTTGGCAGAGATACCAAAACTAGACAAGACACTACATAGCCCATCTCTATAAAGGTTGTCATATGCGAACTTAAAATCGATGAAAAGATTGTACGTATCGATTTGGACTTCTTGATTTTTCTTCAGAATCTGCAGGAGTAGAAAGATTTGATCGATTGTGAAATTTCCTGGTCTCAACCGCACAGATAGGGCCCAATCAGGTTACTTTCGAAGGATATCAGACGTTCACACAATATGGCAGATAAGATCTTATATGCGATGTTAAGGAGACTTATACCGCTATAGTTGGCGCATACACTCTTCAGACCAAATCTGAGAAATGAGTTGGTGCATGCTCTCCACAAAGTCATTTTCAGCAGCTTTGAATACCTCGGCCGGTAAGGTCCAGCTGATTTGTGGGATTTTAGCTTAGATATTGCCATTCTTATTTCGTTCTGGTCAGATGAACGGAAGTCCTGGCTATCATCGTCTAAGTTCAATGGTCTATTCTGCCTGACGGCCGGATGTTGGGCCTCCTCATCATTACAAAGTCTGCAGAATAGTTTTTCCATATTTTAAGTATTAGGTTTAACTTCAAGTGCCCGCATGGGGCCAGTAAGTTGGCATTAGATATATTCTAAGCTAACTAAGCTAATTTTTAAGCGTTTTTTGTCTAGCATGTAAGAGTTCATTAAGGAATGAAAATAAAAAAGCATTGAAAATGAAAATGAAAAATGTAAGTTTTCCACATTCTCAGTACCGATTGTGACTCTACTACAAGGTTTCCTTCTTCATCTCTACAGGCTTTTGCACGGATCTTTTTATCTATTGGTAAAACTGCCATACGTTATTCTTAGAGTACAACCTCTCATTAACTTCGATCGCGCGCTTCCCATTTTCTTTTTTCTTCATTTGGAGAAGTCGATGTTCTTCTTCTTCTTGTTTAGCTGTATGCGCTTGCCGGCATTCTTCATCAAACCAGGGATTTCTTGGTGGTGGCCCTGTGAAAACCACCACCTCAATTGCGGCGCCTCTGATGGCACTTTGGCACCGTTGCCATTGGTCTTCGGTATTTGATGGTGGCAACATAGGAGTTGTTGAGGGATTTCGGATACGCGTTCGTTGAAGATTCTGGCGGTCTCTTGCGATTGCAGCTTTTCTACGTTATATCTTCTCACAGCAGTTCTTCTTTGTTGTGGCGCTTGGGAAATCCGCATTTGCACCTTGGCTGCAACAAGGTGCTGTTCCGAGTCAGTTTTGGCTGCTGATGGAACGTTCGGACGTCCAGAATACGACGCATGTCTTACGTCTATCGGAAAATTAATTTCAATTTATTTATATATAATTTGGGGTTGTACAAATAAGACTTACAAAATGTCTTTTATAGCACATATTTTGGGGTTAACTAGATAAATGTTACCATTATATGAGTAAAAAATAAACAAAAAATTAAATAAACAAAATACTATAAGGAAATAAGTAATGTGCTAACAATAAATATAGGAAAAGAAAGAGGAAGAAAGGGGAAAGGAAGAAATAGAGTATGTTTAAGAGTGAGAGATGGAAGAAGTATAGTTTTTGTGATTATCTGAGATGTCCTACTGCGGCATTTTTAAAAGATGAAGCTCCCATTATTTGTTTTGTTGTTGTAAGAAGGAAGTTCCAAAGTCTGGTAAATTTAAGTAATTAAAGGATGGAATAATGATATTTAGTGTTTTGAATTGGATCTTTCCCATCAAATAGGTAGGAGATCTTGTTTGGATGATTTTGTGCATAAACACACAACATCTTAGTTCAAGAAACCAAGAAACTGTTTTGATCAATTTGATTTAGCGTTTGATGATCCGGATGCCACCATGTCCCCTTGTGTATATGGTGATAAGGAAACCATCTGCTTGCTATGGTAATATTTCGTCCCGCCCTAAAGTCAAAAGGTCTAAGACTGTTGCCTGAAGTGGTGTCGTGTAGGTTGGTGCAAATGTACACAATTATAAAAAGTGCGACGGAAATTGTTGTCGTAATTCGGCGGCAACCAGACTAATTTCCGTAGCAGCTTCAAAACCTTTATTTTAAATCAATTAATTACATAGGACTTCCACATAGTATTATTACTTACAATTTAGTCTTCTTTTGTAAACTTTTAATTCACAATTTGTAAAGGGTCCGCCATCTAACTTTTTTTTTAACTAGTGCTTACTTCGTGAATCGTAACACTTAGCTCATGTCTGATTTGACAGATAATTAGTTTTGTCCTTCCGCTGAACGAATATGGTTGTGTATACGCTTGAACTACGTTTCCCTAAGTGGGCCTGCGATCGACTTAGAGAAGATGCCGATTTTGCTAAAAAAAATCATCTTTTCAGATGAAGCTCATTTTGATCTTGGCGGGTATGTAAACAAGCAAAATTGTCGCATTTGGGGCACAGAAAACCCGCATGCATACATTGAAAAGCCGATACACCCAAAACGAGTCACTGTTTGGTGCGGATTTTGGTCCAGAGGCATAATTGGGCCATTTTTCTTCGAAAATGAGCAAGGAGTGGCCGTTACAGTCAATGGCGATCGTTATCGGGCCATGTTGAACGAATTTTTGTTCACAAAAATTGAAGAGGAGGATATTGGTAACATTTGGTTTCAACAGGACGGCGCTACGTGCCACACAGCCGAAGCTACACTCGATGTTTTGCGCCCTGTTTTTGAAGATCGCATTATCAGCTGCAGAGCTGATGTCGTTTGGCCACCTCGGAGCTGCGATTTGGCACCGTTAGACTATTATTTGTGGGGTGCCGTAAAAGATAAGTGTTACGCCGACAAGCCAGAGACAATTGACGCTTTAAAGGACAATATTCGTGAAGCCATTGGTGAAATACAGCTGCACACAATCGATAATGTGCTTAAAAATTGGACCGATGGCGTAGGCTACTGCATGGCCAGCCGAGGCAGCCATTTGAACGAAATTATTTTCTATATTAACCGGAAGGATAAAACTAATTATCTGTCAAATCAGACATGAGCTAGGTGTTACCATTCACGAAATAAGTACTAGTTGAAAAAAAAAACGTTAGATGGCGGACCCTTTATTATTTGCATTAATTTTATGATTTTATACTTAGTCAATTTATGAGACTACTAGGTACATAATATGCAATGGCAAAAGGCAAGTGGAAAATTGACAAGTGGGAAATGACAGGTTAGAAATTAAGGATGAGAAATCACGATCTTAAGCATAGGGTGTGTCTACATATATCTGAAGTGCATTTACACTCAGGAATAGCACCCAGTGCTATTAACACTCTCCCCTGGTAGTTTCACCCGTGAGCTTATGTATTTATTTAGCTTGGACATCTAGGACTGATAATTTAACTGCGGGTCTTTCATATACTCCTCACCGCGTTTGGACAACTGCGCTTCGAACTTGACCGTCTTTTGATATATTTGCTTGAACGACTTTACCTTTTAGCCAACAGTTTCTGGGGGTGTTTGGATCTACAATGACAACTATGTCACCAACCTCAATGGGCTTCACAGGCGCAAACCATTTTGTAAGGCGTGTTATCGTAGGGAGATACTCACTTACCCACCGTTTCCAAAAGTGACCCACAAACTGCTGCGAAGAAAGCCAATTTCGTTTGATTACCTTTATTTTACCGTTAAACACTGCAGGTGGTTTTTCTCCATTCGATGAATGGAGAGTGAGAGCTTCATCATTCTCATGGTCGATGGGTATATACGTCAACGAGTGTGAGTTGACAATATTCTCCGCTTCCGCCAGCATACTTCTGAGTAGCTCATCCGAAGGCTTTCAAATTAGCATTATTTCACGGAGCACAGTATTTATCGAGCGTACTAGCCTCTCCCAACTGCCCCCCATATGCGGTGATCCGGGTGGGATAAAATTCCATTTAATCGTAGTTGAAGTGAACGCTTCGATTAGTTTACTTTTATTGAAATGTCGTAAAGCTTCTCTTAACTCACGTTCAGCTCCGTAAAAATTTGTTCCATTGTCGCTATGAAATGCGATGGGCATACCGCGTCGTGCGACAATGTTCCGAATAGCTAGAATGCAGGAGTCTGATGTTAAGCTGTGCGCGACCTCAATATGAAGGTCAAGAGATCACCTCACATTTTGTCCGTTTTACGCAGGACCGCTACATTCATCGGTCCATAGTAGTCCACTCCAACAAACGAACATGGTCGACAAAATGATGCTAGCCTTGCGGCTGCGCGCTGGTGTTCTTACAATACTGGCAGGTACGCTTGCCTTCGCTTAGTGCAACTTTCATTCGAGGGATGTGGTATTTTTGTCGTAACTCATTGATTACTGTTTCATGGTTTTTGTGTTTGTATCGACAGTGGTAGTGCATAACGATTAGATGTGTTACTTGATGAGTTCGCGGAAGGATTATTGGGTGCTTTTCGAAGTCACTTACTCCTTTGCAGTGACTGATTCTTCCATTAGCTCGGATCAAACAGTTGCTATCCAAAAATGGGCATAAGTTAAACAGAGGACTACATTTTTCAACTTTGGTTGGTTGATAAATCAACGATTTCTTCTTGGTAGGCACTCGCTTGTATTTCCCGGACTAATTTTTTCGGCCATTTGAAGTTTGTGATAAGATCTTGAGACTTTTTCGGCCTTTCTAGTGTTCGTGATTTCTTGCGTTAGCAATAAACCGAAGGACGAAACCAGTACTTCTTAGCAAACGATTCCAGCTTGAAATATATTTGCAACGAAAAATGGTTTCCCGACTGTGGATGTGGAGGTTAACGAAGTGCGTTTTGAGCTCCTTTGCAGTGAAGTCCTCGGAGCGTTCTTCTTGTGGCCTCTTGTAGGTAATTTAAGAAACGCAGGTCCTGTGAACCATCGGCTATACGTGTTAAACTCTGGTGGTTTCTGCCACTTAGTTCCTTCGTACTCTAGTTCATCTTCGTCGGGATCCATCGCCAGTCTTCTACTTCAGTAAGTCCCAAAATCTCGCTAACTCGAAAGGCCACGAATTGTTTACATCTCCGGTGGTCCGAATGACGCCAACTAAAAACGTTTTTGGAATCCGACCAGAAGATTCGTCGAGAAAATTTAAGGGTGTGTGATTCTGCAATGCATCTAGCAAATCTAGCACCAAGAACAGCAGCTTGTAACTCGAGACGAGGAATGAATAGACTCTTGAGTGGTGCAACTCTTGTCTTTGCTCCGATTAGTGCACACTCGACCTGGTTGTTGTTTGAGGTTCTTACATACGCCACAGCTGCGAAACCGTTCTCACTGGCGTCCACAAATACATGAAGCTGTCTTTCAGACATCGGGGTTGTCCCAAATTCCAGTACATCAAAAGAATAAACCTGGCCCGGCAGCAGAAAGTGGAAGTGAAACGTCCACCCGTGCATTTGCAAACACCAGCCGTTACTCCCCATGTTACCTACGCCCAAATGGCGGCAGGTGGGGGAAATACGGTACAGCAAGCGAAGGTTGCTTCTCAGGCCCCAGCGCCCAGAGCACCTGAACCAGTACCTGACATGCTAGCTATCTTGCTCTCTATCCAGGGGCAGATCGCTCAGCTACAACGTCATTTAACTGAACAGACCGCGCGGGTGGATCAAGTATACTCACGGCTGCCTGGCCTAACGAACCTTTTGCCGTAATGGGTACGTACGTGGCGGGGCAAACCCTGAAGGTCCTTGCTGTGAATGTGAATTCACTGATTAGGCTCGAACGACGAGCCGCACTATTTAAGTTGCTTGAAGACCAAGCCCCTGATGTACTCTTGGTTAGCGAAACTAAGCTTACCAAGAGACACAAAATGAGGCACAGAAGATACAAAATAGTACGGAGAAACCGACCCAACTCCATTCAAGGAGGCGGCGTTGCAATTTTCGTACGAAAAGGTATACGTTTTAAAAGAGTATACAGTCGTGTAGTACGTAGGTTCCAGGTGCTGGAAGTATGCATCGTGTATATCCTTCTCCGTAGTGGAAAGCGGTTGTACATGGTGTCTGTCTATGCACCTAAGGCTACTCAATCCACCTTATTTATCTCAGAGCTCGAGACACTTTTTCGATTTCTGAGGCTGGAATTGGAAGACAACTATTTTATTATCGGCGGAGATTTCAACGCCAAACATAGTGATTGGGGAAATAATACACCAAATACTAGAGGGAACCTACTATTCAATTGGTGGGGTCAGCACAGTGTAATGTATCGACTCGGGCTTAAGGCGACGGATAGTCCGTCGTTTCCCAGACACGGGTCCTATTTGGATCTTCTACTGTTCGACTCACGAATACAACTGACATGCACTAACCAACAAACTACAAACTGTCTACGCACTTTCGTGTATGACAGTGACCATTGCGGTCTCAGCACCGAAATAACTGTTCCCAATGAAATCGCGGAATTGGATGAGTTTGTCCAAAGGCATTCCTACAATTATAGTAGGGTGCGTTGGACACACTTCACCAGAACACTGACTAGAGCACTCTCCTCGAATTCGCTCTACCCACCGTCCAACAGAAATCTGTCAAACGAGGAGATTGACAGGTATCTAGGACGAATGGACGAGACAATCAAACAAACAATGGACAAAACGATACCTCGGTACCAACACACTGACGAAGAAGACTTATTCCGCAACACAACTATTGACGCACTGCACCGACATAAAAGTGGACTGCTGTCAAGACTAAAAACCTTGTACAGACAGTTCACTGACAGACATAACCCGGAGATCATGACACTGAAGTCGTCGATTAAAAACCTCCAAACATTAATAAAGGAAAACTACAGAACATCTGTAAGTTTGTATTGGAACAATAAAATTCGGGCTGTAAACACCAGCAACCCGTATATGTTCCCGCAAATAAATAAAATATTTCGGAGAAATAATTAGAACGACCTTCCGTGTCTTAAAATCGCCCGAACGACGAACAACGAACAAATACTGGTAGCAGCGGGCATAGATCCAAATGAGGCTGTTGATGATGACAACTTCTTTGTGATCGAGGATCCGCAGGAGCAGGTAGAGGCTATAGGAGCGACTTTCCAGGAAGTATATAAAGCGAATGACATCATTGGCCCGAACCACGACCTGGAGGGTCGAGTCCTTGTGCACAATTTCTGCCTTCGAAATGAAATTGTGAATTGGCGGTTCAAGAGCTCGGGTTTCACCCAGTTCAGTGACGAGAATATGGCAAATAATGTCATCACCAACGATAGGGTACTACCCCCGTTCATTTCGAAGGAAGAGCTCCAAACGATCTTCGAATCACTTAGAAGTAAGAAATCAGTGGGAACCGATGAAATACCGAACATTGTTCTTCGACATCTCCCTCTAGAAGCGGTGAACATTTATACCACCCTGTTCAATAATGCAATGAATAATGCACATTATCCAGCGCATTGGAAAACTGCGGTGGTACATCCCATCCCCAAAAGGGATAAAGACACTTCCAATCCGGCGAATCTCCGCTCGATTAGTCTTCTTCCTAACATCAGTAAGGTTTTCGAAAGGGTGATCAATAGAGTCCTGACTGAGTGGGTTGAGGACAAACATATAGTTCCGGATAATCAGTTCGGTTTCAAGGCGGGGCATGATATCATTCATGCTGCGTCGAAACTAGTTTCTGATATCCAATGGAACAAAGGCAAGAAACAGTGCACTGGTGCCTGCCTGATTGACTTGGAGAAGGCCTTCGATACCGTATGGTTAGAGGGACTCTTTTTCAAGCTGGACAGGTTGGGAATTAGTAAACCACTGCTGTATATTCTTTTTGATATGCTCTCCAGTAGACAGTTCATCGTGAAGAATGGCGATGTGACTTCTGCTGGAACATTTGACATTAAAAACGGTCTGCAACAAGGTGCGGTAAATTCGCCGATCCTATTCAACATTTACACGAGTGATCTCATAGGTTCACTTCACCATGCCATAGCGTACGCAGACGACATAATCGCGTACAGATCGGGTCCAAAGATTGAGGTCATTAATACACTTTTGCAGCGTGACTTCGACAAAATTAAGCGATATTGCGATGACTGGAAGTTGAAAATCAACTTTCAGAAGTCGGAAACCATTCTGTTTAGGACGCCTTTGTCTGGGGCCTCTAGGGATACCAGAAAGAATTGGCGAAAGTTTTCTATCCTCGGACAACATGGACAGCCACTCGCTTGTCGAAATGTGGTCAGATACCTTGGGATCTGGCTAGATCAATATCTGTATTTTAACAAACATATAGATGTTGCTCTGGCCAGAGCCAGAGGTGCTTTTGCCCTTACAAAGAGACTGTTTTATAACAGCCAACTCGATGCGAGGGTGAAGGTGATCTGCTACATGGCCCTTATCAGGCCCATGCTTCTATTTGGATGTCCCGTGTGGTTCAACGTGAGAGCAAGTTTATTGGAAAAGATTCGGGTGTTTGAGAGGGCTTGTCTTAGGACTTGTCTTCGCCTATACAGAACACCAGAGTCTCAGTACATAAAATTCTATCCTAATGAGGTCTTATACAATAGGGCGAACCTAATAAGAGTGGACAATTTCGTCATTAAGTTGACTCGAAGGCACGTTGCAAGAGCAATGACCTCATCGAACAACCTGATCTCCGGGGCTTACTACCCCAATTATATGTATCACGAGAGAGTTCGCTTTGACGGCTTTATTCCTCCAGAGGCGTTCCTCTACCTAGATAGCAAAGGTTTGATCCAGGACAGATTGGCGGTGCCGCTAATCTTCCACGTTGCTCGAACAGCTGCGGACAGGCGACTCAACTACGACAGAGACGTCGCACATGGCAGTGCGGAGCGTCTCCGGTTCAGTAGGTCGGTAGGGAGTCGCGACATGAGGGATGTTGCTCAGCAGCACCAGCAATTTTGGTGGCTAGTTGAAGGGGAGGATGCTTCGTCGTCGAATGCCTCCAGTGATAGATAGCTTCATCTGAGGCAAAGTGGGTCAGCCTAGTTTTTTTTTAGCCATGGCCGGCTTACATAGTTTTAGGTAGGATTAAGTTAGTTTTAGGAAAAAAATATATAAAAGCAAAAAAAAATTAATAAAAATAAAAAATGAAAAAAAAAACACAATATATATATGTACATATATTTATATATCAAGTATATATGTATTATGTATATATATATATATATGTATGTGTGTGTGTACGTATTAGATGTAAGTAGGTTTAAGTAGATTAAGATTTAGTTTTAGGTAGTCTGTAGGCTTTTAGTTTTAAGTTTTTTATAAAAAATTAAAAAATGTCCATTCACTAAGTTTTTTACTCAAAATTTATTTTCTTAGTACTAGTATTAAGTAATGTTAAAATAAAAATATAATGTAAGATTCGTCGAAAGACATAGTTTAAGTATTAGGTTTAACTTAGAGTGCCCGCATGGGGCCATTAAGTTAGAATAAGATTATTGTAAGTAATTTAAGCTAATTTTTAAGCGTTTTTTTGTTTAGCATATAAGAGTAACTTAAGTTAAAAAATAAAAATGCATAAAAACTGAAAAACTGAAAACTGTCTTTCAGACAAATCCTTTATTGCACTGCTGGTGTAGCATCTGGGAATTTGCAGGGTTTTTATTAATGGAAGGCAACGGATCTATTTTAGCCATATTTCGTGCTCCATATCCTGAATTGGTGTATCCCAGTCAATGTGTGTTCGGCAAATGTCCTGTAATAGTATTTTTATATACATGGGAAAGAGTGCTAAAAGTCCTAAAGGATCAAAAATGGTCATTAGGACCATTAGGACTTCTCGCTTTGTGGGACGATGGGTTCCAAAGAGAATCTCAACTTGATTCGGACTAGTGGTAAGATTATAGGTAAAACAGTCGGAAGAGGTACACCACCACATTCCTAATACCTTTTCTATGCCAAGATTGACTTCGAGATTTAAATCCATGTTATCAGTAGGGTCAGAGTTCAGTGCCTTCAGTGCATCCGCCACTTTAACTACCCTGTCCATAAGGTCGTCAACATAGTGGTTATGTCTAATGGAACGGACTGCTCGTAGGAATTTCTCTTCAAAGTCTTCGGCGTTAGTGATGTTAGTTGATCCGGCCCCTTCAGTAACAATGAATTTAGAAAGACACCTTGGACTTTGGCTGCGGCATCCCAAACGATTCTTAACTTTCCCGGCTTATTTTTACTGTATACAGGAAAAATCGGCAAATACCAAGAACGATTACTTCTTCCACAAATTTCTTTGGATGAGAATTTACGTGCATAGCCCTTGACGACGTACTCCTTTATTTTTTTGTAAGTTCGGCTCTCTCAGCATTCGTCTATGCAGACACGCAAGTCGTTTTTTGGCCATCGGGAGACTATCCGGAAGATTAAACTCGTCGAACTTTCAAAGCAGCGAAGTTTCCAAGTAACCATTCTTACGAACAGTGTGAATAACTAGGAGATCTAAGGCACGCTTTTCATCTACTGGCATTAAAACCTTATCCGGAGAGGATGTTCCGAAGTTGTCGCAGTTTATGAACTCTTTCACCACCTGTACAAGTTCATCTTCATTACATTCACACATATGAAAGCTGTGGTGCAGACACAGTGTCATAACTTCGGACTTATTTCCATACCTATGGGTGCTTCCTGTCCACTTTAAGCAGATTGGCTGTGGTTTCTCTTTAATATCAAGTTGTCGTGCGATATCTTCATCCAGCAGCGTCAAGAAGGAACCGTCAGCATTTTCTCTTCACGGAGGATAGGTCTCTCTTGTTCGCATCAAGTTCAGCAGCGTGTGCATGAACAAATCTTCTATCCCTTCCGCTGTTCCTGTAGCTCTTACTGGTTGATGTTGATGGGATATTAAGCAGCTTCGGCAATTCGATACATCCATCCACTGAAATGCGAGAGACTGCACACTGAAAGCGTTTGCTTGTAAATTGCCCAGTTGAGAGGAATATCATGGGACAGCTTACTATCAAGTTCTTGTAATAGCGTTGGGTTGTTTAAATGATAAACCAATCCAGACGTTTCTATCGTAGTACAAAGAGTCGTACCTGTCAGCTTTTGGTCGTGGCGTTAAGTGAATTTTTTGAAGCACCGCTTGGACAATCATTTCTGGCCTACCGTACAGACTTTTTACAGCATCTAAAACTTTTCCCTTCAATGCCTTCTGTAAGCGCATCAGATCTTCCTCATCTGAAAATCCACACAGCTCGTTACTTCGTTCAAAATTTGAAATAAAAAGCGGCTATTCTTCAGGATTACCTGCAAAACTCTGCAGATCGCGAGACATTAGATGGCGCACCGCTACATTGCTTCTTGATAAGCCGTGGCTTGAGGGAAGAGTTGTGGTAGGTGGATGACGCTGTCCGGGTGGGGAGTATGACGGAATAGGGTTCATATGTTGTTGTTGTTGGCACGTCATCAGACGATGGGACGTGCGAGTATTGAGCGTTGGTTGCTGTATTACAACTGCCTCTGAAGCCTCATGTTGCTGGCAGGATTTTTCGACTTCGTGGGATCGGAGGCACGTTTCTGATGTCATTTTTGTTGACTGTGGGCAGTTCTGATTTTGACTCATATCCAACCAATTACTTACTTTTGCCCTTGACACTACAGAATCCCCATCCTCTCTCCCTGAGGATTGATCAGCCAACTGGAGTTGATATTTTTTAGCAAGGTACTCACTATCTTCCCTTCCTTTGCGTTCCTGTTGTTCTTTTTCACGTTTTTCTTTTAATGTTCTTTCTTCCTCCAACATTTGTAGCTCTATTTGTAGATGCTTAGCAATAGACTTCTTATAAGATCGGCAACTTGTTGAGCACCTAGAACTTCTGCCTTGGTTTGTCCCTGGTTTATCGAAGGCGAATACTCTAGCTGAAGACGTTGCGGTATTAGCAGCAGTTGTAGGGAACAAGGAAGTTGTTCGGGTGGCACATACAGCTGGAGATGATGCAATACATGCAGTTGTTACATTGGACGTGCATTTGACATTGCAAATGGTAGATGGCAAGGAGCGTATGTCTGCAGTGGTTGTGGTATGTGCAGTGGCAGTGGTTTGAGTGGCGTTCGCGGTCGAAATCTCTGCGCTAATATTATGGTGGTGCTGGTGTCACTTCTGAAAACCATGGATAGGGAATATTCTTACCTGCCGAACACTTTCTGCAATTCAATTCTTCTTATCGGATGAAGCTATCTACTCCAGCACAGGCGAAGTGGCTCCAGGCGTCGCACTGATCACACTGAACCATATTTCGCGCGGCGTCTGTTTCATCACAAGAGCAGCAATTGTAGCTCTCTGATGGTGATGGATTAGAACGTCTTATTGGAGATCTGGTTACTTTCCCAAAACTTGTGAAAGCCTGTGGAACAGATAACCTCTTGGGCGGCATTTTCTCCCAGCAAGATCAAATTGCTCCTTAAATTGTTTTGAAGATTGTTGTCGTAATTCGGCGACAACCAGACCAATTTCCATAGCAGCAATTAATTACATAGGACTTCCACATAGTTTAATTACTTACAATTTAGTCTTCTTTTGTAAACTTTTAATTCACAATTTGTATTATTTGCATTAATTTTATGATTTTATACTTAGTCAATTTATGAGACTACTAGGTACATTATATGTAATGGTAAAAGGCAAGTGGAAAATTGACAAGTGGGGAATGACAGGTGGGAAATTAAGGATGGAAAATCACGATCTTAAGCATAGAGTGTGTCTACATATATCTGAAGTGCGTTTACACTCAGGAATAGCACCCAGTGCTATTAACAGAAATATTTCAATCTTTTAAGACGTCAAATTTGTTATATGACATTTTCAATTGATCACTTTTAAATAATGCAACGTGCTGGATCAAGTTCTAGCCTGTTCTATCCTGTACAGAAAGATAAGGCAATGCAGTTGTTGTAATCCTAAGGCCTGCTTAATCTCGTTTTCTAAAGTCACATCTGTTTACTAACAATGAAATTATAAATTCGTGCATATGCTATCAAAAATAACTAAAAATAAATAAAAAGGGATTTAAAATCTCTTTATTTAATATCCCTGTGATACTACCTTAATGACAAAAAGTTTGAAACAGCGGATATCCATTTTGCTTCATAATAGCTGCGAATACTTTCATTCGAAATTAAATATCCTACCAATCGGTCGTTTTCGTATAGCTTTGGGGCATTTAATAATTTTTTCTTGGTTATTTTTTTTTATTTAACTTTACTAGCATGAATAATAACAATCTAAATGGTGAAGATTATCCAGATTCCGAGGCTTGGCTGGCCGAACAAATATTTTCTCATCTTAGAGATTTCAACACAGAACCTTTAAGTGACACAGAACATATTAAATTTAACAATGGTCAAGACCAGAGTATTCAAGAAAAAAATGAAATAGGAATCCCTAATATAACTGAATTAAATGAACCACAAAACCATAAGGAGATTCAACTTAAACTTGACCACCAAGGAGATATTAACGAAAATATAGTTTTTTCCCAAAACAAATTAAATTTGGAGAAACAAAACGCAGGGGAACTAGTATGTCGGGATCCAAACTCATTCTCGTATTTTGGTAGAGATTAGAAAATTTAAAAACTTTCAGCGAGGTTTAACTGTATGATTTTTTTTTGTTTTAAAGATCCCTCTATGATTCCAGAAACCGGGTTGCAGATCATAGAATGTGCTAATTGCAACTGTATATTTGATGTAGGTTCCTTTCCCCAACATGTGTGCGATTACGATGAAGATAGTAATTTAATTTTGCCTGAACCGATGGAACAGTCTATATTGACACCACAGTCTGAGCCAATAGAACCACCATGTATACGACTTTTACGTGAAAATCAAATTCGAATACGTCGTTTCCTCAAGGATGAGTTGAGATACGATTTAAATGCTACTAATTCCAATTTAAAAAAGTTAGACGGTCCACATGAATGTACCTTGTGCGAAAGAAAATTTGTACATGTATCAGGATTGACACGTCACATGGAAAAGCATGCATTAGATCTAATACCAACTTCATCGCCGGATAACGTGAACAACGGTTTTCCACCAATCAATAGTTTGAAAGTTGTTGTTAAATGTATCAACTGCGGTCGTATTTTTTTGGAAGCGGATACGGCTTTTAAACATTTGTGTGAACATTTTGGGCATACAATGGAGGCTGAAAAAGAATTTCAGTCTATTGCAGAGTTCCCATATGAAAACTACCTTGACGAAGCTTTGGATTTTCTAAAAATCAAAGTGAGTTGATAAAAGTGCAATCATGAAAATTATACTGATCTATTTTTTTTAGTTTAAAAACTTCGACAACAAGCCAATTGCCCATCTTAAGACGGTAGTATCAAGTTGTGTTTTGCAATGCGAGTTTTGCGATTTTCAATTCTCTGAAGTGTTTTATTTGTTCCTACACTCAGCATGCCATCAGCCGCATAGACCTTTTGAATGCTTTGCTTGTGAAATTCATGTTCCTACCGCAAAAGAAATTTGTACGCATTGGCAGGCAGAATGTGTATTTGCAAGGGAATATTTGAAGCGAGGCTGCTCATCGCAAAAATATTATGTTTGTAATGTATGTGAGAATAAATTTAATTCATTAGAGCAGTTGCATGAGCACAGGTACTGTATAAACTTCGTATGAGTGCCTTTTTGAATCAACTAAAATCTACTTTTAAAGGTACACTGCATATCATTTCTTCCCGAGATTAGATAAAAAACGTGGTATGTTAAAACTTCCATGTGAATACTGTGATTTTGTGTTTGAAACAGCAGAAGGAATTGTAAATCATTTCAAAGAAAAACATTATAAAAAGAACAAACGAGATCCTGCTGCTAAATACCGTCAATACTTGTGTGATATTTGTGGAAAAACCTATACCCAATCTAGTCATTTATGGCAACATTTAAGGTTTCATAAAGGTTTGTTACTCTTCGTTTTCATTTATTGCAATTTAGATATTTAAGTAAAATTGGAAAGTATTAAAAAAAAAAAAAAAAACTTACGACTTTCAACCAAAATTCGGGCGGTATTATTCGGTGTCGTAGTGCGTTTTCGATAAGTTCTTATACTGCTTTGCTCACTTTGTCTTTAAGTCTAATCTTTGTTCTTCATGTGAAATAGTAGATATGGCACGATCTATTTCAAGTTTTGCTACTACAATACATTGTCGTTAATAAACTGTCCGACTCATTCTGTGTATATAATTCGGGTGAAATGCATTCATTTATGTATATGGCCTTAAAAATTTTGTCCCGCATTTGTTATGCCGATATTCTTGAATACAACAATGTATATCTGATATTTATATTTTCTTCTAACACAATTTTGTCATTATGTTGGGAAATTTTATTTACATATTTATAAGTAACGTAAATAATGAAATGACCATAAAAATTTTCAAGCATATATGTATGTAAGCAATAAGTTGCAATCATTCTGGTTGAATGAAATTAAATTTGGCCTCACCATTTCGTTTAACACATAATATTTGATTTTGTATTTTCAAGAATTTATTTGGATTTTTTAGGTGTCAAACCATTTGCATGTAAGGAGCCAGGCTGTTCTCGTCGATTCACCATTCGTCCTGATTTAAATGACCATATTCGGAAATGTCATACTGGTGAAAGACCCTATCATTGTCTTGTCTGTGGCAGGCGTTTTTTAACTGGATCAGTGTTTTATCAGCATCGTCTTATTCATCGTGGTGAAAGACGTTATGGTTGCGATGAATGTGGAAAACGATTCTACCGTGCTGATGCTTTAAAGAATCATCATCGAATTCATACCGGAGAAAAACCTTATGGATGTTTATTTTGTACAAAAACTTTTCGTCAGAGAGGGGATCGCGATAAGCATATCCGTGCTAGACATGCTAGTCTAGATGCAAATGCTCGTCTTATGATGCAATTGCAAAAATTGCAATTAGAGGCAGCTGCGCGCAACAATGGTTCTTTATCAAAATCTAATGAAGACGTCCTGATGTTGGGAAACGTTCCATTTCCAAAGAGTATGTTCCAGCCAATTCTAAATGATATAGACGCAAGCCAAGAATGAAATGCAATCAAATACATTTTCATTTACATTTATTTTAATTACTATACACAATTATTTATTCTACTAGATAGGTATATTACAGAATTTATTGAATACTATTAGCTGTCCAAATATAACAAACCGTTTGTGCCTTTCGTTGCTCTTGCAAAATACCCAAATGCCGCAGCATTGTAATTTTATTCTGTGATTTTTTATCGAGCATTTTCATAGTTTTTCTTGATATATCACCTTGAGTGATGAAGTGTTGTCCTTTCAATTGTAAATAAAGATTACGAAAATGTTTAAATCAAATGGATGTTTGTTATTACCTGGGAAATAAGACGTCTGATCTTTGTATACCTTCCACAGATCTAAATCAACATGATTACGAATGCAATCCCTGTGACGGTGAAGCAGTTGATATTTCTCATTAAAGCATGGTACTACTATTGCATCTAGGAAATGTTGAAGCTCATCTAGATTCTCCCTACCTCTCATGTACCTGCAAAAACAAACGATACGATTTTGTTTTTATCTAGATATACAATTTTACACTGACAATGGGAATAATACTTACTTTGGGATACTTTCGAACATTTCAGGTGTAATTTCGACTTCAAAGTCTACAAATTTTAAGGACAACGGACCAAGTTTATTTTTTTTCACAAATGGAGATTGCAAATAATATTCTAATGACATCCTCGGGGTTTCAGACTAAAAGTAAAAGACTTTTAAAATAAATTATATGAAGATACCTACCTTTAACCTACACCTTCCAAAATCTTTTGAGCAGACGGAACAGTAAGAAAACATTTCTTCCAACTTTTTAGCTGATTTTCTTTCAAAACATTTTTAGGGGTTCTACCACCACCAAATGAAATGTTAGCAAATTCATTTGCCTTTGAGTTATTTTGTTTGTCTATCAAAATATTGAGGACTTGCAGCTGCTGTTCTTGCATTTTCTGCATAATGAGTTTATAATCCTGCATTACCGAATTGTATTCAACTTTCATAATTTGATTACATTGCTGGACAAGGGATTTAACTTCCTCCGTTTTTTTGGATAATTCTTTAATTTGCGGTTCGATTTGATCACGGCGCAGATGTAAAGAAATGAACGATTCTAATAGGTTAATTTTTGCCAAATGTCCTTCAGATTCTACAATAAGATCGTTCATTGTTTAATATAGATAAGAATTCGTTCAGAGTTAGATTTTAAAATTTACTTTCAAATATTAAATCGTTTTTTTTTCTCTGAAATGTCAAATTGGTTCATTTGAAGTTTCTGATATCTACTGATTTAAGGTGCGCCTATACTGTTCAGAAAAGGTAAGTTAAATAATTTAAAATGTTCGCTTTTACACTTCGCAAGTTTCGAAAGATTCAAATGAGTGCAAAAGAGAGGGATAATGAAACAAAAAATACCCAATTAACCAAATTCCCACTGCATGTGGGTAGGAATTTCATTGCAAGTTTTTGACATTTCTTTTTCTCTTTCTTCTTTCTTTTTCGCACTTGCTTCATTACTTCTTTCGCTGTGTTACGAGCACAACATTTCAGTATGGCGGAAGAACTGAAATGGACCAAAGAATTAACAAGGGGGTTCATTTTCAATTATGAAAGACTGAGCGCCAAAGATGAAATGAAAGGGAACTGTCAAATAACATGCAAACCCAAAGAAGGGGAAAGCCTTCAAGTAGAGTTGCTCGCATCACTGAATGACAGTTCAAAAGAAAATAACCAGAACATGCGCATTACACACTTGCGACGTGTGAAAGCGGACAATGTAAAATCTGCTCAGAACGAGATATAGGTATGCACCCATACCTTAGCCATTGAGGGTCAGAAATATTTTGTTTAAATGATTTAGTATTTCTACAGCAGCAGTTCTCTTCTGATTTATTTTATTACGTCTTAAAATATCATGACATAGCGCGAAAAATTAATTTCAAATGTGTTGAATAGCTTTAAATTCTAGGTGTGTAGCTTGAGAGTCTAAGGCTCCTGGGTATACTGTTTTAAGGCAGTTTAAAATATACTGATTATAAGGAATCATTAAGGAATTCAAGATCGCTTGGTTATCACTTTTGTTTCATTTTGCGCATATACGGAGTCTGTGTATACTCCCTTACACTGCGTCTTCACTAGCTATAAACACATAGCATATAGCAATAACAGAAATAGAAATCACAAAACCGGCTATCAAATTTTCTTTGGTCGGCATTTCCTAGTATAGTTGTTTAGTCAAAATGACTGAAAAATGAGATTTGCTTGTAAATAACAGTTCTGTCTGCGAATATCGTATACTATAAAAACCATTTACGGTTAATATAGTATGCTTTATTTAAAAATTGTAATACATGAAAAAAGAGATTATTTGATTTTAAATGATATTAGGAACATACATGTATATATATAAATAAAATAGATTACAGCCGGAGGATACGAACAAATATTTTTTGTTGTGAATGATACATTCAAAGTTGGGATCAACCAACAAACTGCTTTGATACTTTTTTATTATTTCAATGACAGTGTGTAAACGGGTGCTAACATTTCGTTTGTTAATATTGATTAAATACGTCGCATATCTGCATTTGACAATTTACGCAAAAGCATAGTGCCCCGTCACGACCCCAGTAAGCAGTCTGGAGTCTTTCATACTGGGGGACAGGAGAAAAGCCGCTGACCTCTGTCGGCAACCTAGAGAGTCATGTCATTTGCAGTTATGTTTATGAAACTTAGCTGTCAATGTAAATCCGTCATTGACGATTTCGTTTCCCGTGATCTCCTAGCGATCTGAGACCCAAAAAACAAAACTCTCGAATTTAGCTTTCCTTTAGATTTGATTGCCTGTCGCTTCAGATACAGATGCTTTGATCTTTCCACCGATTCATTACAATATAGTCCATGCCAATTTTTTTTTTAAGAACTTAACACTCAAGTGGGTATAAATACACTTATAGTGCCTCAGCATGGGCTAAGTTTTTTTTTGGAAAATGGGATAGAAAGGGAAGAAAGATGTTTGGGCTCAGTGGTTATTTCACTACATGGGTAGAATTCAGCACTTAAGGGGAGACTAAATTGTTAGTGGAAGCTGGCTTTTTTATTGTTTTCTGGTCAACCACTCATCTTACTTGGATTTAGTTAGTTGAAAAATGAATATTTTTCGGGCGTGGTTGGAATTCGAACATCGAACCAGTTCACTACCACTTGAGCAAGAAAGACACCCACTCCGCATTTTTAATCGGCTTTGTTGGCAGCAACAGGAGTTCTAGTGCCATTGCATCAGACGAGTTGTTCATAAGACGAGAATCAAAAGTCGCCGCTCAAGGTCATTAAAGTTCCAGTGCGTGTCGGAGTAAAAAAATAATTTTTTTTAAACGGAAAATGAATTTAAGCGCGTAGCCCATGATATTAATGTCATGTCGATAGAATTTCATCAGTGGGTCTAAAGATTTTCTTGAGAAAACTTCTTTAGCACTGTCAGAAGTCTTAGCGCATTGGAGTGACATGTTTGATCCAAAGATGTTTGTTATCAAGGATGACTCGAATTGTTAGATCCGTTGGGGAAACGGATCGTAATGCCTGCAGATACTTATTGAGTCATACCACTCAGCTTTCCAAACCTTGTAAAGAAAATAACCTCAGGTTGCTTCAGGATTAAATGAAAAGCTATTTCGAGTGTACAAATCGGTGATCACGCTTGCTGCTCACGGCTGACTGCGCTTTAGAGCAAATAGTTACTAGTAATGATCCAACACACAGCACAGATACATTACGCGCATATACATTAGCATAGACGTTAGATATATTGAGAGTGTTAAGCAGTGAGTCGACCAACATGCATCAAAGTAGTGGAGACTGGACGGCACCATACGGGCAACTCCTCTTTATCGTCGCAAATATGATCTCATCCACCAGAATTGCTTTTATCCACGAAATTATTGATTCGTCTAGGCCATGTTGCGAAGCCAAGTTACACATGTAACTTGGAAATTAAAATCAGGAATTGCCAAGGCAACTTTTTTTTTAAGAACCGCCATACAACTAAAAAATACAAGGTTGTAAAATTGTACGAATACTGTGCAAACAAAAACGACACGACATGTACATATCTATATGAATGTGAAGTTCGTATATAGAAGTAAGAACTTTGTTGATAAAAGAGGAACCCTAATAGTATGAGTTCAATATTATCAGCCCTATTCTGCTATACGCCGCGGGGAATGTTTATGTCAAATACGAGTTTTCCGATCCTGCTATCCATTTGAAGTGAAACATTCACTTGTCAGTAATGGAGGTCGGTGTTCCACTATACGCACGAATCGAATGTCCATATAAAAATGATTAGAATCTTTTGTTTCCGAGTCAAAATTGAAATAAAGTGCTGCACTATCCATATTTGTTTTTATTTCCACACAAATTACACAGTTGAAGTGACACTTAAATTTCCAAACACTTAAATGTCACCCGCCGTATAGCAGAATACCGATTCGAAGTGAAAGTGAATCGAATAGGTGAAGGGAAAGTTCAATCCGCACGTATAGCAGAATAGGGGTGTATTTTATGAGACCGCCACCATAGATAACATAGAGTTGATCTAGCTGATGTTGATGATTGACTTATTTTTTTTTTTCTTTTCTTGTAATATAAAATAGCTTTTGAAAAAATATGAGCCCTATCAGGGAAAAGAGTCATACTGATCTGTATATCATCCCATATAAAATCAACATCCCTTCTGACTGGAATAAGGCAACTTGAGTTAGACGTACACTTAGCATTATAATATTAATGACCGATTGATTACGTACAATATTAACAATATGATTTAGTAAACATTTGTAACAAAAGTTTGCCAATTATAGTGAAGTGAAATTTTTAAGTCGTATTTAATTCGCAAGATATATTTTTTATTTTTTCGGAACTCGGGATGATACGACCAGGGTATATCCTCTTAAATTTGCCATAGCCAATAATAGCATCTAAAATGTGATAGGCGCTTTATCATTTTTGTCAGTCCAATCTTACGAAAAATCCACTGAACTGTAAATCGGAACAAATTTCTAAGCAAAATTTCACCACGAAGATGACGGTCAGCCATTTTTTCTCTCTTTTGATTTTCTGAAGTTAAGCAGCCAACATGGGTTTCGCTAATCTCTGGTATTCACATCCCCGCAAATACGGACAAGGTTCTCGTTGCTGGTAAATATTTGCGAGTTATTTAAATCTCACATCTGCATGTACGAATTATGTGAAAAAACTAAACTTTTTCTACCTAAAATTGCGATTTGTTCGGCCACATGCTATAATGTATGCACCCATATTTGGGTTGACTTCGACATTTCCACGCTATATTTGATAAAGTATTTTCACTTAATTTATATACTGTGCCCCCGGTTGAGTACGGATGGTAATCTTGTATATTTTTTACTTTTCCTTAATTAAGGGTGGCTACAAAAAATGCTTTCTTTACTTACTCTCAATGTCATTGCTGATTTAGTAATGTCATTCGGTGAAGAAAGTTACAAATTAATCGTAAAATTTCCTCGATGGCGCAACTATGGAGTTCATAATTAATTTTCCTTTTTTTTGTTTTGTTTTATTTTAGCCGGTCATGCTCCAACCGACATGGTCTAATCCGCAAGTACGGTCTCAATATCTGCCGTCAGTGCTTCAGAGAGTACGCTAACGATATTGGCTTCAAGAAGGTACGTAATTGCAAAATTTATTGATTCATGTTTTACAATTTTTTTTGTTTGTCTTGCAGCTGGATTAGTCATTCGTATGCAATTGAGTAGCACTACCAACTAAGCATCTCATCTGAAAGATTAAATAAGAATAACTTACCATCGGCTTATGAAAATGAGCGCTGCTAAACTATTTTTAGCAATTGGAATGCAATTTTGTCTTATTTAAGCTCTCAGGCGAATAAAAAAAAAAACAAAACAAGTTAAAACAAAGTATTAGCGTTTGTCTATGTTTGACTTAAGTAGTTTTCTAGATTTTCTTATATCTAAAGAACCTGGCCAATTTTAGTCTACGAGTCGTAGTAGTTCAGTCCTGATAAATGTGCACACAAGCTTAATTATTTCCAGATGTACACGAAAAACATGTACGTATATTGGAAGATGTGCTAATTGTGGCTATAATGATGGGGAGAATGGAAGAAATGGCTAGTTTTTAGTTTGGCACTAATAATCTCATTGTCTTAGTTAAAAGTGAGCAACAGAAAGACAAGGAGATTTTAGGAAATAATAGACTTTAGAAGAAGGAATCGCCCAGATGCCTTTTTCTTCTGTAATTTCTGCAAATGTTAAGACCAGAAAAATATCAATTAAGCAGTCAGTGGTCTGATCTTTCCTCATATCAAAAGTCTCGGCCTTTCCTACAGTTTGGGCCATAGTTTTCTGGTCAAAATTGAGGTTGTCTACCGAGTTAATGCATATTGCCCTCGTTGATCCCATTTAGCTTGAGTGATAATTTACGTGTAGCGACTGGCATTTCCACGTGCTAAGAGAATGGAATGATGTCTTATGCTGTACCATTTTTGGTTAAGTTTCCTCGAATATCTCCATGATTGATTGATTGAGCCCCGTTGCATTGATACTTAATACAAACATAAAAACAAAACTTAAAATTAGTATTAATATATTTTAAAAGCTGATGGCAAGGGTCATGGAGCTGGAAAAGGGAATTTCGAAGACTGGTTTAGCTGACTGAGGTCGAACCTACAATATTAACCATGTTCGCAGTTCGCAGTCGTAATCGGTTCGATGAAAGTTGATGTGAAATAGGGGTACAGACCTAAGGTTTCGTGGATTGGTATTCATGGATGCCATCTGGAACAGGGTAGAGTAGTCAATACAACTAATGAGTACTGCAAAGATATTATCAGCAACATCTCGACGTTTTTTCAGGGGCTGAAGATTTATTAGCTTTAATGATCATTATATGGAGGCAAGTTATAAATATCTGTCCAATTTAGACCCTGTAGTGTAAATCGAATGAATATGCGTTGAATAGCTTGAATTCGCCTAGAGTGGCTTTTGTGATAGGCGACAAAACTTGGCTAGTATATTCAAGTATGGGCCTAAGTATTTAAAGGTAAAGGGATTCAGTGATGTAAGGGTTAGAGAATTCCTTTGACCGTTGCTCAACGAATCCCAGTGGAAAATTAGCTTTGTTAATAATATCAATATGCGCCCTGGCATTCAATTGTTTATCGCATATAACACCTAGGTATATCGCGTAGTAGGATGACAGAGGATATGAATTCATTTCCAATGAAATAGGACTTTTGAGGTGGTGGCACACTTTTACGCGAATAAGTTATAGTTTGGCATTTGCTAGTATTAAGCTCCAACAATTTTTTTCGCACTAGGTTAACTTTTAAGCATGTACGTCATTTTTTCCGAACACTACCTTGGACACGGAGGCTAACAGGCTCCTAAGTGCACATGTAGTTTTTTTACTGAAAAATATTTCAGTAACTTTAAAACTGAGTCGTTATTCTTTATGAGAATGAAAAAAACGTGATTATATAATAAACTTTATATTCATAAAGATATAAATCCGAAAGACTTAATAATTGTGACACTTTTCACACTTTATTGGCAATTTTTAGTAACTAAATGTTTTTATTTAACAAAATAAACTTTTTTTCTTAAATTTTAATCAACAAGAGACTAGTTGTCATCTCGTCCCAAACCTGTGTATAGCTCAAATAATGTAATTCATTTGACCAGACTGTTCTGAAGTTAGCGAGTAAGTAATTTCTTGCCAGTTTTTTGTAAGAAATATGTGGTCTCGCCCTCTTTTACTGATAACAAAGTCATGAAGTAACTCCACCCCTGCTATTGCATTACACTATGAGTATTTGCTCCACCAGATACTAGATAGTGTGGCACGAATTAGCGTGACTGCCTAGGGTACGCTCCTCTTTAACTTACAGCTTTATAATATTCTACTGCGCCTCAGCTGACTCAACCGATTCAGGAGTCATTCCTCTTCTTTCATCTTCGTTGGCTTACCACCTATTTTAAGCAAAGATTCAAAGTCAATACATATGTATTTATAATTGCAAAAAAACGGCACCTGTGTGTTCTTCTAAGTAAGCATTCCACTAAAATACGTGCGACTGTTCATCAATTTATCCTCCGATGTGTTAAAATTTTTTAGTATGTTTAGTGAAGTCTAAAAGTAAGTCTAACAATCAAGGGAAACTACCTCACGTCTAGCAATGCGTTTACTAATAATAATACTAAGGCTTAAAACCAAGCACCTGCTCCTAACTCTGACTAAAACTGGAGTTTTAAAGTGGGAATATTTCCTCCTTTCGATTCAATTTCCTGGCGATTCGTTTTGCAATCCTCAGTGTCCTACGAACCCCAAACTATTTCAATATAAAAATCCTTCACCTGTTTTATCCAATCAATGTACTCAAACATACTCAATCCTTTTCCCATCCTCAGTCCAAAACCCAAATCGCATCTAACATCTCTTCGCCTCTTCTCATTGCTTCTAAGATTTCTCCATCGGCCAAATTTGCCGCACAACTAACTGATTAGGGCGATTCGGCCGATGATGGACTCTACGTTCTATTCTGGATATCGTAGAATATACGAAAATATAACGTTGCATATTGCCTACTTACGAGGGTGAGTCAATAAGTCCCTGAAAATTGAAACAATGGCATTGCCACCTCAAACCCAATATTTTGCTTGTCAAGAAGCATCTTTCAAAAGAACGCACCCAATTTTTCACACAGATCTGTCAAATAGTTTTGTTGTTACAGCCATTTGGAACAGACGCCTATGAGAATTTTCCTAAAAATGGAAAAAAATTAATTTCGTGTGCTTAAACACTATTTTGGCGCACTATTTCTGGCTGAGGGTCCAGAATCTCTAAAAATAGCTCAGTCGTGAATGGAGTATCACGATAACTAGCGACCTCCGGATTAGCTACCTTATCTGTATACAGCGGATCTCTGTACAGATGGACCACCCTTTCTCTGGTACTCGTGGGAACACATTATAGAAAACCCATTAAACAAAACAAAACCCGAGGCTGGTACTCCTTTAATACCGTGCGGTAGAACGGTGACTGCACTGACTACCGGCAGGACTCCTGCATTTTCGAGAGGAGGTAAAACAGTGGCAGTCCATGGTGCACCATCCTCCAAAGTCAAGCGCAACAAGCCTAAAAGAAATCTTCAGGGAGTGCTAAGACTGTAGCAAGCCATGGTCCTATCACTTCCCCCACCCTTAACAGCAGCAAGTTTGTGGCAGACCACGGACTTGTCGCTGCTACCAAAACTCCTCTCCCCAAGGAGGAATCTGAAGCTCAGCCGCATCGGCCAGTTCCATCTAAGGCGCTCTACGTAAGACGCCGAAATGCTTTTCTCATCATTAAAACCTTCGGATCCATTCCGGAGGTTGAGAGAAGGGGTGGCCGTGGTGTAGTGGTACTAGCAATCGCTTCTCACTCGGAGGGTCAAGGTTCGAATCGTACCCATGACAAGTTTTTCATTTGTGTAATTGGAACTCAGTCAGAAAAATTCTGCGTGTGAAGCATAGCACTGACACGTAGATTTGGCTGCTGTAGAGTTTCACTTCCACTGCTCCTAAAATTCCAAAGGCCCTTCCAAGCGCCAGAGACCGTTGGAGGAAACCGTGCCGGTTCCCAAGAGGCCCAAAACTCACAGCACCAAAATCCCTGTCCTCTCTCTGGAACTTAGTAGTTAATGAACTGCTGAAATGCCTGGAAGCGGGTGGTAGCATTGCCTATGCGGATGATGTTGCTGCTAGGTAATCATCTTGATACTATTAAAGAACTCCTTAAAAGTAATCTTAGTAGATTAACCCGTTGGGCAGATTGCTGTGGATTGGGAATAAACTCCCATAAAACTGATCTTGTCCTCTTTTCCAGGAAATGCAACATTCCAATTATAGACCCTCGTTCAATAAACGGTATCAGTTTAGTATTTTCCGATTCAGCAAAATATCTGGGTCTTATTTTCAACAGGAAACTAAACTGGAGATCTAATATTCAAGAAAGAGTCAATAGAGCTACAATAGCTTTATTTTCTTGCAAAAAAGCCATTGGGAATAAATGGGGCCTTCAACCTCGTATAACCCACTAGCTATACATCTCGGTCATAAGACCGATACTTACTTACGGGATGGTCGTCTGGTGGACGGCCGTAGCAAATGCATTAAACTAAACAGCATGTCTATGCACAAGCGGAGCTTTGCGGTCTACCCCCTCTGCGGCATTAGAAATTCTGTTTCATTTGACCCCCTCGATATTTTCAGCAGGCATGTAGCTGCGACTGTAGCTATTCGCCTTAAAGCAACTAAACAGTGGACAAATAATTCACTTGGCTACGCCAACATTCTTAATACGTTTGGAATCCTCACAGAGAACATCGATTACACCATACCTGAACTTTTGTTTGACAAAAACTTCCATGTAAGCTTTCCCTCTAGATCCTTCTCGGAGGAAGATGCTTTCATGGAGTATAAGTCAATCCATCTATACATGGATCTAAATCCGATAGCGGAGTTGATGGCGGTGTTTTCTCAGATAAGCTAAATCTGAGCCTCTCCTTCTGTCTTCCAAATCACTGTAGCGTGTTCCAGGCGGAAATTTTGGCGATTAAAGAAGCTCCGTCTGAAGAAAATCGTGATATCTGCAAAGGATATCCGCATCTTTTCGAATAGTCAGGCCGCTATCAAGTCCCTGAACTCGGTCTCATTAAATTCTAAAACCGCCCTTGAATACCGATCATCTCTCATGGAGATGGCAGATTAGTTCAACCTTCACCTTTGTTGGGTGCCGGGCCACAGATACATTCCAAGGAACTGTAGAGCCGATGAACTCGCCAAAATTGGAACCACTCTACTTATTCTACCGGAAAAGGGTAGCATAGGTATACAAATCGCTGCGTGCAAACTAAATTTAAAGCTGGATGCCAATAAAATAACATACCTTAGGTGGACTGTTGGACCAACGTGTTTGACCAAAGCTGGATCTGAATCGCTCTAAGTGTCTGATCCTTCTAAATAAGAAACATCTTAGTGCCATCATAGGTGACATCACTGGACATTACCTGGCGCTTTTACAAACGATTTCTGTAGAAGCTGCGTTGACGAGGAAGAGGAGGAGACAATCCTTCACCTACTCTGTACATATCCAGCTCTCTCCCAGAGAAGAAAACTTCATCTAGGAGCTTTCTTCTACAACGACCTAAACGATCTAAAAAAATATAGACGTAAACAGTCTCCTACGCTTCATCATAAGCTCAAACTGGTTCCATTAATAAGAGGATCACAGATCCATGTGGCATCACAATGGGCCAATAGGCCTAAGTGGGTTGGTATTTCCAACGGCCACTCTTACCTTCCTACCTACCCAGGTTATGAATTGCTCCTTCATCCAGTATATTCTCCAGATTTAGCCCCATATGACTATTTTCTGTTTCTAAACATGAAGAACTGGCTCGGCTGTAAGAGATTTGGGTCGAATGAAGAAGTCTTCGGTGAAATAAAGGGTCTTGAGCGACTTGTGAAATCGTATTATTTGAGGGCATCAACAAATTGGTGAAACGTTGGACGAAGTGTATCGAGCTAAAATAACATAATCATGATGAAAAATAAATTGTTTTTTTTTCAGAAAAAGTGTTCCTTATTTCAATTCTCAGGAACTTATTGATCCACCCTTATATATGATAAATCCGACTCCATATGCATCGATGGAGCTACAATTACAAATATTATGATCTCATTTCAGCAAGAAGGGATACCCACGATCCCTAAAGATCATCCGATTGTAAAACTTGGAAGTTATTTACCGAAGTCTTTGATGTCCACTGTAACGTTAATCTAGAGAGAGGTAACGAACCAATATCTTGAGGATTCGACTGCGTAAGTGTTCGTGGTAGTATTTCTGCCCTAAAGTACAATTTTCACATTTTTTATTACTATATGCGCCCTTTTCAACCAGCTCACAGTTACCAGCTAGCTGGATGTATGGTAATTGCGATTCACCCCATCTTTAACCATGTCGACACTAATATTGTTATGATTGGTTATTTGGGTGAATTCAATCTTCCTAAACTGTAGTATGAAAAATAAGTTTTTTATCGACTCTTTTACGGACTCCGGTAGGTACTCGTACATCAATTCTTTGTGCGATATTTTGTAAAACATTTTGAATGAAGAAATACATTGCACTTGGAACACATACATACATATACGTTGTTGTGTTGGGACATTCAATGCACCTTCTTCTCTGATTACAATTATTTTTTGTAATTAGATGGCCGTGTCCGTCGAACCTGATGTCATCAATTTGGGAGGTATTCCCGCCACATGCAAAAACGTTTGTCTCCAAACGGGCTTCAGTTCGCATGAACACCTGGTTGCGGGAGTTTTATATCAGGATTCGCAATGTTGTAAATTTGCATGCATTTACCAGGCAGGAGTCCAAACAATTGATAAACAGTGGCCACCACCATTTTTTGCCTCGAATTTTTATCCGATAGTTAGACACACCGTCTACGTCTACGCCTCCCATGTTTTTGTTATAGTCCATCAGCGTATCTGGCTGATCAATTTCAACTACTTTTCTCTCACACTGGCTAAATCTTTTTACTTTTTGCAGAGGATGAATAAATCTATGATTCGTCCCTAAAGTAACTATACTGTTACCATTCCACCTAACTACAGTTATTTAATTTTTTTTTTGTCGAATGCTGTCTCATATGTTCCACGGGGGGATTTTTGCATAATTTTGTTTTCTTTCAAATTAGCTTTTCCTGGTAGTGTTTCACGCACTGTTCCGGTAGCCAAAAAATCTTTAGACTTCGAAAGTGCTAGCAAATCGTAAGAAGTAAAAAAATTATCGAAAAATACCCCATGATTCGAGGGGGTTTCAACTACTTTTATCAAATTTGTAACTACACACTCTCCTAATGGTATTCTTTTGTCATTGTCTAAGCCTTTATCAGCTCCACCATAGGGAGAAAACTGATATAAATATCCACATCGAAGAGCAAGGGAATCACATATCGAAGCTGAATCGGACTGGCTTCCCCCTAATGAACATTTTGGCAGGATGCCTGCTAAAGTATGGAACCATTTGTTCATCTATTAAAACTTTGTGGCTAAACATCAAATTGCAACAATTTCTTGTTTGCGTATTCAAAAAGCGGTTTCAGCAAACAAAAACCGTAATCAAAATTGTTTCAGTATATTGCGAAGAACATGCACGCACGTGCACTCGTGGAAAAGAACTAGAAAGCAATAAACGACAATAAAGGCATATCTCAAGACCGTTATAAGACGACTAGAAGGCCCGGCAATTCGTGCAGTGTGACTTAAAAAAACTGCAAGAGAAAAAACTTTTCAGCAGAAATTCAATAGTGGCGATAATGGAACTCGTATAACGCCAACGTTGCGAAAATGCGGTACCTACATACTTCAAATATAAATTTTCATGCTATAAAAGATAAAATTCATTGATATTATTTATTTCTCGCCCAGATACTCGTAGAATAGGTATTATGCTAAGGGTCCTCCATCTAAGGTTTTTTTTGTTCAACTAGTGCTTATTTCGTGAATGGTAACACTTAGCTCATGTCTGATTTGACAGATAATTAATTTTATTCTTCCGCTGAACGAATATGGTTGTGTATACGCTTGAACAACGCTGGGAAATATTGCGACATTACTTTGAAAATCATGGTAATGTTGCAGAATGTGTGCGAAAATTGCGTACGGATTTTGGAAGAAGAGAAGCACCGTCAGCTCCGTATGTTCGTTATCTTGTGAAAAAAGTGAAAGAAACTGGCATCCTCATCGATAAACCAAAGCGTGAAAAGCCAAAAACAGTGCGTACACCCGAGAATATTGCTACTGTGGCAGAAAGTGTGCGTGAAGCGCCATCAACATCAATTCACCGTCGTTCTCAACAATTGAACATTTCGGAGACATCATTGAGACGAATTTTGCATAAATACCTTGGTATGACGCCATACAAAGTCCAATTGGTTCAGGAGTTGAAGCCAACTGACCATCCAATGCGTTTTCGCTTCGCTAAGTGGGCCTGCGATCGACTTAGAGAAGATGCCGATTTTGGCAAAAAAATCATCTTTTCAGATGAAGCTCATTTTGATCTTGGCGGGTATGTAAACAAGCAAAATTGTCGCATTTGGGGCACAGAAAACCCGCACGCATACATTGAAAAGCCGATACACGCAAAACGAGTCACTGTTTGGTGCGGATTTTGGTCCAGAAGCATAATTGGGCCATTTTTCTTCGAAAATGAGCAAGGAGTGGCCGTTACAGTCAATGGCGATCGTTATCGGGCAATGTTGAACGAATTTTTGTTCACAAAAATTGAAGAGGAGGATATTGGCAACATTTGGTTTCAACAGGACGGCGCTACGTGCCACACAGCCGAAGCTACACTCGATGTTTTGCGCCCTGTTTTTGAAAATCGCATTATCAGCCGCAGAGCTGATGTCGTTTGGCCACCTCGGAGCTGCGATTTGACACCCTCCATTTGTGGGGTCCGTAAAAGATAAGTGTTACGCCGACAAGCCAGAGACAATTGACGCGACGCTTTAAAGGACAATATTCGTGAAGCCATTGGTGAAATACAGCTGCACACAATCGATAATGTGCTTAAAAATTGGACCGATCGTGTAGGCTACTGCATGGCCAGCCGAGGCAGCCATTTGAATAAAATTATTTTCCATTATTAACTGGAAGGATAAAACTAATTATCTGTCAAATCAGACATGAGCTAAGTGTTACCATTCACGAAATAAGTACTAGTTGAAAAAAAAAAAACGTTAGATGGCGGACCCTTTATAAAAAAATGTGCTAATTACATCTGAAAGTTTAAACGTTTTACTTCAAAATTGATGAATACTAGCTTCACATAAATAAATCTGTATATATAAAAATGAATTGCTGTTCATTAGTCTCGCTAAAACTCGAGAACGGCTATTTGTGGAAGTCCAAGGAAGGTTTAAAGGGTGAATAAATATGAAAGTAGTTAACTATCTTTCAGATTATTTTTATGTAAATTGATAAATCTTAAGTTTTGTCACAAATTAAATTTCTGAACGCAACCACAATATTTGACATTTGACAACCAACTAATATGTCGATCCATCCTCTATGTCGATTGATATCTCAGACAAAGAGTGCATCCTTCTATTTACATTCCACTATGATCCGGCAATAGATTATTGTGCCGACAAATCGGTAACAATTGAGGAAATGACAATAATTTGTAAATATTGTAAGGCGTTAAAATACAGTGGTGAATCTACTGGATTATGTTGTGCTGGAGGCAAAGTGAAATTGCCAAAATTGATACCACCACCAGATCCTTTACGCTCTTTAGTTTCTGGGATTGGAAATGATTCTAAGCACTTCTTGGCCAACATTCAGATATATAACAGCTGTTTCCAGATGACATCGTTTGGCGCTACACATATTATACAGGACAATTTCATGCCCACTTTCAAGGTATTATACCGTAATATTTTTTTATAATATTCAAGTTTGTATTAAAATTTATAACGGAAATAATTATTGGACAAATCTTTAAAAATTACAGATACAAGGACAAATTTATCACTTACTGGGATGCTGTTACCACTACCAGATGCAGATCATCAATTTTTACAAATTTATTTTATGGGCAATCCAGATGCGGAAGTTGATAAGCGTTGTGCTCACAATCCAACAGTGAAGAGAACCATTGTCGAAGAATTACAAATGTTACTTCATCAGAACAACAATTTAGTAAACATGTTCAAAATAGCATTGGATTGGATGCCATCTGACAGCCATAATATTGTCATTCGAGCTGACAAAACACCTGCCGGTGAACACACAAGGAGGTTTAATTCACCTACCATTGACGAAGTGGCTGTTGTCATTGTGGGAGAAAATTTACAATCTAGAGATATTGTGTTTCATCGTCGGAATAATGAGTTAAAACCTGTATCTGAAACACACAGGACTTATGATGCGTTACAATATCCTTTGATCTTCTGGCATGGGGAAGATGGATACCATTTTAATATCAAAATGGTAAATCAAGTCACAGGTAACTAGATTGAACAAGATTAAATAATATTTTTAAATTCAATTCATCTAAGTAACAAATTAAAAATTTATCATTTTTGATTCCAGGTGCTGAAACCAACAAAAAAGTTAGTTCTATGAATTTCTATTCATACAGACTCATGATCCGTGAAGGTGAAGTAAATCATATTTTGATGTGTCGACGACTTTTTCATCAGTTTGCCGTTGACATGTATGCCAAAATTGAGACTGAACGATTGACATACAACCGTTTGAAACAACGACAGCTTCGATCAGAGGAATACATTCATCTCCGCGATGCTATAAATGCCGATGGCAATTTTGCCAGCTACTTACATAGAAAACCCGCGCCACATGCACGAATATGCTCAGGATTCTATGTCATATGTTAGGCATTATGGCCGCCCAGACTTATTTGTTACATTCACCTGTAACCCACAATGGTCCGAAATCAAGAGTGAATTTGCTACATAGCCAAACACCAGTTGATAGACATGAAATCACTGCCAGAGTTGTTAAACAAAAATTAAAATCTCTCATGAATTTCTTCATAAAGCAGCGCGTGTAAGGCCAGTCCGTTGTTGGATGTACTCTGTAGAATGGCAAAAGCCTGCCACATGCGCACATTTTAGTCTGGTTAGTAGACAAAATAAGGCCAGATGAGATTGATTCCATAATTTCAGCTGAAATTCCTGATGAAACAGTTAACCCAAAATTGCATGCAGTAGTTACCAAACACATGATACATGGACCTTGCGGAGTTTTCAACTACAATTCACCCTGTTTGGTCGACGGGAAGTGTTCCAAGCGATACCCAAGAGACCTGATTGCTGAAACCATAACGGGAAATGATGGATACCCATTGTATCGTCGGCGATCAGTTGCGGACAATGGGCGATCGGTAGTTATGAAGGTAAGAGGACAAAATGTTGATGTAAACAATCGTTGGATTGTGCCATACTCGCCAATATTGTCCAAAGCTTATGCGACTCACATCAATGTGGAATATTGTAACTCTGTGAAGTCGATAAAGTACATATGTAAATATGTTAACAAAGGTAGCGATATGGCTGTCTTCGCTGTAACCAATGCAAATGACGAAGTATCAAAGTACCAGATGGGTCGATATGTAAGTAGCAACGAAGCAATTTGGCGTATCTTTTCATTTGCGATCTATGAAAGACACCCTACAGTAGTCCATTTGGCAGTCCATTTAGAAAATGGTCAACTAGTTTATTTTAATGAATCGAACGCGGCACGTCCACCGTCGACAACATTAACAAGTTTCTTCACAATCTGTCAAACTGATGATTTTGCTCGCACTTTGCTGTATGCTGACATGCCACGCTATTACACATGGAATGCATCATCGAAATCGTTTCAGCGTCGAAAAGAAGGAACACCAGTTGAAGGATATCCAAATGTATTTGATTCAGACGCTCTGGGTCGCATCTACACAGTACATCCAAATAACGATGAATGTTATTATTTGCGGTTGTTGTTGTTGAATGTTCGTGGTCCGACATCATTTAAACAACTGAGAACGGTTAATGGACAGCTGTGTGCGACTTATCGTGAGGCATGTCAACTATTACATTTACTCGAGAACGATTCGCACTGGTATGATACGCTCAAAGATTCCGTAATATCTTCATCGCCGCATCAAATTCGTACATTGTTTTCGATTATCATATCGACAAGTTTCCCCTCGAATCCAAAAGATTTGTGGGTTAAGTATAAAGATTTTCTACCGCGAGCATCGAACTTGTTAATTTATAAAAATGAAAAACGTAATATTTTTAAATAAATTAATTTATAGGGACAAACAACATGTTGAAGGATTATATAAACCAATAAGTTAATCATAACAACAAAAAATAACGGCTACAAAAATTCTCAAAATTGGTGTTGCGTTTTCGCAACGTTAGCCGTAAATGGGATAACATCGCCTACAAGATCTATCTGCCGTATTGTGTGAACGCCTGAAGCCTTTCGTCGACAACAACATTGATCCATATCAATGTGGCTTTAGGCTAGGAAAGTCCACCATCGACAAATAATTCGCACTACAGCAAATATTGGGAAAAACCCATGCGTTCCAAATCGAAACACAAGTTTCCAAATCGAGACGAGCTATATACGAGTAGAGCAATATCTAATATTGGCATCCCTGCCAAATTCGTCCGTTTATGCAGGATGACGGTGGATAATGCAGGCTGTTTCATCAAGGTCGGTAAAGAACTTACCTTTGATGTCAAAAAGGATTTAGACAAGGCGATGCGCTGTCATACGATTTCTTTAAACATAAGACTTAAAATCTTTCAAAAGCCCATCTAATTACTGGCATACGTCGATGATATTGATATAATCGGAAGTAAGAAGCGTGGTTTCAGTAAAGCTTTCACGAGTATTAGGGCGGAAGCGGTGAAGATGGGACTAAGGGTCAATGAGGGTAAGACCAAGTATATGCTTTCAGTGAGAAAGGACACCCAACACCGTCTCGGACAGAACGTCACCCTTTACATATATAACTTTAAGGTAGTTAAGGACTTTTTCTAGATAGACTCCGCTATCTATTCAGATAACGACACCACCGCTGAGATCTAACGAAGAATAACTCTTGCCCATCGGTGCTTCTTTGGGCTAAGAAGGCAATTGACTAGTTCTTGAACAACCTGTATAAGACTTTAATAATCCGAGTCCTGCTTTAGGATTGTTTTTTTTTTTCTATAATCAGCGCGCGCTCAAGGGATTTGAGTACCCTAAGGTGATTGTACACAGAGCGGGCAAAGGAAATCTTTAAATGTTTGCAACTTATAACGACCAGGAAATACAGAGATCGGCAGGGCATTCCATAAGCGAGTTGTACGGCTTAGAAACGAATCACGATATTTTAGAGTACGTCCGAAAATGGGCTTGAGGGTATATTGATTAGCATTCATAGCGAGACCGGTGTTATGGTTGAAAGTTTGAATGGACGGAATGCTACTGGCGATTTCAGTGGAGCACTGGTGGTGGAAATAGCGATAAAACAAAGTGAGGCACGAGACATTTCGTCGGTGTTCGAGGGTGTCCATTGATTGACTGATATTAGTATCATCAATAAGTTTTATCGCACGGTTTTGAATCCTATCTAGCAGGTGAAGAGATGTTTTAGGAGCACCTGACCAGATGTGGGCGTTGTACTCCAATTTTGGGCGGATGAATGCTTATATATTGAGGCCAGATCAGAGGGGGTAAAATATTTCTTACATCGCTTGAGGAAACCTAGACATTTCGCAGCATTTTCATGGCGACATCAAATATGTGGTCATTCCAACGTAAATTGTCATTCACAAACATACCGAGAATGGAAAGTTTTTCGGTTTCGACGATGCAAGTGCCATTCATGGATAATGGCTGGGTGTTTAAATTTCGCTTTAACGACAGCAGACAGCATTGTGTTTTGAAAGCATTAAATTCCACTCTGTTAATAGTTCCCCAATTGGTTATGCTGCTGATATAGGAATTTAATGAGCTTAGCATACGCTGCTGTTCTCGTTCTATAGCCGAAGAGCAGGACCGTGAGTCCGGGAACGAATATGAAAAGCAGAGAGTACTGTCATCAGCAAAGGAATATATTGGATTAGAAGTATCAGTCAGAGATCATTAATGAAAATTAAAAAGAGTGTCGGAGACAGAACAGAGCCCTGGGGCACAGAAAATTCTTCGTGTGATTTTCGGTAACACGTCTGCATAGACGGTGAGTGGAGGATGAGATAGTGAAAGTCAAACGAATGAAATGGCAGGGTCATGTAAAGAGGAAGTCTTTGAATCCGCCACCAATGGACAGCGCCGTAGAGGTGGCGCTATTCAGGTGGCGCACGTAAGCGCAAGGGCGTGCTAAACTGAAGGGAGTTACCTAAAGATTGAGACCGCTGGAGATGCATGTTTGTTGAGGCCCAGGTCCACCAAAGTACAACAAATAATTGCGTTTAATCCGTAAAATAAAGAAATAAATTATGACACGCTTATCTAAGATCACTTCCCAACGTAGACATTTACGAGTATAGCTTCCACCTTGTTTACACTTGATTTTCTAAACTTTTTGAATCACTATATTAGTATTATGTAAGCTCTGTGAATCACAGCGTAATCTCGAATTCGAAACGTCTTTTTTTAGTTTATTAATGTTTAACAGCTCTATTTCTCTTACTTGAGCAGATGTCCACAAACACTAATTAATTCTCTTTATCATTACTCCAGCTTTAGTGAAGGAAAATATTGAGAACTTGAGGATGAATATAATACAGCAGAGTCCTAATCTCTAATCCATTTGTCATATCATATTTGTCATAATTTCTGGAAAAGAACGTACATATGTAATCTATCCCTAGAAGAAAGGTCGAAATGACGAAATTTCAAATTATAGGCCCACCGCGAAATTTTCCTCCATACCAAAGCTTTTCGAAACAATCTTGTAGCATTCGAGATTTTTTCATTGAAAGTGCATATTTTCGAAAAAGTGGATTTAAAATTGAATGTGATATATAATAGGTAATCAGAGGAGTCCGAGTTTCATGACTGGATGTCACCTTCTTTAGACTTTTTGTATCCTTTGATCCTTATTGCCTTTCTTATGCCCTCTCCACAACATTCACACCGTTTTCTGATTCAGAACTCGAGGTAGGGATGTTTTCATTCCACATCGACGATTTTTCTTTTGTATTCCATTTATCTGCATTATGATTTATGATGGCTGAGGTTTAAGATCCTCCCTGTTGATCATAATAATTGCACATTTATTCGAAAAATATTTTTTCCGGATCCTTCTTAAATGTAGAGGACTATGTGGATGAGCAGCTCTGTTTTGATTTCACACTACATCATTATCACACTGAAGAAAATATTTCTGATTCGTGTTTCGCCCCACTTTCATATTTTCCAGTGTGCTCAGAAGATAATTAATTCAATGAGGGCTGAATCATCTCTCATAGTTAAATTTTCCAGTTCGAAAATTAGGAAAGATTTCATGCAGTTTTTTGTCATAGAACTGAGTGTGACCTTACTACGAGTATAACCGTTAAGTTGCAGTTTATTTGCTCTTCTTGTGAATCTATATAGGTCTACTCTAGTGAAGGTCTTTTCCTTATTTCTGATGAGATTTTAATCAAATGTTACATTTCAACGCATTACTGGCAAATACAATGACAATGACTTTCGGCAGTTCTTTTGCTCTCCATTTGTTGAAATAACTTGCGAATTCTTTCCACAATTTTAAAATAAAAATATTTAATAATTTGTCCTGTATCTACCATTAATTTACTACTCTCCACAATTTACAGCATCCTTATGTAACTCCTACGTCATAAACTATGATAACTTGGGCTCCGTTGTTAATAAGCAACGTCACAAGAAACTGTGCAAACTTGAATCCTCATAGTAGTGTTACATACATTACGTAACTGCAACCTAGCTACATGGCCGATCACTGAAGTGAACCGGACTTCCAGCACAAGAGACTTGTATTGGTCGTTTTCCAAAAAAGCAATAAAATTTTTAGATACTATTTTTAGAGAAATATCTTAAACTGCATGCACAACCTCATACGAGGTTGCTGTTTACTGAAACTGCATCAAAGAATGCATGCTTTCACCAGGCATCATTGAGTGATGCATCTGAACAAAAGCTCTATACTCTTTTAGACCAAATCAAAAAGCAAACCAGTGTTGTTGCTGTTGCAGTAGGTAATGCTGCTCACGATATCTTACTTCAGTCTTGACTATATTGACTTTAAAGCACATTAAGCGCCACTACAACTACACTACCTCAACTACTAAAATATCAGTAACACTTGCTTGTTGCCAGATCGGTTGAGCAACTCCGACAGCAACTTTAATCGACATCAACAATTCGACGCGAATCCAAGTGTGCACTAGTGCTGTACACAATTTTTCTTTTGTGCAGACTGATACTGACATGGTTAAAAAACCAGTGACTTGATCTACTTGCCAAAATCATACGGAATTGTTACTTAGCAAGTGGCTTACTTGGCCATTCCGCGTTCGTACTGTGCACCGCAAAGGTCAATGAAATCTGCATCTTACGAAGGAAAATGAAAGTGATCAGTGTGTTACGGCTATACATAGTGGTGATTGTGTTTTTGTGTATTATTAAAATCGGAATTTCAGCAACCAAAAACTCCCGACGATCAACTACGTCATCTCCAAAAGCAACTCCTGCTTATGCTACTGAGGTCAATACAAAACGAAGCCGAAGACCAAATACAACTGCAGCCTTCATCAACACCACCCCAGGAGTAGCAGCAAGAAATTTGGGTTCAAGTAAAACTGATGTCAGTAGGCCATCACCGCCACCACTCGAGGCTAATGGTAAGAAAAAGCAATAAGCAATACCCGTAATATGTTAGTTTACACAGTCAACTAAATACATATGTATGTACAATATGTACTCGTATATATTGTGAATAAAAAAGGTAATTTGTCTTCGACGGCCGACTTTTTAAGTAGTTAGTTGTAAAACTTGTTTACGTTGGCCTGTCACTCGATTAGAATCTGGATATACTCATAAACTGCAGCAACATGCGAATCGACAGTGATAATTCTCAAAACACGACCATGACCCACATCGAACTCAAGAGACAAGGGTTAACTCGGATCATAACTCTACCAGTTGATGGGTAGTTCTTTAGACTTGTTACTCTCAAGTCTCAAGTCTTGTGTTATTTAATATGATTGCGAAAACTGTAGCATGCTTGAGTTTGTGCTGGGAACTCGAAAACATTGTTGGTGGGTTCAATTGGTTAATGATAATAATTGTCACAGTGTAGCGCTTCCATTGCAGTGAACGTTGTTTTAATGCAATGCACAATGTTTTTGTGCATTAAGACTACAAAATATACCTTGGACTCTAGACCAAGCATCCGTTGCATGTCAAATCTGAAGTCGGATTCGATGGCTTGTAGCCGTAAGTGGTGCGATGAACTTTAAGGTATTTTTAGATTGTTTATTATGGTTACCTCAAATGCTTGTTGATTGTATGCGTTAATTATTAAAAGTGTGCTTATGACCTAAGCTTTAAACATTAATATGATCATAAACGTATCCATAAAACGTATCATTAAAGACTTTAAGTGTGTATTGATTTTGTGTCTATGCTCAGCATTCGTCTAAGACAATCGCATGCACCCGACTTTCAGAAAATTTCGTCATTGCATAATGGGACTTACATAAGAATGCATACAAACATGCATTCGTTTAACAGCTGAGATATTTAAGGAGTACAAATGAGTTAATGAACACGTTTTTTGGCGGACCTCTACACCATTGAACAGGTTGTTCTATTTTAAATCATACCTCAAGTGGGGTCAACAATTCGTTCTTGTTCTTGTATTTGAGAGATTTTTATTTCGTGGGGTTTTTTTTCGAACTTCAGTTGGAACTTGAGCTTCAATGGCTGTCCGGGTGGAATTTTCTACGAGCTTAAGTTCAACTATCGTTTTCTTAATCTCGAGGTTTCTTTATACTCGTAGATCACTGTATGATACACCAGATGACTTCGTTCCTCCTATTATTCTACAGAACTACCATTTGTATGTTAAACTCAAATCAAACCCGTTCCAAGTTAGGTTTGTGATACCGATATATTTATCATACTTCTATTTAAACAGATTATTTATCTACTGCTTACCTATTATTATATATTTTCAGCTATAAATCATTCATGATATTTGATTCGAAATTTTTAGGTTCTACACTCCGCAGTTTTTCAATAATGTGATCAAATAGTTTTAACAGATAAAAAAGAGTGCTGCGACTTCTTTGACATCCCTAGAACTCATCTAACGTGCCCACAATTACTCTTTATCTGTTATGCTTCACGTTTCCCTTGAGCGACCCGCTTCTCTGCTTTTTTGAGTGAGAGAATTGCATTGGATGATGTTCTGTCTAATGGAATTGTCAACGCGCTATAAGGTTTCATCACTACCACCTTCTAATATCTCAAGAATAAAAACTCATAGGAAAATACCAAGTTATCTGTTCTTCAAAGCACTAATAACTGATTCCAGGTTGGGTCGAAACCAAAGCTGAAGCTTGATTTTCGTCCTGAGACCTTTAATCTTACAGATCTCGGACAACACCAGCTTTTACTTTCCGATTCTACTGCCCACACCGTTTTTCAGAATTTGAGAGGTTTAGGGTTTCGGTTATGACCGCATGACGGGCAAACCAGTGTGGTTATCACATTGCTCCCTCCCTACAGTTGTTCGTCCCGAACAACTTCGTCATTCAACATCCCGTTGAAATGACACATTCTATCCAAATGGACCACTTTCAATTTTCCTCGATCCCCACGCTGGATCCGGTAGACAACGTCATTAATGCGGGTTATCACCTTGTATGAACCTTCCCAGTCCTGTTGCAATTTTGGTGATTTGCCTTTCTTACGCTGAGGATTATACAGCCAAACCAGATCTCCTTCGTTGAAACCGGAAGAATTCGCCTTGATATCGTACCTAGTTTTCATGCGGCTGCTTGCTAGCTTCATCTTTTCTCTGGTGTCTTCATGCAATTTACGAATCCTGCTGCGTAAGTCATTCACGTACTCGTTCACCTCTCTGGGCTCCGTCGGTGGGGATCCGAATTTTGCTTCACTTGGCAACCGAATCGTTTGACCAAATAAGATCTCGGATGGTGTGTGCCCTGTTGAGCTATGGACCGCGTTTCGGTAGGCCATTAAGAAGAGGGGTATGTGTCGATCCCAATCCCCCTGGCAGTTGCTGACAACCTTGGATAGATGCTCATTCAAGGTCCGATTGAATCGCTCGACCATTCCATCAGATTGAGGGTGTAGTGGCGTTGTCCTTGTCTTTCTTATTCCCAAATATTGGCATATTTCCTGGAAGACTTTTGATTCAAAGTTTCGCCCTTGATCAGAGTGCAGCTCCATTGGGACCCCAAATCTGCTCACCCAGTTGTTGACTATCTGTTCGGCTACGGTCTTAGCCTCTTGATTTGGGATGGCAAACACTTCCGGCCACTTACTGAAGTAATCCATGACTACGAGAGTATATCGGTTTCCATTAAAGGTTTCGGGAAACGGCCCAGCGATGTCGATGGCTATTCGTTCGAAAGGTGCTCCGACATTGTATTGTTGCATTTGTCCATGTGGCTTTACTTTTGGACCCTTGGTAGCCGCACATCTTATGCACTTTTTGCACCAATTCTCGACATCTTGTTTAGCGCTTAGCCAATAGAAACGTTCCCTTACCTTTTCCAACGTCTTATTTATTCCCAAATGGCCTCCTGAGATTCCGTCATGTATTTCATGGAGCACTTGGTTGACTCTGGACCGTGGCACAATTAGCTGCATACGAGATGTTGTCCCATCTGCACTTTCCCATTTTCTCGTCAGCAATCCATCTTGCACAAAAAGCGAGTCCCACTGTGCCCAGTATGCCTTCAGAGTTTGGCTCCGATCTGATATCTGCTGCCAGCTTGGTCTTTCCTCGTGTTCTTTCCAGGCCAATATTGGTTCGATGTCATTGTCTGCCTGTTGGGAGGAACGGATTTCGTCTATACTCCAACCCTCTATTGGCTCAGTCCTGATCATTTGGATAGTTGCCTGTTCTTTTGCTTCTTTACCACCGACTACTTCTGCTGGGAGGCTTTCATTGCATTGTTTTACCTGTGAGACTGGGATAATTACCCTGGAGTCGACTCCTGCTACAGACTTCTGCCCCGCGAAGTAAGCATTTCCTAACTGATGGCTTCTGGAAATTTGACCGGTTTCTTGGTAGCCGTTTCTGCTGGTTTTTCTTTCTATTTGCCTGTAACCCCAGTGCATGCAGCCTTCTCGTCGTACCGGTTCTTTACAATGCCCTTGCAGATGTCCTACTTTATCGTAGTTCCAGCAGCGCATCCTTCGTCTCTCCCGCGGGATATTTGGTCTTGAGCAGGAGCATTCACCAGATACTATTTCCCTGACGAAATGCATTCCTTTGGAAGCCTGATTGGATGCTTCCATCGCCAGAGCGAAGGCAAGTGCTTCAGCAAGGGTTCTTTTCCCGGCCATCCTTACTGCTGATTGTAGCTTCAAATCTGCAATTCCCCTGATGAATGCGTCCTTTGCCATTTCGTCGATTATTTCTTGGCCTGCGGTGGGATATGACAAATGTGCCAGTCTACTCACGTCTGCTTGGAGCTGTTGCAGTATTTCTCCTCGTTGCTGCATACGGCCTTGCAATTGAACCTTGTAAACTTCCCGCATGTGGCTATCCCCAAACCGTTTCTCGATAGCCTGCACTAAAACCATATAGTCTCTATTCTTTTCGATATCGATTGTTTGTAACAATTCTGCCGCAGGACCACGTAAGGCCATCGCTAGGGCAAAGCACTTTTCCTCATTGTCCCAGTCGTTTGCACAGGCAGCCATTTCAAACTGCTTCTTATAAGTAGACCATGAGGTCTGGCCATCGAATGAGGGAGGCTTCAACTCTTTTCTCCTTGGACCGCTTAAAGAACATTCTCGCAGTTTCTGTTTTCGCACTGTGTCGAGCTCTTTTGCCAGTTGCTGAACTTTGCTGTCCATTTCCTCGAATTTTTCGCCAACATTCTTCTCTATTGTATCAACTTTGTCATCAACGTTCTTCTCTATTCTTTCAAATTTGTCATCGATTTCTTCGAATTTTTGCTGGAGAATGTTCTTTTGTTCTTCCAGATTATTCTTTTGTTCATCCATTTTCTGTTGAAGACCGTGCAGATTGTTGGTTTGTTCGTTGAATTTTTGTTCAATGCTGCACTTCTGTTCGTCCATTTTTTGTTCCAGACTGTTCTTCTGTTCGTCCATTTTTAACAAGAGGAGTTGCATCATCGCAGCCATGTCATTGCCGGTATTTGTCTGTTCATCCGCGTCAACATCAAAGGAATATGCATCAGGATCATGTCCCTCGTTGTTCAAAGCCTCCTGAAGTCGGAGCACCAGGTCACTTTTTCCTCCACTGGCACTGAGGCTTCTCTTGTTCAACTCGGATTTGAGTTGGACGAGGGTCAACTGCAATAGTTTTCGACCCATTCTAGCTTTTTCAAATAGTCAGAAAACACTTTTTTTTTTACACACAATAAGTCCTATCCCACTTCTGACACCAATGTAAAATGTTTGTGTGGGTACAAATGATAGAACTTATTCTTTTCAATACAAATCCCTTTATTCAGTACAGTTACAATTCACTATTTAATTCTTTCTCTCAGTACAATTCAATTTCTCAACCACTTATACTTTTCTTATCTTTTACTTAAACCACTTAATCACTTCTCCTAATTAACACTTCAAATTTCACTTTAGAACTCATTTGCATACCTTGGGGATGCTGGTATTTATACTCGAATGACATACTTCGAGAACAATCCTCGCCATCCAGCGTCCCATACAATTTCCAATTTGCTAGAAAATTCGATTCCACTCTCCAGTCGAGACTTTGTTATTCCAGTATCGATATTTTCTGCTAGATGTCGCTGCTCACATTTAAGTGGTTATCACAATATTGACGGTGTTGACAATTCATACCTAGCCATAGACATACAGACATAGATTAAATAATTTGAAGAAGGGTGGAAAGTTGTCCACCTATGTTAGTTCATTTATACCTGGACACTTTTTAAATTGCTTTAACTACGAGAGTACCTAGCTGCATTTTTTTCTGGAAACAACGGCGGACTTGATTATTTGTCCTCTGCATTTGTCGCTATGTTTTTCTATGTCTTCATCTCATGATTAAGTACGTTGTTGTTGTTCCCATTTTGACATTAAAATCTCCTGTTATGATATGATGTACGTTGTTAGCGGCGCATCCTAATACTGTAAAAGTTGTTCTTGTCCTTCTCTAACGCATCCTTTGTCACTGTGTTGCACACAAAGATGACGATTTTCCTTAATATGCTCTGCAAACTCACTGTGAATATATCGTCACTAAGTGAGTAGTAGGCATACGCCAGATCCAGCTTGCGGCTGGTTTTCGGGTGTTGAGTAAGAGTTTTGAGTAAGTGACGTGTCCGGATCAGAATCCTATCACCTTAATTTTTATCAGATGGATGCATCTGACATTCTGGAGATCTACTTTCCGCTCGTTGAAGGCAGCTTTAATGTTCCATAATACTAGCATTGTCCTTGACCGATAGACAAAGGTGGTCAACAAATTATCAATCAGGATCGGAGACAGTTAGCTTTTTAAAGTGGTAAAGTTTGTCCGGTAGTATGCACAAATTTTTAGGTGAGTGCGGAAGATTGGGCCTTACCTTGGTCCACCCAGCATTGTTGCCCCATTTAATTCAGAGAAAAACTGCAGTGCGCAGCTGCAGCATTAGAAAACCTGCCTAGAATCGTAATGACAGGTATCATTATCCCGAGAACATGTCAACTATGTACTACTCCCCCTTTTTAAATAAACAATTTACAAAATATTTTCTAAAAAGCCGATTTTAAGGGTTCCAGAATGATCTCAGCAGTAGCGCTAGTTAGCATTCATGTTTAAAACAATGTCAGAATTTTTCTTATGATAGGAGTATGTACTAGAATGCACATACAGTATTGTGCAAAACAACAGCAACCAATTTAGTTCGAACATATAAATGGAAATATATTTTTTCGCAATGAACTCTCTTAAAAAATTAAAATGCAGAAACAAATCACGGTCTTCATTAACACTGGCGGATACAGCAGCAATATTTTCCTCTGTACGCACTCTACGCATACGGGTAGGTGGTTTGATGTTCAATAGCGTGAAATTGGTGCGAAATTTGGTCACTATGGCTCGAATTGATTGCTCAGTGGGTCGATTATGACGACACTAAAATTTTTCACAGTGCACGAATTTTGATTTCTGAGCGTTGTTTGGTTGTAAGTCTTAGCGTGATGAAATGGCAATGCTAACTAAGTATGTTTGACTCTGACACATGTCACGAATTACTCGTGAGCTGTCAAAAATGTAACACTGAAAAATCAAACAACGGATATCTTTCACATAAGTGGAGCTACAACTATGGCTCGAAATAAATTCACTGATAAACTTGAATCCCAAATAATTGAACAAATTTTTTAATAGAGAAATTCAAATTTCCAATTGCAAAAATATAATACCAATCCATTGCTTTTCGCATAATTAAAAAAACGGTAAATGTACGAGTAAGTACAGTGCATCATTTGAGAGATCGACCACGAGAAACTTTATTTTCATTTATATGTGCGAATTAAATTTGTTGCTTATTTTTTGCACAACACTGTTTATACACTTGATATTGAACGCGGCACATTCTTTAAGGCTTCTTATTTAAAAATGCGAAATGAATAATGTTTCAGCAATTTAAGACAGCCTGCTTATACTTTCAACTGCTTCATAAGATACAATATTAGCAGTTAATGTTTTTTATCTATTGTATAATGAATTGTGAATTCCGTGTCTGATATGAGAATCCCCTTAATTGCTTCTTTCATTCCACGAGTTCTTCAACACCTTTGAAGTGACCTTGCATTAAAATACTCGAAGTTCTGCATTGCTCTGAAAATAGACAAAATAAATGATATTTTTTCCGTATATTGTAAGTTTAAGCAAAGAGATATTAGAGTTGAAAGATTTTAAAAAAGTTTGCTTATGTGGGTGTCAGACTGAAAATACGGATTTGAGAAAAGTTCTTTTTCTTATCTCTTTATTGTATAATACATGGTGGGCCAATGATCCTGTCGGAAAGTGCCATCGATTCTATAAATGACATCGAATGTCAATTCGGTTTTAACATTTATGAAGCAAAGATAACTAGAATTTGTGTGAATAAGTAATGGAATGCTATACTCCTGAAGAACGTTGGATAATTGCAACAATGTTTCGGCGCAACGCTCAGTTTGTATCCGTTTTCCTGGCCGCCCGTCTCCCACTGATCGTTCAATGCAGGGTTTAGCGTCACCACTTTTAGAGACTAGAACAACTCAGGACCGAGCAAGTACTGAAAGGTCTTGTACCTTTCGTTCGGCCGAGAATATTGCTCTCACGGCTGAAGATGTGGTAGTGGATCCATCGACATCGAAAAGACGACGTGCCACACAATTGGCAATTCCACGCACGTCGCGGCCGCGGCGAATTTTGGTGAAACACTTGAAGATGTTTTCTTACAATGTGCACGCAGTCCATCAGATGATGGGTGTTAACCTCTTCTAACCTACGCTCACGTCCTCCTGAATCTCAGCATCGAAATGGACGATTTTGCGTCAAAAATAATCATGGCACACGAGGCCTATCTCCACATATGTGGATGTCTGAACAAACAAAATTTGCTGTTCTGGGGCACAGAAAATCCGCGAGTAATGCACAAAGAGCCATTACATCCACTTAAAGCCACTGCATGATTTGCTGTTTACGCTGGAGGAATCATTGGTCCATTTTTTTTTTTTAGAACGGTGTGGGCCAAACGATCACTTCGGACGGTGAGTGCTACAGAGCCGTGACCAATGAAGTTTTTATTCCTCAATTGGATGGATTGGGACTGGAGAACATGATGTTAAAGCAGGACGGAGCAACGGCGCATACTGCAGGAGACACAACCGACATTCTAAAACAATTAGGCCACATTTCGATTAGGCCTGGTAATGCGAAATGTTTGCTTTACTGTCCCATGAGCATATTTTTGGGCCCCCGCCCAATTATCAAGGCTTCGCCCTTTAATGACGTTGTCTAATAATTAACGGGGGCAGAGCAAAGTACTGGTCTTATCGTAAACATCTTCAGATGACGCTACCGAAGGTTGCTACGATTTGACCAGTTACAAGTTGCCGGCCATAGGTCCTTTGGTGACAGAACCACCGGTAGACCCTAGCAGGACTTAAATCACGGTACCATGATAGTCAGGAGCCCCCCGGATCTCGGTCCGGGCCTGACTTGTTAGAGGTAGGCCCCCTTGTGGGAGCGTCATGGTGGCTGTGGTTTAAACCCAAAATCGCGGGAAAGAGTCTTCCTATGGTTTTCCTTTGGTTTTCCTTTGGTTTTCCTTTGCTTTTCCTTGGTTGACTCAATGTGGAGTTGCAATAAGTGCTGGGTGCTGCGACCCTAAGAGCAGTAAGAGGTTTTAGGTCGGCCTCGACTCATACCAAGGGTGGAACTTGTGCCGGCAACACAGTTCCGAATTGGTATCATACAGTGAAACTTATTGGTGAGCGCTGGCAAGGCGTATCCTTGCTCCCATGGATGTATGGGCATCCCGTAAGTTTAAGCCCACACGGCAGGTACTTACGTTAAAAACATGAGACATCTGTCCCATGAGCAGATTGCTTGGTCAGTTCTTCCCGAGAGAGGAGCGTTTTTAGGACTCTTCATATGAAGAGCCTCCGGTCCCTCCGGAGTTAAGGACTGAAGAAGTCGAGTATGGTGTTTCACTTCTTCGCTCCAGGAGATCTCCTGGAGCTGATGGAATGACCGGAGAGATGGTGAGAGCCATCTGGAAGGCCGTCCCAGAATACCTGTTTGGGCTTTATAGCAAATGTATTGCTTGCAGCTCCTTCCCCAAGGATTGGAAGGTAGCAAGGAGGGTTGTGCTCCTGAAGTCCACCGATAAGAATAGGACCCTAAATCTTATCGGGGCATCAGCCTGCTTCCGGTACTAGGAAAAGTACTGGAAAGAGTTATGGTGGAAAGGGTTTCGGAGAGCATGGCGGAACCAATGTCCCCCTTCCAATTCGGCTTTACAAGAGGCAAGTGTGTCGAGGATGCATGGTCTTTCCTAAAAAACAGAGTCCTCAGAAGCAGGGCCAGAGTAGTTATAGGCATCTTTATTGATTTTAAAGGTGCCTTTGATAACCTGAACTGGCAAAAAATAGTAACCAGGTTGCAGGAATTGGGCTGTCGGGAAACTGGGCTTTGAGGAAGCTATTTTTCCGACAGAAAAGCGAGTGTGATAAGTACGCACGACAGCGTCTCAATTAATGTTGGGAGAGGTTGCCCCCAAGGGTCCATCAGTGGTCCTTTTATTTGGAACCTGATGATGGATCCACTCTTGCGGCGACTAAACGAGCTCTGTGGGTGCTGCGCCTACGCAGATGACCTGCTCCTCATCTTTGAAGTGTGTCGCAGGATAAGACCGTTTCAATGAAGCTCAAAGGTAAATTGAATGTAAGACGTCGGGCTCCTGCGATACGTTTGAACGGCGTTGGCGTTAGATGTGTGACTGGGATCACATATCTGGGCATAACGATGGGTGAGTGTATGAACTTCATGCCTCACCTGGTTCGAACCAGACTACGCATGCTGAGTGCTGTAGGCCAGGTAAGGCGCATTTTGCGATCTGACTGGGGACTCAATAGGCGTTCTGTTCGTATCATATACGATGGCCTTTTTCTTGCCTGTGCAAGATGTGGAGCATTGGTATGGTACGACAGGGTTATGAATGTTGATGAACGAAGGCGGATCTTGACTTGTCAAAGAGTCGCCTTGCTTGGCTGTTTACCGGTGTGCCACACTGTCTCCACAGAAGCAAGCAGGTGTTGCTTGGAGTGCCACCTCTGGATCTGGAAGTGATGCGTCGTGCTATTGCTTTTAAGGTCAGAAAAGGTCTCCCTCTAAATGAGCGCGATTGGGTTTCCCCGGAAGAAGTGGATGACCTATCCCTGAAGCAGCGTAAAACCTTGCTACACGCATGTGTCTATCTAGATGGCAATCTAGATGGGATGCTAGCGAAAATGGCAGGGTTACTTACGGCTTCCTAAGGGATGTGCTAACCATGCTAATTTTTCCTGAACGGAATTTTAACTTCAGCCTGGGCTTTTTGTTGACCGGGCCTGGCTCTCTTAATGCATTCTTACATAAGAGGGGGCTTAGCGAGGTTGTGAGCTGCTCATGTGGAGCTACTTATGAGGACTGGTTTCATGTCCTATGTGAGTGTCCCAATTACGCTGACATAAGGAACTTGCAGGCTATGGGCATCACCTTTAATGATGAGACCTACGATGTCAGTGGAATTATCATCGATACCGTACGGTTCGAAAGAACCGGTAGTTTTGCAAAAGAGGTATTCAATAGAAGGCGCAGTAGGTAGCTAGCGGGTAGATTGTAGAAATTTCTTATTGTTGTAAGGCCGCCAGTCCTGGGCAGTGAGGTGCCCAACTGCAAGTAACCTCAAGGTTGCGAAGCTCGACCGGAAGCTATATTCTGGTACCACGGGAGGTCAGGTGCCCCCGGAACTATGGTTCTAGCCTGACCTAGGAGTTGGCCCCCTTGTGGGAGTATCGTGGTGGCTGTAGGTTTATACATCTGAACATCTCATGGCTTAGCATATGTTGTAGTTTGCTACGACCTGTGCTAAACCATGAGATTGCTATGGAACCAACTGGTCTATTCGATGTGGAGTTGCATTGCAACCGGGTGCCATGACCCACAGAATGGCGGAGGTATTAGATAGGCCTCGACCCTTCACCAAAGGGGAAGTTCGTGCCTTACACACGACTTCGAATCTGGTACTGGTGGTAGTACTTGTACTACCCGAAGGCCGCTTATCAACGAAGACGCACAGTAGGCTTAAGCCCTCACGGCAGGTACCTACGTAAAACACAAGAGACATCTGTCCCATGAGGAGGGCCCCCGCCCAATTATCAACGCTTCGCCCATTAATGACACTGTCTAATAATGAACGGGGGAGGAGCCCCTGGATCTTGGTCCGGGCCTGCCTTGAAGATGTAGGTCGCCTTGTGGGAGGGTCATGGTGTCTGTGGTTTAAACCCAAAGTCGCGGGAAGGGTCTTCCTGTTGGTTTGACCCAATGTAGAGTTGCAATAAGTACTGGGTGCTGCGACCCTAAAAGCAGTAAGAGGTTTTAGGTCGGCCACGACTCATACCAAGGGTGGAACTTGTGCCGGCAACACAGTTCCGAATTGATATCAATGGAATGACGGAGAGCGATGGCAAGGCGTATCCTTGCCCCCATGGATGTATGGGCATCCCGTAAACATAAGTCTACACGACAGGTGGATTTACGTTAAAAATCAGACACTATGTGTCATAAGGAAAGATAGCAACGAGGTTTGGTACACCTGCCTTGCGTTTCCACTAGAATCACTGGTCAGGTGTACTACATATATGTGCATATAATACTTTAAACTCTCATGCACCGTTTTCATATTTTCGTATAGGTGTAGATGCGAATTTATTTCCATTGTGGAGAAGGATAGCTTTTAAGCATTTTGTGGAATTGTCTATGAATGAACGCATGGAATTCCGTTTTCTTCAAACAAGCTCATTACATCATCACTAAAGCAAAGTCTTTGAATCTTTTTTGATCACTTATTCTAACATTTGTCTCAAGCTAATTAGTTTAAACGGAGAAGCTAGAATTTCTGCTTTCGTTGGAGTTAATGAGGTGTGGTTCGAAAGTTACTGATTTGATCACAAAGTCATCGCTCTCACAGCTAGTACTAGTACTTTGGGATATCTTACAGCTCTTGAGGTCAATTTTGAAGCTACCGTTACACAAAATACGATATATCGCTGCAAGGTGCATTCGCATACTAACTAATGAACCACATGAGTAAAATGTCAAATCTTCTTCCAGGAGCGGTGGAAGATCCCGATTCTACATAATTAAACACGTTTTTCTTTATATAGGGGAGAATGGGGCTGGTTGTAACAGGGGCAGGTTGTAACAGCCTCGAAAAAAGGTGTCATGATAGAGATATTAAAATGTCTGAAAGAGAAAAATGTTTGCGTTGACCATAGCTACCGCAACATGCAAGTCAGTTTTCGTTTGGCAGTCGTTGGAAGACCTTGTAATTGTAGTTGTGAAAAGCACCGGGAAAGTAACTTTCTTTTTTGTTGTTCTTTTTGGTTTTCTTTTGTGCACGTTCTAGGCACGATATTTTGTTGTTGGTTTGTGCATACATTCATATTTTACCTGTGCATGAATATACTTGTCTATACTGTAGAAGTTCAGGGATCTTTATGATTGTTCTTTGAACGTTCAATTTCTATGTAGGGGCTAAAAGTAACATGTGCCTGGGGCAGGTTGAAACATGAGCTACTTCCTTTAACCAGACGAACCTAAATCCTTTCTTCGACCAATTTCCTTAGCTAATGCAAAAGCATAGTTTGTGACCATCCCGCATCTGGAACTGCGATGAAACGGGTGTTACTACAGTACAAAAGCCAAGAAAGGCTCTAACAAGTTCCGCAACGTCTGGTGAAAGAGGCACATTAGTTACAGCCTGTTCAGCAGTGAGCGGTTCTGGAAACTCGATTCCCTACATGTTTATATTTCCTCGCCTTAAATATAAAGATTTCTTTATTCATGGTGGACCCCCAGAGTGCATAGGAGCCGGTAATGCTTCCGGTTGGATGACAAGCACACAGTTTACAAGATATATAGACCACTTTATAATGCATGTAAAACCATCTGCTTCGGAGCCGGTGCTTTTTTTGCTTGATAACCATAGCTCCCATTTAGATTGTAGGTGTTATTGATAAAGCTAAGAAAAATGGTGTTTTAATGATATCTTTTCCACCACATTACTCACACAAACTGCAACTCTTAGACGTCGGGGTTTATGGTGCTTACAAAACTTATTGCGCCAATCAACAAGATGCCTGGTTACGTAATAATCCAGGAAAAACGATGACCATATATGATATTTCATCTGTAGTTAGAGCCGCTCTTCCTCTGGCGCTGAACCCAGCTAACATTACTAATGGATTCAAAAAAAACTGGCATTGTTCCTTTTAACAGAGACATCTTCCAAGACTTCGATTTTTTATCATCTTTTGACACCGATAGACCACTAGCTGACCCTAATTCATTAACTTTAGATGAAGGAGCCCTAAACTCTGGAGATGTACAGCCAGGAGTGATACCTTCACTTCACATACCACTATCTTTATCTAAACCTGGTACAAGCAGTCTTACTACTGAAAAAATAGAACCTGGAAAAACAATAACCACTTGGGGCAGCTCCACATCCCCCAGGTGTTTCTGAATTGAGATCCACCTTGCCATCAGAATCAGGTCCATCAAAATTCTGTCAAACCAATTTAACCTTTTCTCCAGAAGCTGTTCGACCCTACCCAAAAACAGCGCCAAGAACGGCAAAATGTAAACGCAAATCTGCCATTTTAACGGGCAGCACAAAAAGGTTCAAAAACCAAAAGTTGTCAAGGTTAAAGCAAACAAAAAAGTGACAAAAAAATATTGATTGATTCTTCAGATGTAGAAGATGAAGAACATTGCTTAATTTGCTGCAAACCTTTCGGAGAAAGTTTCCCCGGTGAGCACTGGACTCAGCGCATAACCAGTAAGAAATGGGCTCACACTAGGTGCACTAAGGGCAACATTTCAATTGTGCATCAATTGTGATTCAGATTAATCGGCTATTCTTTCCGAAATTTTCTAAAGTATGAAGTCTCTTTTTATGTTTATTCTGATTGTTATTTTTGTATTTCTTAAAATTGCAGAAATTAGCTTTTATGTTTATTTTGAATTTGCTTTCGTTTTCCAATTGCCAACCCCATTTTTTTTTAATTATTACTGTATCTACGAGATCTACTGTATCTCGCACATAACAATTTATGTTTATTGTTATTGTTGTTTATTAAATAAAATGTACATATGTACAAAAAAATAAAAAAACGGATTGTTGTTATTTTTTACCCCTGATGAATGTAACAGCTATGAAATTTTATAAAATATCATATTTTTAGGAGTTCAAAGTGGAGATCTGCTAATATTCTAAAAGCAGTTTATAGCCAAAGGATTAATCTTTTCAGTGACCAGTTTTCATTTGAATAATCTGCATCTCATAAAGGCTCGCAGCCAATGTTCTAAAAATTGTTACAGCCAACCCCGGTCTCCCCTACTCATAACATTGTAAAAGGAACAAAAGCAAAGTTTTTCAAAAATAATCGATGAGTTTAGTTATTTTTTGGTATAAAGAATTAGAAGATAATCATTGAAATAAAAACTCAAAAAATGTTTTTTTTCATTTTCTGACCTGTGTTATAAGGCCGTGCAGGTTTACTACTATATGCACATACGACTACGTACATATATGGTGTCATTAGACTATACTCTTCGTCGAAACATTAGTATTACAAAATTAAGCATATTTTTGAAAAGTATGACTGAGTTTATATCTTTCAACATTAGCGTACCATATGTACCTACATACAATATATTCAATTGATTTTTGTGTTACATTTCATACGGCTAATATCAGTCTTGTGTATTTATAAATAAGATACAGACAAAGTAATGCCTGCCACACAGTGGGCAATGATTATGACACTTCCAGACCTGCAATTATCTCTCCACGACATCAAGGGGCAGCAACGATTGCTACAGAAACATCGTTCAGCCGGAACGTGTTCCACATACCTACTGCAATCAAGAAATACATTTTTCTTTGCATTAAGTATCGTATCGTGCAAACATAAGTTAAACTAATACCAAAATAAAGTTTAATAAAATAATACATATCTACATATGTATATCGAATAGTGCGCTATCGTGTGTATTGTTACGAAAATTCGTTCAAGTTTTATCAGTGGATTATTAGAATTCAGTGCGTTGGTGCTTTTACATTCATTTAATTTAAAACGAAAGTTCAGGGGTATTATTTTTTATGTCTGGTTTTTTAATGGATGACAATTAAAGACCAACTTTGTGTCACTGAGTATAGCGCCTTTTGTTTGACACACGTAAACGAATTTCATGGACACTTGGTATAAGTGTTTGTGAACTATCATACAAACATACATATAGATCATTTGTATAATAATTTCATATCTTTCAGGGTCTAGAACAAATGGTACAAAACGAACAGATTCCAAAACTCGAAGAAAAAGTACAACTCCAAAAAAATATACCTCAGAACAGAAAAAATCTTTCGTCGAAGATGTACTCGTAAGTGGTCCAACGAAAATAGATTTGCCGCAGCCAATATTTCAAAACGAGAAGAGATCACCTAAAAATCCGAGAGATCGATGGAATTGTCCAAGAGAAAATGAAGTCAAATTCGATTTGTTTCCAATCAAGTGTAACAGAGATAAGGATTGCAGATCATGGAATTCCAGTCAAATATGCTGTGAAATTTTTGGAGCTAAAAGCTGTGTAGTTGGCGTTCCAAAGCCACTAGAGGAATCTACGCACAGTCGTAAGAATACCAAATACAAGTGGTCATTTACTAACAATTTTTTATTTTTTATTTCACTGACAGCTATTTTTGGAATCATACCACGACGCTGCCCCCAACAACCATTGGCTGAACTTTGGTGGGATGTAAAAGTTTGTGATACGGATGCAGATTGCTGGCCCCGAGTTTGTTGTCCAGATGGTCAAAAGAGGTATTGCAGAACATCACAACCAGAACTGGATATTGTTCCAGTACCAGTTAAAAGATCCCTTAATTTTTGTAAGTACTGAATAACTTTCAATTGCCACATATAACCTTAAACGTGTCCTACTTACAGTGTCGGAATATTTACAATGCACCCCACCACCACCTCCAATTTTTGATCTTCATCCGAAGTCATGTAATTCAACTTTTGATTGTTTTCCAAATGTTTGCTGCCAAGAAGCTGGTAAAAAACATTGTCGACCACCAAAAAAGTCGGTACTAACATTGTTGGCAAACTTTTTAAATCTTGGTCTAGTTAAAAGGCTAACAAAAAATTTAGTGATTAAGTAGAAACAACCAAGCGATATCGCCAAGCAACGATTTGTGATATTTCATATGTACATGCATATGTATGCACAATATGTGTATGGATTTGTTTTATATTAAAGAGTATTTCTAATTTTATGAAGGAAAATTAATAACATTTTTATTTATATAAGACAAATGTCTTGTCTATAAAACTACAAAGTAGTAGAATTAGTTTATTTAGTTTAACAATTGATACGCTTCAACCACTGGTTAAGACCTTACTCATATTGATTATGCGAGATTATAGATATGAGCTAAATATACTTAGCAAATAAGCAATATCTATTGATAAGGCGAGCCAATTGATACCCCTTTGTCATTGATTATAAACAATGCTTACAATGATTACTTTTAATTAAGGTCAGTGACAACTATATATTTGAATAACAAAAACAGCTGCTTATAGCTGCAATATTATATTAAAAATATTCATGCTTTTTATGCTTTTTACTCGAGGTAATATGTATAATGTTGATTAATCTGGCTTAGGAATAAAATTCTGACTACTTGCGATATCGAAGAAGCATTGGCTGAGAAATAGTGGCCTTAGCAACGACACCCGAAATATTAAGACGCGCTCACCGCAGTCATTAGAAAGTTTATGAAGAAAGATTATTTAATCTTTCTAAATATCTAAATATTCAAACATTACCGTTGTTTAAAAAGTACCTGAAAAACAACAACGACCGATTTCGAAATGTTTAATACGGAACTGTTACTGTGCTGTATCCCAATTCATCAAACGAATCGGTCCGGTCAGAGACCAAAAAATGATCTTCTATGTTACAGCGATCTTAAAAGTATTTTAATGCATCAGATTTTATGGGATATGAAGTAAGCGAAGCGAACCAGTGAGGACCTTGCAGTTATGGGGATCAGATGCCCTGCGGGGATGAAAATCTGAATCTTTGGACTTAAATGACTCGCAAAATAATGTGAGCCGATTGGACGTCTGAGCAGCGACAATTTTGCACTTTGCAAATGTAAAGGCGACACCAGAAACTGTAAATGGAAGAAATATGAGGAAACACAGGAAAGTCGACAGCGCAATATAATCAAATTCCATGACTTTGTTCGATTCGGGTCAACATACTGTAAAATGTGTGTAGCCTCTTGATTTGGGATGGCAAACACTTCCGGCCACTTACTGAAGTAATCCATGACTACGAGAGTATATCGGTTTCCATTAAAGGTTTCGGGAAACGGCCCAGCGATGTCGATGGCTATTCGTTCGAAAGGTGCTCCGACATTGTATTGTTGCATTTGTCCATGTGGCTTTACTTTTGGACCCTTGGTAGCCGCACACCTTATGCACTTTTTGCACCAATTCTCGACATCTTGTTTAGCGCTTAGCCAATAGAAACGTTCCCTTACCTTTTCCAACGTCTTGTTTATTCCCAAATGGCCTCCTGAGATTCCGTCATGTATTTCATGGAGCACTTGGTTGACTCTGGATCGTGGCACAATTAGCTGCATAAGAGATGTTGTCCCATCTGCACTTTCCCATTTTCTCTTCAGCAATCCATCTTGCACAAAAAGCGAGTCCCACTGTGCCCAGTATGCCTTCAGAGTTTGGCTCCGATCTGATATCTGCTGCCAGCTTGGTCTTTCCTCGTGTTCCTTCCAGGCCAATATTGGTTCGATGTCATTGTCTGCCTGTTGGGAGGAACGGATTTCGTCTATACTCCAACCCTCTATTGGCTCAGTCCTGATCATTTGGATAGTTGCCTGTTCTTTCGCTTCTTTACGGTTGCAGTGTTCGCATTTTACCCCGCACGGTCGACGAGAGAGAGCATCAGCATTTGAGTGGAGTGTTCCCTTGCGGTGTTGCACTTTAAAGTCGTAGCCCTGCAACTGCTCGATCCATCTTGCAACTTGGCCTTCAGGGTTCTTAAATTGGAGTAGCCATTTCAGAGCTGCGTGGTCTGTCCGGAGAATGAACTTTTGTCCGTAGAGGTACTTATGGAAATGCTTCGTAGCCAGAAGTAAAGCCAGAAGCTCGCGCCGGGTTACACAGTAGTTCCGTTCAGGTCTAGAGAGTACTTTGCTGTAATATGCGACCACTTTCTCTTGACCGTCATGAACTTGGGAGATCACAGCTCCGACCCCAACATTGCTAGCGTCTGCGTCCACGATGAACATTTTTCCGGGCGTGGGGTAACCCAAGATGGGGGCATTGCACAGCTGTCGCTTCAGTTCTTGAAATGCTTTTTCGCATTCTCCAGACCACCTGAACTGTCGGCCTTTTTCTGTAAGTTGATGCAGGCTCTTCGCAATGCCAGCAAAATCCTTTACGAACCTTCTGTAATACGTGGCGAGTCCCAAGAAGCTTCTCAGTTGGTGTTTATCTTTTGGAGAAGGCCAACTTTTCAAGGCTTCGATTTTGTCAGGATCCGTTCTTACTCCTTCCGCTGATATAATGTGACCCACATATTTTACTTCCGGATTTAACAAGGCGCACTTTTCCGGGTTGAGCTTTAAATGAGCACTTCGTAGCCTCTCAAACAGTTCTTTTAGATTTTCGCGGTGCTCCTCGTACGTCTTACCTATGACGATAACGTCGTCCAAATATACTAGGCAGGTTTTCCAGGTGAGTCCTTGCAATGTTCGTTCCATTAGTCGCTCGAAGGTGGCCGGAGCATTGCACAGTCCAAACGGCATCACTGCAAACTGGCAAAGACCGCTTCCTGTAGTGAAGGCAGTTTTCTCACGGTCCGTACGATTTATCTCTACCTGCCAGTAACCGCTCTTCAAGTCAAGTGTTGAAAACCATTTCGCTCCAGAAAGCATATCCAAAGTGTCATCGATTCTCGGAAGTGGGTAGCTGTCCTTTTTAGTGACATTATTGAGACGTCGGTAGTCTACACAAAATCTCGTGCTGCCATCTTTCTTCTTCACGAGGACCACTGGAGATACCCACGGACTTTGCGATTCTTCAATCACTCCCTCAGCTTCCATCTTCGACATCATTTCGGCAACTTCTGTTTGCTTTGCCAATGGAAGACGCCTTGCAGGTTGACGGATTGGTCGGGCGTCTCCGGTGTCAATGTGGTGTTGAACAATATGCGTACGTCCATATTCTCCGTCTTGTGTAGCAAATATATCAGCGTACTCACCGATTAGTTTTTCTGCCAGGATTCGCTGATCTTCGTCCAGATTACAGAGGCTGAGAATTTTGTTCTTGATTTTTATGCTCTGAACTGTTGTGACCGGTTTTGCACTCTTTTTTTCCGTTGTGGTCGATATAGCCTCAACAGGTACGCATTTTCCCACTATCTCCCCCTTTTTCACCTTTACACTGAATGTTTTTGGATTTAGAATCCTTACAACAACATGGTCCCGTTGTTCTTTGGCTCCACTAAGGTCTTTCCCACCATGAAGTCTCTTTTCTTTTCTGGCTCCATCAAATAGAATCGGTGGCTACCAGGACCACCTTCCACTTTTGCCCACAAAATTGCTTCTGACGAAGGCTCTAGACTCTGATTGCTGCAGATGACGACATTTGAGACTGTGGTATTGGCGTTTCCGTATATCATTGGTATCTCCATGTTTCCGTATTTCAGGGTTTGTGCCCCCAAGTTGACTACAAGTCCATGTTCTCTCATGAAGTCTGTACCAATGATGCACTCGTCACATATGTCAGCTACCAGAAACGCGTGAGTGAATGTTATTCCTGCCAATTGGATTTTTATGCGAACTTCACCATATACCATAATCATTGCTCCTGTAGCTGTTCGCAAGCTGCAACTGCTAGTGTTATGCAGCCAAGACTTCTGCACAAGATTCCTCCTGATGATTGAGGCCGTGGCACCGGTGTCTACTGTTGCCATCCATTTTTCTTTTCCACTGACTACTTCTATTAGAAGGCTTTCGTTGCATCGTTTTGCCAGCGAGACTTGGATGATGGTCCTGGGGCCGTCGACTCCTGCTACCAACTTCTGCCCCGCGAAGTTGGTGCTCAAGCATTTCCCGACTGATGGCATCGGGAAGGTTGACCGGCTTCTTGATAGCTGTTTCTGCTGGTTTCTTCCTCTATTTGCTTGCCACCACAGTGAGGGCAGTCTTTTCGTCGCACCGGTTCTTTACACTGCCTTTGAAGGTGTCCTATTTTATTGCAATTCCAGCAGCGCATTATCCGTCTATCCCGTCGAGTATCTCGTTCCTCGGCACTAATTCTTGTGCAGGAGCATTCGATAGATGTTACTTCCCTGACGAAATGTGTTCCCCTGGAAGCCTGGTTGGCTGCTTCCATCGCCAGAGCGAAGGCAAGTGCTTCAGCAAGGGTTCTTTTCCCGGCCATCCTTACTGCTGACTGTAGCTTCGAATCTGCAATTCCCCTGATAAATGCATCTTTTGCCATTTCGTCGATAATTTCCTGGCCTGCGGTGGGGTATGACAGATGTGCAAGTCTACTCACGTCTGCTTGGAGCTGCTGAAGTGTTTCTCCTCGTTGCTGCGTTCGGCTTTGCAATTGGACCTTGTAGACCTCCTGCATGTGGCTATCCCCAAACCGTTTCTCGATAGCCTGTACTAAAGTCACATAATCTTTGTGCTTTTCGATATCTACTGTTTGCAACAATTCTGCTGCAGGACCGTGCAAGGCCATTGTTAGGGCAAAGCACTTTTCCTCATTGTCCCAGTCGTTTGCACAGGCAGCCATTTTAAACTGCTTCTTATAAGTAGACCATGAGGTCTGACCATCGAATGAGGGAGGTTTCAAATCTTTTCTCCTTGGACCACTTAAAGAACATTCTCGCTGTTTCTGTTTTCGCACTGTGTCGAGCTCTTTTGCCAGTTACTCAACTTAGTTGTCCATTTGTTCCAATTTTTCGCCAACATTCTTCTCTATTCTTTCAAATTTGTTATCTATTTCTTCGAACTTTTGGTGTAGAACGTTATTTTGTTCTTCCAGTTTTTGTTCTAGACTATTCTTTTGGTCGTCGAATTTTTGTTCAATGCTGCTCTTCTGTTCGTCCATTTTTTGTTCCAGACTGTTCTTCTGTTCTTCCAGATTTTTCTTTTGTTGGTCGAGACTGTTCTTCTGTTCGTCCATTTTTTGTTCCAGACTGTTCTTCTGTTCTTCCATATTTTTCTTTTGTTCGTCCATTTTTAATAAGAGGAGTTGCATCATTGCAGCCATGTCATTGCCGGTACTTGTCTGTTCATCCTCGTCAACATCAAAGGAATATGCATCAGGATCATGTCCCTCGTTGTTCAAAGCCTCCTGAAGTCGGAGCACCACGTCACTTTTTCCTCCACTGGCGCTGAGGCTTCTCTTGTTCAACTCGGATTTGAGTTGGACGAGGGTCAACTGCAATAGTTTTCGACCCATTCTAGCTTTTTCAAATAGTCAGAAAACACACGTTTTTTTTTTTTTTTTTTTTTTTTTTTTTTTTTACACACAATAAGTCCTATCCCACTTCTGACACCAATGTAAAATGTTTGTGTGGGTACAAATAATAGAACTTATTTTTTTCAATACAAATCCCTTTATTCAGTACAGTTACAATTCACTATTTAATTCTTTCTCTCAGTACAATTCAATTCCTCAACCACTTATACTTTTCTTATCTTTTACTTAAACCACTTAATCACTTCTTCTAATTAACACTTCAAATTCAACTTTGGAACTGATTTGCATACCTTTGGGATGCTGGTATTTATACTCGAATGACATACTTCGAGAACAATCCTCGCCACCCAGCGTCCCATACAATTTCCAATTTGCTAGAAACGATTCCACTCTCCAGTCGAGACTTTGCTAATCCAGTATCGAAATCTTCTAGTCTTCGAGTTTCGACATTTTCTGCTAGATGTCGCTGCTTACATTTGAGTGGTTATCACAATACTATGCGATTCAAGAATTGAGACACATCTCGACGATATGCCAAAGATCTGCATATCGTCTTCATCGATTTGGTGAAAGTTTTCGCTAGAGTTCTCATAAGTACATACTAAAAATCTACCCGGGAAATACAAAAGAATGGTTTGTGCGTGATAGGTACGATGGCGTTAAAACAAAAATTAAATGCACTGTCCAAACTGGAGAATGGAGTTTGAATAAAGTATGACAAGGCAGTGTTCAAAGTGCACTGCATTTCAAAGTTGTGTAAAATTTTACTAATTAAAGCAGCCCATTAATGACTTCGGTACGACTTTTCTTTTTTTGGGCGATGATAGTGCTTTAATGAGCAGCGACTTGGTCTCCATTCTGATACCTCCATTTTTTGAGCCTGCAAACCCAACATCTGTAATCTTTTTAGAAGTAGTTACCGTGTAAAAAGTTGCAAAATTTATGTAAATTTGGCTTCTGTTATGGGTCATCAAAGAAACGCTTTGACGATATTGCATATAGATTGAGGTGATTTAGATGAAACGAAAACTCCACAGTTTTTGTGGTCGGAAAATACCACATGAGTTTAAAGGCTTTGACGTACGCATCGCAGTGTTTAACAATGTACGAGAAATATAAAGGAAAAAGAGACGAGGATGAAAATGTTACGAATATCACCGGATGTAATAAAATGTGATCGAATACAAAGTACGCGCATTCGCCAGATCTCCATGTTAAGAAACCTTCTACTTCTGTTATTACGTCGACAACTAGTCGATTGTCTCAGTTTGAATTTTGTCCACTATCGATTTCTTAATGTATTTCTTAACATGTAACATTTTCATACCCATCGCTATCATTTTGTCTTTATATTTCTCGTACATCGCCTATCGTTAAGGTGTGTATGTTAAGGCAAGCATCGTCTAGACTCCACACTGACTATGCTATATATGTATGTGCGATAACATCACCCCATGCTAAAAGACAGACAGTGAACAAGTTTTAGATCGATTAAATCAGCTGCCGATCCGCTAAATGAAAGTCCTTGGATAACTAGGTTCCAAAAGTTGGATAACTATATAGTTCCAACGTGAGCTTCATTTGTGTTTAAAAGAACAGGGAGAGAGAAAATAAATTCATACCCTTAACGACCAGTTGAGCGGCCTGTAGAATGGTATGTGAAGAGCATGGACAACTCATTTACAAAAAAAAGGTTATACGATTATTGGAACATTGTTTTCTCAATCCTCAAGAAAGAAGAATATTAAAACTGCGCCAACTATATGAATCTTTTCAACATCATCTACAAGATCCTATCTGATGTGCTATGTGAGTTCATAAAGCTTTTGTCAAATTCGATTGACCCCTATTAGTAAGACCTTAGTCCAATAATGTTTTTTATCTACCAAATTTTAACACAACGGCAGATTTTGCAGAGAATTCATGAATTTCAGATTGACACTCGTTACAATTTCATAATGTTTGTGTATATTGATTTCAATTTTGAGCCCCCTTATAACAACATTTTTAGATTAATATGTAATTTGTATTCCTCTAAATTTGGCCAATTGGAATGAAGCCGATGCGACCTCCGAAAGAGGAATTTAGGAAAGCGACCTTGCGACCATTCAATTACTCGCGTACGAGTATACCTTCTTTATATCCTATGTCCCCTTACTGGTGTTAGGGCAGTTAACATGCCAGTGCGCTAACTTCTTCGGTTCCTGATGATGTAGAATTTTTTCCTTTCTTTTTGACCGTTCTGTACCATGCCAAACGAAGACCTGCCTGTATTCGTGCCGTGTCATTTGCTTGCTACAAAAAAATTTTCTTCCTTGTATTAGTTGCAGTGCATATACAATACATGGGAAAAATATGTAACATTTAAATGCGCTGTATATTTTAAGACTCAGTCGTTCGCAGATCTCCGAGGAGAATAGATGCGTCTCGGCGTTTCTTAAAGTGAAAGAGTGAAAAAGGTTTTCTTCGTGGAAATAATTGGTCGCAATATTCTCAGTTGACTTGGTAGTCATACGGTTAGCGGCGTCGGTTACCAAGTCGTGGGATACCGGTTCGAATCCCGGTTGAGACTTATAAAGTTAATTTTTTTTTTGTTGTTTTGTTTTTTTTTTCCCCTCAAATTGTGTACAAAAAAAAAAAAAAAAACCAAAACCAAGTGATGGATGGTGGAGAGCGCCCCGCTCTTCCCACAACCGTGGCGAAAGCCAGCAAAAGGAGGAAGAGGTTGAATACCCCTCCTAATCTTTCAAAAAAAAAAAATAAGTGCTGTTTCCACAGCTGAAGACGATAAAGAGGAGGGGGGCTCCAACAGCTTCGCCTCTCTGGCGTCACCTGAGTCGGAAGACGAAGATGACGAAATTAACAAGATAAAAAGCAGCATACAAAAGCTGGAGCAAGACATGCTTGCTATTAAACAGAGACAAATTGCACGAAGGCAGAGGGAGTAATCAGAAGTAGAGAGCTCCCTAAAACAACAACAACAAGAGCAGAAACAGCAACTGCAGCAACATCAAAACCATCAGCAGCCGAAGAAACAACTGCAGCAAAAGCAACAGCGGCAAGAACACCAACAACAACAAAAACAACAACAGCAGCAGCAGCAGCAGCAGCAACAACAACAACAACAACAACAGCAGCAGCAGCAGAAGAAGAAGAAAGAGAAGGTGCCTCCGATCAACACTTACAAAATGGAGGTAAATGCAACCAAGGACCTGTGTAAGTTGGTCATTGGTAATAATTTTAATATAAAGAGATTGGGGAACGATCGCCATGCCATCCACTGTAATACAGTGGAGGACTACGCGAAAGTGAAAGAGCTCCTAAGGGAAACGACGACGGAGCACTTCTCATACACACCGAAGTGTGAAAAGCGGCAATCTATGCTGCTGAAGGGGTTGGAACCGTCTTCTGATCCTGAGGAGATCCTGGCACTGCTCAAAGAGAAGGAGTGCGAAGGACTCAAGTTTGTGGGGGTAAAGCCATTTACCACAGCTAGAGCCAGGCGGGAGAAACGGAGTCTGCCGTTCTTCCTGGTGCAGCTCAGTCCCGAAAGCCGTCTGGATAGTCTAAGGAGTATCAATGTCCTAGACTACAAGGTGGTTCACTGGGAAAAACTAAAAAGGAGCGAAGGCGTTATACAATGCGTTCGCTGCCAGAGGTTCGGGCACGCCTCGTCGAACTGCCAAATGCAGCCTCGATGCGTGAAGTGCGCAAAGAACCACAGTTCCGAGGAGTGTGCTCTGGGTGTTGACGGAGCATCCGATAGGTCGCAGCTCTCGTGCGTATTATGTGGGAACGTGGGACACACCGCAAACTATCGGGGTTGTCCATGTTCGCTGACATTAAGAAAGCAAAACTGGCTCGGCAGCAGAAGGTGGAGGTCAAACATTCACCTCTTAGATTTCAAACACCAGCCGTCACGTCCCAAATTTCCTACGCCCAAATGGCGTCAGGTAGGGGGGCTACGGTACAGCAAGCGACTGTTGCTTCTCCGGCGCCAATGCCGAGAACAACGGAAGCTGCACCTAACATGCTAGCCATCTTGCTCGCAATCCAAAGGCAGATGGCTCAGCTGCAAAAGCAGGTGCAAGAACAGGCCAAGCGGGTGGACCAGATTTACGCGCTGCTGCCGGGCCTAACGCAACACATGTCGTAATGGGTACGCACATGGTGGAGCAAACTTTGAAGGTCCTTGCGGTGAATGTTAATTCACTGATTAGGATCGAACGAAGAGCGGCGATGTTTAAATTGCTACAAGACCAAACTCCTGATGTGCTTCAGTGGAAAGCGGCTGTACTTGGCCTCTGTTTATGCACCCGATCCTTCACAATCCACCCTATTCATTACAGAGCTCGACACGCTTTTTCGACTTCTGTGGCTGGAATCGGGGGAGAATTATTTTATAATCGGCGGGGATTTCAACGCTAGACACAGGGATTGGGGAAATAATTTGCCAAATACTAGAGGGAACCTACTACTCGATTGGTGGGGTCAGTACGATGTCATGTACAGACTCGGTCTTAAAGCGACGGATAACCCGTCGTTTCCCAGAGGCGGGTCTTATTTGGATCTACTGCTGTACGACGAACGTATACGACTGACAGGTACGAATTTACAAACGCTAAACTGTCTGCGCACATTCGTGTATGACAGCGACCATTGCGGTTTTAGCACCGAAATTACAGTTCCAAACGAAATTGCGAAATTGGAGGAAAGGTCAAAACGACCTTCAGTGTCTTAAAATAGCCCGGACAACAGACAACGAACGGTTACTGACAATAGCAGGTATTGATCCAAATGAGGCCGATGACGACTTTTTTGTGATTGAGGATCCACAGGAGAAGGTCGAGGCCATAGGGGCGACTTTCCAGGAAGTATACAAGGCCATTGATATCATTGGCCCTAATTACGACCTGGACAATCGCGTCTTGGTGCACGACTTCTGCACTCGAAATGAAATAGGGAACTGGCGATCCGAGGGCTCTGGTTTCACCCGGTTCAGCGACGAAAATATGGCAAATAACGTCATTGCCAGAGAGGGTGGCCTACCCCCGTTCATTTCGAAGGAATGACTCCATGAGATCTTCGACACAATCAGGGCTAAGAAATCGGTGGGGACCGATGGTATTCCGAATATCGTGCTTCGACATCTTCCTCTAGAAGCGGTGGACATTTACACCACCCTGTTTAACAATGCAATGAATAATGCACATTATCCAGCGCATTGGAAAACGGCGGTGGTTCAACCTATCCCCAAAAAGGGGAAGGATATATCCAATCCGGCGAATCTCCGGTCGATAAGTCTCCTTCCGAATATCAGTAAGGTTTTTGAAAAAGTAATCAATAGAGCTCTGTCTAGGTGGGTTGAGGACAAACATATAGTTCCGGATAATCAATTCGGTTTTAAGGCGGGACATGATATCTCACATGCCGCGTCTAAACTGGTTTCTGATATCCAATGGAACAAAGGCAAGAAACAGTGCACTGGTGCCTGCCTTGTTGACTTGGAGAAGGCCTTCGACACCGTATGGTTAGAGGATCTTTTCTATAAGCTGACTAGGCTGGGGATCAGCAAACCTCTCTTGTACATTCTTTATAATATGCTAACCAACAGACAGTTCATCGTGAAAAATGGCGATGTGACTTCTGTTGGAATATTTCAAATTAAAAATGGTCTTCAGCAGGGCGCGGTCAATTCGCCGATCCTATTTAACATTTATACAAGCGACTTGATAGGTTCACTTCCCCAAACTATTGCGTACGCAGACGATTTGGTAGCGTACAGAACAGGTCCAAAAATCGAGCTCATTAATACTCTCTTGCAGCGTGACTTCGATAAGATAAGACGATTTTGCGATGACTGGAAGTTGAAAATCAACTTTCAGAAGTCGGAAACCATTCTCTTTAGGACGCCGTTGTCTGGAGCCTCTAGGGATACCAGAAAAAAATGGCGAAAGTTCTCAATCATTGGACAGCACGGACAGCCTCTTGCCTGTCGAAATGTAGTCAGATACCTTGGGATCTGGCTAGATCAGTTTCTGTATTTTGGCAAAAATGTAGATGCTGCTCTGGCCAGAGCTAAAGGTGCTTTTGCCCTTACAAAGAGACTGTTTTATAGCAGCCAACTCGATGTGAGGGTAAAGGTAATCTGCTACATGGCCCTTATTAGGCCCATGCTGGTATTTGGTTGTCCCGTGTGGTTCAATGTACGAGCAAGCTTAATGGAAAAGATTCGGGTGTTTGAGAGGGCCTGCCTTAGGGCTTGTCTTCGCTTGTACAGAACACCAGAGTCGGAGTACAAGAAATTTTATCCTAATGAGGTCCTTTACAATAGGGCGAACCTAATACGAGTGGACAACTTCGTAATTAAGCTGACTCGAAGGCACATTGCAAGAGCAATGACCTCGATGAATAACCTGATATCTGGGGCTTACTACCCCAATTACCTTTACCACGAGAGTGTGCGATCTGACGGCTTCGTTCCACCGGAAGCATTCCTCTACCTAGATCAGATAGGGTTGATCCAGGATAGATCAGCGGTGCCGTTAATCTTCCATGTCGCTCGGACAGCTGGGGACAGGCGACTCAACTACAACAGAGATGTCGCACACGGCAGTGTGGATCGCCTCAGGTTCAGTAGGGCGGTGGGGAATCGCGATAAGAGGGATGTCGTTCGGCAGCACCAGCATTTCTGGTGGTTGAATGTTGGGGAAGATGTTTCGTCGTCGTTTCCGTCAATTACGGACCAGCCTCACTAATGAGGCAGAGCTGACCAATCCGTTTTCTCTGTGAATAGCGATGGCCAGCTTGCATAGGTTTAGGTTAGCATTTAAGAAACATATACATATATCAGTGTATACAAAGGTGTATACTGATATATGTATATGATTGTGTATAACGTCTATGTGTTTATGTGTGTATTGTACATTTAGTTTAGGTAGGCTAAGGTTTATTTTAAGTTAGATACTAAGTTTTTATTAAAAAAAAAAAAAAGTCCATATGCTAAGTTTTGTTAACAATTTTTTTTCTTAGCTTTAAATATAGAAAATAAATATCCATAAAGAAAATGTAAATGAGGTCGAAAGACATAGATATAAGAATTTAGATTAGCTTAGAGTGCCTGTGTGGGGCCAGTAAGTTAGTATAAGATTATTAAGTGATTTTAAGCTAGCATTTAAGCATTTTTTGTTAGTATGTAAGAGTTATTGATTAGAAAATAAAATGCGTTTAAAACTAAAAAAAAAACTATATTTTAAGACTTAATAAAGGAAGAATACTCCAAATTCTTGAGGAAGATGTACTCATCCCCATATTATTACTGATAGGGGGTTCATGTAAAAACATTATTTCTTTCAAGCATTACAGGAGTGAATTCAAATCTCAGTCTTTGGCCTTAAGATTAGAAAAATCAGAATAGAGGGCTCAAGTTATTTAACACATCAATTGTTCATGTCTGTAGCCCCCCGATCAGTTTTAGGAAGAAACCTGCCCAAGGTCATTTACAGTGTACACAATTTTGATCTACTGTACATATAAATTTGATACTAATTTAATGGAGGCTATTTGTTTCCCCAACCTGTTACGAAGTGTGTCGATTTTCGAATTTTTTTTAGGATAAATTAATAATCGTTAATAATTGGACTAATTGATTTCTTTCTATTGCTGATAAGTGACAAAGTTTCTTAAGTGTGTTAAGATTTCGTGAAGGAAATCAATGTTAGCATTTGTTCTGGATACACATACAAAGTTAGAAAGTCACTTTTTTGAGTGTTAATTAGTCGTTTTATCATTTTTCGTTCAGATTGTCCACTTTGTATCACAATTCCACAAGTTCTTCAGTTTAAGGCTTTTGATAATTCTCACCAGAAACCACAACGTATTCCCACTTCCCACAGAAAAACACACAAATAACTTTGAATTACGTGAACATAAATTAAGAATTATTTAATATTCACTTTAGAACTGTTATAAATCTAAATTTACTGAGTTTCATCCACTTAATAACTTATATTAGCTGTCTTAAACATCTCCTTATCGACTAAGATTCAATGGCAACTGCCTTTTCCTTTGCAGCATCCTCCAGTACTCTTTGTTTCTGCCTTGGTATTGCATTTACAGTCTTGGCCTTTACCACAGGAACTACCACAGCTCTGGCCAGAGCATTTGCAGTCTATAAAGAAAATTAAACAAATTTAAATTCACAATCAGCACAAACGAAAACTCTTTTTTAATTAATTCCAAAATGTTAAATCAGCAAACTTTTCTCACCATTCTTACAACCTCCACAAGGCATTTCGCTTAGATATGTTAGTTTTGTTTTTTTGTTTTTTTTTAGAGCTTTGAAAACGACTACTATAGTCGACTCGTGCAACGAACTTCAAACGAATGATGTCACAACAAAGCCAACACCAAGTTTTTATAAGGAACAATTTTTCGGGCGGTGTGCAATCTCCGACCATCTATGGGTACGACACCTAACAAACCAATATTTTCGTTTTTGTTTTGGTTATGCTTTCGCTTTAGATATGATTCATAGAGTCGTTGAAGCCGTGTGCACAGATACGGGGTCGAAAGAAAAAGTTGTATGCAAGAATATTCCGATTACTGCGCACTACTGCAAACGCGATTCGTTAAGAAAGTTCGTGACTACTGTCGCGGGCACCAAAGTAACATATCTTATAAGAGATACCTATTCAGAGTATTCGTATTGCGTTTCATCTAGTTCGATACTGTATACCACAATGGAAGTGATGTGATGTGTTTTTAAGTCAATTGAACAATGACAATAAGTCTGGAGGCAACAATCAGTGCAAGCAACTCTGTTAATCAACATTGATTAAATTAGGAATGTTGTTAGATTGAATTATTTGAATACTAAACACTTTGATATTTTAATATTGTCCACCAAGTACATTCTTATCTAATCTAAAACAAGTTCAGTTTGTTCTTATTCACTACGTCCGATATTTTAGATAACACTTTTTCAGCGATTGGGGTTTGATATTTACAAGAAGGTCTCTGACCCTGTGATCTGTGATCACAATTAGAATTCGGGATTTCGCCAAATAAATATTTAATGAAATTTTTTTTTTTTTATGTTATACCGCCAACTATGGTCCATCAAAAGACTGAAATTGTAATCACTAATGAAAATAAAATATCGAAAAACATGTCATGCCTTCAAAAGGAGCCAACATATAAATAGGTACGCTTCAAATCGATGCTGTTTAAAAACATATGCCATGGTTCCTCAAGGAGTTAAAGAATTAAGGACTTTTTAACAAAACAATTGGCGGCGTAGACATATAAATGTTCCCATTGGGAAAAATGAACCTAAAATGCAACAATTTAGTCTTTAAAGTCAAGTCTAGCTTTTACATACAGGAAAGATGGTATTTGACAACACCTTACTTAGGTTGCGCTACAGTTCGAAGTGAACCTGACCCTCAACTAACAAGCCTCTCCAGTAAGCCCGTTGTTTAGCTAACTGCCTCCAGTTGCATACTCCAAGTTGGTTGCAGTCCCCTTCTACTTGCGCGCCATCTAAAGCGAGGTCTTCCTCTATTGCGTTGCCCCTCTGGGTTAGATTCGAAGACTTTGCTACTCGGAGCATTGGTGTGCACTCACTCTACATGTCTTAGCCATCTCAGGCGACTCATGCGCAGTTTTCTGACTAGTTCGATGTCGCTTACAGCTCGTATAGTACGTCATTGAATCTTCTCCTCCAAAGCTAGTCAATGCGAACGAGACCAAATATTTTTCGAAAAATTTTTCTCTCGAAACGACTGAGATATCTTGGTCCGCTTTCGATAGAGTCCATGTTTTAGCACCATAAAGTAGGACTGGGATGATCAAGGTCTTAGTCAAGTGTAGATCAAGTCTCCTTAGTCTTTCGGGATAGGCCTTACTACTTAATTGCCTTCTTAGCCTAAAGAAACAGCGATTGGTAAGGGTGATTCTTCGTTTTATTTCTTTTATAGGACTCTTCTGAGGTGTTGTTGGCAGAATTTATAGCAGAGTCCAGATGGGCAAAGATATAAATTATAGCTATCGACTGTGAAGTTCTGTCCAATTCGTTGATGTTGTATGTCCATTTTTACTGGCGGGCGCACCGGTAACAGCCCGTCGTATCCTCCCAATTATTTCAATATCATTGGCATACGCTAATAGTTGCACAGATTTTTGAATGATTGCCCTGTGTTCGCTTGTGAGCTCCACACATTTCTTTTAAGAATGTTGTTAAAGAAATCACATGAAAACTTTTTTGACCTGAAAGGTCTCGGTGAAGTCGTTACCGACCTTTACGGAGCAACAAGCGTTCTTAATCGTCATTCTGCACAAACGAACGAGTTTGGCTAGGATGCCAAATCTAGACATGGCTCTATATAGCCCATCTCTATGAATGCAGTCATATGCGGTCTTAACATTGATGAAAAGACAGTGGCTATCGGTTAAGACTTGTTGGATTTTTTCCAGGATCTGCCGGAGTGTGAAGATTTGGTCGATTGTGGATTTTCCTCTCAAACAGCACTTATAGGGGCCAATCAGGTTGTTGACGAAGGGCTTCAGACGTTCACACAATAAGGTAGAAAAGATCTTGTATGCGATGTTGAGTAAACTTGCGCTTCTATAGTTGGCGCAGTTGAGGGTAGCATACAATCTTCTGACCAGATCTGGGAAAGGAGTTGCTGTATGCTCTTCACAAAGTTATTTCCAGCAGCTTCGAATACCTGGGCCAGTAAGCCGTCAAGTTCAGCTATTTTCTTTGTTTTCAGCTTAGTTATTGTTATACTTACTTCATTTTGATTAGGTGAAAGGAAGTTTTAACTATCATCGTCTAAGTCGAATGTTGGGCTTCGTCGCAGTTATACAGTATGCCGAAAAAGTAACTGTAACAAGGTGGTGATCCGAGTCAATGTTGATTGCCCGGAAAGTTTGCACGTCCAGAACACTGGAGCAATGCAATGAGATCAATTTAATTTAGAGTTTCATGATCCGGATACCGCCATATCTCTTTATGTATATTGAGATGAAGAAACCGTGTGCTTTCTATGATGGTATTTCGTTCCGCCGCAAAGTCAATAGTCGTGTAGGCTACGCTTACCAACTGTCCTACCAAAGATGTCTTTCCTATACTGGCGTTAATATCGCTTAGTACGATTTTAATGTCGTACTTCGGACATTGCTCATATGTCTTGTCGAGGAGCTTGTATAAACATTTTAGTTTTAGTTTGGTCTGGTTCTCGCAAAGGTCTTGTATACTTAGTTTGCCATGCAGTTTGCTTATAACAAGGACAATAACGAAATCAACACCTCAATTTTGTTCATTATCAATGGCAATATGTTCTCCCCAACTTGCTTGTACATTTGGAAAAGTTAGCAGCTTGTGACCTTGTGGGCCTGGCCATATATGTATATCGCATATATCCATACATATTTATTTTTTTCAACCAACTACTACTACGAGGCCAGCCAGTCGAAAAAGATCAGCTAACACGTCATAACTGTCTGCTGGACGTTCGGTGGTCTTACTGCCTTTGTACGAATATATCAAACTTCCTTAATAAATTTTATCAACAATATTGCAGCATAAAAGCAAGCTGCCTTTTCTGCCATTACAGCAAAAAAAAAAATACATACATAAAAAAAAACTGGTTCATAATGAAGAATGAAGAATTTGCTCTCGGTAGTTAGGAGTAAATGTAAACGAAAAACAACATAGCGTAACGTATACAGTTATTGACACAGCAAAATTTCGATACAATTATTGACATCCTCTTCAAACACAAGGTCTCACTGGTTTAAATGCGGAACAATTCCAGTAACGGCTTTTTTAAATCGTTTACTCTTCTTCTCTCTACACTCGTGCGTTATTGCGCTGTGAGAGATTGTTAGTGTGGTGCAAAATTTCAGTGAGTTAACATCAGTGGTTCGTGGCCTTTAAATCGTGCGCAGAAACAAGAACAATACGTTAAGGAACTGAAACAAGTAAATGACTTTATATGATTTATTTTATACAATCAGGATCAAATTTTTCATTTCTTGCAAAAGATCATGCTTTTACCTATGATCTTTTATATTTAATTTTTTTTTTCTGCTAATATCTAATTAAATAAATAGGGTGTCAACTTTTGTATTAGTATTTGCTCAATTCCTTTTATTGACATCATGGTGTCAATAATTGCCTTCTATGGGAATACAAAAGTTGACACCGTGTCTATAATTATGCTATTGGATGGTGTCAATTATAGTTTTTTTCTCTAAATAAATATTTAGCTGAAAAATGCCTAAATGCAGCCACAAATACCGTGAAAATGACCTTCAAAAAGCTCTTGAAAGTGTCAGGACGCAAGGTATGTCTAAAAAGGCAGCGGCCAAATTTTATGGGGTCCCTCGAACAACGCTTATATTTCGATTAAGCAAAAAATTTATTAAAACAAGACCAGGTCCTAGGACAGTTTTAACTGCCGTCGAAGAAGAAGCCTTGGAAGAATGGATAACCACATCCCAGCGAAAAGGTTTTCCTAAAGGAAAAGAGGATGTGCTCCATGCCGTTAAAGAGTTTCTCGATGGAGACAAACGGGACCATCCATTTGGGCCAGAAAACATGCCAGGGAATGGCTGGTTTAAGGCGTTTTTAAGTCGACACCCTTCCATTTCACTAAGAACACCAGACCCGGTTACATCGGCAAGTGCAACAGTGGGATCTTCGGACATAAGATCGTGGTTTGTTATGATTGAAGATTTCCTGAAGGAAAAGGATTGGCGGGAGATTCTAGACGACGGTAGCAGGATTTTTAACGGCGATGAAACCACCTTCTTACTGTGTCTTAAAACCAAAAACGTGTTGGCAGCAAAAGGTGCTCGTAATATATACGAGATTGATAGAGGACTGGCGAAATCTAACCTAACAGTTATGTTCTCATTCTCAGCCCTGGACAGTTTGGTTCCACCTATGGTTATATATCCATCCATATAACTTATTTACTTAATTTAAAACACCTACCGACTTATGAACTGGTATATGATTCCTTGAGTTATCAAATAAAATGTTTTATGTTTTTTTATGCTTAAAACCTATGCAAACGAATGTGATTTTAAGTTAAGTTAAACTAAACATAATTTGTAACCTAAATGAATATCACTTTAATAAAATTGAAATATAACAAAAATGTTTATAGCTATGCTTTTTAATTTTAAATCGCTGCATTGTAATATACATTTTTGCACAAGATAAACGAATCAAGGTAGCTAATTTTGTTTTTTTTCTTTTTTCCTGCCGTGTAAAACTTTTAAAGATATTGTGATAACCACTCAAATGTGAGCAGCGACATCTAGCAGAAAATGTCGAAACTCGAAGACTAGAAGATTTCGATACTGGATTAGCAAAGTCTCGACTGGAGAGTGGAATCGAATGTTCTAGCAAATTGGAAATTGTATGGGACGCTGGGTGGCGAGGATTGTTCTCAAAGTATGTCATTCGAGTATAAATACCAGCATCCCAAAGGTATGCAAATCAGTTCTAAAGTGTAATTTGAAGTGTTAATTAAGAGAAGTGATTAAGTGGTTTAAGTAAAAGATAAGAAAAGTATAAGTGGTTGAGAAATTGAATTGTACTGAGAGAAAGAATTAAATAGTGAATTGTAACTGTACTGAATAAAGGGATTTGTATTGAAAAGAATAAGTTCTATCATTTGTACCCACACAAACATTTTACATTGGTGTCAGAAGTGGGATAGGACTTATTGTGTGTAAAAAAAAAAGTGTTTTCTGACTATTTGAAAAAGCTAGAATGGGTCGAAAACTATTGCAGTTGACCCTCGTCCAACTCAAATCCGAGTTGAACAAGAGAAGCCTCAGCGCCAGTGGAGGAAAAAGTGACCTGGTGCTCCGACTTCAGGAGGCTTTGAACAACGAGGGACATGATCCTGATGCATATTCCTTTGATGTTGACGAGGATGAACAGACAAGTACCGGCAATGACATGGCTGCAATGATGCAACTCCTCTTATTAAAAATGGACGAACAAAACAAAAAAATGGACGAACAGAAGAACAGTCTCGACCAACAAAAGAAAAATCTGGAAGAACAGAAGAACAGTCTGGAACAAAAAATGGACGAACAGAAGAGCAGCATTGAACAAAAATTCGACGACCAAAAGAATAGTCTAGAACAAAAACTGGAAGAACAAAATAACGTTCTACACCAAAAGTTCGAAGAAATAGATAACAAATTTGAAAGAATAGAGAAGAATGTTGGCGAAAAATTGGAACAAATGGACAACAAAGTTGAGCAACTGGCAAAAGAGCTCGACACAGTGCGAAAACAGAAACAGCGAGAATGTTCTTTAAGTGGTCCAAGGAGAAAAGATTTGAAACCTCCCTCATTCGATGGTCAGACCTCATGGTCTACTTATAAGAAGCAGTTTGAAATGGCTGCCTGTGCAAACGACTGGGACAATGAGGAAAAGTGCTTTGCCCTAACAATGGCCTTGCACGGTCCTGCAGCAGAATTGTTGCAAACAGTAGATATCGAAAAGCACAAAGATTATGTGACTTTAGTACAGGCTATCGAGAAACGGTTTGGGGATAGCCACATGCAGGAGGTCTACAAGGTCCAATTGCAAAGCCGAACGCAGCAACGAGGAGAAACACTTCAGCAGCTCCAAGCAGACGTGAGTAGACTTGCACATCTGTCATACCCCACCGCAGGCCAGGAAATTATCGACGAAATGGCAAAAGATGCATTTATCAGGTGAATTGCAGATTCGAAGCTACAGTCAGCAGTAAGGATGGCCGGGAAAAGAACCCTTGCTGAAGCACTTGCCTTCGCTCTGGCGATGGAAGCAGCCAATCAGGCTTCCAGGGGAACACATTTCGTCAGGGAAGTAACATCTATCGAATGCTCCTGCACAAGAATTAGTGCCGAGGAACGAGATACTCGACGGGATAGACGGATAATGCGCTGCTGGAATTGCAATAAAATAGGACACCTTCAAAGGCAGTGTAAAGAACCGGTGCGACGAAAAGACTGCCCTCACTGTGGTGGCAAGCAAATAGAGGAAGAAACCAGCAGAAACAGCTATCAAGAAGCCGGTCAACCTTCCCGATGCCATCAGTCGGGAAATGCTTAAGCACCAACTTCGCGGGGCAGAAGTTGGTAGCAGGAGTCGACGGCCCCAGGACCATCATCCAAGTCTCGCTGGCAAAACGATGCAACGAAAGCCTTCTAATAGAAGTAGTCAGTGGAAAAGAAAAATGGATGGCAACAGTAGACACCGGTGCCACGGCCTCAATCATCAGGAGGAATCTTGTGCAGAAGTCTTGGCTGCATAACACTAGCAGTTGCAGATTGCGAACAGCTACAGGAGCAACGATTAAGGTATATGGTGAAGTTCGCATAAAAATCCAATTGGCCGGAATAACATTCACTCACGCGTTTCTGGTAGCTGACATATGTGACGAGTGCATCATTGGTACAGACTTCATGAGAGAACATGGACTTGTAGTCGACTTGGGGGCACAAACCCTGAAATACGGAAACATGGAGATACCAATGATATACGGAAACGCCAATACCACAGTCTCAAATGTCGTCATCTGCAGCAATCAGAGTCTAGAGCCTTCGTCAGAAGCAATTTTGTGGGCAAAAGTGGAAGGTGGTCCTGGTAGCCACCGATTCTATTTGATGGAGCCAGAAAAGAAAAGAGACTTCATGGTGGGAAAGACCTTAGTGGAGCCAAAGAACAACATGGTCCCTGTAAGGATTCTAAATCCAAAAACATTCAGTGTAAAGGTGAAAAAGGGGGAGATAGTGGGAAAATGCGTACCTGTTGAGGCTATATCGACCACAACGGAAAAAAAGTGTGCGAAACCGGTCACAACAGTTCAGAGCATAAAAATGAAGAACAAAATTCTCAGCCTCTGTAATCTGGACGAAGATCAGCGAATCCTGGCAGAAAAACTAATCGGTGAGTACGCTGATATATTTGCTACACAAGACGGAGAATATGGACGTACGCATATTGTTCAACACCACATTGAAACCAGAGACGCTCGACCAATCCGTCAACCTGCAAGGCGTCTTCCATTGGCAAAGCAAACAGAAGTTGCCGAAATGATGTCGAAGATGAAAGCTGAGGGAGTGATTGAAGAATCGCAAAGTCCGTGGGCATCTCCAGTGGTCCTCGTGAAGAAGAAAGATGGCAGCACGAGATTTTGTGTAGACTACCGACGTCTCAATGATGTCACTAAAAAGGACAGCTACCCACTTCCGAGAATCGATGACACTTTGGATATGCTTTCTGGAGCGAAATGGTTTTCAACACTTGACTTGAAGAGCGGTTACTGGCAGGTAGAGATAAATCGTACGGACCGTGAGAAAACTGCCTTCACTACAGGAAGCGGTCTTTGGCAGTTTGCAGTGATGCCGTTTGGACTGTGCAACGCTCCGGCCACCTTCGAGCGAGTAATGGAACGAACATTGCAAGGACTCACCTGGAAAACTTGCCTAGTATATTTGGACGACGTTATCGTCATAGGTAAGACGTACGAGGAGCACCGCGAAAATCTAAAAGAAGTGTTTGAGAGGCTACGAAGTGCTCATTTAAAGCTCAACCCGGAAAAGTGCGCCTTGTTTCGTCCGGAAGTAAAATATCTGGGTCACATTATATCAGCGGAAGGAGTAAGAACGGATCCTGACAAAATCGAAGCCGTGAAAAGTTGGCCTTCTCCAAAAGATAAACACCAACTGAGAAGCTTCTTGGGACTCGCCACGTATTACAGAAGGTTCGTAAAGGATTTTGCTGGCATTGCGAAGAGCCTGCATCAACTTACAGAAAAAGGCCGACAGTTCAGGTGGTCTTGAGAATGCGAAAAAGCATTTCAAGAACTGAAGCGACAGCTGTGCAATGCCCCCATCTTGGGTTACCCCACACCCGGAAAAATGTTCATCGTGGACGCAGACGCTAGCAATGTTGGGGTCGGAGCTGTGATCTCCCAAGTTCATGACGGTCAAGAGAAAGTGGTCGCATATTACAGCAAAGTACTCTCCTGACCTGAACGGAGCTACTGTGTAACGCGGCGCGAGCTTCTGGCTTTAATTCTGGCTACGAAGCATTTCCATAAGTACCTTTACGGACAAAAGTTCATTCTCCGGACAGACCACGCAGCTCTGAAATGGCTACTCCAATTTAAGAACCCTGACGGCCAAGTTGCAAGATGGATCGAGCAGTTGCAGGGTTACGACTTTGAAGTGCAACACCGCAAGGGAACACTCCACTCAAATGCTGATGCTCTCTCTCGTCGACCGTGCGGAGTAAAATGCGAACACCGCAATCGTAAAGAAGCAAAAGAACAGGCAACTACCCAAATGATCAGGACTGAGCCAATAGAGGGTTGGAGTATAGACGAAATCCATTCCTCCCAACAGGCAGACAATGACATCGAACCAATATTGGCCTGGAAGGAACACGAGGAAAGACCAAGCTGGCAGCAGATATCAGATCGGAGCCAAACTCTGAAGGCATACTGGGCACAGTGGGACTCGCTTTTTGTGCAAGATGGATTGCTGAAAAGAAAATGGGAAAGTGCAGATGGGACAACATCTCGTATGCAGCTAATTGTGCCACGGTCCAGAGTCAACCAAGTGCTCCATGAAATACATGACGGAATCTCAGGAGGCCATTTGGGAATAAACAAGACGTTGGAAAAGGTAAGGGAACGTTTCTATTGGCTAAGCGCTATACAAGATGTCGAGAATTGGTGCAAAAAGTGCATAAGGTGTGCAGCTACCAAGGGTCCAAAAGTAAAGCCACATGCACAAATGCAACAATACAATGTCGGAGCACCTTTCGAACGAATAGCCATCGACATCGCTGGGCCGTTTCCCGAAACCTTTAATGGAAACCGATATACTCTCGTAGTCATGGATTACTTCAGTAAGTGGCCGGAAGTGTTTGCCATCCCAAATCAAGAGGCTAAGACCGTAGCCGAACAGATAGTCAACAACTGGGTGAGCAGATTTGGGGTCCCAATGGAGCTGCACTCTGATCAAGGGCGAAACTTTGAATCAAAAGTCTTCCAGGAAATATGCCAATATTTGGGAATAAGAAAGACAAGGACAACGCCACTACACCCTCAATCTGATGGAATGGTCGAGCGATTCAATCGGACCTTGAATGAGCATCTATCTAAGGTTGTCAGCAACTGCCAGCGGGATTGGGATCGACACATACCCCTCTTCTTAATGGCCTACCGAAACGCGGTCCATAGCTCAACAGGGCACACACCATCCGAGATCTTATTTGGTTTCCTCATCTTCGTCTTAGCAGAACGCTCTGGAAAAAATCAGCATAAAAAGCATAAACAGCGGTGGCGATAGTAGCAACCGTTTTGGATCTCATAACCTACATATTATGTTCCTCTAGGAAACACTTGAGAGGTGCAAAACCCTTATAACTTGCTTTTCTAATACCCACCAATTTGTTTGGAATGCCCATCCCTCTAACACTATTAAACGCTTCCAACCAATGTTGCTTAAAAACTTCGAAACATATGCCGTGGTTCCTCAAGGAATTACAAAATTAAGAACTCTTTAACAAAACAAATGGTGGCGTTGTTGCATGTGTATAAATGTTCACAGGTGTTGGAAAAAGTGGACCTATTTCCTAGTACCCGCTGATTTTCGAGTTAAGCGGTATGCTTTGACGTTTGTGTTGTTGCGCATTTGGAACAAATAGTTCTCTACGAATCCATGGTACAAAAAGAATGCTATACTTTTTCACTGTGATTACAAGCTTGCTTTTCAAAGTATTTACGAAGAATCGCCAACAGAGAGAAAGTGGCGCTGCGTTCATGTCACCACCACAATAGTAAGATTATGCCTCTCTAGTTCTCACACTCCACTAGATTACCTTTTAATTACGGAAATGTTATCCTTATTGGGAGACATGATGCTAGTTCCAGATATTTTGGCATAATCTTACCAAGTGAATGTTCATCAGCAATACTGTTTAAAATGGCGCAATAGGTCCATGAATCACGTACCGAAATAATCGAAAGAGCACAACAGTAATGCTGTACATTCATTACAAACGACCCGGACAAAATTCTGAGGTATTGAAGTACTCTGTCTTATTATAAATTGAATTCGGCTTAGGTATGCTCTAATTTATTTATTGTGTTGTTGTATTGTTCTGTTCATAGCGCAATATCACTTAAATTTCAATGATTAACTAGGATTTCTATTTATTAGTTTTCCAAGTAAGTATAATAAATTCCACCCGATTTGAAAAGATTCAAACTCTGATACAAAACAAATGTGCTCACTTTCTTTCTAGATAAACAAATCTAGGTAAATTTGTTCTAGTTTTCATAAGTATTGCTCATCTATACTCTGACTGGTTTTAGGACACACTAGGATAAATTGCCTGCGTCAACATTTATAAGCTGTTCTATATGTAATCTTCTCAGTGTATCCAGCGTCAGCGGAAATAATTGTAATGACAATGGGATCTCTTAATGGTTCTAAGACATACTATCGACTGGAATAAGGGTTCCGAGCTCTACTGGAAAAGTGCTGCCAGATACCACAATAAATGTACCGACTAAGGGTGACTTCGCTAAGCGAGTGCAATTGTGAGAACAGTTTATGAATTTTTTCCCCAGAGCACAAACCCAAAACTTTGTTTCAAATCTTTAACCGATGTGGTGTTAATATATGCTAGAATTTTCGATATTCTAGACGCATTGCTGTCATAGCTAAAGCGCTTTTAAAACTTTTTAAAAATATTTGTAAAAGAGCAGGTAGAGCGCTTTATCGGTTAGTGCATTCCAATAAATATTGAGTCAAAGAAAACATTCCTGAAGTCTTTCCCAATAGATGGCACTAGAGTCGCATAAATTTGGTGGTAACTACCATACAAAGCATACAATCCATACGCGTTTTAAAGGTGACAGTTAATAGATTATTAAAAAATACATTGTGATATTTGTTAATTCAGTCGAAAATTAAAAATTTAATAGATCTAATTTCCATCTGCGAATCAAGGTCCAAGATGAAAGAGGCTGTGCAGACTGTGGAAAAGACCAGATTGACTCTACGTAAGGTAATGCTTTGTGTTTGGTGGCATTGGAAAGAAATCATGTGTTGTAAGCTGCTCCAATCTGCCTAGACGATTGATCCTATCTTGATTGCGATTGAAGTGCGCATTTGAGGTAAAGCGGCCAGAACTGAACAATAGGAAAGACGTTGTCTTTCCGTATCACAATGCCAGACGGCACAATGCCAATGTCGCAAGAATTGAGAGAGCTTGTCTCGGAAGTTTTGATGCATCCGTATAGCCCGGAGATTTCCCCATCCGACTAGAACTTATTTCACTCTCTCCAGAACTCTCTTAATGGTGAAAAGCTGACTTCAAAGGAAAAGAAAAATTGAACATCACTTGGTTCAGTTTTTCGCCCAGAAATCCCTAAAGGTCTACAGTGATACCAGAAAAATGGCAAAAGGTTATCGATCAAAGCGACACATATTCAATTTAATAAAGTTCATTTAAAACAAATTGTGTTTTTTTTAGCAGTGTTCTGACACTGGGTTTAAATGTCAAATTATCTACAACATTGAGCTAGCAAGCCTCATTTATTTTTGGCACAGTTTGCCATTTCATCATGGAAAGACTCAAAATCATTGTATTTCCAAAATCGAAGCTCTGTTCAACCCGTTTTTTATTGAATTATTGAAAAATTCACGCTATTGGATACTCATACACCAACAAAAATGAGAATAATGCGCTTGGAAGAAAATATCGCGACTGTGGAAGCTTGTGTTGAGGAAGACCCCAATTTATTGATTCGTGGTCGTTCGCAGCAACGTTCATCCACTATCACGAAACTTTTACGTAAAAATTTTTGTTTCAAGGCGTCCTAGATCCAATTGGTTCAAGAACTAAAACCGAGCAACTGTTTATTGCGCCGGGTGTTGAGTAATTGGGCTTCAAATCAACTGGAAGTTGACCCTTTTTTTGCCGTACAATTTTGTTCAGTGACGAACCTCGTTCTAGTTAAACAGCAGAATTGCCGCATTTAGAGCGAGGATAATCCTCGAGAAGTTCATCAGATGCCATTGCATTCAGAAAAATGTACCGTATTGTATGTGTTTTCGGTCGTTATTTCTTCAAAAGTGAGGCCGGGGCACAACTTGCTCTTAATAGACACGGGTACAATGCAATGATCAACGGTTATTTGTTCCCAAATTTTGATGAAATCAATGCGGAAAATCTGTGGTTCCAACAGGATTGTGCTCCACCCTATACTACCAACGAAAATATCACTTTATTTAAAGCAATAGAGTCATTTCCAGAAATGGACGCGTCAATTGACCACCAAGATCATCCGATTTGACGCCACTGGATTATTTTCTGTGGGGCTACGTCAAATCACTTGTTTATGTCGATAAACCAGCAACAATTGACGCTATGGAGCAAAACATTGTTCGAGTAATACGCGATATATTGTACTTCCCCAATTCTTTGGAAGTGATCTAAAATTGGACCTCTAGAATGCGCTTTGTACGGATCAGGCATTGTGGACATATTTTTATTTTATTTGTATTCATCAAATTTCATTTTTGTATTTCATTTAAATAAATAACTCTGAACAGCGTAAACAAAACACCCTTTATACTGTAAGACAAGTGTGTTTGAATTTTTGTGAAAAAAACGCTGCGAACATTTTCCTTGATCCAATATTTACCTTTGAAAAAAGTTTCTGTTGCGAAGTAAGTCTATTCTGCATCCAGTTTACTTGTGGTAACTTTTTTGGATTAAATAATCATCTGTTCAATGGAAGAAATAATTTTATTAATCCTGACGCCATTCAATATTATCTTAACACCATTGGCTAAAAGAACGTAATAATGTATCAAGTTTTAGGTGGTTGGTATAGTTTTCACAACCGTTTACTGAGGTATCATATGTTACTGAGGTCAACCCAACAATTTATCATAAAAATGGTCTTAGCATGTGTTTATCTCTATCCTTGTGATGGCATAAGCGGGCGCTTTTCTTTTTCATTCTGAAGTTACATATCTCATTGAAACTACTTAACCTTTAAAGTATTCCACGTCGAAATATCATCGTATCGCAATATGTCTTCAGTTGACACAATTATTCTTTGCCATTCTCTTGGCACCAACAATACGAGTATCTCGATCCTTTATCGTAATCGAAACAAATGTGCATTGGTAACATGCGTTCTGTAGCATGTGCATCGTCCGGTTCCGAACTTCTTTGCACATTTGTTGTTTGTTGTTATTGTTCTTTGCGACATCAGGTGTCGTAGATTACACAAATGAGAATTCACCTGCCAGCGTGGTAAGGCCGCCGACTATGACACATAAGTATTCGTTTTAAAACTGACCCTTGTTTTTGATCCTTTTGGCTGTAAAGAATGAATGTATCCGTATGTGTCCCAGAATTCATGTTATTCATCATTCTGCCACTGGGGGCCCGTTGACTTCGAAATAGACTTGGTCAATTGAAGGAATCAATTCTCCCGAAGCTCGGACAGCGAATTTATTAGATGACCCTATAAACTCGCGCAAATGCACACGCTTAGAACGTTAGACGGCAATGCGCAGGTATTCGTATATATAAAAGGTATCCTTTTTGATCGTGTGCAGCAGTTAGTTCTTAAACACCTACTTTCTGTGTTTTGTTAATAAATTAGTTGCGTTTCAGAATGAATAGGGGGAACGTAAACAGATCGTTTGTATGGTTGTTGAATGATGTTGAGTAGATGTTTTTTGTTCCCTTGTTTGGTGTTAGATGTCACTCCACCAATTAATATAGTTTTTTTGTTGATGTGTTGCTTGGTGATAGAGTTGTTTTAATTATCATGATGAGGGAAATACATTTTAAGGCGTCGGATTTTTTAGATTGAATTTAATCTAGGGAGCTTAGAAAAATATCTATTTATCATAGGAGTTTATTTAATGCAGAATGTAATTGATATTTGCTTCTTTTTTCAAACTGTAAATTCTTCTGGATTAACATAAACCCTAGTTGGAAAAACGTTACTACTTAGTCCATTTTCGTATTCCTGTATCTGAACCCATTAAACCCAATTCGAGAGTTCCTCATTTTAACTACCAATGATGATGTTCTATATAGACATCCCACATATCTGTCAATGCCGGTGATATGAAAATCTATAAAAATCTTTCAAATTTTTCTGACTTTCAACCTTTATAACCTGATCTTGTTAGGTTCCCCATACGGTGCTATAAAAACTTGTTCTAGCCCAACATAAAGAATCTCTAGGCATCTCATACCCTCGGAAGTGTTTAACAATTTCTAACTGAACTTATTATACATACGAGTATATCACCTCCCCAGCTGTAGCTTCAGCCACTTGGGCGTTATTTAAACGACCCCTTGTATGCTACATGAAGCTAATAGAATACACCACCTGTTCGATTTCCATTGTAGCAAAAATACTCTGAGAAACAACGTTAATAATCACCTCTCTCGACCCCGAACTTCCTTGTCATTTAGTTTTGGTTTTTATTTAACATCAGTTTGTATTAAACTTGTAGTTGGGTGCTGTATAAAAAGGGTAGTCACTGAGAGGTATCAACCTGGCGATACCCACTGTTGTAACTGTTTCTACACATCAATTGTCCTTATTTTACCTCCAAGTGCTAACCATCGGGTTCTGGTCAATTTCCATCCGGACTCTATTTGCCAAATTTATAAGCGCGAAGGCTGACCATCAGACAAAAATAGCAGCACTGTATACGGAGTAGTGGATGAATCAAAGGTGAAGTAAAACTCTGGAACAAAACTAATGAAATCTTGTCCGGACGACTCCGATATATTTGGAACTCAGGGCGGAATAGAGAGGGCTTTCCATGCCCGAGCATGGAAAAGAAAGTTAAGTTAGGAACCAACAACAAGCCTCGGATACGGACGGATCTACTGTTGACAACCCCTGTAAACGAAACAAAGACAAGGAATTTTAGATCTTCACGTGGAATGTTAGGTCCCGTAAAAGGCCACGTGCAGACCGGACAAAAAGAGGATGAACTGTGACATCTACTACGGCGATTGTTTGCGGATTTGTTGTTAGAGGCAGACTTAGGAAACTCACAGAGAAGAAAGATGACGACACCAAAGATAGCTTCTACGAATTCTTGGACAAGACCTACGAGGAGTGCCCTTGCTAAGACACTAAAATTGTCCTCTGTGATAGTATAGCCTGTATAATATAGTATAGTCTCCGATAAAGAATTTAGGCTAATCGATTTTGCGACGGGGCGAAACATTGTTCAAAGATGCAAGGCACACCTCCAATATGATAAATATCAGAACGTTCCGAGGGGCCGACATCAACTCTGACTATTACCATGTTGTAGGGATTATTGTAAATGTAAGCTAATACTATGAGAAAAATCGCCATTGCGCTACTACAATCGCCATTGCGCTGCTGCAATCGCCATTGCGCTGCTACAATCGCAAGGGATCGCCAAATCCTTTTCCGATCAAGTCTCCCTTAATCTCTAAGAACAGTGGCAACATTGCCAAAAAGCCATCGGAGATGCCGCCTCTGGTGTACTGGGTTTCACTCGGCCACCATAATAAAACCTGTGGTTTGACAAAATGTATATAAAGCGGCGCTGCATAGAAGAAGTAGAGCTGCCCACGAGCTCTACCAGCAGAAGTGGAGCGGCTACCCAGGAACAAGGGAACATCGTAGTAGAGTTGCAGTCAATGGTCAGGATTTGGAAAGAGCATTTCTGTAGACTGCATAACGCGGTGTCGAACTAAATACCGCTGTCAGGCAGACTGAACCTTTCAACTATTGTAGGTCGATATAAACCAATAATTCCGTAAACAATCTGTTACATATGATTGGACGAAAGTAAGCCCGATGAATGGAACTTCAGCATTGTTTATCTGATTATCCAGACAGGAGACCCTCTGAACGGCTCCAACTACAGAGGGAACAGTCTCCTTAACATTATCTACAAGATCCTATCTGATTGAAGCCGATCGTCAGCAACCTGATTGGTTCACATCAGTATGGCTTCAGAAGAAGAAAGACCACCATCGACCAAATATTTACACGACGGCAGATCTTGGAAAAAACCCATGAGCTCCAAATCGATCACACCACGTATCCATCGATTTTTCTGCGGCATATGACATCATCTACTGATGTCTAGTTTTGGCATTACTGCCAAACTCGTCGGTTTGTATACGATGGAGAATGCACGTTCAAGTTTGGTAAAGAACTCACCGATATCTTTGATGTCAAAAAAGGATTTAGACAAAGCCATGCACAAGAGTGCAAAACTCACGCACCAAGACAAGATGCCCAATCTTCCAAAAGTTCGTCCAATCGGCATACGTCGATGATATTGACATAATCGGAAGAAAGCAGAAAACAGAAAGCAGATGGAGGCGGCGAAGATGGGTTTAAGGGTCAACGAGGGCAAGTTCATACTGTCAACCAGAAAGGACGCCCAATACCAGTTTCTCGGACAGAACGTCACCTTAGGCAGATATAACTTTGAGATAGTTAAGAACTTTGTCTACTTAGGCTCCACTATCAATTCGGACAACGACACCAGCGCTAAGATCAAACGAAGAACAACTCTTGCCAACAGGTGCTTCTTTGTGCTAGCAATTGACTAGCAAAGCCCACTATCGAATAACAAAAATGAAAATTCTTCGGATGATTTTCGGTCTCGTCTACATAGACGGTTTGTGGAAGAGGACATAGAACGACGAACTGTAGGAGCTGTACAGCGATATCGACTTAACCAGGTGAGTGAAAGTTCAACGACTGGGATGGCTGGGTCATGTAGAGCGTATTGGCACCAATGCTCCGGTCCGAAAAGTCTTCGAATTCGCCCCCGAAGGACAGCGCAGTAGAGGGAGATCGCGACTCTGGTGGCGTATGCAAGTGGAAGGCAACCTAAGCTTAGAAGATTTGCAAATGAAATCAATGAGCTGCAACCTACAATTTTTAACCAATTAAATCTTCAGTGGCTTTGTTGATAGGACTAATCCGATTAGGTCACCTATACATATATGTAACATTGCTACTGTGTTCGCATTGCTACGTGAGTTCATACAACGCCAGATGAAGGTAAGGCTTCCACAGCTCAGAAATCACCAGCATCAGAGCCTTTAGCCATCATCGCCGGTCACTGTGATGCCAATAGTCGATTGGAGCAATGAGATACCTCCTCCTCTATGATCACATCGGTCTCGTCTTTGGTCAAGCCAGCCTTAAATAACGCTAAACCACCTTCTAAAATTTTTTATCGCAGGAGACGAAATGCACTCAGGATATTAGACCGTTTTGCCAAGGTTCCATTAAAGAAGAGACCAGCCAGACTTAAATCCTCTCTCGCAAGAGCGACTAGGATCGCAACAGGAAGCACTTTGCCTGGCTCATCCAGCACGAAGGCAACGTTCAAGCGCCCCAAAGTCCGCACGCAGAAGAGTCCGAGGACTACAGCTGCCACTGCTCCTCAAAAGTCCATCAGCGAAGCTTTTAAAAGAAGTCTGATCATCGGCATATTATTTCAGAAAGTGGAGGATAGTGGTTAACTTCCTCCAAATTGTGCGGGACAATTCACGCCCCGCTCCCACGTGTCGTCACGGAGTTTGGCATAGAAATCATGTCAAGCTTGTCACCTTCACCTTCAATTTACAGGGATACTGTTGAAAGAGCGAAGAAATATACCCGTTCAGCCATCCCCATCAAAAAGTGTTTAGGACCCTTTTTAACAGAGTCCACAAAATCGAGAAATTTCCATGATTGGCATTTATACAAAGAATCCCTGAATTCCTTCAAGAATGAACTTAGCAAAGCCAAACGCAAATCCTGGAGGCTCTTCGGCAACAAAATAGAAGAGTGTTCGGAGGCGTTCAGGCTCAAAACAATTCTTTCTACTGCCCCAACGATTCTTAGCTACCTACAAAAATCGGATGGCTGCTAGACCATGTCTGGTGAAGAATCACTCAAACTGGATGGCAACAACCACACTCTCCCATGGTTGTTAAACATTTTTAATGGTTGTATAAAATACTCCTACATTCCTGGGACTTGGATTAAAGCCTGTAGAAGCTCGTATGTCCTAAGGACTTCAGACCTATTAGCTTGTCAACTTTCCTTCTAAAAATCTTCGGAAAACGGATTGACATTCGCCTTCGCTGCTTCTCAATATGCAAACGGCAAAGGAAAACCCCTTGAGATGGCATTACACTTATGCTTGTAAGGAATATTGTCTGGTCGCTTTTCTTGACATTGAAGGCACCTTCAACAACGTCGAATCAGATGCGATTACTACCGCACTTTTAAATCTAGGATTTGAGACCTCGGTTGAAAGGCTGATAGCTCAACTGCCAAGTCGCAGAACTATCACCACTGAACTTGTCGGTATCACTAAATTAAATTAAAATTAAATGAACTACTTAAAATACTGGAGAACGAAGGCTGCAGGGTAATTGCTTATGTGAATGACGTTGCGGTAGCTATATTCCAAAACACTCTAAGTGAGCTAATGAACAATACTTTTTCCAAGTTCTTAAATTGGGCTAGTCGGCCTAGCCATCAATCCACACAAAACCGAACTAGTTCTTTCACAAGGAAAAACAAGACTTCTCGCTTCGACCCACTAAAATGCATGGTTCAATTAGGAAAGTCACTACAGCCCTCTACTCTTCTAAAAGAGCGGTTGGGAAGGAATGATGCACTGGCTGTACTTAGCTGTCATAAGATCTGTACTATACTGGCCTGTATGTGCACCAGTGGCGCCCTCTTAGGACCACTCTCTTCGCTGTACTGGACACCATTCTCTATCTCACCAACTAGACATCTTCGGCAAACACCTAGCTGCCAAAGCAGCCATAAGTTTGAAAGCCTCTTCATTGCGGTCTATATCACCAATATGATAATATCTGATAGCCTTTCGAATGCACAAGTATCATTAAGAGTTCCAACGTGCTTAATTTTTTAAGGGCATTGGCCTTTGTATAGTTTTCAGGAACGTCAACATTAATCAATTTACTATCCGCGGTTGTTTCAAGTTTAAGAAAACAAATAGATACTCACCCAACGACACCCTGGTCTCTAAATAAGGGTTTCTCAAATGGTCCACGCATGTCCTTTTTAATACATAATTTGATACATTTATTTCATATGAAAGTACGTTTCTATAAGTAATACTAGGTGTGGTGAAAAGTAACGTCCTTGGAAATGAAACATTTTTTTTTTTAATTTTTTTCTTTTATTCAATATAGTCCCCTTTCAGCTTGATACACTTATTCCAGCTATTTTCCAACTTCTTGATCCCGTCCGAAAAGTAATTTTCCGGAAGGTCTGCAAAATACTCCTCCGTGGCGTCGATGATTTCCTCACGTGAGCTACATTTTTTATTGATGAGCCATCTTTTGAGGTTTGGGAAGAGATAATAGTCCGAGGGAGCCAAATCGGGCGAATACGGTGGATGCGACAGCAATTGGGGTCGTAAGTCATCGATTTTAGCCGTGTTTGCGATGCTCTTGTGCGCCGGCGCATTGGCTTGCAAAAAACAAATTTTGTTTTCGCTTCATGTGAGGCCGTTTTGCACCGATTTCGGCCTTCAATTGCTCCAATAATGCGCAATAATACTCGCTGTTGGTGGTTTTTCGTTTTTCGAGGTAGTCCACGAAGAGCATGACATGACAATCCCAGAAAACCGACGCCATAACCTTTCCGAACCATCGAGCCTCTCTCGGCCGCTTCGGAGCACACGTGCCGGCTTCAGTTTATTGCAGGGCACTCATTCTGTTCTCTGATGTGTAATAGTAGATCCAAGTTTCATCAACAGTTATCAATCGTCCGCCCGATTCCGCATCAGTAAGTCCAAACACTCTTTCGAAGTGCTCTCGCGTGTTTTTGGTCAGGAGTGAGTATGCGCGGCACCCAGTGGCAGGATAACTTTTTTTTTCATATGCAGATATTGCCCGAAATATGGCATGTGCGCTCAGTACTAATCTTTGTGGTATCTGCTAGTTCGCGCACCTTCACTTTCCGGTCAGCCAACACCATTTGATGTATTTTTTTTGACATTGTACTCTGTAACCGCATCGGAGTTGCGGCATGGAGTTGCAGCCACCACGAAACTCTCGAAATCACTATTTGACGGTGTAATCTGACGGAGCATTAGCCCCATAATATTTATTTATCCAACTTTTCTTTTGTTTCCTTCGCCGTTTTGCCTCTCAAAAAACAATGTTTTAGGCATTAATGCATTAGGCACCATAACCTTTTTTGCAGAAGCAGCGCATTCTGGCGGTCAATGAGGTTACTTTTCACCTCACCTAGTACATGAAATATAACTTTGAATTTAATTTGTGAACGCACTCTTTCACTGATCATCAAACTGTCACTGTCAATTTATTCAGTAAACTCAACATTTTCATCATGGTAAAGTAAGTACACGAACGAGCAACGTCTGCAAATTATAAAAATTTTCTACTGAAATTCGGAGTCGGTGGCTGCAACTTTAAGAGCGTTAACTCCAATTTTCGGTCGTAATTCTCGCCCTAGTAGACAGGCAATAACAAGTTTAGTGCAAAAATTTGAGTCTACATATTCGTTGTGTGATGTTGCCGTTTCAATGTCAGTGAGACAACGGGTTGGTCGAAGTGTGGAAAATATCGCTGCCGTTCAGGCGTCCGTAGAAAACGATCCAAATCAGTCAATTCCACGGCGTTCTCAAGAATTGGGCATCGCTCAGACCACATTATGGCGTATTTTGCGTAAGGATTTTGGTTTACACCCATACAAGATCAAGCTGACTCAAGAATTGAAGCCGGTGGACCATTTGAAGCGCCGTACGTTCTCCGATTGGGTTCTGGAGAAGATGCGCCAAGATGATGAATTTCATCGCAAAATCATCTTCACTGACGAAGCTCATTTTTGGCTCAATGGGTTCGTCAATAAGCAAAATATGCGTTATTGGTAGGGTGAAAATCCACATGTGCTTCATGAATCACCACTTCATCTACAAAAAATAACTGTTTGGTGCGGTTTGCATGCCGACGGCGTTATTGGGCCATATTTTTTGTCGACGATAACGATCGTCACGTTACTGTGAATGGTCAGCGTTATCGCGCCATGATCACCGATTATTTTTGGCCCGAATTGGAAGATATGGGCTTGGACGACATGTGGTTTCAACAGGATGATGCCACAAGCCACACAGCACACGCTACAATCGATTTATTGAAGAGTAAGTATGGTGAGCGTGTTATCTCAAGTCATGGGCCAGTCGATTGGCCGCCTCGTTTGTGCGATTTAACGCCGCTTGACTATTTTCTGTGGGGCTACGTTAAGTCATTGGTTTAGGCCAACACGCCGACGACGTTGGAAGAGCTCAGAGCCAACATTGAACGCGAAATAGCAGCTGTTTCGGCCGAAATGTGTGACCGAGTTGTTGAAAATTGGGTCCAACTTATCGCTGCAAACGTGTCCGCTGTGGCCATATGAACGAAGTCGAGTTCCATTCATAAATATTTTGATTGCACTTCAAAACATTGCCGATAATAAAGTTTTTGAAATATCTCAAATGGTTTTCGTTTTATTTAAAAAAAAGAAGTTGTCAAGTCCTTATTGGAAAACCCTTGGCCTTGTTTACAGCTCATGATACGTTTTGAACCCACTAATTTGAAAATCAATATTTTAAACCTCTTAAATCCGATTCGAAATATTGTAGTTCTGTAAAAAGAAAATGAAATGAAATACACAGATTCGCTAAGAACATGAGGATCATGTTCACCATTCGAATCATGAAACTACCCCGCTCTTGGATCGAACTAGCGTAGTGCAACACATTTAAATGCATGTACAGTGCAGCATTCAAACCGTAATATTATATAAGTTAGCGTCAATGCTTTGAACTTTTAATCTCGTCTCCTTATATTAATTTAAGTCAACACAAGATTGCTTATGAGTCCTAAGACATGATTGCAATATTTTACTGACACTGCCTGGATAAATATAAAAAAAACATGAGTACGATCCGTTCAATGGAATCTCTCAACCTATTATAGAAAGATGAGCATGAGCAATCGCTTACGAGCACAACACCCATTTTTACAAAGAAGTTACACTGCGTTGTCGCTATCACTCCTACAGCTAGCTCTTGCAGAATATGCCTAGCATAACAGGTGGTTCGAAATACGAGTAGATGGCGACTCTAATAACTCTAATATCAACCTTCAAACAACACGTGTCAAAATTTGATGACATTTCGACCACTAGTCACCGAGATATTGCAGTTTTAGTGATGGACCTTTTGATATTTTCAAAACTATGGAAAAAAACGAGTTTCGTACTTTGATAAAACATTGTTATTTGATGGGAAACAATACCGTTAAAACTCAAGAATGGATTGAAAAGTCTGAGAAGCAATCTGCTTCGTCGAAAGCAACCATTTGTCGCCATACGCCGTCGTACATATACAAATGATTTTGAACGCAAATGAGTCCGAAAAACATAAAAAAAATCCGCAAATTCGTTTTACAACCATAAAGTGAAAGTGCGTGAGATAGCTCACATTGTAAAGATGTCAATAGACCATGCACATCATATTTTTCCCGAGTATTTGAATATGCGAAAGCTCTGTTCTAAGTGGGTGTCGCGTTTACTCACGGTTGACCAAAAACAACAATGTGTTGACGATTCAGAGGGCTGTTTGGAGCTGTTTAAGCGAAATAGAAAGAAATTTTTCATGAAGTGTATGGCAATGGATGAAAAATGCATCCTATTACCTGTTTGCAATCTTCAATGAAGGGGTGATGTCCGAAGCAGAAACGTATTTTGAAGGGTTGCATGAATCGTTCTATAAGAACGGCATGGAGATGTTCCAACGACGCTGAAGTGATTGTATCGTTCTAGAAGCAGACTAAGTTGATGAATAAAGTCGAATTTTGCCAAACAATTGTGTTTTTCTATGTTGGTCTCGGGACTTTTCGAACCACCTGTTATTTAGATGTTTATCAAAGCAGAGTTTCCCACTTCTTAGAGAGGTCGAGAAGAATTAATTTAATCAGTCTGCAACAGGGATAGTTGTGCCACTTACGGTTTATAAGAACCGAACTGTCGAAGATAAACCTGACCGAGAACATCAATAGGCCTAACGCGGGTTTAGGTCCGGAGGAGTCTTACTTTGTGAGTCTTTCCTATCAAGACTGCATTTAAAGAAGCGTAGCAAGTCTTAAGCTCGGTTTGGTTTTCGCTAAAGAGATTGATACTTTCTTCATTGTCATCCGTTACCAGTTCTGAGTAGAGGGAAAGTCGACCGAAGTTCTTGTGTCATTGCAAGTTTATTGAATCTCCACGGAACTTTCACCCTATCACCCTATTTAAACAGAAGATGGCTTTGAAAGTTCATATGCTAAGGAGAGAGAAATTCATCTTAGCCGCTAGGCATTCTATGGAAAGATGCGTGCCATCAAGAGAGTTGGTCTGCTTAAGCTATTAGCTAGATTTATGGTAGCACTGACGTTCTGTGATGTCCTTCTCTGTTATAAGGTTGAAGAGATTAGAAGCAAACTTAAAATTTAGACAAATCTATGGATTTAACTAGAATTGAACATGGAGCATTAGAAAAAACTTACCTATCCATCACTATCTGTTAATTGAGAACCAAAAGGTATGTTAACTTTGCCTTCTACTTTAACAACCCTTAGTATATACCTCTCCTCCTCTAACTATCTTATTGGAAGTTTGGTGCGCATTAGGTGATTTAGCTCGGAAATATATGATTCAAGTGTGAACGAGAGAACAGTGCCAAAATATTTCATGAACAAATAATTTTTGCTGATTTCGATGTACTCGTATCTATTTTGTTAAAAAATCATCGTTCGGCTTCCTATGAATAAATTTACCAATAGGCAAAAAATCCGTCACAGCTAAATTCCACGAGGTGCCTGTCTCAACACTGGGATTTCCTCAATCTCCTTCCATTTTTCATTTACCCTTTTATGCGTTTCCTACCAGAAAAAATGGAAAAAAAGAAAAGAAAATAGTAAGACCGATCGTCTACACAATGAAAAACGTCTTCAAATATTTCTACCACACGTAAAAGTATAAAAACCTTCAAACCAAGATGAATCGCTAGATGAAGGATAATGATATAATTAATGCTGCCTCAGTGATGTTGGTATTGCTCCTGTTCTTGTTCTTTCGTTCGAAATAGTATGTCCCCGACGAGATGCTCCTTGCTCTGGTAACCATCGCGATCGATTCCAGTTGCAGTTGCACATTTCCAATGTCTTTAGCGTTTAGTCATCTTCCCTTTTTGTGTAGCTTTGTGAACAGGGTGAAAATGCCGCCAAAAAGGAGGAGAGAGGTGGACCTAAAAAATTATCTGATTAAAAAACGGTTTGTTACTGTTTTGCCCTGAGAGGTGAACCTTCACCACACACACACAGGGCACTCGCATTGGACTATTGTCCCGGGAAGATATCGATGCTATTGATGATGGGATGCTTTGGCTTCATTGTGGATGTTGTCGATGTTGAAGCTGCTGGGCCGGTATTGCTGTTTAAAGAAGGATCCATGAGCATCCCACAGAGTTTGGCAGAACGGTGTTAGTGGAAGGTAGGTCTGCCACTCAATCGCTTGCACATACACCACTGAACAAGATTGTTATTTTTTTATTTAACCAGACCGACTACTGGTTACTGGTTACTGAGTGCATCTTGGTTAAGGGATCCGTGCAGTTTTAGTTTGATTGCCGTCGCTGTCGCCATTTTTTGTTTATGTGATGCTTTTTCCGAGATCTATACAATTACATCGCCGAAAAGGATTTGTCCCCAAAGAGTGGTTGGAAGAAAAATACAAAAAAAAAAACAAAAAAACACAAAATCTGAAGATGATGCTTCTACTTCCCATTCGACTAATGATTTTAGCCGATCCTTAGCACAGAAAGAGCAGAGGCAGGATTTAATCAGGAGGTCTTCGCCTCCTAATTTGTTGTTTATCCAATTTGGTGTTTGGATTTTTTGCCATTTTTCCATTGCTGGTTGTCTTGGTCTTAGTGGTGCGGTAGCTGATAGGCACTGCTTGGAATGCCTGCTTCGCGACTGGGATTTTCTACATTCGTGTTAGGTATCTTGTCCTCTTGGCCTCACAGTATGTAAACATGGAGGCAAATTTCAACTGAGATATGTGTTCTTAATATGCTTCCCTTCTACATATGGTCAAGGGCTGGTTGAACGCGCTCAGAGTAACGCACGTACTTGAACGCTTACCGATCGTCTGCCATGTACAAAATACAGATACAGGCAGGTTGAAGTAAGGTACACGGTTGGCACCTTGTAGCAGCGGCAGCACATTGACGAGGCAAGCAACAAAGCAGAGAAACAAACCGAAAATGTTTTCTGTCCAAAATAACAAGATGATAGTGTAAACTGAGATTCTTCTGCGAATGTGTTTCGCAGAGATGCTGTTGGTTCCGTTGTTAAAGCGCTTCTTTGCTACCTCCCTTCACGATGAGAAATTTTTTGGCAATGGATCATGCATCATCGGTTCCATCTCGACCTCATTATCTCGAAGGTAGATCTTCCTAAATTCGGATAATAATTTGTTTGAAAAATGAACGAAGATGTTTTGGAGAGGATAAAATTTTATTAATTAGTCAAAGTGTCTCTTGGATGTGTCCTGCCAGTTGTTGATAGTGTGAGATGTCTTCGGCTTATCGCTGGGGATTTGCTGCCGTGTTGAGCTCTTGATCGTCATTAAGACTCAAGATACACAGAGGAATGCTGATTGCTGTAGACTGGACAGGTTGATTGTCAGCTTGGAATAATTGGATAATAATCAGGCGAGAGAATAAATGATTCCAGCGATTGGTGGATGATGTGGTGTGTGATGGGATGTCCAAGTAAGTTGATTTATTGCGTGTGAATTTCCGGTATGAGTTGATGAAATTCAGAAATGAAGGAACAATGTGATGTTTACTTTGACTACATGTGTCAATAAGTTGTGAAATGTTACATGTAGAAGTGATAACTTGTAGAGAGTTGGCAAGGCATCGATCAAGAATGAAGACCCTATGTACACACGAAAATAATATGTTATGCAATGTTTTGTGTCGTAATCATGATTGTGAGATTGTGAAGATAAATTTAAGAATGAAGAAATACATGTGAATTGGAATTGGTGTTTCCAAAAGTTAGAATTTTCTTCTATTAGTGCCAAATCAAGGCAGATGTCATACACTTTTGTGTCGAAATTTGTATATTTTTTTAGGTAAATAACTATATATTGGATGTTGTATGTTTGTTTTCGGTTTTCAGAAGGCTCTGCAAAGCCAATGGCTTTCGTAAAGCACAAAGAAAAAGTCTACGTTTATTGCGTGTATATCATGAAAAGAAAATTGTTTAGACGTCACTAGAAGTGACACATGAGGATTAGCTTCTCGTAATGTTGTTAGCGATGTAAAACAAACGGACAAAAATTCGTGGTTAATTCGTCGGCCACTAAGTGCATGAGTATTTCTCTGTGCATGTCGTGCTCTCATTTTTTAATTTTATTTAGGTGATAATTCCCGTGAGTCTACAGTGGAGATCTTTAGACTACGATGACGTGGAAATTCGGACTTCCTTTTACGTTTGGTTTCGACCAACTGTAGCAATCCATCAAGTAGACCGAGTAGGTACATAGTCCCTGGTTTTTAATGTAAACATCTGTAGTGTAGACCTAAGTTTACGGGATGCTTATACATCCATGGGAGCAAGGATATGCCTTGCCATCGCTTGTATATATTATGAATAAACCAAAACTTGCGTTGGAGGCACAAGTTCCACCCTTGGTATGGGTCGAAGCCGATATAAAACCTCTTTCTGCTCTTAGGGTCATAGCATACAGTACTTATTGCAACTCTACATTGGATCAAACCAACAGGAAGACCCTTCCCGTGACTTTGGGTTTAAACCATAGCCACCATGCTGCTCTCACAAGGGGGCTTACCTCAACAAGTCAGGCCCAGACTGAGGGGGGCTCCTGACTCCCATGGTACCGTGATTTAAGTCCTGCTAGGGTCTACCGGTGGTTCTGTCACCAAAGGACGTATGACCGGCAACTTGTAACTGGTCAAATCGTAGCAACATTCGGTGGCGTCGTATGAAGATGTTTACGATAAGACCAGTAACATGCTCTGCCCCCGCTTTTTATTAGACAAGGGTGAAGCCTCGATAATTGGGCGGAGGCCCACGTCAAGAGTATTGTATTTGTATTTGTATTTTTTATTAGCAACAATTTACATTTTTTACAATTGAGATGTACATAGATATGGTTATTGTTTACCTTATTTATGAAAAATGGAAATACGAGCACAATATCAATTTTACAAAAGAAAGGAGCCGAAGGAAAAGCTAATTAAAAAAAACCTTCATGCAAAATATCACGGTTTTTTAACAGCAACAACAATAAACGATATTTTAATTCGGAAGAAAATGTCTCCTGCTGCTTATCCTTTTTTTTTCCTCTTACTCGAAACAGTGAATTTGTGGTGCGCACACCACTAGATGGAATAACAATACAAATATATTCGAATAGATTGTTTTTGTTTAAACATACATTTAAATCGCATTAATTATTAACAATAAAACTTAAAAGAGAGATAGAGATGCGTTGTGTTGGTGATAACGGGGGATTAGTATGTTGTTACACCCTTACTGTGGCTTGCGGAAAGACTTGCCCGCGTATTTAGCAGCAGCGCCGAGCTCCTCTTCGATACGAAGAATTTGATTGTACTTCGCCAAACGTTCTGAACGGCATGGTACTCCAGTCTTGATTTGTCCGGTGCTAACACCGACGACCAAGTCAGCAATGAATGTGTCCTCAGTTTCGCCGGACCTGTGCGATACCATGGTGCCCCAACCGTTGCTCTTGGCAAGCAAATGTGCCTTGATCGATTCGGTGACGGTACCGATTTGATTGACCTTCAACAGCAGGCAATTGCAGGCCTTCTTCTCGACAGCGGTAGCAATGCGCTTGGGATTGGTGACAGTCAAATCATCGCCGACAATTTGGATTGGTGTATTGGCAGTCATGTTGGTCCAGGCATCCTTGATAAATTGGGAATTCCTTGATAAATTCTTGGTACAAGTTGGTCAATTTGTCGGGGGTCAACCACAATGACTTGTCGCTGTTGGGGTGCTTGAAGTTCAAATCATATAGACCGTCCTTGTGGAATTCAGAAGCAGCAACATCCATGCCGATTTCGACTTTGCCGGTGTATCCACCCTTGGCGATGGCATCCTGTATGTCCTTTGGGTATGTCCTTTGATGGCACATAAGGCATGTATAGAATTAGACAAATATATGAAATAACTTAATATATTAATTAATAAATAAAACATATAATATCAAAGAACATTTACAAGATTAGAAACGAGAGGGTTATCTGATATATTACATGAAAAGACAAATTTTTCAGAAAGTCGAGCTATTCTTTCTTTTACCGTTTCAATTTTGGCTATTTCGTGAAGTTCTGAAGTTGAAAAATACCATGTTAGTTTTAGGATCATTTTTAAGACCTTATTTTGAAGAACTTGCAACTTTTTAAGTGACAGAATGGCTTGGAAGATAGATTTATAAATTATAAGCTTATTATCTTTGCTTAATACAGACTTGCGACAAATGAATGGGTATAGAACTTTAATGGTGTTGTTGATTTTACTAACGACATTATTTGTATGTTGGCCAAAAGTCAGTCTCTTGTCCATAAAGACTCCTAGATACTTAACAAATGGTGCCCAGTCAATCTGATTTCCGCAGACTATTAAATTCCCAGAAGGTAAAAAACAAGATTTTCTTTTTCGAGAGAAAAGGATTGCTTGTGTTTTTTGAGGATTAATTTTAATTTTCCAATCTGCAAGATATTTAAGTAGGCATTCTAATCCAGATTGCAAATTTGACTCAATATTCGAGCCTATCGAATCAGACGAATAAATGCATGTATCATCTGCAAAAATTGCAGAATGACATCCAGGAAGTAAAGGAAAGTCAGATGTGTAGATGTTGTAGAGAATGGGGCCCAATACGGAGCCCTGAGGAACACCGGCAGGAATCCATTGGACATCAGATGAAGTCTGGTTCACAAATACCTTAAAACTCCTTGCCGTTAAGAAAGATTGTATGATTTTTATGAGGTACATAGGAATATTAAATTGCTGGAGTTTATAGACAAGACCATTGTGTGCCATACAGTGTCAAATGCTTTTTCGACATCTAATAGAACCATGCCAGTACTTTTGCCTTCTGAAAAGGAATCAAGTACGTGTTTTTTTTATTCTGTAAACTTGATGTGAAGTACTATGATGTGAAGGAAAGCCGAATTGTTGTGGCGGTAAGATATTAGATTCATCCAGATGAAGCATTAATTTATTTTTAATGACCTTTTCAAAACATTTACTAAGAGAACTTAGGAGACTTATTGGGCGATAATTTAAGGGATCATTCAAGGGCTTTCCTGGTTTGGGGATTGGGATAATTTTGGCGCATTTCCAATCAGAGGGAAAGTAACCTATTTTGAGACATCCGTTAAAAATTGATTTCAAAATATTAAAAGCCAACGTGGGAAAGTTTTTAAGAAAGATGATCCTAATTCCGTCAAATTCGACTGACTTACGAGTTCTTAGAGTAGTGATAATCGATTTAAGCTCATCCAGACCAACAGTATCAGCGTCATAAGGCTGAGTTTGGTTGTTTATCAGTCGTAAAGAACCTTCAACAATACTATTGGTAGCATTATTTACTGTACTCGAGATTTGGTGGTTCGATAAAAATGTACTGGCTTTTTCTGGATTGGAGACAGCTTGTGCAGTGGAAGTTTTCAAGAAAGGAATAAACGTTCGCTTGTTCTTAATAACTTTTACGATATTCCAAAAGGGTTTACTACATTTGTCTAAGTCTCTCAGTTTATGGTTCCACTCAATATTTTTAAACATTTGTATCTTCTGTCTAATTCTTGAAGTCACATGGTCACATGTAAGTAGTCTTCTATCCTAAGTTGCTGTCATTTTCTGCGTAGGCTGTTGCGAAACTTAATGAGCTGTTGGATGTGTCTAGGCAGTTTGGTTGAATCATTGAAACACAAAACTTTGCTAGGCGCCACTTCATTAACGGTGCTTAGAACTGACGAGGTTAACGTTTCAAGTGCATGGTCAATGGAATCCGGAGGGTCTAATCTGACGTTTTCTTCGCCAAACACATGTCTCAAATTGCGTTTCAGTACTGATGCATACCGTGACCAATCAGTCCTATTGAAGTCTTTGGCCCGAGTGGCACTGAAAATTGGTGACACTAATACAGAACATTTTACTGGTAAGTGATCTGAACTGCGATCATTTACTGTTAGTGGCTGACTAATCAAACCTACTGTGTTGGTAATAAACAAGTCAAGAGTGGATGGAACAGAAAGTGGGTAGTAAGTTGGGCGTGGTGAGGATAAAATTTAAATTGGATACCGAGACCTAAGCTCAGCTAATACATTCCCATAAGTATTTGCTCGAAGACAGTTCCAATCTCGATGACGGCAGTTAAGATCGCAGTTAAGATAAGGAGCTGCCCGTTAGTATTTATTAGTTTCCTCATATGGTTTTTTAAGACTTCCCGTTTAAAAATGGAGGTTATAGAGCCTCCAGGAAAATACCCTGCAAAGATTTTCAAGCTACTACCACAGATAATAAATCTATACAGATGTCTCATTCATATGGGAAATTTTGTCCTATGAAAATGAAATCGAACTAAAAAAATAGATTTTTTAAAAAGCTGCAAAGAGCAGAAAACTCATTTTATTTCTTTTCGCTTTTTGCTCTTGCCACTTGTCACTCACACATGCAAAAACAATACGTGAACGAAAGAAATAAATAAAAAAAAAAATACGTTGACGTTGCCCAGCATAACCGGTTTACTTGGGTTTATGTACGTGTTCTTATTATTTTGTTTGTAACTTGTTATGCAATTTAAATTAAATGGGGGTAGGAATATAATTTTGAAGATCATGAGATCGATGGTCCAAGATGTGGACGTGATGGAGGGGGTGGGTATGGCGTTGCACCACACTATAAAAGTGGTTGATATTTGAAGCACGAGGTGTTAAGGGCTATACATGTTATGGGGTGGAAGATATACGCATGTACATGAGCGCTAGACCAATTTCCCGATTTTAATTTTGTGCTCAGGACATTAAGTACCTACAAAATTTGATAAATTTCCAAGCATTGAGCAACATCGAACTTATTCGGAAAATGTATGTACTCGTACATATATGTTATTTACGAGTACATTTTTGCTCCCTTTTCTTTCAAGTTATGTAAAAGGAAGTATTGAGAAGCGATTTATTAGAATGCAACTGATCCTTGCAACTTTGCTTCTTTTTATTTACTTGTCTCTTGAAGAGTTACAGCGCGAAGAATACCCGGACGAATCTTTCTTTTACGGTCTTCCTCCTTCTCAAATAACAATTTTTACAAACAATATTTCGTAACCATTCCTCTTGCTTTCCCATGCCTCTTTTAAAGCCAATTTAATGCCAGCAAGAGAGTGTCGCAGGGGTCGAAACAAATGATAATCTGACGGCGTAATGCCAAGACTATACTGTGGATGCATCACAACTTCCCAGTCAGGATCTTTAAATTTCTACCGAGTCATCATGGTTAAAATTAATATATATGTACGAGGGTTGTCTGAAAAGTTTTCGACCGAACAGTGATACAAGACATTTTTTCTCAAATTTTTTTTTATACATAGTCTCCTTGTACCTCTACACACTTCTCCCAACGATGCTCCCATCTCTCTAACCCATCCAAATAGTACTTGGCGTTTTTCTCTGCAAAATAATTGTTCACGAAGGTGATTTGGCGTTCACCAAATGATCCGAGACCAAAAAGACCACGTCGTTTTCAGTCAAAAAAGAAGGCAATGCTCACGGTTTTCATGGATTACAACGATGTAGTGCATCATGAATTTTTGCCAAAAGGCCAGCCAGTAAACAAAAAGTATTATTTGGGCGTTATGAGACGTTTGCGTGAAGCAATTCGCCGAAAGAGACCAGAATTGTGGGCAGCAAACTAGTGGATTTTGCACCATGATAACGCACCGTCGCACAGTGACATCATTATTCGTAATTTTTTGACGAAAAATACAACAAATACCATCTAACAGCCACCGAATTCACCTCATTTGGCTCCTTGTGACTTCTTTCTGTTCAATCGAGTTAAAAAACCACTACGGGGAACGCGTTTCAGCAGCCGAGAGGAAGTAATGGAAAAATCGCAGGAAGCACTAATGGACATACCGAAAACCGAATATACAAAATGTTTGGAGGATTGGATCAAGCGCTGGCATAAGTGTGTTGCAGTCGATAAGAGATTACCTTCAAGGGGACAATATAGATTTAGATGAATAAACTTGTATTTTTAATTTTCTCAATAAATTCCTTTTCATCAAGGTCTTATTTTAGGTTTTCTATAAGAATGGTTAGTTACTTAATTTCAAATTCAATACGAAGTCTTTAGAACATTAGAGAAAGAAAAAATAAATAATTAAAATACAGGTGCTATAAAATTTGTTTTATTGTAAAATAAAAAGTTAAGCATCTAACACTGCTATTATTTTGCACACAGGTGTATCTGCACTGCATATTAATAACACGAATAATATTTTGCTCGTCAAACTTCAATTACAAAATGTAAAGAAATATTCGGCTTTTCCCGCCTTTGAATTGTTCTTCCTTACAACTTGTGGTGAGAGAAAAAAAAAATCTCTCAGTAAACAAAGCAAGAAAGAGCGAAAATAAAAAAGCTTTACATTATTCCGAAAGCTCGTGTCGGCTAGCCGACAAAAATTGAACCATTTTTTTCTACAGCGATGAGACATCTGTATAGATTTATTATCTGTGCTACTACCTTTACTAAAAGGTATTTCGAGACCAATGTTTTCAACAACTTGTGTTCTGACGGTAGGTAATAATTTGTGCTGAATTGATCTTTTCACTATCACCGCGACACCACCGCCAATTTCAATTCATACCGGTAACATTTATAGTTTATGTTAGATAGATTAACATTATCAGATAACCACGTTTCAGACAATAAACCAATATCAATATTGTGTTTGCACAAAAATGCATAAAATTCGAGTAGAATTACTAAAATAGTGTCGGTTTTCTGGCAGTACAAAGGCTTAGAACTTACCGCCGTTCTATGGATTTATATGGTAACGGTGATCACTTTTTACTTGTATTGTATGTACATACATACATGAGTGAGATAGTAGTAATTGTATAATATAATATAATATTATTATGTAGTGTGCCTGAAGCGTACGAAAATTTTATTGTTGTTATTATGAGCAAGGACAGTTTACTATCATTAGCTAATCTAAAGATTAAACTGTTGGAGGAGGAACATAGGAGACATGAGTTGAATAGCGGGATTGACCATTAGTATTTTCGGTTAAATCGAGCCATAAAACGGTATCACAGAGTGCCACCAAATCCAATAACAGTTTCAATAACAATTCTAGAACCAAGAGCAAATGTTATACTTCTGGCCATTTTGCATTGCCGTAAGAGCAAAAATCGTTCATCAAATTCAACAGCGTCTTCTGGGCTATTCTCATCAATTGAATCAACCTAACGAGTGGTGCCATATTTCATATGTGCTGTAGCAAATCGTTTTTTAGTAGTTTGGATATAGATAATGTAGAAACCATACAGCTGGAAAATAGCAAATCGGTTTCGTCAAGCGGGATAGGTACAGCTATCTTAAAATCCAGCCATTTCCACGAAATAATTCATTTATATTAGAGATAAAAACAGAACTTTTGAATTATGGTTCCGGTACAGAAGTAGACAGTTTTCATAAATGACATGAGCGTTTCGGACGTAAAGCAAAGAATTACTACGGACGCTTCTGCTCCGATACGGGTACCTTCGGCTGGTCGAGCTAGATACTTCCTAACATTCATAGATAACAAATGTAAGGAGGTTTTCAAAATGTTAAGACAATTCAAGGCGATGGAAGAACTTTAAACAGGACAAAATGTCAAAAACCATTCGAAGCGACAACGGAGCGGAATCTTTGAATAAGATTTTTCATGATTACACTCCTCAACAAAGTGGAGTAGTAGAAAGAGGCAAAGTATGTTCAAGCCGTAAGTTCATAGTATCCCCTTTGAATTTGTTTGGATCTAAGATAGTTATGCTAGAGAAAAAATCTAGTCCTTCGAAGTTTTTTGCTAAAAGTAAAGTCTAAAATGTATTACATGGTCGGTTCCTCTGATAAATTTAAAGCGTTCAGATTATTTAATCCTGTCACTAGAAAGATTTTCTCACACTTGCCAATGCCAGCACTGACGATTTTCTATTAACTAAAATTGAACCTTTACAATCACCTCATAAAGAGCTGTCTGAAACAAATGGAACGTTATATAGAGAAAAAGCTCACATGTCCAGCTACAGAATGAGTAAGAGGACCTGGACGTCCTAAAATAATCCGCACAAGAAAACCAGGTCGACCAGCAAAACAGTATAACTTTGTTGAAGTACTAAATTATGTGGAAACCTTAATTGTTCCAATTACAATGAAGTAGGCACTGTCTAATGAAGAAGCACACTAATGAAAAGCTACAACGGATGTTGAGATGGATCCACTTTGGCAACATAAAACTTGCGAATTGGTGTAGCGTCAAAAAAAGAGTGAGGTAATTGGTTTTAAGTGGGTGTTTAGCGTGAAACGAAATGGTGACTGGCGGCAAAACGTTGCGGTCAGAAGTTCTAATTTACCAAGAATGAGACTTTTTCACATGTCGAAAGCTTTTCAACCGTTTGTTACGGAAAAAAATGCTATCGGAATTTATGTAGATGACATTATAAAGATTCAATGACTAATATTACGTGAATGATTTGCAACGAGTCCAAATGTTTTAATAAGGGCACCCTCAAATATTTTTTGGGTATTCAATCGTAGAGATAAGTACCGAGATTATCAATAAGCATACATCAGAAGCAATATACAGGGTGTCCCCTAATTTGTCAACGATAATTTGGGAAATGATTCCTGGGTATATTCCAAGAAAAAAATCGTTCTATCTCCAATGCTGACATCACTTATCGAGGATTTAAGGAAAGGCTTACTTTGATATACAAACTTCGTTGATGACTTTGTTTTTAGAAGAAGTACTACCCTTTATAACTGCATAAAGTTGATATCTTGTTAAGGTCTTCAGATATCCAATTTCTAAGCCTGGTCCATTTTTCTTGCCCATGCTAATTCGTGACTTTGAAACATAACGTTTAACTATTTTTTTCTTATGAACGTAATAATAATAATAAAAAAAATGATCAATAAGTTTGCAGAAAAACCCATAGATTTTATGATATGTGAATCAAAACCTTCATTTCCTTACCCTGTTCCTCAAAAGTTCTCAGAAAGAGTTAGGTTTCGGGTGTGAAGGCCTATTCGGATAATTTACCAAATAAAAATGGTATAAAAGATTAAAGTTAAAGTTGCTTAGAAACGCAGACTTTGTTGCCGTTTATGGACTGAGCACAGGAAGTTCAACTAGAGCGAGATGAAAATACCATGTCCTTTATCCTAACCGACGACTCCTTCACTAGGAGTATTTGAAAATACGTATCGAAGGCTTCGGAAAACGGGATCAGTTTCAAATACACGGCCTAACGCGAGAGCTCCATAAGTAAGAAGAATTTCGGCTGATATCACAACTGATCCGTAAATTAGCATCAGGCGCTCAGCTTTGCAATTCAATGTTTCCAGACATAAAATTTCTAATGCACTGCATGGAGAAAATCTTTATCCATACCACCATGCACCTGTACAAGAACTGTTTCCCAATGATTTGGAAAATAGATTTGAGTTTTCTGACTGGTTGCTGGAGCGGAGCTTGGATGACAACGAGTTTATTATTTGGACGGAGGAATTTCAATTTGGGATCACATATTTTCATAATCTTCATACATGGGCTGCGGACAATTTACACACAAGGAGACATAAATCATTTCAACACAAATTCAGCGCCAACAAGTTAGTCGGTCACTTCAAATTACCACCTAGGCTGAATTCTACAAACTATCTGGAGTTTTTGCTAAATGATTTACCAGAACTATTGGAGGAGGTTCCACTAATTCAACTAGCTTCTACATATTTCCAACAGGACGGGGCTTCAGCCCAGTATGGTCTTTAGGTTACAAATTGGCTAGATGAAGAATAGGAAGAAATGGACCAGACCAGTTCACTGGCCTGCAAGATCTCCAGACCTTGCCGTATTGGATTTTTTTTTGTATGGGGAAGAATGAAAGAACTTGTTTATTGAACCGAAATAGCAACTTTAAGTGAATTGGAAGAGCGTATTCTCGAAACGTCATCAAAAGTGAGGCAGCAGTTAGCATCAATAAATATTCGTAGAAAAATCCAAAAACGGGCTCTAGCATCCATACAAAACCAAGGAGGGCAGTTTGGGCATCTGTTATAACTGTTTTAGTACACACATAAAATAAAAATTATCTAAAACCACACAAAATCATTTTTTGTTCATAGCCTCAGGAGCTTAAAGCAAAAAAAACCTTTTTTTATAAATTTTACTGCTGCAGATTTTTCTAAGTATAATAAAATCTGTGGGTTTTTCTGCAAACTTATTGATTATTTTGTTTTATTATTGTTAAGTTCATAAGAAAAAAATAGTAAAACGGTATGTTAATTAGGCATTTTCTGGAGAAAAGTGACCTCAAAGTCAAAAATTAGCATGGGCAAGAAAAATGGAACAGGCTTAGAAACTTTTAGGTTTATTTCATGGTCTCAGCTGATGACCAAGTTAGCTTTTTGCAAATTGCAGTAGATAGCCTTTTTAAAAAGCATGTACCACTTAAACGGAAGTTTAAGTTTACGTACGTAATGACAATAGTTCGTGGTTTACAGTTGAAATTCAAGATGTCATGAAACAGAGGGATCTGGCCTTGGAAACGCTTTCGTCTTGCCGAATTTCACGATGTTTTTTGTGTCTTGCGAAACAAAGTGCGTGCTAAAATCAGTGAAGCGAAACGCCGACTTTCTGTCTAAGGTTCTTGAAAAAATGTTACACAAGCAGATGTCGACTTTTATTAAAAATAACGAGCTTCTGAATCCGCATCAGTCTGGTTTTAGAGAATATCATAGCTGCACATCATCCATCTTAAAAGTAGTCGACGATATCAGACAGGCAATGGACAGTGACCAGGTGTCCTTTCTTTGCCTTCTTAATGTTTCGAAAGCATTCGATACGGTCAATCACACAATTTTGATCTCAAAACTAAGAAATCAATTTCGTTTCACAAAGAGTGCTGCTACACTGATGTTGTCGTACCTTTCTGACTGGAGACAAGCTATTGTTGCTGGTAAAAACTCGTCCCGTTTTCTAAATTTATTGCCTCAAGGATCTATTTCAGGCCCACTATTGTTCAGTATTTACATGTATGCCGACGATGTACAAATCCGCCTGAGTTGCAAGCTTGGAATGATCGAGAACGGGGCTCAATAACTCAATAATGACCTAAAAGCCATTGCTCACTGGTCCGAAAAGAATAAGCTTTTTTTAAACTCAAAAAATCTCAATGTATGATTATTTATAAAACCAAACTTGAAATGAGTTATTTTCCTGTCTTGTATCTCGGCAATTCTGTTCTACAATATGTGGAGAAGTTAAGAACTTGGGCATCTGGTTTAACACTACCCTTAGCTGGGACCTACACATTCGGTCAGCAATTGGCAAGATATATGGTTGCTTACGAACTCTATCGCTTTCAAAAAACTTTACACCCCAACATATTATTCTCAGCTTAGCGAAAACCCATTTTATGCCCCATCATCACATACGGGTGTCAGATTTTCTGTTGTTACAATACTCAAACGAGACGAAACCTGATTGTAGCCTTTAACAACATAGTCCGGTACGTGTACAATCTTAAACGGTTTGACCACATATCGGCCTACTCAAACAAACATCCTGGGATGCAACTTATATGCATACATGAAATACTGTTCCCTTAAGACATTAAATACTTTGCTGATTAATAAAGAGCCACTGTACCTCTATATATTTACAGTATATACAACCGAGATTTGGGTAACAGCTCTGAGCGCCAATTTGTTCTGTACATCATCTGGCAATGGAACTCCCTACCCCTTTTCATTAGAAAACTGCGAGGAACCAGGCAATTCGAGAGGGTGGTATTTAGATTTTTGGCTGATAATAATATTTAAGTAGGTCCCCTTTAAATAAGAAAACTTCTCTTTCATTTCCTAAAATGTGTTTCATCCAATAAAATTTTAGTTTAAATGTCTATTCTAATATGAATTATGCTTGAACTTAAATATGTAAAATATGTAAACTTTTACAAACTGAAAGGCTTTGAGTCTATATGTAAAAGATGTAAATCAATTAATCAATAAATGAATGAAACTTAGAAACTGGATATCTGAACACCTTAACAAGATATCAACTTTATTTAAATGCAGTTACAAAGGGTCGTACTTGTTCTAAAAACAAAGTCATCAACAAAGTTTCTGCCATTAGTATTAACTGAGCAATTTCCGTTAACATGCGTCAGTGTATACCAAAGTAAGCTTTTCCTTAAATCCTCAATAAGTAATATCAGCATTGGAGATAGACCTTTACTGTAAAACGATTTTTTTCTTTTAGAATATACCCAGGAATCATTTTCCAAATTATCGTTGACGAATTAGAGGACACCCTATATAATGAAGCTACAACGGCATTAAGTAATAGCTTGCAAATTTCTTTTCACGCCAATGCATCCTGGTATAAAATTGTGGAAATGTGCTGATTCGTCATGTAAGAGATATGATCGGAGTTCTTATCAATCGCTTGTTGGAGCCAGTTTAAGTAAGCTGTTACAATTTAATACTGATAAGCATGTAGAACGTGCCGTTGTGCTCAAACATTTATTGCGATACCTCAGTAGCACTTGTGACTCTAAGCTGACGTACAGCAAAACAACTGAAGATCTTAAAGGCTCCGTCGATGCTGACTGGGCGGGAAATCCCGGTGACAAAAAATCGTACACAGGTTTTTTATTTTTAATGGCAGATGGGAATCAAAGAAATAAACATCATTTGCTCTCAGCAGCACAGAGCCTGAGTACATGGCTCTGTCTCAAGCTAGTAAAGAGACAGTTTATTTAAGAAATCTAGTTTTACTCGTAGAACGAATAACCCCAGAACGAATCATATATACGTTACCACTTTATCCGAGAGCTTCTTCAACATGGCATCCTTAAGACGAGGTACCAATGCAATACACCAAACTTAACAAAGGCAAAACATCTGAAATGTGTACCTCTTATGGGACTAGCAATTAAATATAGGGTTTTCCAATAAGGACTTGACAACTTTTTTTTTAAATAAAACGCAAACCATTTGAGATATTTCAAAAACTTTATTATCGGCTTGAAGGACAATCAAAACATTTATGAATGGAACTCGAACTCGTTCATATGGCCACCGCGGGCACGTTTGCAGCGGTCGATTCGTTGGACCCAATTTTCAACGACTTGGCCACACATTTCAGCCAAAACGGCCGCTATTTCGCGTTCAATGTTGGCTCTGAAGTCTTCCAACGTCGTCGGCGTGTTGGCATAAACCAATGACTTAACGTAGCCCCACAGAAAATAGTCAAGCGGCGTTAAATCGCACGAACGAGGCGGCCAATCGACTGGCCCATGACTTGAGATAACACGCTCACCATACTTACTCTTCAATAAATCGATTGTAGCGTGTGCTGTGTGGCTTGTGGCATCATCCTGTTGAAACCACATGTCGTCCAAGTCCATATCTTCCAATTCGGGCCAAAAATAATTGGTGATCATGGCGTCTAACGTAACGTAACGATCGTTATCGTTGACGAAAAAATATGGGCCAATAGCGCCGCTGGCATGCAAACCGCTCCAAACATTTATTTTTTGTGGATGAAGTGGTGATTCATGAAGCACATGTGGATTTTCACCCAACCAATAACGCATATTTTGCTTATTGACTAACCCATTGAGCCAAAAATGAGCTTCGTCACTGAAGACGGTTTTGCGATGAAATTCATCATCTTGGCGCATCTTCTCCAGAACCCAATCGAAGAACGTACGTCGCTTCAAATGGTCCATCGGCTTCAATTATTGAGTCAGCTTGATCTTGTGTGGGTGTAAACCAAGATCCTTACGCAAAATACGCCATAATGTGGTATGAGCGATGCCCAATGCTTGAGAATGCCGTGTAATTGACTGATTTGGATCGTTTGCAACGGACGCCTGAACGGCAGCGATATTTTCGACACTTCGACCAACCAGTTGACTCACTGACATTGACACGGCAACATCACACAACGAATATGTAGACTCAAAGTTTTGCACTAAACTTGTTATTGCCTGTCTACTAGGGCGAGAATTACGACCGAAAATTGGAGTTAACGCTCTTAAAGTTGCAGTCACCGACTCCGAATTTCGGTAGAAAATGTTTATAATTTGCAGACGTTGCTCGTTCGTGTACTTTACCATGATGAAAATGTTGAGTTTACTGAATAAATTGATAGTGACAGTTTGATGATTAGTGAAAGAGTACGTTCACAGATTAAATTCAAAGTTGTCAAGTCCCTATTGGAAAACCCTTTCGAGTACCGAATCGAACACCGACGAGTGCACAAGTGAACTAGTGCACTCGCTAAATATCGTGTGCTGTGCAAAAAAAAAAAAAAAAATAGGACAAAAAAAAGTGCAGTGCAGTGGAAAAAAAATATCACACAGTGCGGGTATCCCACCTCTCCCGCTCCTGGTCAAAGTACTGTTGCTTGCACTTAATCACTGCTATTACTGTATTTACCATACGGTACGGGCAGTGGCTGAGTGTATGTAACAACTGATGGATAGCGGGTTGTGAGTGAAAATTTTGTTGGTGCACAATTTGATCCGGTAAATCAATGTCAGAATTTTCACTTCGCAGCCTTGCTTAGTATCGTCGGTGTTTGTGTTTTCTGTGTTTGTCTGTGATTATGACTAGGGAATTCAGGGTAGACGTAGCCAATATACGCGGGCTAAAAAGTAATCACTTTTCTGCGTACGTCCACGTCTAAGTACAGACCAGCAGACCCACACCTCTCAGATCATTCTGATCTGAAGCTACCTGGCTACGAACTAGTGCCATTATTCTTATCTCAGAGCGTGATCGCCATTTACGTGCGTATTGATGTAGCTTACCAAACTCCACCACAATGTGATCCATGTTCCAATCCGGAATTAAACTTCATGTGGTTAAAATTCCATCTCCGTAAGCAAATTATCCACTCCTGCTTTATTTACAGAGCCCCAAACTGGACAGCAATTCGACCTTTAACGAGTTTGATGCGCTGTCTGACTCCATTCAAAGAATTGTATCCCTGTATCCTCATACTGAAATCGTTATTACGGGCGACTTCAATATACACAATTCTGGGTGGCTTCGACATTCTGGACAGACAACACCCGAAAGACGGTGTGTTGAGATCTTCGCAGCGGAAAACAACCTAACGCAGCTTGTAAATGAGCCCACGCGAATACCAGACGTTGATAGTCATACCTCCAACGCCCTGGACTTGTTTTTAACTTCTCACCCTGATAAGTACACCATTGATGTGCTCTCCCCTCTAGGTTCGTCGGACCATTGTGTCATATCAACTAATTTCTCGTACATGGACCACACAGTTAGAGAAAAAATTCCTAAAAAAGCCGTATGGCAATACGAGAAAGCCAACTGGAGCGGTCTTAACAGCTTCTTTAGGAATTTTAACTGGTCGTTATGCTTCCTCGATAACGACGTGGATGCCGCTGCTGATATGATTACATACACCATTCTCTTTGGAATGAGATCCTTTACTCCTCATCGGATGAAGAGTAACAAACCAAAAGAAAAGGCATGGTACGACTCGAGCTGTAAAGAGGCCGTCAGGGTTAGAGAAATATTTTTTCGGTCCTACAAGACCAACCCGACAGAGGAAAACCGAAAAAAGTTCAAACGAGCCAGAAATGACTGCAACGCCTTTCTTAAGCGTGTGAAATTCCTATACGACCAAAAACTGAGGCAAAAAATACTGCAATGTCCCAAAGGCAGTAAAAATTTTTGATCGTTCGTCAAAAACATTAGAAATTCCGCCTCATTCTCCATCCCAATGCTCATTTACAATGACATTCCAGCTGTCAGCTCTTTGGATAAGGCCAATCTGCTTGCTGCACACTTTGCGGCCAGCTCAACACTCCCAGATTGTGCTTTGTCTCCGCCTACACTTGAGCGCGTCGAATCTCCAATGGGAAGAATCTACTTTCGCACTCGTGTCGTAGCAAGAGTACTTTAAGATCTTAATACACATAAATCCGCTGGCCCAAATCTGCGTAAGCTTTTTCATCAATCCTACTCTTTAGGACTCTTCCCGAGCAGATGGAAAACAGCATTTGTCCAGCCTGTCCCTGAAAAAGGCGAATCATCTTCTCTCTCCTCCTACAGATCCATTGCACTTACGTCCCTTCTTTCCAAGGCCATGGAAACACTGGTAAATCGTCAGCTCATGAAATATCTCGAAACACGAAAACTTCTCAATGACCGGCAGTACGGTTTTCGTAGCAACAGGTCCACTGGTGATTTGATGGTACATCAATCTGGCGAAAGCAAGATAGCATTTGACAGAGTTTGGCATCAGGCTCTTTTGTCGAAAATGCGTGCATTTGGAATCGACGACTCTCTTCTTCAATGGATTAGAAATTACCTTTCGGAACGTTCAATTCAAGTTGTCTTGGACGGTTTCAAGTCTGATATTCACAAAATAAATGCTGGTGTGCCCCAGGGCTCTGTTCTGTCACCGACACTCTTTTTAATTTTCATTAACGACCTATTGTCTGCTACTTCTAATCCAATATATTCCTTTGCTGATGACAGTACTCTCTGCTTTTCATATTCGTTCCCGGACTCACGACCCTGCTCTTCGGCTGTAGAACGTGAACGGCAGCGTATGCTAAGCTCATTAGATTCCGATATCAACAGCATAACAAATTGGGGAATTATCAACAGAGTGGAATTTAATGCTTCCAAAACACAATGCTGTCTGCTGTCGTTAAAGCGAAATTTAAGCACTAGGCCATTATCCGTGAATGCCACTTGCATCGTCTAAACCGAAAAACATTCCATTCTCGGTATGTTTGTGAATGACAATTTACGTTGGAATGACGACATATTTGATGTTGCCAAAAATGCTGCAAAATGTCTAGGTTTCCTCAAGCGATGTAAGAAATATTTTACCCCTTCTGATCTGACCTCAATATATAAGATATTAATCTGCCCAAAATTGGAGTAGAATGCCCACATCTGGTCAGGTGCTCCTAAAAGATCTCTGCACCTGCTAGATAGGATTCAAAACCGTGCGATAATATACTAATATTGATGATACTAATATCAGTCAATCAATGGACACGCTCGAACACCGACGAAATGTCTCGTGTCTCACTTTGTTTTATCGCTATTTCTACCACCAGTGCTCCACTGAAATCGCTAGTAGCATTCCGCCCGTTCCGCCCATTCCGCCCATTCAAACTTTCAACCGTAACACCCGTCTCGCTATGAATGGTCATCAGTATACTCTCAAGCCCATTTTCGGACGTACTCTAAAATATCGTGATTCGTTCCTAAGCCGTACAACTCGCTTATGGAATGCCCTGCCGATCTCTGTATTTCCTGGTCGTTATAACTTGCAAACATTTAAAAGCAATGTACATCGGTACCGCTCTTTTCTTCCTGCCTAAATTTCCTTTGCCCGCGCTGTGTACAATCTATTTCAATAGATCTTTGCACCACTATGTTAAGAGTATATAAAGAAATCTATTGATAAATGTTAACATAATACTCTCATCATGTACGAGTACTGACTGAACTTATATTTATCCTCATGTATCTAGAACGCAATATGTTATTTACTTTCTTTTTTTAAACATAGAATTGTTCACTTGCTTCTCAGATCTTGAGTAATAAATACTATTCGAACTCGATCTGCATTTTAGTTTGCAACACAAATCTATCCACAACGTATCACTATTTGGTGCAGTTTTTGGATTGGAGGCATCATCGGACCATTCTTTTTTGAAAATGCGGCTGGTCAGGCAATAACAGTCGCTATCGCGTCATGATAATTCAGTTATTTGTACTTAAATTGCAAGATACTATGGATGTGGAGGACGCATGTCATAGAGTCCAAGAAACAATTCAATTACGGCATGCGTCATTTCATGGTCGCGTAATTTCCCATTTTGGTGATCAGTATTAGCCACACAGATTATGCGACTTAATGCCGTTGAACTTTTTTCTATAGGATTTCTTGCAGTCTAAGGTATATGGCGACGAGCTCACAACAACTCATGCCTTGAAAGATCAAATTGAGCGCTGTATCTACGAAAGTACAAAACTGTCATTGAGAATTTGGACAAAAAAGTGCGTATGTGGTGGCAAAGCCGCATTTACCCGATATGCCATTCCATACATAACTCTGTACTGTATATAAATAAATAATATATGTCAATTCAATGTTTTACCAAAACTTCAGTAGTCGTATCACTGCATTTGCTGATGATATGGCGTTAACACATGTTAATAAAAGTGTTTTTGACTCAGTTGGTAAACTACATAGGGATTTAAGTATCCTGCGACAATGGTTTGCTACTTATAAGCAATAAAACGAAACTTATGATATGCAACTTAAGAGGTCCTTGCCCACTTAATTGTGATGTTATCTTCCACTCAAGGTCTTGTAAAAAAATGTCCTTATGTGTTCTGTTCAAATTGTTTTCATATAGAAGGTGTTAAGAGTTATAAATATCTTGGTGTTCTAATAGACAACAACCTGTCTTTGAAGACACATGTCGAAGAACTAAAAAATTACATGCTATCTGTCACTCGCAAAATGTATCTCTTAGAAGAACATTGTTCAAGAAAAATTCTACTATAGTTTTATTATTGACTTGTACACTCTAAACTTCAATATGGTATTGCGAGTTGGGGTGGAACTTACAACAGCACCATCGAAATACTAAATATTGCCCAAAAACACATAATTAGAATCATTTGCAATAAAAATCGTCTAGCCCATACTTGGCCATTGTTTTCTAGCCTACGCATACTTCCAATAAAGCATCTATACATCTTTAAGGTCTTAAAGTTTTTTTCATGCGAAGCGGCTGCAGTGCTACACTAAGAAGCTCGAATATATACAGACTAAGAGTAAATCATATGGCAATCGTTAACATTCCAATTTCCAATAAAACTCGTTGCTTGAAATTTTAGAAATTTTACTGAAAAAAGAAAAATTTCAAATTATTTATGAACTATAATTCTGTTCAAATACTGTAGTGTCAAAATAACTTGTATGTAATCTAACAAGAAACTGGTATACGAGTATACTCGTATTACTGTACGGACAAATTTCGTACTGTTTTACCACACCCTGACCTAAATCAATCACGAATTATGTTCTTGGTGCTGCCAAAGAAAATAACCGGATATCCTACCTGGATTTAGTCCTATTTCATACAACCTTATCCATTAATTTGCATAGTACCTTTTTCAATTTACACTTCTCAGTAATTAAGCCATTTCCAATTGACAGCACATCAAGAAGACATCGAACAAGATGAACAGACATGACGCCTTGTAACCTCATCATCGTCACATTTATCCATCCGTTCGTTTCGTACCATTCACCGTTCCTTCGCGCAATCATTTCTCAATCGAACGTTCATAGTGGCATCGCAATTTACTGACAACTAAGGTAAAATGACGTGAGTCAATCAAAAAATCACTTAAGCCATCATGCGAGCGAGCTGACAAATGTAAATGTGACTCACGCAGGTCGTACAGTCCACACGGGAATGGACCGTATTTATACAATACTTGAGGAATGCTCCAGATTGATAGGGACATTGGATAAATGGAAATTACGTGCCCCAATACACTTGGATCCGGCTGTCGATATATTTATTTATTTTTGTGTTTTAAAGAAGGATCCACAATCTTGTCAATTTCACTTCCCTTGAGTGAATTTAACAGTCCCGTATCAGCTAACACGACGAAACGTCAAACTACCGGCAGATATTCGTATGTACGAGTACCTTTCAGGCGAATAAGAGGGTGACTTCAATTGAATGCGACAGAATTTTTTATGACCACCCGAACTAAACAGGCATCCATCTATCTCTAACAGACATCCATTCACTTGGGACCATCATCTAGAAAAGGGATATACAGGGAGCAGAAATCAAAGTGCAGGATACCCATCCATCTGTATGGAACGTCTAATCGATTTCAGAATTGTTCGCTCTCTCCAGAGGAGAATTTTTGCCGAAAATGGTGTTCTAAGATGGACGCAAGGCATTTTGATTGAGCTGAAGATGGAAATTTATTGTTGCGGTAACGACCGACGGTGGCGGCAGGAATCACTGATATTCGCATTTTAAAACTACGCGTGACAGCACAGTAAGATGGGGGAATTCTGATGGAACGTGATTTAAAACAAAAAAAAAAAATCCAAAAGACTCAATCACCAAGTCAAATTTTATGCTCAAATTATTTAAATTGAATTTTTGGACAAGAAAAACCTTCACCATCGTTTAGTGTTTAACAGAAATGACATTGTAATATGGGACCTGGAAGTTAGATAAGGATTGATATCTGTCAGAGAATTTGTTTATACCTTTAGATTATATTCCGTGATTTTGGGAGCAAGATGATGTTTTTTCAAATAATTTTTTTTGTGTCAATCATTGACGTATGTTTTGTCTGAATTATGTTTGCTTACAGCCTTAATTCAAGTTATGCAGGTGGTCTGGCATTCTGTCTTCGTTGAGGTCTGAGTCTCTTTCTCTGACCTGCTTTTACATTTTATTTGTCTATTCAATACTTTTTTTGAGAGGTACTTTGATATTTGGATATTAGAAATTGGAATAGTTATACCACATCGCTTATCTGCAAAAACTGCCTAAAATAACAAAATAAAATGCGCTTATTCTTTATTAGTTTGTTCTAGGCTTTATTATTGGGGTTTTAACAGTTTGCTGTATAGCCTGTACTAGCCAACGCTTGATCATTGGCAATAAACATTGTCCGAGAGAAGTAGAGCTGATATTGACAAGACGTAACCAATAGCCAGCACTTGTTTAAAATTAATTTGCAAGAAAAATTTTCAGCGAGTAAATTCTGTAAGGGCATGTATCACAATAAATGCCTATACAACTTGCCTTGAAAAACCTAATGCACCAACGGAAGAAGGTGAGTTTAATGATCCATCTATACCATCTATTCGTTTATTTAGAATCGCAGCTCAAACCTTAGAACCTGGAACGATGTATATAGCTTACCGTGGCACTTTTGACAAACTAGTATCCGTAATGTCAGTTCCGTCTTTCCAACCAATTTGACGTATCATAATTTCAATCCCGCTCTCGCTTATTGTGTGTAATAATTTATTTAATTTATTATTTGTGCTAACCTAACGAACTATTTTTGCACTCCGATCACCTACTGTTGCTTTTCCGTTCGCGTCGGCAAATTTATTTTTTATTTTCGATTTTCATTTCGACCCACAGTACTCGTACAATCTGACCGATGTCACGTTGCATATGTCTAAATTCTGCGGTAACCTCGATTGTGCAATTACCAGCGAAATGAATGCTGACCTGGTTACTTGTAATGGGTTCTGCAGTAAATCATATAATGCTTTTTGTGTAGGTTTGCGCAAAAGATCGATAATTTATCTCAAAGACTATAGAAAAAATTTCCGCTTTTTCTGCGACGAATGCAAAGAGATCTCTCCGTTCTACATATTGCTCGGGATAAGGTGCGTTAGTGACTCCTTAAGTGAAGTTTGTATCGAAGATAAAATATGTTCTAACAAAAATTGAGAACCAGTTTTCGAAGATTGACGACGTCACCAAAAGTGTTGAGGACCACCCCACCACAATCGATCAATCCACCAACATCTATAAATCCAAATTTAAAATTCTAGATAAACAACTGGCACATTTCACATAGCTTTCAAAGTCTACTAGCAATTTTAACATTGATGATATGAAAAGTGTTATTAACGCTAGTGTAAAATCGGCTCTTAAGCCTTACATCTCTTTCTTCTATAATGCTGTAATCCTACCTCAAGAGACTCCTTTACCGCCACCTTGCTCTCTATTACCAACGCGATTAGCCGAAGTAGTTGCACCACCTCCTGAACCGACTATCTCTCGATCTGGTACTTCCTGGACTAAATACATACAATAAACCTGACTGTGCCACCTTTACCATCGAAAGTGTATCAAATCACATCGATACAAACTGGCTTTTAAGTATAAATTTAAAATAGTTATTTTCAACTGCTAACAAATCGCTTCGGCCGAAACAACAAAGTCTTGTCGCTTCAAATAACATTCCAATGAAATACGGGTGGCTGTTTTTGAAACCCCTTCTCAGAAGACATTTAACTTGGCGAATTGCAGCTAAGAAAGGTAAACCTGAAGGAACTAAAGAGCACCACAAGCCAAGTGTTAAACCTAATTCTAAATTTAGTATTAAACCTAAAAATAAGCCTAGTCATAAGTATTCTGCTACCCCTAATCCCAATCGTAGTCCCGGGTCCAATAAATAATTCTCAAGTTTTAAGGTGGAACATTTCCCACGTTTTCTCCACATAACTAATACTTCACCCCTCCATCCACTACTCACCGAATAAACTTTCACAAAATTCATTTTTATACGAAATCTAGTCTTTTCAAACGCATATCTTTCAAATTCACGCGCAACTCCCTCCCTACTAAATGCCAAACAGCTGCCAATTTGTATTCAAATTAAGTCTCTTATCCGAAGTTCGACCGTTTCCATATCCTTAATCGTTCCCCGCCCTCATCGGATGACGACCTCAACACATCCAATGCCTCTAAGACTTCTGCATCTCCAATCTTAGACCCTATGCTTCTTCCACTGTCGCTAAGTAACCAGCCGACATCGGTGACGACAACCGCTATGTCCTTTCCCACTTAAGAGACCGCAGAATTTACCAAAATGTTCGGCTGCACCTCGCTTATTTGCGTGGACTTATCACGATGGCACGAACAAATATTATGGTTTTAATCCAATAAGAATAACTACCCACCGACCCTAAAGGGTTTCGAAAAACTTTCTTGAATTTACATAAAAACTTCAACATCTCCCCATATGTTGTTAAGATGTTGCTAATGACCTTTTCTCATATGCTTTCCATACCTTACACCTATAAAAAACCCGTTATAGCTTTCACAACTACCATCGTTCCTAACCCTCTCTATAATAAAACTTTAGATAACCACGGCAGAACCATTAAAAGAAAAACCGAAACATTTAAGAAATACTTTTCTTTATTGCAAACCAAACTACTACCACTGACTGAGAATTACAAAGGTTACTTCATTATATAGGGCTTAAATTTCAAAGATATGTAAGTGAACGTATATATATAAATTAAGTAAGTATTAGTAACAAACAAGTAAACATTAGAAATCCAAGAGATTATGTATAAGAAAAGTGAGTTGCCATTGTATAATTTTTAACATCTTCCGGCCGGGCAAGAAGATGGTAGTTCCAATGGATAAAGAAGCTGAACCGGTCTTCGGGTTTGTGTTCCGTCTGAGTAGCGAATCTCACAAGCTCGTACCTTACTGTCACGACCAACAAAAGCTTCTTCTATTACAGCCATCCTCCAATGAATTCGTGGTTTGACCGGGTTGAACACAAGAACAACATAATTTTTCTTCAGTTGCACCGAAGGTACTGGTTTACCATGATGAAAGGATCGAAGGAGTTGCATGTATTCGGTTCTCCAGCGATTCCACAGCATATTTAAGTATCGCAGTCTGTGTTTCCAAAGACTTTGTATTGCAGCCGAGTCAGAACTCAAATTTTGCATGTTAAAAGGGCCATGATTATTAATCAAAAAATGAGCTGGGGTTAGCGGTGCGATATCTGATGGACTGCTACTCATGTAGGTAAGCGGACGAGCATTAACCATACTTTCAGCCTCAGTGATTAAAGTCCTCAATTGCTCGAAGGAAAATTTTGCCTTACCAATAACCACTTTCAAAATATTTTTAATTGAGCGAATGAGACGCTCCCAAAACCCGCCCCACCATGGAGCTTGTTCCACAATGAATTTCCATTTTATACGTTTGTTAGACAGGAATTGTTGAAGCGAGTCTTCTTTGAAGGTGCTTTCTCCTAGCTCCAAGGCCGTCCTACGAAAAGTGCGAGCGTTGTCAGAATAAATAACGGACGGTACCCCTCGACGAGCGATAAAACGCCTGAGCCCCATCAAACAACTCTCCGTTGACATACTTGGAACTAATTCCAAATGAATAGCACGTATAGCGGCGCATGTGATGACCATAAGTTAAGATTTCGCCATTGAGCCATCCGATTCCTTAAAGCAGTAGAGTGGACCCGCAAAGTCAGTGCCAACATTTTCAAATGGCTTCGATAAAGTTATTCTCTGCACTGGGAGAGGCCCAAAGGGTTGGGAAGCTGGCTTCCCCCATAGTTTCTTGCATATGACGCATCCTTTCAGAATCTTCTTGACCAGTTGACGTCCTTTTGGTATCCAAAATCTACCTCTAAGTTGAGATAACACGAGATTGACTCCACCATGGAGAGACCTTTGATGAAAATCTTTCACTATCAGAAAGGTAATGTACGAGTTAGTTGGTAGTATGATGGGATGCTTGACATCGATCGACTCCTCTAAAGCCTGAAGTCGTCCACCGAGTCGCAAAAGACCACCATCGTCTAGGAACGGGCACAATTGAGCAATTTTGGATGTCCCAGGAATGGACTTGTAAACCTTCAAAAGACATATTTCATTAGTAAAACTTTGGAATTGTATGTACCTGATCCAGTAAGTTTCGGCAACGTTTAGTTCGTCAGTAGACAAAAGGATGGATCCCATTCTCTGCTGCCTCTTGCAAGAGTTTAGAAAACGCAGGAGATAGCAGGAAACACGCAGCAGTCTATCCCATGTGCTAAAGTCTTTGAAATTGGCGATAGGGTCTAGCAACTGCCTTTCAGAATTCCTTTCCGTTATCGTAACCATTGGAACTGCAATGATCGGCATAGTTTCGATGTCATCGTTCAGGTTGTTTTCTTCGTTAGCCAGCCAGATCGGTCCTTGGGCCCACAGCAAAGAAGTTCGTAGACTTTCAGCAGCTATACCTCTCGTTAGAAGATCCGCCGGATTTTCTTTGCCTGAGCAGTGTTTCCAATCAGAAACTAGTGTGTGTCGACGAATCTCTGCTACACGGCTTTGTACATAGGGCTTCCATCGATCCGCCTCCCCTTTTATCCAATTCAATGAGATTCGCGAATCAGTCCACATGAAAAATGTTTGAACAGGTACCTTTAGGGATTGCTTAAGATAGACACACAATCGATCCGCTATAACAGAGGCGGTGAGTTCCAGTTTTGGTAAAGTTAGTTCCTTCGTCCCATCCTCTTTAAGTGGTGCCACTCTACTTTTTGCACACAAAAACGAGACCTTCGTTTCGCCCGTAGGCTTGATGTTCTTTACATAAGCCACTGTACCATACGCTTTCATGCTCGCGTCTGCGAATATGTGGATTTGGATTGTGCTTGCAATAGAATACGCCAAGGCATACCGCGGAATAGATATATTTTTTAACAGCATCAGGCTTTTGACGCACTCGTCCCACTCCAAAAGTAATCCTGCACTTAGGGGGTCATCCCACCCAAGCCTTTTCTTCCAAATTGACTGAAATAAAATCTTTACCTTTATAACAACTGGGCAAAGTATTCCGAGCGGATCATAAATTCGTGCGATCCTTTGAAGAACAATACGCTTGGTGCCCTTGGCCAAATTCGAAGTCAACAGATTCTCTACCGACTGAACAGACACAGCAATTTCATCACTTAGAACAAACCATAGCAGCCCCAACACCTTTTACACAGATGGAGTTTCTGTAGAACCGAAGGACCCGCGAATTTTAGCACTGTTCGAATTCCATTTTCTAAGGTTCATGCTGGCGCTTTTCAAGATTATCATAGCTTCCTCACAGATTCGTTCACCTTCATCTTCAGAATTAACACTGATCACCAAATCGTCCATATAAAATCCATATTTGAGAACCGATACGCATTTTACTTGTGGTGCTTTCAGCTTTGTAGACTGGACGATGTGGTAAATAAAAAATGCGTTTCGAACTTTCATCGCCATCAGAAACCACAGTTTCAGCAATACCATCCGATACCATTTGTCTTATAGCTTTATTGTACTCACTTAGACGTCCAGGAATTCTTGACAACTGTCGAGTAAGTGAACGCAATCGATTTTCAGCGGCTTGCCTGTTACTCATCAACAAAACTTGCGAATCCTTCCAAGGTAAAGTTGCCTCATAACGCAAACCCCTTTTGCTGATACAGTTGGCGATTAGCTGATCTGCTGTATGTTGATTTTCAGCTTCTTCACTCCGTATTCCAATAGTCTCAAGAGTCCAAAATGACTTTATATCATTGTCGTTTTGTACAGGTAGATGGGGATTAACGCTGAGAAGAGAAGAAGAATAAATGTATGTTTGAAGAGCTTGTCTTACCGGACGATGAGTGTGACCCTTGCAGTGTCCAGCCGAAAACGGTTTCTATAGCCCTTAAACTAGCTGTGATACGTCTCTGCTTCCCAGTTACTACGGCTCAATAGAAATCTGATCCAATAAGGACGCTTAAACCAACTTCTGTATCCATGGCAACGTGGTGTAAATCTGCTAACCGTAGTCCTTGGAAAGAATAGCACGAACTTTCAGGTGCTGGTAAGACATCCACACAAATTTCGGGAACGACGACTGCCTCAATGTACACTCTTTTCCTGCTAAATTGGCTTTCGATAGCAATTTTCACTTTATTTAATATCCGTGCAGGTGACTCCTCCTTGCTGCCGAATGGAATGATGGTCATATTTACTGTTCCTATAGAAGTCAGACCAAGTTTCTGCACCAGACTCTCACGAATGTAAGAGTGTAGACTGTCGCCGTCCACAATAAATCGAATTAAGACAGATTTATTTTCGCTCGGTGCTGCGGCGATGCCCCGAGCTGTCTTCAAAAAGACATTTGAATTTTCTAAAACTGAATTGCAAGCGCACAGGTTCAGCGCATTTTGATTATCCACTTTATTCACCCCCTTTGGCACAACTGTCTCAGCTTTTTCAGGATATAATGGTTTTTTTGTAAATGAAGGATCGCACAACGATGTTAAATGTTTTCCTTTACACTTTTTGCAAGAAAGCCATTTTGCACTGCGACATTTTTTTGACGAATGTCCGCGTTTAGCGCAGCGAAAACAGCGACCGCTTGTACGTAATTTGTCTCTCTTTTGCAAAATAGGTATATTAGCATCGCAGTCCTTCGTACCATGTTGTACTGATGTACAAAATAAGCATGCGTCCTTTTCACTCTTCAAGGAGCAACACGACTCTTCTCTAAAGATTCGATTTCTCGTTTCAGGAACCGCATTATGCCTTGAACCTGTTTGTCGCCGATTTGAGAAAGAGCAGAGCAGTTTGATTGAGATGAAGTGTCAGTTTCGCCAACATCTTTCTCCCTTTCTGCTGTACGGTGGAAATCAATGCGAAGTTCAACAGGTAAACATCGAAGTAAAATTGACTTAAGCATAACGTAGTATTGGTGAGGAGGTACTTGTAAAGCGGTTAGAGTGCGACTGCATGCTGTTATGGCGTTGTACAAGTTGCGTAAGCCACTGACGTCTGTTCTTGAGTGTATTGGTCTTAGGGAAATCAGCTCTTGCATGTATTTTTCGACTAAACGCTCGGTATCTCCAAACTGTTCTTGTAAAAGCGAAACCGCAGCATCATAACACATTTCTGATGCAGTGAAATCAGCAATCACCTTTTCCAACCAATACAGATTCCAAATAGCTGAACTTATCTGATGATGTCAAACAGTTATTTTCATGGACCGCCGTTTTGAATTGTTCCCAAGATGGCAACCATTCTTGGAAATTGCCATCAAATTTTTTTAACGGCAATTTCTGGAGTTTCATAGATGAATTTAAGATAGCTGACTTATTATGATCATGAGAGGACTCGTCAGTCTTCGTGATAGTGGGATATAGCGTTCTGCGAAGTTTCTTAAGACGCGAATTGAGTCCAGCTAACATCCCTATAGCAGAATCCTCATATTCCGCCACCTTTTCGAAATCTCTTTTCGTATCCTCTGCTTTGATGAGATCTTTGGTTTTTACCTCCTGGTTGGTTACGAGGAGGCTTCCATGAGCTGCAGTTAAACGTTCAATAAACGTAATTAGCTCCTCTTCGATACCGTCTAACGCGTCTTCTTTATTTAATTGCGATTCATGCGACGCGAGAAATTCACCGGCAGATTTCACTATTTTTGTGACTTGCCCTCTATAGGCAGATCGAGCAGAGAGTTCCATTAAATATTTCTTTGTTTCTGTACGTTTTTCTCCCGGGTTTCGGCACCATATAATAAAACTTTAGATAACCACGGCAGAACCATTAAAAGAAAAACCGAAACATTTAAGAAATACTTTTCTTTATTGCAAACCAAACTACTACCACTGACTGAGAATTACAAAGGTTACTTCATTATATAGGGCTTAAATTTCAAAGATATGTAAGTGAACGTATATATATAAATTAAGTAAGTATTAGTAACAAACAAGTAAACATTAGAAATCCAAGAGATTATGTATAAGAAAAGTGAGTTGCCATTGTATAATTTTTAACACTCTCATCAATAACTTACCCAACCGCTTATCAACTTTTTACCAACATGTAAGGGGGCATAAAAACAACTTCTGTCTATATTAACTCCCAAAAGCTTCCATATGATATTTTTGCTAAGACCGAAATAAATGTAATATCTACTTAATATCAAAGATTCAGAACTGTTTGCACCAGAATTCAGAGGTTTCGTGAAAACTGTCGATGATTCTTCTATAAGTCGAGGTGTTCTCCTGGCAATTCACAATCCTTTTGGCCGTTAGAAATTCAGTAATAGCTGAATTCGAATTTATTGGTTTTAAAGCTACTGTTTTCGCCCTCCCAACTAACACGTGGCTACCAGCCTGCGACTAATGTGGTTGACTTCCTTTTTGATATTGTTGTTCTTGGCGATTTTAATATCCCACATTTCCTATGGACGCAGTCGGACGATGGGTCTTTTCTCGTTGCCTCAAATGCTGTTTCAGATAAGGAAATCCCCTTTACTGTCTACATCCCACCGTTCTTGTTATTTTCTCATATGACATCAACAATTCTATTACTAACTTTCTTCCACTTCGACTTCCGTAAAAAAAAAAATACACTAAACTCAACAATCTTCTCAATGGTGTTTATTCCGTCGTGGAAATCTTCTACGGAAAGATCTTCCACTGTATTACGAAAACGGTCCCTTACCAACGAAAAAGAGATCCTCTATTCTGGTTGTCGACGGGATGTTGGGTATCTTCGCAGTTATACAGTCTGCAAAAAAAGTTTTTCATATTCTCAGTATGACTGAGACTCTACTATTGTACAATGTTTCCTTCTTCATCTCTACGAGGTTCTGCACGGGTCTTCTTGCCTTGAAACCAGCACCTCCTAATATCGAAACCAAATATACCTGACTTTCAAACCACTACATCACAACAATGTTTTCCTTTCTCCTCCTTCTATCTTTCCGCCCGCGCCTTGGCAATAGTAAAAGAGTATAATAACCCCTTAGGCGCACGTAAATTATAAAAAAAAACCTAGTTTTAACCTATCGGCAAAACTTCCGTACGTTATTCCTTTGAGTAACATACAACCTCTCGTGCTCTCGTGTTTCTCGTGCTCTTTTTTCTTCTTCTGGAGAAACCGATATTTTCCTCATCTCTTCTGCTCTCAGAGCTCACGAGCGGTCCTTCATTGCAGCACTGACGCTTCCTGTTTAGCTCCATGTGCTTGCCGGAATTCTTCATCAAACAAGGGACTTCTTAGTGGTGGTTAGGTGAAACGCAGCACATCAGTTGCGGCGTCCCTGATGGCATGCTGACCACTGTGTGCTTGCTATAGTGATTTTTCGTCCCGCCGTAAAGATAATAAGAAAATTTCGTTGCCAGGGATGGTGTCGTGTAGACTATGTTTACCAACGGTCATACCAGAGATGTCCTCCATTTCTAGTCTTATAATAAATGCTGATTTCTTTCCCCATAGCAATTACTATAGTACCACACTTTTTCATCCTGTTCTTGTCCGGTTTGTCCCATTTGACTTCTTGGATGGCGGTGATATCTGATTGATAGCAGTCAAGGTCCTCTGCTAATTGCTCGACTGCACGTGGCTTGTTAAGAGTCGAGCATTCTACGTGCAGATCCGAAGGTAGTTGTCCTTTAAACGTTTGCTAGGGCCGTCAACAATGAGTCCATAGTAATTATCCAAGGCCATTAGTTGGTTCGTGACATCTTTTTATTCTTTTCTGAGGGTTGTGAGCCCTATGACGGCGCAGGCCAGTATAATGCTACTGGCCGGGCATGCCTTTGTTATTTTAGCCTGCATAAATAAGGGTTTACTCATGCAGTTACCGCGGACCAATCCAAGTTATAGGACAGGCGCCCCGATTACATATACCCATTAGTTTTTCGAAGGCTATTCCAAAGTCTGGTTACATGAATGAAGAAAAGGCGAGAATAGTTAAGGGAATTAAAATATGGCGTTGTCAGCTTAAGAGTTTTGGTAAAATGGGGAAATTGAAGTTTTCCAAAGAGGTATGTGGGTGATATATGTTTACAAAACCGTTCATAAATTGGCAGCACCTTGCCTTCAAGAATTGCTGAAACGTAGTGCCCAGACCTAGTTTGTGATAGTGCGAGATATGATCGTATCGTCGTAATCCATACAGGTGTCTATGGCATCGTTGACACAAGTAACTTTTGTTCGGATTGTATCCCAAGTTTGCAGTATTTAGTCAAATATAGGCAGCAACAGAGTTTTGATAATTCTTAATTTTTTTCTACTGGATTAAAACTGGAAGACAACTACAGCTTTCGTAAGCCGGCACGGCATAAATTCGCCCAACTCCAGAAAGTGAACGATTTATTTCAAAACCAAGGTTTGTAATTTTTTCTACATATGGAATTTGCTTGTTGCCTAAAAGCACAGGTGGAAAGTCATTAATATCTTAATATTGTCTCGAAATTAAAATCACTTGAGATTTCTCTGGATTCAGATTTAGACTGTTCGAAAGTGACCAGTTGTAGATTCTTGAGAGATCTTCATTTATCCTAGCAATGAGATCCCCAACTAATCCAATTTGTCATGACAAGTATTATATACAGTGTCAAGATGTATGGAAATATTTGAGCATACTTTGGGTAGGTCATTGATATATAAGCAAAATAATAGTGGACCCAAAAGGAAGCTATGGAGTACTCTTGTTAATAAGGCTTAGAACTAGGAAGATTTACAATCGTTTAACGATTGGTAACGATTACCAAAGAGTAGTCCCTTATGAGGCGCACCAATTTTTCACTAAGCCGGACAAGCTTAATCTTAACTATAATGTAATGTATTAGAAAAATAGGTCTTACGAGCAAATTGGTTAATAAAAACATGATAACTAGCTAAGATATCTGGGACAATCAAGTTGCAATCAAATCCTTGGCATCAGACTTTATAAATAATCTCTAAAGTGGCCCATTCATCTCATAGGGCGACGAAGGTGAAAAGAAGTTTGCTCGCCAAACATTCCTATTTTATTTGAAAAAGATACAGCTATTACAGATATTAACGCAAGGGAAAATCTCAAGGGGATGAAAGATTCAACATTATAATGGCAAAAGATTTTTGGCTAAAGTAGAATCTGAAACGCTCTGAGAGTTTGATCTACGTCAGTATATTAACATTACACATAGGTTTAACTACTGTCTTACAGATAAACATGTTCTGCTCTCTTTCAGAAAGGACAACTTTAACTAAGAGCTTTCTCTTTCTCTTATCTAACAATGACAAAAGAGTGCCGACATTTTAAAAGTCCTGCAAAATCACATAGGCATATCATTTTAGTACCTACCTTTGATGGTTTGGAAAAAGAACTTTTTCAACTAATGCTTAATTCGTGAATGGTAACACTTAGCTCATGTCTGATTTGACAGATAATTAGTTTTATCCTTCCGCTGAACGAATATGGTTGTGTATACGCTTGAACAACGCTGGCTAAGTGGGCCTGTGATCGACTTAGAGAAGATGCCGATTTTGCCAAAAAAATCATCTTTTCAGATGAAGCTCATTTTGATTTTGGCGGGTATGTAAACAAGCAAAATTATCGCATTTGGGGCACAGAAAACCCGCACGCATACATTGAAAAGCCGATACACCCAAAACGAGTCACTGTTTGGTGCGGATTTTGGTCCAGAGGCATAATTGGGCCATTTTTCGTCGAAAATAGCAAGGAGTGGCCGTTACAGTCAATGGCGATCGTTATCGGGCCATGTTGACCGACCGGCGCTACGTGCCACACAGCCGAAGCTACACTCGATGTTTTGCGCCCTGTTTTTGAAGATCGCATTATCAGCCGCAGAGCTGATGTCGTTTGGCCACCTCGGAGCTGCGATTTGACACCGTTGGACTATTATTTGTGCGGTGCCGTAAAGAATAAGTGTTACACCGACAAGCCAGAGACAATTGACGCTTTAAAGGACAATATTCGTGAAGCCATTGGTGAAATACAGCTGCACACAATCGATAATGTGCTTAAAAATTGGACCGATCGTGTAGGCTACTGCATGGCCAGCCGAGGCAGCTATTTGAATGCAATTATATTCCATTATTAACCGGAAGGATAAAACTAATTATCTGTCAAATCAGACATGAGCTAAGTGTTACCATTCACGAAATAAACACTAGTTGAAAAAAAAAAACGTTAGATGGCGGACCCTTTAGTATTCTTGGAAAGGTAAACTTCGTCTAACGTACGAATATTTCTACGAATAATGACACCAATTCATGGAAAACAAGATACCACTTTTAGTGGGCCGACGACGAAAGCGTCGAAGCTACAACAGAATCTGAACGGAGGACGGGACAACATAAGAAGCTCAAATGGTAGAATTAATTGTGTAAAACTGTATAACTCAGCAAAAGTCCAAATATAAGGGCCGCTAGAAATTTGTTCTTTCAAAATTTTGTTTGCGGTTGCGAGGGAACGTCATGTTAGTTTTCTTACTAGTCTTATTTGTAAAAAGATTTTTTTTTAAAGCTCAGAGAAGAAAATAGAGACATGCTTCATTTTATTTGGCAAAAATGACCGCTTGTAAGGCTCAAAATATATATCTTAGTTTTGTTATTGGATACAACAGACATACATTTATCGTAACTGGCTGTTCTAAATGGTGCAGGATTTTTTTTTTGGCCTCAAAGAGCAAGTGTTTCAATAAATGGAAATACTAATGAACTTACCCGTTTTTCTTATTTTAAATTCAACACAAATGGCATATGCATTGAAGTTGAAAAAAAATTCATGCACTACACAACTATACAACACTACACCAATTTGATTTGGTGCGACTTGATGCGATTTTCTTAGAGCCATATCTTCGTTCCCACGTTATTTTCAACTTTAGGCTTTCATTAAGCCACCTGCAAGTCGCATATTCATAATTAAATCCCCAACATGTGGTTCCGTTTGCAAGTCTTTCGACCGTAAATCCTCATTAAATTCTGCGCAGAACAGTCACATTTACAAAATTTATTGCAGCAATAACAATATTAAAGTCACATTTCAATCACATGCAAAGTGCGCACACGAAGCACAGATGAAAATTTATGAAAACATCCGAATCATGTAATAAATTTATTTAGCGATTCCCCATCTATAGGTATACGACCCAGAGACCGACATACAGTGGGGTGCTCCGGATGGTAACTCACCATTTAGACATATCCTATCTGAGGCGATCCTCTATGGGTCTATGGCCAGAAGAAAGAGCAGATCGTGGAATGAATTCTGCGAATGCGACGGTGTGCCCGGCGCACATCTTGATGATCCTCCACCAACATGCGCTGTGATGCTGATCCCTGAGATTTAAACTTGAAAGGAAGCGCCTCTTGTTCTCTATGCGCAGAAGCTGGAAATCCTTAAAATCGATCGATGTACGATATGAATGTTGTGCAACACACCGACCATGGAGTGAATTTATGTTTTTTAGCTGTGCCGGCTGCTGTTTAGGTTTTTGTTCGTCGCAGAGATCGATCTCTGGTTTGTTGGCGGTTGGATTTCTGTCTGTCTAAGCTTAGGTCCGCAGACTTGAACTCCTAATTTGCATGCCACGACGTTGTTTAAAGGAACCTGCACAAAGGGTGCATATTTCGGATTTTACGCACCAAATGTTGCTACTGATTCCACGAAAATTCGGCATTTACTGCTCGATAATGATTTGGTGGAGAAAAATAGTTGCCCTAAAAGAAGTAAAAAAGTAAAAATAAAAATAAACAAATAAACCCTTTCTAATACCGACGGGAATGAAATGGAGACAATGCGCAAGTTTGTTTTGGCATCCAATTTTCAACGTCATTTAAATATTTCAACGGAAAATGCCGACCACTGAGGGTCAAAAGGACTTGTAACTCGCAATAGCAAGTAAATTCAATCATAAAAGTGGAGTTCCTTGATCCCATCCATGGTGGCAGAGGTGGCTTGCGCTATTTATTGTCGAGAACGAGAAATGGGGAGGAGAAGCACTTCTTGCCAAGGACTATTGTATGCAAATGCCAATGAAATTACTTTGGAGCGTGGAGTGTATGCAAAGTCTTTGACGGCAAAAAGCTGATATGCAAATAAATTTCCTTTTGGCTTTGGTTTGTTTTGGATTGTTTTTTTCCTCTATTGTAGAGTTGACTGGTTGAAGTGGAATGAATATACTAAGACTAGGAGCAGAATTGAGACTAGGACTATTGTATGATTCTTTTCTGTGGCCGTAACTCTAGTAACGATTTTAATGTTGAACAAGTCGATTTTCGTAAGTGCTTTATGTGATGGGACCAAACGGCGGAAGATTGCATGAGTTGTGTTGACGAATTCGGATTGATTTGTAGAAAGTTTCACTAGTTCCAATGAAGAAAATGCCATAAATTGTTTGAGAAACTTTTTTATGTTTTGAATAAATCAACAAACCATCTTGTTATAACCGTTGTCCAAACTTATTAGCAAAGAAACACACTACAAAGTCAAGAAACTTTGATGAGAATTCTCCATTAAAGTGTCTAAATAAAGGGTGATGTTTTTGCTGTTTGCTTTTCAGTGTGTTTTTTTTTAAACTTAACACTCAAGCGGGTATGACTACACTTAAACTGCCTGAGAACATGTGAAGTTTTTGGGAAATTGGGATAGAGAGAGAAAGAAGGATGTTTGGGTTATTTCGCTCTATGGGTGGCATCCAACATTTAATGGGGAGACTAAATTCTTAGTGGAGGTTGACTTGTTGTTGATTTTTAGTCAAATAATCATCGTACTTTATTGACGTTAACTGAAAAAGTGAATATAGAATGTTTTTTGGGGCGAGACTGGGATTCGAACACCGAAGCTTCCGATTTGGAAGCCAGTCCATTACCACTTGAGCCACGCCCACCCACAATGTTTTATTTTCGACAGCTCATGCATTATTCGTGGCTTGCGTCAAAGTCAAACATCCTCAGTTAGCATTGTCATTTAATCTTGCAAAGATTTACACCCGAACAACGCTCACAAATTATTCAATTTAATTATCAAAATTCGTGCTTTGTGAAAAAGATTTTTCGCGCACTTCGATCATTTCACGGTCGTCATAATCGACTTAATGAGTAAGCAATTCAAGCCATAGTGACCAAATTTCGCAGCAATTTCACGCTATTTGACATCAAGCCATATACCCGTATGCGTAGGTTGCGTATAGAGGAAAATATTGCTGCTGTATCTACCAGTGTTAATGAAGACCGTGTTTTGTCCATTCGTCGCCGTTAGCAGCAATTGGGATTGTGTTATCTACTACGTGGAAGATTTTACGCAAGGGTTTTGATCTAAAGCCTTAAAAACTACAGCTTGTGCAAGAACTGAAGCCGAAGCCCATTTCTGGTTGAATGTATATGTTATAAAACAAAACTGGCGTATTCGGTCCGATGAACCTCAGGCAACACAAGAGCTGCCAATGCACCCGAAAAAATGCACTGTTTCGTGCGGCTTATGGTCCGGCGGAATCATTAGCCCGTATTTTTTCAAAGATGACAGTGAGAACAACGTTACCGTCAATGGCGTCCAATGATTTCAAACTTTTTTTTGCCCAAAATGCACGAGCTGAACATGGCCTCCATGTGGCGTTACATGCCACACAGCACGCGAATCGACGGATCAATTGAGAAATGAGTGCGGTGAGCAATTTATCTCTCGTTTTGGACCGGTCGGTGATTCAGAATTGGATTCTCCATATGGACCACTTAAAACGTAGTCGTGGTTAACATGGAATAATATTATAATAATATGTATAATAATATAATATATAGGGTTTTCCAATAAGGACTTGACAACTTTTTTTTTTAAATAAAACGCAAACCATTTGAGATATTTCAAAAACTTTATTATCGGCTTGAAGTACAATCAAAACATTTATGAATGGAACTCGACTTCGTTCATATAGCCACCGCGGGCACATTTGCAGCGGTCGATTCATTGGACCCAATTTTCAACGACTCGGCCACACATTTCGGCCGAAACGGCCGCTATTTCGCGTTCAATGTTGGCTCTGAGGTCTTCCAACGTCGTCGGCGTGTTGGCATAAACCAATGACTTAACGTAGCCACACAGAAAATAGTCAAGCGGCGTTAAATCGCACGAACGAGGCGGCCAATCGACTGACCCTCTTCTTGAGATAACACGCTCACCATACTTACTCTTCAATAAATCGATTGTAGCGTGTGCTGTGTGGCTTGTGGCATCATCCTGTTGAAACCACATGTCGTCCAAGTCCATATCTTCTAATTCGGCCCAAAAATAATCGGTGATCATGGCGCGATAACGCTGACCATTCACAGTAACGTGACGGTCGTTATCGTCGACGAAAAAATATGGCCCAATAACGCCGCCGGCATGCAAACCGCTCCAAACATTTATTTTTTGTGGATGAAGTGGTGATTCATGAAGCACATGTGGATTTTCACTCGACCAATAACGCTTAGAGCTTCGTCACTGAAGATGATTTTGCGATGAAATTCATCATCTTGGCGCATCTTCTCCAGAACCCAATTGGAGAACGTATGTCGCTTCAAATGGTCCATCGGCTTCAATTCTTGAGTCAGCTTGATCTTGTATGGGTGTAAACCAAGATCCTTATACAAAATACGCCATAATGTGGTCTGAGCGATGCCCAATTCTTGAGAACGCCGTGGAATTGACACGGCAACGTCACACAACGAATATGTAGACTCAAATGTTTGCACTAAACTTGTTATTGCCTGCCTACTAGGGCGAGAATTACGACCGAAAATTGGAGTTAACGCTCTTAAAGTTGCAGTCACCAACTCCGAATTTCGGTAGAAAATTTTTATAATTTGCAGACGTTGCTCGTTCGTCTACTTTACCATGATGAAAATGTTGAGTTTACTGAATAAATTGATAGTGACAGTTTGATGATTGCTGAAAGAGTGCGTTCACAAATTAAATTCAAAGTTGTCCCTATTGGAAAACCCTTTATTATAAAATCAATCAACAGCATGCCGGTATCCATGATTTGGTTGGGAAGGCTTTGAAATAGAAACTCTGGCGTTTACAAATGAATTCAAAGTATGATGATGATTTTTTGAAGAATAAAATAATAGAACTCCGAGGGCATGTTCAATAAATGTTCCTCTTTATTATGGTCAAGATACGGTGTAGAGCAAAGTATTTAGTAAACAATTCTCTATTGTGAATGTCAGGCAATAGACCAATCTATAGGGAGAAAACGTCGTAAGATAGAACCAATAGTAAAAGTCTTTGTTTGCAGCCGTCAAGCATTTTGATAGTAAATGGATAGACAATTGGCAGGTAAGGATTTGGAAAAAGCATTTCTATAGAATGTTAAACTTTGTAGACGATGAACATACTACTATTAGGTAGGACTTATAATTCAACTTGCTCGAAGCACGAAAACTACCGCTTAACCGCTCAACAGAACAGACGGGAAGAACATCGTCTTTTTTAGAAGAAGAAAAAATAGCACGAGAGGCTCGTGATCGAAGATATCGAGAATTTTTACTCTAGGAATAACGTACGGAAGTTTTACCAAAAGAACGTGTGAAGGTAAGAAGATCCGTGCAGAAACCTGTAGAGATGAATAAGGAAACCTTGTAGTAGAGTCACAGTCAGTGCTGAGAATATGGAAAGATTTTTATGCGGACTGTACGAGTATAATGGCGATAAAGCCCAATTTCCTGTTGTCAGGCAGAAGAGCATTCAAAACTCCTGTCCACCTGACCAAGACGAAGTAAGGATATCAATATTTAAGCTGAAATCCTACACAATAGCCGACGTATTCAAAGGTGCTGGAAATGACTTTGTGGAGAGCATATACCAATTCATTTCACATAACTGACAAAACGAGTGTTTTCCTGATAAATGGAATCCCAGCATCTTTTGCCCGATGCACAAAAAAGGAGATCCTATCAACTGTGCCAACTATAGAGGTCTCCTCAACATCCCATATAACATCTTATCGGATATATTGTGTGAAAGTCTGAAGCCCTTCGCAAATAAGCTGATTAGCCCGGTTTCAAACCAGGAAAGTCCACAATTGACCAAATCTTCACACTCTGGGAGATCCCGGAAAAAAACTGAAAAAGTCTAAATTGATAGCCACTATCTTTTCATCGATTTTAAGACCGCATATGACACCATTTATAGAGGAGAGCTATATAGAGCCATGCCAAGTTTTGGCTTAACTTCCCTGCCAGATTCTGTGAGGAATGCAGGTAACGGCTTAACTGAGACCCTTGATGTCAAAAAGGGTCATCTGACTTGAAAGAATTGTGCGGAACTTACAATTCAACGCCAGATGAAGAAAAAACATCCGTCGATAGACAGAACGTCACAGTTGACAGCTATAATTTCGAGGTAGTAAGGAACTTTGTGTATCTCGGTTCTGCTATAACTTCTGCCAGCAACGCCTCAGCACAAATAAAACGAAGAATTACTCTTGTCAATTGCTGTTTCCTTGGTCTAAGAAGGCAGTTATGTAGTAAGGAACTATTTTGAAAAACTAAGGAGACTCTATATCAGACCTTGATCCTACTTTATCGAAAACGGATGAAGATATCGTCGTTGTTTCGAGAGAAAAATCCTTCCAAAAATATTCAGTCCCGTTTACGTTGATGGCTTTTGGAGGAGAAGTTTCAACGACGAACTATACTAACTGTCAGTGACATCGGCCTAGTCAGAAAACTGCGCATCAGTCGGTTGAGATGGCTAGGACGTGTAGAGTGAATGGACACCAGAGAGAGACCTCACCTTTGCGCACAAGTAAAAGGGCAGCTCCAACGACTTGGAGTGCGCAACTGGAAGTAGTTAGCTGTAAAGACCGGGCTAACTGGAGAGGCTTGTTAGTTGTGACACAGGTTCAAGTGTCTCATTTGGGATCGATAAAATCTTTTTCGATTTAAGATGTTTTTGACTTGGAAAATATGTTCTGGTGAGTTAGAAAAGTTTGCAATACTAAGTTCATAAAAAACCGTATTATTATTATTTCTTATAGTAATTGGACTTTTAAATATTGAGAATTGTATTGATCATTTCGAATTCCTTAAACTTTTTCTTACAGAACTGATACGTATAATAAGGCTGCCTGGAACATTTTACTTATAATTTTATCATCACACGGATTCTGATGTAGACTTACAAATTCCGCTCGCAAGTGTCAAGATGAATAAGCAAGTATGTATTTCATTTATTAAAAAAAAAAAAAAAAAAAAAAAAAAGAAAACTGCAATGCGCAGAAGGCGACATATTCCCTCGAAACCACGTTGACGAACTCGCCGTCTCTAATGTCTTCTTTCGATCAGATCCTTCAGTTTTGTTTTATTGGCAGTGTTGCCGTTGACAGCTCGGCCTCTCCTGACACTTCGTCCCCATTGGCCGAATCTTCATCTTAGGGCTGTAGTCCGCTTCGGTAAACATCTATATCAGGGCTGAATCTACATCATGGCTTCATATGATCGGTCGAAATGACGTTGCTGTAACGCTTTTGCTTCAGTTGGTGATCTGGAAGATCTTCAACGATATATCTATCGTGGTTCAAAACCTTGGTGATGATATATGAAACCTTGTATTTTGGGTCGAGTTTGTGTGAATCTCCTGTTTCTTGAGGAACATGATCAATAACAGTAAGATCACCTTCGGCATATTCATAAGGCGTTTGACGTCTTTTATCGTACCGTTCTTTCCATTTACGTCTTTCTTCCACAATGTTGACAGCCGCATTTTGCCTCTTAGTCACAACCTCTTCAAATTCGTCTGGTGGATCATCTTATATTGCTTAATCGGTTTTGACTGACATCTCTAAGATTAAAGTTAAATGCCAATTCGTTTGGACTATACTTCGTCGTCGAGTTCGGCTGTGAATTCATGTTCCATAGGATACCCGACAATGCTGAGTCAGAATCCTTATCACTTTTAATTGAGCACTTGAGTGTGGCTAGTGGAGTTTTATTCACCCTTTCTCCTTGGCCATTAGTTCTTGATGTAAGTACAGCTGTTTTAACGTGCTGCAAGCCGTAGTGTGTGATAAAATTACTGAATTCCCGAGAAGTATATGCCGTACCTCTATCAACCTCTGTTGTAATCCGTAGTGGTTGAACCAAAATTGACATGATCCCATTCAGCATGCTGATGACTGGTGACGTCTTCGTGCTCCTCACAGCTTTGAGGATAACGCACTTGCTGAAAGAACAAACAACAACGATTTTGAATTGGTTACCTCTTTTGCTTCTTGGGAATGGACCCAAATGGTCGATGTTAACACTTCGGAAGGAAATCGGCATAACTTCTACTATGTAGAGTTGACTTTCAGTTTTACCACATTTGACTTTGTTCAAACAACATTCTGGGCATGCCGCAATATACGACTTCACATATCGCCTTATTCTGGGAAATCAAAAATACTTCGTAATACGTCGGACTGTCTTCTCAATCCCAAAATGTCCAGCTTCGTCATGACATGCTTTGGTTACTAGCCACCTTACCAGCTCTGGTAGCACTAACCTCTCTTTCCCATTTGCGATGTAAACTTCCTTCTTGCATCACGTAATCTCTTTGTGTCTGTTTTGTTATTGTGTTGGATGTTTCCTCCTTGAAGAAACTGCGAGTTTCTTATCCTGCAGTTGCATAGCTAGTATCCAGTTGTCATCCAAGGTAGCTATTTTCAAAACCTGGTCCGAAACTGTCGATGGCTCTTTTGATGGTAGAGTTGGAATTCGTCTCATCCCGTCAACATGCTGCATTCTTACACCTGGTCGGTGCACACAACCGAAGTCAAACTCTTGTAGTCGTAGCCACCATCTTGCTATGCGTGTAGTAACAATCGCGTTGCAGTCAGAGATGACTCGAAATCTGTATCGCTCCAAAGTTTCAACGATAGCCAAGATTTCTAATTCGTGACTGGCAAATTTAGTTTCGGAATCACTGCACTGACGACTGAAGTATAAAACAGGTTTGAATTCACCTTTTTCTCGTTGCATCAGAATTCCAGAGAGTCCAATGGAACATGCATCTGTGTGCACTTCGCGCTCCTTCTTCGTGTTGAAAAGTGCGAGAACTGGCTCTTTAGTGAGAGCAGCCTTAAGACGTTTGAAAACTTCCTGTTGTTCAGATTCGCACTGGAAATCGATGTTCTTTTTAAGAAGTTTTGTAAGCGGCAGAGAGATGCGAGAATACTCGTGGACAAATTTCCGAAAGAACCCCGTGACTCCAAGGAATTGACGTACTTCGATTGCGTTCGTTGGTTTTGGAAACTCCTCAATACATTTCGTTTTATTTTCACCTGGCCGTATACTTTCGGGACCAATAACGTGCCCAAGAAAATTAACTGTCGTTGCCATGAGAACACATTTGGATGGTCTTAGCGTAAGTCCAGCCCATACTATCGCTTGCAGCACTTCCTGTAACACCTTCATACCCTCATCTAATGTTTTCGTTGCTATGATCAGTTCGTCTACGTAATTTACCACATTTTTGCGGCATGAAAGATTTTTGATTACTTCTTGTATAACCTCCGGAAAAACCATTGGTGCATTGATCGCATAACGTTGTGCTCAAATAACCCATCTGGAGTTAAGAATGCCGTAAGTTACTTGCTTTCTTCTTTTAAGGGAATCTGATAATAACCCGCTGTCATGTCTAAAGTAGAGAAGAATTTGTTACCTGCTAATTGCGACAGCTGTTCCTCCACTACTGGCATTATACATTGCTACTTCACTGTAACTGCATTTTGTGCACTGTAGTCTATGCACATTCGACTCTCTCCGTTAGACTTTGGAACAAATACCACCGACGCTGCATGTGGCGACTTGCTTGGACGTTGACGAATCCTCAGTCTCTAATATCTTCTTTCGATCAGTTCCTTCAGTTTTGTTTTATTGGCAGTGTTGCCGTTGACACAAGTCCGAGAAGAATTAAGGATACGCCATTCCACGCCCTCATATTTTTCATTTTTCTTTAGACATTGGGTGGTAAGATTCTACTAGGACAATATATTCTAATTTTAATTAATTCTTTTGGATTTTTTGTCGTTAAGCTCATAAGTCTATGCAAAAGGAACAAACACCACAGTTTACGCAACATGAAGTGTCAATCGTACTACTTTAAAACTCACAGGACACTCCTATACAACTGACAAGCGAACACAAGCTCTCATGGCATCATTGAAATATTACGAGACAGCAACACTGCTCCTGTCAACAGGCATCTGTCAGTTGACTCCTGTCAAAATTTAAACTTGCTGCGTCAGTTAGTTTGTGTTTGACAGCCGTTTTGTAACCGTGGACGAAACATGGATCCATCACAACACACCAGAGAACAAACAACAGTCAAAACAGTGGGTTTCTAAGGGTGAATCGGCGCCAAGGAAGGCCAAGGTGGGTTTGTCAGCCAATAAAGTTATGGCGACTGTTTTTTGGGATGCACGCGGGATAATCCACATTGACTACATTCAAAAGGGAAGAACAATCAATGGGGAATATTATGCCAACTTATTGGACTGATTCAATGATGATTTGAAAAAAAACCGACCTCATTTGGCCAAGAAAAAAATTCTTTTCCACCAAGACAATGCAAGGGTGCACACATGTGCAGTTGCCATGGCAAAAATCCATGAATTGGGCTATGAATTGCTCCCTCATCCACCCTATTCTCCAGATTTGGCTCCGAGCGACTACTTCTTGTTCTCAAACCTGAAGAAATGGCTTGGTGGAAAAAGATTTGACTCCAATGATGAAGTCATCTCGCAAACAAAGGCCTATTTTGAGGACCTCGACAAATCATTTTTTTTGGAAGGGATAAAAAAATTGGAGAAGCGTTGGACAAAGTGTATAGAGCTCAAGGGAGACTACGTTGAAAAATAAAATTATTTTTTTATCAAAAAATCTGTGTTTTATTCCAAAAGTCACGGACTTATTGACCCGCCCTCGTATCATTTAATTATCAAAACAAATGCAATGGAAAATTAAAAGCATTTCTTTAATCCTCATAGCATTCGATATCAAAAGCAATGAAAGCCAACCATTAAGACACTCTCAAGCGAACCATTTCTCCACCTCATCCAATCTACACATATCATATGACACTCAGTGACACTCATTATCCCGAACAATCCCCTTTAACAGTGCCAAGAGGCTGTAATTAAAACCTCCAACCATCTATCTATTTCCTTCCCACTAGGACACGGCCATAAATCTTTGCATCGAGCCTAAAAGCCAAGTTAATCGCATCATTTGCAGATATGCCCCTTGCGTCCCTTGATCTCATGCATCCATAGGTGGAACGCGTTTTCATGTAGAATTTGCGCAACGTTTAATAAACAAGATCTCATGTCGATTGGCTCAAATTAGCCAAATAAATTATAAAAATTCCGCACAGATCCGCGATTGGAGTGCGTCCCTCCAGAGGGATGGAGAATGAAGGGCGACACAGCAACGGACTGCAGCACTACCCCGCAATGCCATTCTGATTAATTTATTACATAGCGTTAATTGCCTGCAATGTTTCTTTCATGTTGCCAGTTACAGCGAAAGGAGATGCTTGTAGACGGCCTCTTCATTGCCATCGCCATTGCCATCATCCTCATCACCATCACCGCCATTCCCATCATCATCAGTGTACGCGTCATCGTCATTATATTGCGGGTCATCATTTAAAGGAAGGTAAAAGGAAAAAAGTTCTCTGAAGAAAAAAATCCGAAAGGCTTAGCAATCGGATTTCCATTTGGCTAAGACAACAAACCCGCTCAGTAGTTCGAATCGATTCGATTCGCTTCTAGCATTTATAGGATACTCAATACCCAATCTACACCCATGTACAACGTGTAGTATGCGCGCCTTGTTCGCACAGTATCGCTGATCCGCCAGACTAAGATTAATACTCGAGTGTCAAATGAGTCTAGTTGCGCACGATGCCTAAAGTGGTCTCTGGCAATTATACGCATTCAATCCGCATTTAGATACACGACATAATATCGAATATTTATGCGCCGTGTTAAAAGGAATGCATGCCGCCGCCGCTCCTGATTACTATAGTCCTTCGTCTCTAGTTTGCAGCAGGGTGAGGGTTTCACTGGTACTTGATAGTTGTGGTACGGTTGCGGTGCCAGTGCCTTTGTTGGTAATACCTTTGAACCATTTGGCTCTCCCTCTGCGCATAGGTTGTTGCATTTCATTATTTTAGTCAATTTTTGAAATTAAGTAGGCGAATATTTCTTCTGATTTAGGTAGCACACTGAGCTGAACTGGATGTAGACTGTATGTTAGAGTACACTGGCTCTCAGGCAGTCCCATTAAGTGAATCGGTCAATTAGTTTGATATCATTAGCGATCAAATGGTCATTTATTTGGCGATTTAATTGGAATGAATTTGTCCTCTGTGCAAATGTGCATTTACATACGTACAGAGAAAAGGAATCGAATTAAATTGATGTGTGGTAGGTTCTTAACCACAGGACATAAGATGTTGTTTCCAATTCATAATGTAAATGCAGGATGCGGGATCTCTTATTTGAAGTTTTAGCTTTTGCGATGTTTGTTGGCAGAATAGGAATCCTGAAATGGTAGATCCGAACTCCTTACTTAGCTTATGCTATTTTGTTGCTAAATGATTTGAGTTTTCTACTGTAAATAATATTCAGGCAATATATTTCTTATTGCAAAATGTCAGTTTGTACAATTAATATATGATATATCTATATCACCTGTACAGACTCGGTCTTAAAGCGACTGATAACCCGTCGTTTCCCAGAGGCGGGTCTTATTTAGATCTACTGCTGTACGACGAACGCATACGACTGACAGGTACGAATTTACAAACGCTAAACTGTCTGCGCACATTCGTGTATGACAGCGACCGTTGCGGTTTTAGCACCGAAATTACAGTTCCTAACGAAATTGCGGAATTGGAGGAGTTTGTCCAAAAATATTCTTACAACTACAGTAGGACTCGATGGACACGCTTCTCCGCAACCTTGACGGCCTCCTCGAACACGCTCCACCCACCGTCCAATAGGAATTTGTCAAACGAGGAGATCGACAATTACCTAAAACAAATGGACGAGACAATTAAACAAACTATGGACACTGCAATACCGCGGTATCGACGTACGACTAACGAAGACCTGTTCCGCAATCCCACTATTGACGCACTGCACCGACAGAAAAGTAGACTGCTTACAAGACTTAAAAACTTATACAGACAGTTAACTGACCGACAAGACCCCGAGATTAGGACACTGAAGTCGTCGATTAAAAATATTCAAACGCTAATAAAAGAAAATTACAGAATTTCTGTAAGTTTGTATTGGAACAACAAGGTTCGGGCTGTAAACACCAGCAACCCGAATATGTTTCCGGAAATAAATAAACTATTTCGGAGAAAAAATCAAAACGACCTTCAGTGTCTTAAAATAGCCCGGACAACAGACAACGAACGGTTACTGACAATAGCAGGTATTGATCCAAATGAGGCCGCTGACGATGACGACTTCTTTGTGATCGAGGATCCACAGGAGAAGGTTGAGGCCATAGGGGCGACTTTCCAGGAAGTATACAAGGCCACTGATACCATTGGCCCTAATTACGACCTGGACAATCGCGTCTTGGTGCACGACTTCTGCATTCGAAATGAAATAGGGAACTGGCGATCCGAGGGCTCTGGTTTCACCCGGTTCAGCGACGAAAATATGGCAAATAATGTCATTGCCAGAGAGGGTGACCTACCGCCGTTCATTTCGAAGGAAGGACTCCATTAGATCTTCGACACAATCAGAGTTAAGAAATCAGTGGGGACCGATGGTATTCCGAACATCGTGCTTCGACATCTTCCTCTAGAAGCGGTGGACATCTACATCACCCTGTTTAATAATGCAATGAATAATGCACATTATCCAGCGCATTGGAAAACGGCGGTGGTTCAACCTATCCCCAAAAAGGGAAAGGATATATCCAATCCGGCGAATCTCCGGTCGATAAGTCTCCTTCCGAATATCAGTAAGGTTTTTGAAAAGGTAATCAATAGAGCTCTGTCTAGGTGGGTTGAGAACAAACATATAGTTCCGGATAATCAATTCGGTTTTAAGGCGGGACATGATATCTCACATGCCGCGTCTAAACTGGTGTCCGATATCCAATGGAACAAAGGCAAGAAACAGTGCACTGGTGCCTGCCTTATTGACTTGGAGAAGGCTTTTGACACCGTATGGTTAGAGGGTCTTTTCTATAAGCTGAATAGGCTGGGGATCAGTAAACCACTCTTGCACATTCTTTATAATATGCTAACCAACAGACAGTTCATCATGAAAAATGGTGATGTGACTTCTGTTTGAATATTTCAAATTAAAAATGGTCTTCAGCAAGGCGCGGTCAATTCGCCGATCCTACTCAACATTTATACAAGCGACTTGATAGGTTCACTTCTCCATACTATTGCGTACGCAGACGATTTGATAGCGTACAGAACAGGTCCAAAAATCGAGGTCATTAATACCCTCTTGCAGCGTGACTTCGATAAGATAAGACGATTTTGCGATGACTGGAAGTTGAAAATCAACTTTCAGAAGTCGGAAACCATTCTCTTTAGGACGCCGTTGTCTGGAGCCTCTAGGGATACCAGAAAAAATTGGCGAAAGTTCTCAATCATTGGACAGCACGGACAGAATCTTGCCTGTCGAAATGTAGTCAGATACCTTGGGATCTGGCTAGATCAGTTTCTGTATTTTGGCAAAAATGTAGATGCTGCTCTGGCCAGAGCTAGAGGTGCTTTTGCCCTTACAAAGAGACTGTTTTATAGCAGCCAACTCGATGTGAGGGTAAAGGTAATCTGCTACATGGCCCTTATTAGGCCCATGCTGGTATTTGGTTGTCCCGTGTGGTTCAATGTACGAGCAAGCTTAATGGAAAAGATTCGGGTGTTTGAGAGGGCTTGCCTTCGCTTGTACAGAACACCAGAGTCGGAGTACAACATTTTTTATCCTAATGAGGTCCTTTACAACAGGGCGAACCTAATACGAGTGGACAACTTCGTAATTAAGCTGACTCGAAGGCACATTGCAAGAGCAATGAACTCGACAAATAACCTGATATCTGGGGCTGCTTACTACCCCAATTACCTTTACCACGAGAGTGTGCGCTCTGACGGCTTCGTTCCACAGGAAGCATTCCTCTACCTTGATCAGATAGGGTTGATCCAGGATAAATCAGCGGTCCATGTCGCGCGGAAAGCTGGGGACAGACGACTCAACTACAACAGAGACGTCGCACACGGCAGTGTGGATCGTCTCAGGTTCAGTAGGGCGGTGGGGAATCGCGATAAGAGGGATGTCGTTCGTCAGCACCAGCATTTCTGGTGGTTGAATGATGGCGAAGATGTTTCGTCGTCGTTTCCGTCAATTACGGACCAGCCTCACTAATGAGGCAGAGCTGACCAATCTATTTGCTCAGTAAATAACGATGGCCAGCTTACATAGGTTTAGGTTAGCATTTAAGAAACATATACATATATCAGTGTATACAAAGGTGTATACTGATATATGTATATGATTGTGTATAATGTCTATGTGTGTTTTTAATGCATTAAAACTGAAACTGAAACTGATATCTATATCACCAAACGACGTATTGCACATGCAGAAAACATGCAAGAGTCTGTCAATACTTCATCGAATGAGGTGTTGTATCATAATAGAAAGTCGAGTAACAAGATTTGGCAGCACCAAAGTATTTTTTCCACGTCAACGGCAGCATATACCTTCCAGTATCTGGTGATTAAATTATTGTACAATATTACACGTCTTTATACATACAAAGTTCCCTGTCAACAAACTTAAAGGATGCATTTGACGCAGTACATTGGTCAGCACTAGTTTTCTATGTCTCTATGGCTACAGAGGAGTTTTTTCCTTCAGAACTATGATACATTGAGTTTTCCTGATCCCTTGTATTTTGAATCTTTTATGTATCCACTTTAAGGAAGAGAAAATAGTCCAGAGATGAAGAAATTGTCAGAAATCAATTGAAATCCGAACTCATTCGAATTTGATGTGACAAACGTAGCATACTATATGAAGTCGCTTTTTACTCTTCTTCCTTGAGACACTAACTCTTTGTGAATGGCGCCACCGTATTTGTACCATCGCGCTCATTGTCCTTGAGAGACTTGAGGACTGTCTTGTTTGATCTGTCCAACTCAGTGCTGAGTGCTAAATTTGTGTTTGTGAAATTTGTTTTTCAGCAAAATGTAATCCTTTTTCTTTCTTGCCAAACTGCTAAGACAGGTAGATTAAGACGTCCACACAATACGAGAGTTTTTATTAATCCATAAAAAATTATTCCGCTGTTCGGTAGAATCTGACCTACTACAATATATTGTAATTTTTTCGATCACATAGTGGGCGGACTTGCACTTCAACGAACAAGTCTCTACATTCAGCTAGTTGCCCTTAGTTACGCCGAATTCATTGAGGCCCCCCTTCATTTGCAAACGCTACTTGACTCAGGATTTTACTCTACTTTTCCAACTTTCAGAGATGAAAAATCTTCGATTTCGGATCGGCGACGCTAATTTGCTCTACATGTTCCAGCCATCGTAGTCATTAAGTTTGGACTTTTCTGACTAAATGTCGTTGTTTGAACTCATCCACTACTCGTACAGTACTTAATGGAGTTTCGAGATGTAGGGACACCGATCGGCAAAGTCTCTGTGGGTGTCTTGCAATTACAGCCTCCCAATGTTTTACTTCCTCCAAATATGTGTTTTTTCTTTGAGATATTAGAGATAACCGCATCTGTACCCTGGCTTCAATAATATAGTTCTGCGAGTTGAAGTTCCTCCTTCGGAATGTTCAAATATCCATCATCTTGGAGGCTGGTGTTGGAAAATTTAGCTCTTATACGAATGATTATGAGGCGACAGTCAGAAAATCAACACTTTCCCGTGACTACGGCTTTAATGACAGATCCGACTCCAAATGCCTTTTTGTCCGGTAACGATTTCGGTACTGAAGGACGTTTCTTTTAAGAGCTATGTAACTCTTTTCTTTCATTGAGTGAATACCATTGTCAGGTAATGTTGTTCATTGAACGAAACGCAATTGATCACCAGCCTGATGACTACAGTAAACAGAACAAGTCTGTGGGTGTAATTGGGTCATATGTGACAAAAGTGAGCCTCAGCTCTAAGTGTGATTTTGATATAAAAATAAAGGACGACTTCAAGCTGCTCAAGAGCCCAATCCGCGAATTCCATACGCAAGTCATGGTCTTATGGATCTATAATAGTTCCGGCATTAGCTGGACTTATACGGAGGTGTTTTCCGAATTCTTTTCGCAAAATTTTGCATATACTCGTAGTAGACGAACAAGGGTCAAACTGTTGCATCGACGCTGAATAGAAAATTACGAATTTTTCACAGCGGTTTCAGCTTATTCTGTACGGATTTTGCGTTAACTCGTTATTGGATTTGCGGCGTCATGTAGATTGCATGAGATATGAAATGTGTCCACAATACGACGAATATTGAGCTCCGTAGGTTAATTATGAGGACCAAAAAGGTTACGTAATCTTCTGTACGTTCCGCGAATTGAAGATTTCTGGTGCCTGGTTTGATAGTTACCCCTATTGGAAGCACGGACTAACATCTGCGAATGTGGTTCACCTGATATTTCAATGCAAATGCTGTGGAAGTGAGGTGATTCTTCACCAACTGCTTATTTTCCCTATGATGTGTTATTGCCGCCACCACCGGACGCGGTACTCATTGAATATTGTGATTCCAGGAAGATGGGACTTATCATATGCTGCAATGCTAATGCTCAGAACACTTTTTGGGGCAGTAGCAAATGCAACGTGAGATGTAATCATCTCCTGGATTTTATACTATAGTCTGACCTGGTTATCAGTAATTTTGGCTCTCAGCCAACTTTTATTATGAGAGCAAGGCAGCGAGTAATTGACTTAGCTGGAAAGTATTATCGGAGTTCTCCATGTTGGATACATCGAATTCAGAATCGGATGCGAGGTGTTGACCTTGTTGAATCTGCATAAAACCAACTGGCCACTATTTAAGGAGGAGCTCGACAAGTACAATAGCTCTCCGCCTAAGCCCTAACCCCAGAACAAAGCAAACGCTTGAGAAATGTGTTCAGAACATGAACATTGAACAGTCTTTCGAAATGGCATGTCCAGCCAGATTGTCTTCGTAGAGAGTCCAGAAAACTTATAAACAGGTCACTTAAGACTAATTTGGAGGAAGATTGGAATCTTTACAGATCGAAGCAAAAAGATTTTAAGAGGCTTATCCGTTCTTCGAAGCCTCTTACAAAGTTTTTTGCGAAAAGATCGAAACTATCGGTTTCCTTTCAAAAGGGAAAGATCAACCAGGTATCAACCGAGTACCTATACTCGGACGGTACAGCTCACAACTAGCTTCTACAAACAAAGCTGGTAGTGAGCCGAACAATACAACACGCCGTAGCTGGTATATCTCATCGGTTGTTGTGACGGATGAGGCCATTAAACGTGCTGTTGATCCTGCGAGTGTGCGCTTCAGAATCTGGTAGGCATAATTGAAGGCACACTCGGCAAGAAGGAATTCAACTTGGGCATTTTCATCGACGTTGAGGGTGCTTTGGACAGCGCAACTTTTGATGGCATATGTAACTCGGCCAAATAACGCGGCATAGACGAATCGCTAGTTTCGTAGATAAAAGAAATGCTGGTGAATATGTGTTGCTGGGTGTAAGCAGGGTCTCGGTCTCCACTGCTATGGTGCATGTTGGTCGACTCTCTGCTCAACGCGCTCTATAGTTCTAACGTCTATGCGCAAGCATACGCGCATGACGTAGCTGTACTGTCTGTTGGATCGTGTATAGCGACTGTCCGCTTTAAAGTGCAGGCAGCCCTAAACGTGATCGACAGCTAGAGCACAAGTAATGGACTTTCAGTCAATCCTCTTAAAACTGAGGTTTTTCTCTTTACGAGAAGAAGGAAGCTGCCTGGTCTGATTCATCTAGTGCTTAAAGGCATCACCATCCAATTCTCCAAAGAAGCTAAGTATTTGGGTGTCATCCCAGATAACAAACTTCTCTGGACTAAACGGGGAATGGTCCTTTGGATCTACATAGGTATGATAAAGCCAATAATATCCTATGCGTCGGTTGTCTGGTGGAATAAGTTCTCGCGACAATACGTGATTTCTGCTTTTACGAGTACTAGACTTCAAAGAACAGTTTGTCTCGGATGCATGGGCGCTTTCACTGGCACTCCTGGCTCTGCTCTAGACGCATTGATGAATCTCCCTCGCGTCGTTACCGGGCATTACACTTTTGCAAAGCAATTAAATGTGCATAAGTGACACAACACCTTGCGATGCTTGCTGTGAAAGTGATGACGACACCGCGGAGCACTATCTCTGTGAGTGTCCGGGTACTGGTACTGTAGGCAAATTATTACTGAAGCGCGTACACATCTCTCCTCGTAAGACTGAAAGATTTCGTTAAAAGGAACTTTTAACAATGGACAAGTTCTTTGTCTGAGTGTTCTGTTCCGACAAAGAAAGCTCGGGCCATAGTAAGCCATATGATTAGCAGTTTAAAAAATTTAATTGAGGAGAGCCACGATGCACGAATTATCTGCTATCTGCTTAATACATCTACTAACTATTTATTACTTATTAATGCGAGCTTGATACTCAATAGGTGAACAACAATAAAAAGCGACGCTTTGCAGAGATGCGCAAGATGTTATAACTTGTTGTGTTCCCGCGTGAGAAAATATTTGTCAGAGATTGTTTAAGGGAGGTGGAAACGTCCGGTATAATCGATGAAAGACTGTCGCGGGTCATCTTGCTTATGCGGTATTTTCACTTTCCTACTCAAAAAAGCAACAAACTTAAATATATTTACCATATCCTTTTATATGTGTAGCTGCATTCGTATTATTGTCTTACTTTGACGTTTGAGAACCCAAAACTGTCTGATGATATTGAATGTGAGCTGCTCAATGCTGAGTTCGTCAAAACGCCCTCATCTTTCGTATACAATACATTTGAATCATCAGAAACCAACACCATCATCAGAAACCAAGATCTTCTACCGCGAGCATCGAACATGTCGAGTTGTAGAGGCTGAGTAGGGTCAATGAATCTCGAGAAGAAATTCTCCAGACGAGTCCTGAAACCAAAGAATGCTCCCCCCCTCCCCAACTCCCAAAGCACTCCATCATTCCCCTGGGCTGGATCAAGGTGTTATACGACCCGTGCCGAAGATCAACCTGGCTGAGGGCCCAGTATCTCCAAAAATAGCTCAGTCGCAAACGGAGTATCCGGATACCTGGCGACCTCCGGATTAGCTAGCCTTATCTGTATATGGCGGATCTCTGTACAGATGGACATTCCTTTCTCCGCTACTCGTGGAACCATTAATGGAAAACCAAAAAACAAAAACCGAGGCCGGTACTCCTTCATTACCGGGCGGTGGAACGGTGACTACACCGACTACCGGCAAGGCTCCTGCATTGCCGAGAGGAGGCAAAACTGTGGCAGGCCATGGTGCGCCATCCTCTAAAGGCAAAAGGGACAAGCCAAAAAAAAATAAGAATTCATTAAGTGTTAGGACTGTGGCAGGCCATGGTCCTATCACCTCCTCCACCGCTAGCAGCAGCAAGTTTGTGGCAGGCCACGGACTTGTCGCGGCTACCAAAACTCCTTCAGGGAGTGTTAAGACTGTGGCAAGCCATGGTCCTATCACTTCCTCCGCCCCTAGCAGCAGCAAGTTTGTGGCAGGCCACGGACTTGTTGCTGCTACCAAAACTCCTTCGGGGAGTGTTAAGACTGTGGCAAGCCATGGTCCTATCACTTCCCCCGCCCCCAGCAGCAGCAAGCTTGTGGCAGGCCACGGACTTGTTGCTGCTACCAAAACTCCTCCCTCCAAAGAGGAATCTGGAGCTCAGCCGCATCGGCAAGCTCCATCTAAGGCGCTCTACATAAGACGCCGTAATGCTTCACGCATCATCAAAACCTTCGGATCCATTCCGGAGGTGGAGAGAAGTGCGGAAATAAAGAGCAAGGTTGAGTGGGCTAAAAACATCCTAAAAGACGGATTTCCCACTGCTTCCACTGCTCCCAAAACATCACAAGACTCCTCTAAGCGTCAAAGATCGTTGGAGGAAACCGTACCGGTTTCCAAGAGGCCCAAGACACACAGTTCCACAACCCCTGGGTCATCCAACAGCAGATCTATGAGGTCTTATAATGAAGTCCTAAAGGACGCATTGGTGATCGCGGCGATCGACAGAAGCGATACCGACGGTTCCATTACACCGGAACGGTGGCAATTGGTCAAGTTGAAGCTCTCGAGCAACTTCTTGGCCATCATGCGGGAGAACCCAGGACCACTTCCTATCACAAGCGACGCTGGCTGGCACCAAGGCCATGTCAAGCTCATCGCTTGCTCCAACCAGAGATCTCTCGATCTCTTCACCAAGGCCATCGATGGTTTAGGAGAGGTTTGGCCAGGTGCAAAACTCGAGGTCGTATCTAAGGAAGACATTCCTAGTAGACCTCGAACTCGTACCTGGATTCCAGCCGAACCCTCCTCTCCAGAAAATATCCTGGAAATCATCCGGCTCAGCAACCCGACTCTTCCGACTCATGACTGGAAAGTCGCGAAACTGGAGGAACTAAGGGGTTCTTATAGATGCGCGTTAATTGTGATCAATAAGGAATCCCTTAATCCTCTGGCGCAGACGAAAGGCATGATTCGGTTCGGATTCGAGTCCATTCACTTAAGGGTGTACAAAAAGGATGAGCTGGATGCTGATAAGCAACCTCCTCCTCCTTTAACACCTGATATCACAACCTTGGATCTTGGAGCGTCGATATCCTTTCCAGAATTGGATAGCGACGACTCCAATCTGTCCGAGGTGACTACCAAGCCGTCGGTCTCCTCTTCTGACACATTGTCGGAAATGGAAAACGATGACGAAGCAATCAGAGGTTCTACACGATCAGAGATAGAAGATGAGCTCTTGGGCACATCTTCAGAATCGGAGGACCTCAACAACACCGTGGTGGAGGCGACTCTGGAAGACTGTAGCAATGATACGGTTTCTCCAAATTAATCTCCACCACTCAAAAAAGGCTTCGGCCGCACTCATTCTGCGTCTTTCCAAAAGCGCAGAAGACATTATTCTAATCCAGGAACCATGGATTGCAGAAGGCGTGGTTCGTGGACTTAGGACACCCTCATACGTTCCGCTCTATACAAGAGACAAAGGTAAGATTAGAACTTGTATATTAGTGAAACGTAGCCTAAATGTATTTCTACTTCCCAACCTCAGTGACCCCGACCTAACCGTTGCCAGATTAGAAACTGCCAAAGGCTCTTACTGGCTGGCATCGGCTTACCTTGGCCACGACCAAGTGGGCCCTCTCCCTGGTGATAACCTAGAAAGGGTGGTACTGGAAGCGGGAAGGCAAAAAACTGGCCTCATAATCGGATGCGATGCTAACGCACATCATACGGTATGGGGCAGTACCGACATCAATGATAGAGGTGAGTCACTTTTAGATTATATTTTAAGTACTAACCTCTTAATTTGCAATATTGGTAATGAGCCCACTTTCATAACAAAAAAGCGACAAGAAGTATTAGATATTACTCTTGTCTCCGACAGCATCACCCAAAGGCTAACAAACTGGATGGTATCGTCCGAACACTCCTTTTCAGACCATAGATACATCCAATTCAGTCTGAGTGATGCTCCCCCCAGCCAACCAGCTTTCCGGAACTACCGGAAAACTCATTGGACAAAATATAGAGGAATACTGTCGGAAACGATATCCTCTAAACTATCAAGTCCCCCGCGTGACACCAATGAGCTCGACATGAAAGTCAGGGAATTTACTCTGACTCTCAATAAGGCTATGGCCGCTTCCTGCCCTCTTATTCAACCAAGAGGCAAGAAAAAGCCACATTGGTGGACATCGGCACTAGGACTGCTCAGAAACACCTGCAGAAAACTTTTCAACGCAGCAAAAAGCACAAGAAAAGTGACCGACTGGGACTCATATAAAGAATCCCTCAAATTATACAAAAAAGAACTGAGGAAGGCAAAGCGAAAATCCTGGAGGTCATTCTGCGACAAAATTACAGAAACCTCTGAGGCTTCGCGGCTAAGAAAAATCCTCTCCACAAATCCTATGATGCCCAGCTGTTTGAAAAAAACCGATGGCTCTTGGACAACCTCAAGTGATGAATCACTCAACCTGCTTCTGGACACCCACTTTCCAGGTAGCTCCCAACTCGCGGCCAGTAGCAGCCCAAACAAGCCTACTGCAACCGTGACCAAAATTCATGGTCTGATTACGAGAGACAAACTGCTCTGGGCGCTGCATAGCTTCAAACCATACAAGTCTGCTGGTCCGGACGGTATTATACCTGCCGAGCTACAGAGATCCTCAGATATTATTCTACCAGTGTTGGAAAATATTATGAGGAGCTGTGTAGAACTTATCCACATTCCACTGTTATGGAGAGAAGTCAATGTAGTATTCATTCCCAAAGCTGGAAAATGTTCTCATGTAGTCCCAAAGGACCTCAGACCTATAAGTCTATCATCATTCCTTCTGAAAACTTTAGAACGACTGATTGATATCCATATTCGAGCTAAAGTTGATCCAAGACTTCTGTCTACGGCTCAACATGCCCACTGTAAAGGAAAGTCGGTGGAAACGGCTTTGCACTCTCTGACTAGCCACATCGAACGATCCCTACAATATAAGGAGTACACAATGGTTGCTTTCCTCGACATAGAGGGCGCCTTTAACAACGTCAACACATCCGCAATCACGACTGCGCTGTCAACTCTGCAGGTAGACGGCTCACTTGGGGAGCTGATTAATCTAATGCTAACAAGCAGGATAATCAACTCCAAACTGGGTGAGACTTCTGCTAAAAGATATGTCAGTAGGGGTACGCCGCAAGGCGGTGTCCTCTCCCCCCTTCTCTGGAACTTAGTGGTCAACGAACTACTGATATACCTGGAAGCGGGTGGTAGCAGAGTGATTGCCTATGCGGATGACGTTGCCATAGCCGTCTCAGGAAAACATTTAAATACCATTAAAGAACTCCTCCAAGTAAATCTTAACAGATTAACCTGCTGGGCAGATCGCTGTGGATTGGGAATAAACCCCCATAAAACTGATCTTGTCCTCTTTTCTAGGAAATATAAAATTCCAATCATAGACCCTCCTTCAATAAACGGTACCAGTTTAGCTTTCTCCGATACAGCAAAATATCTGGGTCTGATTTTTGACAGGAAACTAAACTGGAAACCTAACATTCAAGAAAGAGTCAATAAAGCTACAATAGCTTTATTCTCCTGCAAGAAAGCCATTGGAAACAAATGGGGCCTTCAACCTCGCATAACCCACTGGCTATACATCTCGGTCATAAGACCGATACCCACTTACGGGGTGGTTGTCTGGTGGACGGCCTTGGAAAATGCAGTCAACTGCACTAAACTAAGCAGAGTCCAAAGAACAGCATGTCTATGCACAAGCGGAGCCTTGCGGTCTACCCCCTCTGCGGCATTAGATATTCTGCTTCACTTGACACCCCTCGACATTTTTAGCAAGCAAGTAGCTGCGACTGCAGCTATTCGCCTTAAAGCGACCAAACAGTGGACAAATAATTCATTTGGCCACGCCAACATTCTTAATACATTAGGAATCCTCACAGAGAACACCGATTACACCATACCTGAACTTTGGTTTGACAAAAACTTCCATGTAAGCTTCCCCTCTAGATCATTCTGGGAGGAGGATGCTTTCATGGAGGACAAGTCAATCCATCTCTACACAGATGGATCTAAAACCGACAGCGGAGTTGGTGGCGGTGTTTTCTCAGATAAGCTAAATCTAAGCCTCTCTTTCCGCCTTCCAAATCACTGTAGCGTGTTCCAGGCGGAAATTTTGGCGATTAAAGAAGTTCTGTCCTGGCTGAAGAAAAACGTGATATCTGCAAAGGATATCCGCATATTTTCGGATAGTCAGGCCGCCATCAAGTCCCTGGACTCGGTCTCATTGTGTTCTAAAACTGCCCTTGAATGCCGATCATCTCTCATGGAGATGGCAGAGCAGTTCAACATTCACCTTTGTTGGGTGCCGGGCCACAGAGACATTTCAGGGAACTGCAGAGCCGATGAACTCGCCAAAATTGGAACCACTCTACCTATCCTACCGGACAAAGGTAGTATAGGTATACCAATCGCTACGTGCAAACTAACACTAAAGCTAGATGCCAATAAAAGAACGGACCTCAGGTGGACTGCTGGACAAACATGTCTAGCGACCAAACAGATCTGGCCAAGGCTGGATCTGAGTCGATCTAAGTGTCTGATCCTTTTAGATAGGAAACATCTCAGCGCCATAATAGGTGTCATTACCGGACACTGCCTCATAGGCAAGCACGCAAGAAGGCTTGGCGCTTTTACTAACGATTTCTGTAGAAGCTGCATGGACGAGGAAGAGGAGGAGACAATCCCCCACCTACTCTGCACATGCCCAGCTCTCTCTCAGAGAAGGAAGCTTCATCTAGGAGCTTTCTTCTACAACGACCTAAACGATCTAGAAAAAATAGACGTTAACAGTCTCCTACGCTTCATTATAAGCTCAAACTGGTTCCAGTAGTAAGAAGATCATAGATCCACGTGGCATCACAATGGGCCAATAGGCCTAAGTGGGTTGGTATTTCCAACAGCCACTCTTACCTAACCTAACCTAGTAATGAAGATGTTGTCGAAGCAGTACTTTCGATAAAGTCAAACGCAACTGGTATTGACGGAGTTAATCCCAGATTTGTAAAACTTGTGCTTCCATACATCTTACCATATATGATTCAGATATTCAAAAGTATAATCAGAACTTCTGAATACCCGAACGTATGGAAAAAAGCCAAAGAAATTCCAATACCTAAAAATGCAAATGGTGGTTACAGATCCATTGTGATTCTGCCATATTTAAGTAAAGTGTTTGAAAAAGTAATTTTGAAGCAAATACAAAAGTATCTCTTCCAAAATAATCTTTTAAGCAGTGTTCAGTCCGGTTTTCGCACCAAACACAGTTGTAAGACCACATTGCTGTCTTGGTAGATGATACGAGTATCAGCACGTCTTTGGATAAAAAGTATCTAACTCTACTAGTTCTTTTAGATTTTTCCAAAGCGTTCGACACAGTGAACCATGTTCTTCTATGTCAAAAACTCCAGACCAAATATAATTTCTCCAAAGAATCTGCAAAGTTTATTTATTCATACCTGACAGAAAGGCAGCAATGTGTTGTGGCTAACGATAAGCTTTCAAGTTTTGTTAGGATTTCGAGTGGCGTTCCCCAAGACTCAATACTTGGACCAATACTTTTTTCCTTGTATATTAATGAACTGTCTCAAATTATCCATCACTCTTTGATCCATATGTATGCCGATGACGTTCAGTTGTATTTGAGTTAGCATATTGATGTCTTAGACGAAATCGCTGCTTTGATTAACGAAGATTTGAATAACATACTTCTCTGGGCTCGACGTAACTTCCTGTGCTGAAACCCAGCGAAATTAAAAGCTTTCGCCATATATAGGAAAACACAAGACCCGTCTGCCTTGCCTTTGCTAATTTAGTTTTGTTTTGGTGGGGGCGAATGCCCCCATTTATTCGGCTTAATACAAGCTATAACTTAAAAATTAAACTTAAACTAAAACTTAAAACTAAGGTTGGTTGGAGTGGGGAAGGAGAACGGATTTGAGGTAGGAAGTCAAAGACGGTAGGGTTTGAGTTGGTTTGACATAGCATACGGGGGATTGGTTCGTTCGCGCCATAGGAGGTGTGGTGGGTTGGTAGATACGAGTAGAACAGACGAGGGGTACGTAGATTACGAGGGGTAGTGTTGAGGAAAATGGAGTTGTGAAGGGACGCGCATTCAACATGACCTGAAAGGAGTCAATGAATGAAGAGAAAGTCTGCTGCATTTCTGCGATCTTCAAGCGTGTTTAAGTTGATAAGGTTGAGACGGTTTTGATAGGGGGGCAGATTAAAAGGATCGTTCCAGGGCATACCTCGAAGAGCAAATCGAAGAAAATGGCGCTGAATGCTTTCAATTTTCGAGATATGAATACGATGATATGGGGACCATACTTGATTGGCGTACTCTAGGAGGGGGCGAACAAAGGTAATATAGAGGGACCTGGTCACGTATGGGTTGGTGAATTCTTTGGACCACCGTTTTACAAAACCTAGTGCAGAGTTGGCTTTGAGGATTATCTCATCCATATGTAAACGGAAGTTGAGCTCGCCGAGGTCGCGAAGAGATTGTACGGAGGAGATAGGTTGGTTATGGAGAAGATAGAGTCGGGGAGGAGATTGGTTCCGCTTATGTGAGAAGGTGATGGATTGGCATTTGGCGATATTAAGTTCCAAAGAATTTTTGAGGTACCAGATCGAAAAACTATCAAGATCTTGTTGAGGGAGGAAAGAGTCATGGGTAGAGGAAATGGTTTTGAAAAATTTGGTATCGTCGGCGTAAAGGGAGACAGAAAGAGTGTTTGATGATCATATCGAGATCATTTATGGTTAATATAAAAAGAAGGGGACCGAGATGGCTGCCTTGTGGAACTCCAGAGGTGGCTAAAAATGGAGCGGAGTGGGCTGACCTAAAACGAACACTGTAAAAACGGTTTTCGAGGTAAGAGGACATCCATTTTAACAGTATGGGTTCAAAGCCGAGGGCAGACAATTTAAAGATGATTAACCGATGAGAGATTTTATCGAAGGCTTTTGCTAAAATCAGTTGCAACTACATCGACTTCATTGCCATTCTCTAGGGCAGAGAGGGCAAAGGATACGAATTCAACGAGATTTGTGGTGGTTGACCTACCCTTTAGGAAGCCATGTTGTCTAGGGGAAATAAGTGATTTGCATTGGAAGCTTAGAGCTTCATACAAAATACTTTCGAAGAATTTGGGTATATGGGAGAGTTTAGCGATGGGGCGATAGTTGGTTATTTCATTCTTTGATCCTTTCTTGTGGATCGGGGTTATGAAGGAGGTTTTCCAAGCCTGAGGAAATTCTCCTTGTGTAAAACTTGGTCAAGAAACTATCCCATATGTAAACACTGCTAGGAATCTCGGACTCGTTTTTAACAGTACCCTAACCTGGGCTGACAATATAAACGTTGCAATTGGAAAGGTTTAACTACACTTGTAAGGAAAATGCTAGCAAAAGCGCTCCCCCTGCTAATTTTACTGTTTGGGTGCGAGATATATGGCAACGTTGAGTGGTTTTCCAGAAGGAAGCTTAATGTTGTGTACAATAATATTGATCGCATATCCGCTTATTCAAAGCGTATTGTCGGTTGCTCGTTCGATAGCTTGATACAAACACATCAGCCTGAGTACCTATATAAAACACCAGTCTTTCCTCGGTCGAACATTTACCTTAATTCAAACTACATATTCTTGCTTGACTTAAGAGCGCAAGTTATTCGGTCACTGCACTCGTGGAACTCCCTTCCCATTGAACTGAGAGAAGTCAGAAGCACGAAACGATTTCGATTTTTACTTTTGAGGTACTTAGCCAGTGAGTATAATTAGGTAATATAAAAATTTTCTTTCAATTTTAAGTTTTTGCTCATGTTCTTTCTTTATTGTATTAATTTTCTTTTTTTTTCTCTTTCTTTTTGCCTTCCTTTTTATTATATAAAATTTGCTAAAATAAATATGTATTTGAACTAGATGTTTTATACCCTTTGCTAATTTTAAGGCTTTCACTCTTTAATAAGATTTATCTTACTGTGTCAAAACCATAAATAAAAATAAATAAATAAATAATAAGTTGAGTATTAAAATAATATTCTTCCCTCAAACAAGGCATATCGTATGTTAGTCTGAGTTTAGTGAGCGACAAACCTTAATCAGCAATCTAGTATCAGAGCTTTATAAACTTTTCGCAGGATTAGTTACCGTCTTAACAACGGGTCCTTGGTTTTTGAACCATTATTGCTTTGTTGGACTTATTGAGAACAACCTGCGAAAATATGATTAACTTGTACTCAGTAGTAAATTTTAAAAACTTTACTGGTAATACATAGATTTAAAGAAATATCATTTACAACGTACCTAAGAAATATATAAAATGTTGCAAGCATTGCTTTAAATAGAATTCATTACGCCATTTGGGTTCACCACCTGCTTATCTGAGTTAAAATTAAATACGGGTTCACACATCCGTATGTATGGAAAAATCACTAGTAATTGCACAAATGGCAGTTATTCATAAATAAATGAAAATGCGATCTACTCGAATGAAGTGATATCAGAACCTCCAAAATCACTTGACTTCCGTGCCGATCAGAGTCAGATCAATCTCGTTGACTTTTGTCGTTTCCATTTCTCGTAGCTCACCGCTATCAATCGAGCCATGTGACGGTCCAAAATTGTTCGTAACCTCACTTTTAGTAGTCAAATTGATGGCTGACATAAAATCAATAAGTTTCAGAGAAGTACGCATTTCTTATGATAATCAACATATAGGATACATCCTGCAAACACTGAACTGTTTCATCTAAAAAATGTCGTACTTGACGTCACTGTCATCGCACAAAGCCATCCCGTGCATCCGTTTGTCTGTCCCCATTAAAGCGACCAAACCCAACCCATTTGTTTCCAAATGACACCGGTAATCGAAGTATGAGAATCGGTATTCGGTATCCAACAGCTAACACAAGCTAACCTCATCAATTCCAAAGGATATGGTAAGGAGTATCCGTACATTTGTATAAACAAAATACAGAATATACGACTACTTGTATGCAATCGTCGTCGTCGCCTCCGAGCTAAAGACCGAATCTACCTGTACGAATGCTTGTACATATACATAGATATAGTTGATGCGAGTAGTGTTCCACTGAGCGACATATATGGCGCTCGTCAAGCTAATTAAGAAGGACTTCTCCACTAATTATTTTGAACTGGGAGAGGAAAGATGGACAAATCGCAAAATTTCATGCTGCAGGTGCGGTTAGTGTTGTAGCAGAGCGACAGGCTTCTGCGATTCCTTACTATACCCATGATATAACCACAGTTTTCTGCTGCTACTTCGTAATGGCCTTCGTAGTGGTTGTGGCTGTCGTACGGATTTATCTCTGCTCATCGTCATCGTAGGCAGTGTACCGGTAGCTTTTGGATCTCCGAAAAGCGTAGCAAAATCTACTGTCTCGGTATGTTTGGCGACACTATATCGCGGTACCGATCCCGATTGTGAAGAATAAATCGGGTAGCAGTGGGTTGAAAGAGGCTCACATACATGATGGGACGACAATCGCGTTACTATCGGTAATTAGCGATTGATTGATAATTAACAAGGTTCAATTTTGTTTCAAGATTTCTTGAGCTGGTCCTTCTGTCGATACTGGATGCGTATTTGTCACTGTTGATTTTCGTTTTCGCTTTAATTGCCACATTTTATTTTAGCGGTTCTGTGAAAACGGTGTAAGAGATAGTGACAAAGTCGAAGCAAAAAAGTGTCTCTTGGGTTAAAGGAAGTCAAATTAAGATCATTTTTTTGCCCTTAGCATCGATCGATGGTATTTGTTTTTTTTTGGTAGTTTTTAAATATACCACAGACATTCATATGTAGATAAAATGTGACTGTGATTACATACATTGATTACATACTTGGTGACAATGTGACAAATAATACAAATAATATAATACTTGTCTAAACTTATCTATACTTGTATAAGTGAACATTTTTAGAGAAGGGTCTCAGATATCAAGCCGACACGTCACAATAGGCCCGGTCTCCTACTACTAAACTCAGCGCACCGAACATCTGTTTCTTCTAACTGCTGTAGCTCCATAAAGACTTCAGTTTGGGTTTAACTTAGAGCTACCCTACCTTATGTTAGTCGGCCATTTGCTAAACATAACAAGGGAAATATGCCCCACTTTGCTTTCTGACTAGGCTAACTCGGATTTGATGGAAACGACGAAGAAATTGGGTCTTCTTCACTCAATTACAAAATATGTCGGTGCTGCAAAACAACATCTTTTTTATCGCGTTTTGAAATTGCCGTGTGAGACGGCTCTGTTGCAGTTAAGTCTGCACTGCACGAGCTAAGTGGAAGATTAGCGGCACCGCAAACCTATCCTGAATCAGTCATTTCATGTTAAAATAGAGGATCGTTTCAGGTGGTCGAAGCCTTTCAAGCGCAAACTCTCATGATATAAGTACAATAGTTGGGGTAATAGGCCCCAGATATCCAGATTATTGGAAGAGGTTATTGCTCTTGCATTATTAAATAGGATTGTGTAAATGTCTACCGCTTCTATATGGAGATGTCGAAGAACAATGTTCGGCATTTCATCGATTCCCACTGATTTTTTACGTCTTATTGTGTCACAGATCTCATGGAGTTCTGTCTTTGAAATGAACGGGGGTAGGCCCCATTCATTGGCGATGACATTATTTGCCATATTCTCGTCACTGAACTGGGTGAAATCCAAGCTCTCGAATCGCTAGTTCTGCATGTCATTTCGCAGTTAGAAATTATGCAGAGGGACTCGATTTTCCATTTCGTGATTTGAACTAATGACGTCACTGGTTTCATACACTTCCTGAAAAGTCGAACCTATGGCCTCAACCTTTTCCTGAGGATCTTAGATCACAAAGAAATTATCATCATCTGCGGCTTCAGTTGGATCTATGCCTGCAGTAGTCAGTATTCGTTCGTTGTCCATCGTTTGAGGAATTTTAAGACACTGTAGGTCGTTTTGATTTTTGGTTTATTTTGCGGGAAAATACTCGGGTTGCTGGAATTTGTAGCCCGAATTCTGTTGTTCCAGTACAAACTTACAGATGCTCTGTAATTCTCTCCCATCAATATTTGGAGGTTTTTAATTGACGACTTCAGTGTTCGAATCTCCACGTTCTGTCAGTCAATAAGATGTTGTAAAAGGTTTTGAGTCTCGACAGCAGTCTATTTTTGTGTCGGTGCAGTGCGTCAATGGTAGCATTGTGGAATAGGTCTTCGTTGGGTGTATGAATACCATTCGGAAGTATTGTAATGTCCATTGTTTGTTTAATTGTTTGGTCTATTTGTTTTAGCTACCTCTCAAGCTCCTCGTTACAGATTCCTATTGGTGAGTAGAGTGAATTCGAAGAGAGTGCTCTTGTCAACGTTCTGGTGAAGCGTGCATAGCCAGTCTTACTGTAATTGTAAAAATGCCCAGGAGCAAACTCCTCCAGATCAGCAATTTCGTTAGGAATTGTTATTTCGGTACTAAAACCGCAGTGGTTACTGCCGTATACGAATGTATGCAGACAGTTTAATGTTTGTAGACTACTCCCAGTAAGTTGTATCACTTCGTACAGCAATATGTTCAAATAAGAGCTGGATCGAGAAACGACGGGCTGTCCGTCGCCTTCCAACCGAGTCTATACATGACACCTTGCTGACCCCACCTATTAGTACAATAGTATTTGGTACATGATTCTATATTTGGTATTAAAATCCCCGCCGATTATATAATAAGTCTTCTCTGATTCCAGCCGAAGGAGTCGAAAGAGTCTATTAAGCTCTGAGATGTATAGCGTGGATTGAGAAGCATCAAGCGATGAAGCGTAAGAAAGTAAAGACTAAGCTTTGTGAATAAAAGTGAAAAGAATTCTGGTTGTGGATGCGGCCTTTTTTTGAATATGTGAATACGGAACAGGACAATAGTTGCTTGCGATGTAGCGTCCGGTCTCCTCTCCTAAGCTACATGTTGGTCTACTTTTTGTTTACATTTTAACTTCACCGCTCAAGCTCTACTATAGTCTAGCAAATACAAGACATGGAATTTGTCGCCAAGGTAGGTTCTCTGGATCTATACAGTTTGGTTGAGCAAGCTTTAATATACATGAATACGTCTCTGTTGATTGCATTGACCATACAAATTTTCTGCTTTCTATTATCATTTTGAAGTATTAGAGTAAAATTTTTACAGACAGACACAAAGGGTACTTTATTTGTACTTTCGCCTAAATTTAATGATTCTATTTATATAATCCACTGTATAAGTTGAGATAAAAACTATGGATTAATGTGGATTCCAAAATATAATAGTTTCTACTTTTGAATGTACGAGTACACTTTTTCCTTCGGGAACAGAATAATAATCATGGCCTCCTTCCAGGAATCTGTCTTTTCCTATGACCTATAATTGTATTTTAATACAAGGACAAAAACAAAGTTAAGCTTGAGACAGAGTTATTAAAAGAGTTGTAAAACTTCTTGTATAGAGCCTACAGAACTTTTATCGAGTACGATGTCAGAATTATTTATTCATTCTCAACATGACTGCAGATAATACCTATTGGTCGAATCTGCGGTGGCTTTTAGCGTTTATCCTGATTAGTATTACCTAGAAATCCATCAATCAAGCACATTACCTCTTCTTGGATGAGCTCACAGACTCTAGCTTATGCCAAGTTAGTGGAGTCTTCAACCATATGGGAAGGCAATTAGACCTCATTTTCACCACTGACCCCATAAACTCCTCTGTGTCGCTCTGTCCCCTTTCACTATCGACCATTGATAACTTTCACCCACCACTTCTTCTTTCTCTTTTCCACCACTCTACTTTCCGCCGCACCCCATCTGCAGCTACCACTTCTTACGACTTTCATAAAGCGAATTTCCGCAAAATTAACGCATATCTTAGTAAGTGTTCTTTTGATTTCGCCAATATGCCCCTAAAAAGTGCTCTCTCTATTTTCTACAGAGAATTACTTAATTCTATTTCTCTCTATGTCCCCTTTTCGCGTAATAGGACCTCTTCTACGAGCCCCCCGTGGTATAATCGTAAACTTTGCTCTTTACGTAACAAAAGAAACAAATTATGGACAGTTTTCCTTCGATCCAATTCCTTTGCGGACTATTCCAACTACCTCGGGTTATGCCTCCAATTCGTTCTCTACCAACGATACCTTGATAGTGCGCAATCAAGGCCTACAAACGATCCTAAGTCTTTCTACCAAGCCGTTAACTACAAAAAAAAATCCGACGGTTTTCCTCCATCCCTCTCATACGAAAATATATCATCAACTGATCCGCATACCATAGCTAACTTTTTTGCTACTTTTTTTAAGCAATCTTTTGCCGATAATTCCTTCGTACCGGATCCCTCTTATTTCAAATACCTACTTAACTTCCCTATTGGCCCTACTATTTCTCATAGCTTTGATCATACAGTAATAGAAAACAAATTACAACAACTTAATGATGAATACTTACCCGGCCCAGATGGCCTTCCATCCATATTTCTTAAAAAGTGTTCCTCAACTCTTTCATGCCACCTTGCTAATCTCTTCCGATTATCGGTCTCTCAAGGTGAATTTCCACAGATATGGAAGACCTCTTTCATAACACCCATACACAAAAAGGGATTAAAGAGCGAAGTCACTAATTACCGCCCTATAGCTAAACTTTCCCATATACTCAAACTCCTCGAAAGTATTTTACATGAAGCCTTAAGCTTTCAGTGTAAATCTTTTATTTCCTCCAATCAACACGGCTTTCTGAAGGGTAGATCAACTACCACTAACCTCGTAGATTTCGTGTCCTCTGTTCTCTCAGCCTTAGAAAATGGTAAAGAAGTTGACGTTATAACAACTGATTTCAGTAAAGCTTTTGACAAGATATCTCATAAACTAATCCTGTTCAAATTGTCCGTCCTGGGCTTTGAACCCATTTTGCTTAAATGGATATCTTCTTACCTGGATAATCGTTTTTATAATGTTCGTTTCAGATCTGTCCTATCGGCCCCTTTCTTGGCCACTTCAGGTGTTCCTCAAGGTAGTCACCTAGGTCCACTCCTCTTCATCCTAACTATTAACGACCTTCAAAGGCTCATCCAACACTCAACACTTTCTCTCTATGTTGACGATACCAAATTTTTTAAACCCATTTCCTCACAACAAGACTCCACCCTCCTTCAAATAGATCTAAATAGTTTTTCCACCTGGTGCATCAAGAACTGCTTAGAACTCAATGTCTCCAAATGTCAATCGATTACTTTCTCACGTAAGTGCAAGAAGTCTCCTCAACGAATTTACCATCTCGACGGCCAACCTATACCCCTTGTTGAATCTATCCGCGACCTTGGTATATTATGCGACAGGCAGCTTAATTTCCGCTCGCATATTGATGAGATAATTTCTAAAGCAAACTCATCACTCGGCTTCGTTAAAAGATGGTCCAAAGAATTCTGCAACCCGTACGTGACTAGATCACTATACATCACTTACGTTCGCCCCCTTCTCGAGTACGCTAGCCAAGCGTGGTGTCCCTTTCAACGAGTTCATGTATCTCGTATTGAGAGGATCCAGCGTCGTTTTCTTCGCTTTGCTCTTCGAGGTCTACCTTGGAACGATCCTCTAATCTTACCTCCCTATCGAGACCGTCTCAAACTCATTAACCTGAATACCCTTGATGAACGAAGGGACGCAGCAGACATTTTGTTCATTCACCGACTCCTCTCAGGCTCCGTCGATTGCATGCCTCTTTGCAACTCCATTTTCTTTAACACTAACCCTCGTAATCTACGTTCCACCCGTCTCTTTTATCTACCTATCCACCGCACCACATATGGCTCTAACGAACCAATCTCCCGTATGCTGCGTAAGGTAAACTCCAACCTTTCCGTTTTCGATTTTAATCGCAGCACACTTTTCCTCAAATTCGATCTCCTTCACCATCCTTAGCTTTAAGCCCTAGTATTAGTTTAAGTCTTAGTTATTAAACTTGTATTAAGCATAATAAATGGGGGCGTTAGCCCCCACCAAAATTAAATTAGATGGTCATAAATAATCTTCAGTGACCACGTGCTGATCGTACCCAATATTAAAATCGTACGAGTACATATATACATTCATAAACCTGGATTCTGATCAATGTCACTGGTATTCCAAATAAATAGAAGTCATATCAGTCGAAACCTACCAATAATAATACCGCATGCTCTTGCCAATATGATGACTTCAAATATAAAAGTTATGTGTCATCATCAACTATTCTCGACGATTGAATTATTAAATCTGTACGCACTATGTACACAAGAACAACTTTAAGGTGCATCCTTCTTAAATATCTTATACGGGATCCTACTGTTAGAACTACTTAAGTAGTTTTCAGACCCACCAATCGGAATGTATAATAGTATACAGAGATCTGAACGACATCGATATCATCGTTTTCAGTTTGCAGCCATGAGTGTTACTTATTTTACTTTTACTTATGTCCTGTTCCCCATTGTGCGTTCTAGGGGCTCAACTACTCCTACGAGTCATCGTGTAGTGTATGGTTCCTGGCAATGAGCTTCAGAACTCTCCAACTGGGGTGGGCGTGGTGTAGTGGTACTAGCAATCGCTTCTCACTCTGAGGGTCCAAGGTTCGAATCCTGCCCATGGCAAGTCAGTTTTTCATTTGTCTAATGGGAACTCAGACAGAAAAATTCTGCGTGTGAAGGCATAACACTGACACGTAGATTTGGCTGTTGTAGAGTTTCAACCACAAAAAACTGGTGCGAATTATAACTTCGAATCACTCTGAGTGAAGAAAGAACTCTCCGTCTTATTCGGACTCCCACCCCTGGAGAGCTAATATAGAAACCAAATACGCCTGAGTTTCAAACCACTACAAAACAATTTTCCTTTCTCCTCCTTCTACCTCTCCGCCCGCGCCCAGTCAACAGTAAAAGGGTATCTAACCCCTTAGGCGCGTAAATTATAAAAAAAAAAAAAAAAAACTGTTCCTCAATTGCTGTGACTCCTCCTCAACTGTTCTATGCCATGTATTTCTCGGTGGACCCGTTCTTCTAGCACCTTGTAATAACGGATTCGAAGTTTGCTATGGTACTATCGCCTTTTCGAAGTGTGTAACCAGCACAACAGTAAGGGTTCAACATTTGAATGGAATTGTCGAAGCTAGGTGTTTTAGCTGATTGCATTGCCAAGATATTGGAAACCCTCTACTCTCTCTACCGGTTGTCCAGCAATGCAATCCAGCAAACTTGAGTTGATGAGCTAGTACCAAGGTTGATGATTCTGGTGTTTGCCATGTTAATCTTCAAACCCACGACATTTGCCTCCCTCTCTTCTCGTGCTGTCATTCGATGCAGATCTATAATCCTGTGAGAGAGTAAAAAAACATCATCAGCGTAATCCAGATCTTTGAGTCGAGATATACGAGGGGCGTTCAATATATTCTCGATATCGATATGAAAGAAAATGCGAATTCAATTTAAATTGTTTTTATTTTTCAATATAATCTCCCCTAACATCAATGCATTTGTTACATCTTGAGATAAGCTTTTTTAAACCCTCAAAAAAATAAATTTCCTCTTTCTCTGCAAAATACCCATTTATTGCCGACTTGAGTTCTTCATCATCCGAAAATCTTTTTCCACGAAGACATATTTTCAAATCCGGAAACAGGAAATAATGCGATTCTCACTTTTTTCTGAGGCGCTGTGAGCATTCGTGGCACCCACCTTGCACTGACCTTTGAAAGGTTAAGATGGTCATGAAGAATGGTGTGAATGGTACCAATTGAAAGCTTGCTGATCTCTGCCATCATTTTCACCTTTATTCGGGCATCCTCAAGAACAAGTTTTTCGACTTCTTTGATGCTTTCTCCCGTACAAGCAGTAGCCGGGGCGCCGGAGCGGGGGTCGTCTTCAATGCTCTCTCTGCCTCTCTTGAACTCACTTGACCACTTTTGCACAGTTGATAATGAAGGTGCGGAACCCTGGTAAACAGCCACCATCTCTTCATGAATAGTTTTTTTACTTTTTCCTTGCTTAGTGAGAAATTTAATTACAGCGCGATGCTCAATTTTCACCATCATCGTCTCAGTTGCCATTATGATTTTGTTTAACTAGAGATAAAACGCGAATTAATAATCACATTTATATGAAATTTTACATGAATGCACTAAAATAATAGTATTACTTGATAAATATATATACAACCACAGCTTCACCCCGATACCGAGAATATGTTAAAACCCCTCGTAAGAGTCCAACGAATCCCTTCGTTTCAACTAAATAAGGCATCGCTAATCATCAATAAAAAAAAGTATCGGCGATAGAATATCACCTTGTCGGACACCACTGTGGATCTCGAATTCCTCTGAAAACTTCCTTCTGTACAGAACATGACATTTAGACTCATCATAGGTTGCTTTCATAATAGCCATGAGTTTGTCGGGTATACCTCTCCTTCGCAAGGCTAGCCAGATATACTGGCTGTTGACACTGTCGAATGCCTTTTCAAAATCAATGAATAATAGGTGAAGTGGTGACCGGTATTCAACACACTGTTCAGTAATGAAATGTAGGGTGCTGATGTGGTAGACATAGGAGGATCCAGAGCGGAAACCTGGTTGTTTGGCATCGAGTGTATCTTCCAGATGGCTATTACCTTAGCAACTGCGGGAAGAACGCAAATGCCTCTCCAGTTTTCAAACAAGACTACCACTAATAAGATTGTTCACAATGGGAGAACAGTCAAAACATGTTGGTCTTGAAGTGAACAAGCCATTTTTCTATGTAGGAAGTAATAAGCTGGAGATCTAGATTTTCCAAAAAGTAGCGGCCCTTGGCAAGGCAGTTTCCTTTCCATGTCTGGAAAGCCGATTTGAGTAGGACAAAAACATTATAAGCTGATATATCGACCATATTACTGAACACCACTCGACGATATCGCTTAGTCTTTCTTTTGCAAGTGTAGCGACTACCTTTTTCCAATGTGTCTACACCACCTTTACATTTGTAGTAGTCTAGGAATATCCCTGGCGTTTTGTCTGCGCGATTACTCTCTTTCGAGTCATGATTTTTTTTTCTTTTTGTTTTTCGGGATATAAGACCTGATAGTAGTATTCTTGGTAAAGGCAAAATTTGAAGGCAAAATTGGTCTTCCTTTTATATTTACTGTTTCTGATGGCAATCGGGCTTGTTTTTGCATATTGTTCCAACTAATGTAATCTGTTTCTCCAGTAATTTTTGTCCCAATTGATAAGATGTAAAAAAGTTATCAGTCTTAAAATTTATGGCCGGTTAGCGCTACTACTACACTAAAACACGCATACCTTGATTAAATTTAGGTGTATTTCCGAGTTCCTTACCTGTATAAGGTTGAATATTCCAAGTATAGCTCGTTTCAGAATCACAAAGTACCCAAAACTTGATTCCGTACTTCGCAAGCTTTGATGAAATGTACTATCGGAAGGGACATCTTCCTCTGAATGCTACCAGTTGGTCATCTACAAGGTTGCGCAAAATAAATCATCCAATTTTGTTTGTGAATTACTTTTTTACTAAATAAAAAAAAAGATTTTGAGTGATGGAAATCGCCGGTGGATAACTTTTCGCATTCCTGTCGAATATTCTTCTTAAGGGCTGCGATTGTCTAAGGCTTGTTGGCATAAACCCGCGACTTCAGGTAGCCCCAAAGAAAGAAGTCTTGCTGACCATGCCAAATCGAAAAAACGAGAGATTACGCGACCAGGAAACGCTTCCTTCACAACATCCATTGTGGTTCGTGCTGTGTGTAAAACCACATGTTCACCAAGCCCCGCTCATCCAATTCCGGCAGTGAGAACTCGTTTACCATGACCCTGTAGCTTTCGCCAGTAACAGTGACCGTATTGCCGATGGCGTCCTCAAAAAAATACCGCCCAATCAGTCCTCTCGCGTGAACTCCGCACCACACAGTGGCTTTGAGTGGATGTAATGGCTCTTCGTGCATCACACGCGGATTTTCAGTGCCCCAGAAACGAAGATTTTGCTTCTTGACGTAACCGCTTAAGTGGAAATGCGCCTCGTCGCTCATGATGATTTTCCACACAAAATCGTCCTCTTCATTGTTGAGATTCAGAATGGCTTGACAGTACTTCACACGCGACTGATGGTCAGGAGACACTGATGCACTGTTTACACTTTGTACGGGAACATGTGTAAGTCTGTCACTAAAATTCGCTGTAGGGTCCGTCTGGTGATGCCCAATTGCGTGGTCCGTCATCTGGTTGATGTTTCTTCGTTCTCAGCGACATCGGCAGCCACAGTCCTGTATGCTCTCCTGTGGTTCCAGTCGGTTCAAGTCGAGTTGCTAAGCGCCGGAATGTTTGCCCAGTTGGCGCGACACGATTAGGAAATCGACGTCAAAATTCACGCTGTGCTAACACCAATTACCGATTATTGGTCAAAAGCATCGACACAATTATTCCACACTCTTGCGGAGTATAGCGCTCCATTGCTTGTCTGTTAGTATACTGAAGCTGTCCAGTTCACAAATGTTAAATATGATTGACGTAGTACGCCATTTGCAAAAATTATACCATTTTCCAATAGGGTGATTGATTTTGCACCAGCTTGTATTGTTACATTTTCGGATGGATTGTAAAGCTACAGTAATATCTCAACCAAATGATTCCAAAATTCACGTACCTACAGGAGAAAATTTGTCCAAATAACGCCATTCACTTCGAGTTTCTCTGTTATCGAACCTGGTAACTCTAGATATTTTTTTAAAAGTCTTCAGTGACATACGAGTATTTGCTGCAAATATTGGCCTTCCTTTTTGAGAGCCCCATAAACTTTCAGAGCTTTCGTCATTTGATCGAAAAACACCAGATATCAATATCAGTCCATTCTTCATCAAATAGGCGCGTATTCTCAATGTTTGTGTAAGAGAAGGGCGATGTTTTTTCCAACAAGATGAAGCATCTTGTCACAGTAGCAGCGGGGTAACTTCGTTCCTCAACCATACTTTTAACGAACCGTGGATTGGTCGATTCGGCCCCAACCCTTCGTCACCCAGATCTCCTGACCTAACACCCATGGATTGTTTCTTCTGTCGTGCTATGAAAGGAAAGGTTTATTTTAGAGAAATGTCGAGTCTGGTAGAACTCCAAGAAAATATTAGTGCCGCTTCAGAAGAGATAAAAATAATTTTGATGACCGTTAGTCTGCCAATTGCTATAAACATTCCATAAACTGTTCCAAAACGGCCCTTCTCAGGACCACATAAAAATGTCTAAGAGATTTTATGAGTAATTCAATAGGTACACTTCTTCTTGGCCATTTTTGTTTGACGAAAAATTGCTTTTACTACAAATTCGGTTGATCGTTTCTAAACATAATTTTTAGAAAATTTCGCAAGGATAGAAATTTCATAAAATTTCAGAAAATTTATTAAGTAAAAATTTTAAGAAAAATGCATTTTAAGTAAAAAAATGGAACACCAAATTTTCATAATTTTGAGTTTAACGAGCCATAACTTTTTTGTTGCTGCACAGATGTACCCAAAACATTAAAAACTTGTACGCACTACTAGATTATCTTTCCAAAATGTCCAAAACTATTTCTGTACCTGTACCAGTTGAGAAATTATAGCGCTTAAAGTGGTTATACCTCCTAATTAGAGGTCACCCACTTTGATCCACTGTAACTTGAAATGGAGTGAAAATAGACCCCCCTGGCATACAATGTCTTGTTCGGCGGAACTTCGGGAATAAGGATTATACTGCTAAACTCACACTGTATAGTACGTACCAAAGGAGGTGGAAAAAATAATTCGAAGCTGGAAATTTATTTTTCTGTGATATTTGAGGACGAATGACGTGTCAATCCTGGCAACTTTTGACATCATCATTTCGGCAGAAACAGATGCATTTCCACCCTCACTAAAACTGCTATCGGATGAATCAGCTTCCACAACATGATCTTCGAACTCAGAACACGATTCCTCCTCATCCGAGACTCTCAAAGAAAAATCACTTTCACTATCACTCATTTCCAAATTGGAAATAACTAGTCCAACCTGCAAACAAAGGCATGTGGTAATCACTAAATAAATTCTATAACAGCACTGTAAGTACAATAAACCAAAGCAACCGCAAAACAATTATTGAGTAACCTGAAAACAAATAAAAACGCAAATGACGTTCCGTTAATAAGGTATGGTAAATTTTGGCCCGAGTCCTTGAACGTAAAAAAATGTGTACGTCGTAAAATAAAAGATATTTTTATAAAATTATACGCTAAATATTTTAAGTTCAAAACTTTAGAAAGAGTCACGCAACATCAAGTCCCTAAAAAATGTAGTTTTAGAGAAAACCTAATTTCTTTCCTAAAATGGTCAAAAATGACTCGAGGACCCCATAAAGGTTAAGAAGTATAATCCGGTAGGTGAGGGAGTCTCTTGAGTTGGAGGAAAGCGGAACACTTTGGATTTGGAGGTATAAATGCTAAACTGCTATAGATTCTGAACTTTTGTTGATAGAATAACTACTCGTATAGTGGACATTTTAGAGAGCAAATTTACCAGATGACTGTCGTTCATAGACCTCCGCGGAGTTTAAACGTGTTTCGGCCAAAAAGTGGGAAGTGTTAACTAAGACATTTGACAAATTGGATTTAGGCTCCGATTAGCACAGACATAGTGTGTTCGCTTGAGACAGCAAATGTTATGGGTTCGACTCCGGGTTTTTTTTTCTTTTTTATTTTAAATTAGAAGATATAATAAAAAAAGTTAAATTGTTACTAAGTGTTGTAGTAAACAGCACGTGATGGATTGTGGAGAGCGGTTCGCTATGTCAATAGCGGGATCGGCTGATAAAACAGGCGAGACATCAAGCGGTTCCAGCCAAACACTAATAGAGGCAGAACCAAAGACGAAGGGAAGGAGGAAGATAAGGGCAGCTTCTAACTTACAACATCCTACAAAACCAATTTCCACTGCAAAACTGCTTGGTGGAGTGAGGGAAGAAAATAACTTCGCTTCATCGGCACCGACCGAATCGGAAGATGAAGAGGAAGAAGATGGCCATAAGTAGCAGAATTAAAATGCTACAACAAAGAGTACTGGCCATACAAGAAAGGCAAATGGCAAGAAGGAAGAGGGAAGAGGAAGAGCAATCCCAGCAACAACAGCAGACGCAGCTTGCTCAAAAGCAAAAGCAACAGCATCAAACAAATACAACAGCACAAGTGCTACAACAACAAAAGACTAAGAAACACCAGCAACAACAACAAGAGCAGCCACAAGAGCCACAACAGCGGCAAAAACTAAAACAGCAGCAGCAGCAACAACAACAACAACAACAGCAGCAGCAGCAGCAGAAGAAGAAGGAGAAGGTGCCTCCTATCAACACCTATAAATAAGAGGTAAATGCAACCAAGGACCTGCGTAAGTTGGTCATTGGAAGTAATTTTAATATTAAGCGATTGGGGAACGATCGCCATGCCATCCACTGTAATACAGTGGAGGGCTACGCGAAAGTGAAAGAGCTCCTAAAGGAAACGACGACGGAACACTACTCATTCACACCGAAGTGTGAAAAGCGGCAATCGATGCTGCTGAAGGGGTTGGAATCGTCTTCTGATCCTGAGGAGTTCCTGGCGCTGCTCAAAGAGAAGGAGTGCGAAGGACTCAAGTTTGTGGGGGTAAAGCCGTTTACCACAGCCAGAGCTAGGCGGGAGAAACGTTGTCTGCCGTTCTTCTTGGTGCAGCTCAGTCCCGAAAGCCGTCTGGATAGTTTAAGGAGTATCAATGTCCTAGAATACCAGGTGGTTTAGAGGGAAAAATTAAAAAGGAGCGAAGGCGTTATACAATGTGTTCGCTGCCAGAGGTTCGGGCACGCCGTGTCGAACTGCCAAATGCAGCTTCGATGCGTGAAGTGCGCAAAGAACCACAGCTCCGAGGAATGTGCTCTGGGTAGGGACGGAGCATCCGGTCGCAGCTTTCGTGCGTATTATGTGGGAACGTGGGACACACCGCAAACTATCGGGGTTGTCCTAAGTTCGCCGGCATTAAAAAAGCAAAACTGGCTCGGCAGCAAAAGGTGGAGGTCAAACGTTCACCTGTTAGGTTTCAAACACCAGCCGTCACGTCTCAAATTTCCTACGCCCAAATAGCGTCAGGTAGGGGGGCTACGGTACAGCAACCGACTGTTGCTTATCCGGCGCCAATGCCGAGAACAACGGAAGCTGCACCTAACATGCTGGCCATCTTTCTCGCAATCCAAGGACAGATGGCTCAGCTGAAACAGCAGGTATAAGAATAGGCAAAGCGGGTGGACCAGATCTACGCGCGGCTGCCGGGACTAGCGCAACACATGTCGTAATGGGTACGCACATGGTGGAGCAAACTTTGAAGGTCCTTGCGGTGAATGTTAATTCACTTCAGGATCGAACGAAGAACCGCGATGTTTAAATTGCTACAAGACCAAACTTCGGATGTACTTTTCGCTAGCCAAACCAAGCTAACCGACTAACAACTGGAGTACAATTATTATATTGTTAGAAAAAGAAATCGGCCCAGATCCAAACGTGGAGGCGGTGTCGCGATCTTCATTAAAAAAGGTATAAAATTTCACAGAGTGTACAAAGGCGTGTTGCGCCGGTTCCGGATGTTGGAGGCAGTCGTCATTTACATCCCGCTCTGCAGTGGAAAGCGGCTGTACTTGGCCTCTGTTTATGCACCCGCAACAGTTCCTAACGAAATTGCGGAATTGGAGGAGTTTGTTCAAAGATACACTTACAACTACAGTAAGACTCGATGGACACGCTTCTCCGCAACCTTGACTAGAGCGCTCTCCTCGAACACGCTCCACCCACCGTCCAATAGGAATTTGTCAAACGAGGAGATCGACCATTACCTAAAACAAATGGACGAGACAATTAAACAAACTATGGACACTACAATACCGCGGTATCGACGTACGGCTAACGAAGACCTGTTCCGCAATCCTACTATTGACGCACTGCACCGACAGAAAAGTAGACTTCTGTCAAGACTCAAAAACTTGTACAGGCAGTTAACTGACAGACAAGATCCGGAGATTAGGACACTGAAGTCGTCGATTAAAAATATTCAAACGCTAATAAAAGAGAATTACAGAATTTCTGTAAGTTTGTATTGGAACAACAAGGTTCGGGCTGTAAACACCAGCAACCCGAATATGTTTCCGCAAATAAATAAACTATTTCGGAGAAAAAATCAAAACGACCTTCAGTGTCTTAAAATAGCCCGGACAACAGACAACGAACGGTTACTGACAATAGCAGGTATTGATCCAAATGAGGCCGCTGATGATGACGACTTCTTTGTGATCGAGGATCCACAGGAGAAGGTTGAGGCCATAGGGGCGACTTTCCAGGAAGTATACAAGGCCATTGATATCATTGGCCCTAATTATGACCTGGACAGTCGCGTCTTGCTGCACGACTTCTGCATTCGAAATGAAATAGGGAACTGGCGATCCGAGGGCTCTGGTTTCACCCGGTTCAGCGACGAAAATATGGCAAATAATGTCATGACCAGAGAGAGTGACCTACCCCCGTTCATTTCGAGGGAGGAACTCCGTGAGATCTTCGACACAATCAGGGCTAAGAAATCAGTGGGGACAATCAGTGGATAATGCACATTATCCAGCGCATTGGAAAACGGCGGTGGTTCAACCTATCCCCAAAAAGAGAAAGGATATATCCAATCCGGCGAATCTCCGGTCGATAAGTCACCTTCCGAATATCAGTAAGGCTTTTGAAAAGGTAATCAATAGAGCTCTGTCTAGGTGGGTTGAGGACAAACATATAGTTCCGGATAATCAATTCGGTTTTAAGGCGGGACATGATATCTCACATGCCTCGTCTAAACTGGTGTCGGATATCCAATGGAATAAAGGCAAAAAACAATGTACTGGTGCCTGCCTTGTTGACTTTGAGAAGGCTTTCGACACCGTATGGTTAGAGGGTCTTCTATAAGCTGACTAGGCTGGGGATCAGTAAACCACTCTTGTACATTCTTTATAATATGCTAACTAACAGACAGTTCATCGTGAAGAATGATTATGTGACTTCTGTTGGAATATTTCAAATTAAAAATGGTCTTCAGTTCGCCGATCCAATTCAACATTTATACAAGCGACTTGATAGGTTCACTTCCCCATACTATTTCGTACGCATACGATTTGATAGCGTACAGAACAGGTCCAAAAATCGAGGTCATTAATACTCTCTTGCAGCGTGACTTCGATAAGATAAGGCGATTTTGCGATGACTGGAAGTTGAAAATCAACTTTCAGAAGTCGGAAACCTATCTCTTGAGGACGCCGTTGTCTAGGGATACCAGAAAAAATTGACGAAAGTTTTCGATCATTGGACAAAACGGACAGCCTCTTGCATGTTGAAATGTAGTCAGATACCTTGGGATCTAGCTAGATCAGTTTCTGTATTTTGGCAAAAATGTAGACGCTGCTCTGGCCAGTGCTAAAGGCGCTTTTGCCCTTACAAAGAGACTGTTTTATAGCAGCCAACTCGATGCCAGAGTAAATGTAATCTGCTACATGGCCCTTATCAGGCACATGCTGGTATTTGGTTGTCCCGTGTGGTTCAATGTACGAGCAAGCTTAATGGAAAAGATTCGGGTGTTTGAGAGGGCTTGTCTTAGGGCTTGTCTTCGCTTGTACAGAACACCAGAGTCGGAGTACAATTTTTTTTATCCTCATGAGGTCCTTTACAACAGGGCGAACCTAATAAGAGTGGACAACTTCGTAATTAAGCTGACTCGAAGGCACATTGCTAGAGCAATGACCTCGACGAATAACCTGATATCTGGGGCTTACTACCCCAATTACCTTTACCACGAGAATGTGCGCTCTCACGGCTTCGTTCCACCGGAAGCATTCCTCTACCTAGATCAGAAAGGGTTGATCCAGGATAGATCAGCGGTGCCGTTAATCTTCCATGTCGCTCGGACAGCTGGGGACAGGCGACTCAACTACGACAGAGACGTCGCACACGGCAGTGTGGATCGCCTCAGGTTCAGTAGGGCGGTGGGGAATCGCGATAAGAGGGATGTCGTTCGGCAGCACCAGCATTTCTGGTGGTTGAATGATGGAGAAGATGTTTTGTCGTCGTTTCCGTCAATTACGGACCAGCCTCACTAATGAGGCAGAGTTGACCAATCTTTTTTCTCTGTAAACAGCGATGGCCAGCTTACATAGGTTTAGGTTAGCACTTAAGAAATATATACATGTATTAGTGTATATAAACGTATATACTAATATATGTGTATAATTGTGTATAATGTCTGTGTGTGGATGTGTGTATTGTGTATGTAGGTTAGGTAGGCTAAGGTTTATATTAAGTTAGATATTAAGTTTTTATAAAAAATAAAAAAAATGTACATATGCTAAGTTTTTTGTTAACAAATATTTTTTCTTAGCCTTAAGTATTCAAGTAAAATGTAAACAAAGTCGAAAGACATCGATATAAGAATTTAGAGTAGCTTAGAGTGCCTGTGTGGGGCCAGTAAGTTAGTATAAGATTATTAAGTGATTTTAAGCCAGCATTTAAGCATTTTTTGTTAGTACTCGTATGTAAGAGTTAATGATAAGAAAATAAAATGCATTTAAAACCAAACTAAACTAATTTACCAGATGGAAGTAGTCCAGTTTCAGTTGAGATGAGAAGTACCTACAGTAATTTGTGTCAAGTTAATATGCCGTTTAAATGTCTAAAGCAATCAAAAATATGTGTACAGAGACAAAACTTTGAATAACATAGGCATAGAAAAATGTAAGTGGAAATTGGACCAAGAAATGTTAAGAATTTTGAGTTTAAGGAGACATTAAATACACAAAGTTTTGGGCTCTCCAGAATGAGTTAACAGCTTGTGAATTGGGAAGCGTAGTGCCATAGGTCCATCCAGTTCTGCCATGTGAGTGCCTAGTGATAATAAGGAAAGTAAAACATCCAATGAACTCAATTTTAGTATAACAAGAGAATATTTATGATTTGTTTTCCTTCTGGATGTAAACTGATAAGTCGCACGTACATGCTCTTCTAGAGCCTCCATTGCGCTAATTTTCAGTTGTCAGCGTGTGAAACAGTTTATATTCCGCCAAAGGAGCACTATGTCAAAAACGGATTATTATCAATGGCGTTTGAGGTTTTATCCTTTTATGCGCAAAAATGAAATTGAGAAAGCTATTAAACATTATGTACATACATTGAATTGAAGTTTCAAAACTGTCAATGTCTACGAGAAACTAATTCTGCAATTGGATACAATGTCCAACTCCACTTTTGACTAGTTTATTTCAATTTTGTTAAGAACATTTTATGAATAAAAAATAAGAAATAATATGTGTCATTAGACGCCTCTACAAATCACTAGTAACTATTTAAAGCGAAGAAATACGAATAACCACATCCACAAATTGCAGAGAATACATCCTTTTAGAAAATATCCCATCCAGGATATCCTGGCAGTCCTCACAGCTAACACATCTCGCATTACATGTACTCAAATGTATGTTGACGCAAGAAAAATAGAACTGAAAGGACACCACAGATATTCAAATTCTGTCACTCATCGCGTATAAATCCAGGACAGGCAAAGCCAAGTGGAGAGTCCATTTTCTGTTGATGCCAAGAGAGTTTACCCCATTCAATCTCCCATTGGATTTGAATTGTCCTCGTAGTCGACTAGTCGTTTTTAACTTTCCATACACTGTTTCTCTCTCACCCTTTCTTCGTGACACTGTGTATTTTTGCATATCCTGAAGATCTATCTTGTCGACACAAATGAATTGTAAAATGACTCGGGATTTGCATTTGTAGTGCCACACGGTTGACTGGTGATTTGACGATAGTGACAGCGGCATTGGAATTCAAACAGGAGTATGGAGTTTTTTTTTTTTTTTGATGCAGATACGAGTATCCGTACGGAAGTGTCCGCCCAGAAACTGGAGATATATTTTTAATTTCCGTTCTTTGGATATCATCGGCTACCAGCGACATTGGGATTTTGAATTAACAATTGAATATTGGGCGGAAAAAGTGGGAGATGGATATGTTTTGGTTTTGAAAAGGAAATGTTGTATTTATGAAAAGATTGTTTAGATTTGCAATAAATAATGTGAACCACTTTTGTCTTGTTAAGTACCGCTCCCTCGTGTAATTCTCTCATTCTATTGTATAATATCACAGTCTGTGTGTTATTTTTTTTTTTTTAATATTTACTTTCAATTTAAAGAAAGGACATTGATCGTTACAACAAACACAAGCCAAGCGTGTCCAATTGATTTATATCGCCAAACTTCTTATTTATTACACAGTGCGATTGAAGTCAAAGAACAGTCCTCGGACACAATGAGCTCTCTACGTCCGCCCTCGGGATACATCACTTATAAGATCGGTGACATGCAGATCACCACTAGAATGCCCACTGTGCAATGGTCAACAAAGCTACAAACGACACCGACTTCTTGAATACGTATCCCATCGAGATGATGTTTGGTCGGCAGTGGACCTTTAATGCTGAGCATATCATTGTCCCGCTGTTCTGCCATATGCAAATCTCCACGCATTTAGGTTAATTTTACATTAAACAATGCATCAATGCTATCACAGTATATGCATGTATGTGATCATTTTAAAGGATCGTCAAGGCATCAAAAACGAAACCGCTACTTTTCTCTTTGTGTGAGCAGAAGTTGTCATATTGATTTTTCTTAGACGAAGAGGGGATGTTTTCTTTGGAAAATTATTGTACTATCGGCATGTGGCCATGAAATATGAAATATCCTTATGAGTGCGGATGTTATGACCACGAATTGTGCAGCACTTATGACAAATGCTGTGTGGTCTATTTTCGTTTTAAGGCAGATTCTTTTTCCACTTGACTTCGCTGCGATTTGGAATAGTTAAAGGATGTTCAAATGTTTGTACAGACAGGATATTAATTACTGTTTATGTTTTAAACATTCATAAATCGACATTAATAATTTCAAACTGTTACCTAACTGGGTGGTAGAATTGTGTCATTGTTGGTGGTCCTCTTGACACAAGTGACACAATACTATTTGCTAGAGCAGATTGTTTGTAAACAGAAAATGAAATTTATTACCTTGTGTTGATTCCTGGCATGGGTGTAAGGACTTGAAAGACGTTCAGATTTTCTGTTATTTTGTATGTAAATATGTATAGGTACATATGTGCGTACTAGGCTCATATATGTATGTGTTTAACGATCTATTACTTTAGGGGTTGTTATTTGAAGTCAATTCTCGTTAATGCAAGTCTAATAAATAGAAAGAAAATATTTCAAATAAATATAATTGTGGTTTCAGACAAAAAAATTTTCTTTATATCCAATAACAAAAGAAATTATAAATTAAATAGATAATCAAATAAAAAAAAGGAGGAAATAAAACTAGAAGAGAAGAGAAGAAATAAGAAAATTGTTCTTTTAGCCTTTCAATTAACAAATATTATAGCATTTCTCATAGAAATAATAACAGAACAGAATGTTAGATTAAGTAATTTCTTGTTTAACGTTTTCATACAGCTTTCAAAAATTTTAAATCACATCATTTTTATTTGTTGCATATCAGCCCTAGAATCATTCTCATCATTCAAACCATCAGCTTATTACAATTTTTTTTTTACAAAATAATCAAAAATATAAATCCTAATACAAATCAAAATAAAAAAGAAAATTTGAAGAAAAGGGAAACTAACAAACGGTGTAGGGGTACATCTACAACGATGGCTTGTGAAGATTTTGTGGAATGACGAGAGCACTGCACACATTTACAGCTCCTTCAAACTAAAGTTAATCGGATCGATCCGATTTTGCATACCATTAAACTTATAATTTATAATTAGAATATTTTCGAGCATTAGGTCCGCAATGGAGGACCTTAATGATCATTTTTTTGTTTGTTTGTATTTCAGTTTGTTTCTCATTTCGATTCGAATCGGTCTTCTTGCATTGAAAAGTATAAAATTTTGTTGTAAATGTTTCCAGAAGATCGTGACAATTTGTTTTGGCCTAATAGAATTTTTTCGCCTGAGCTTCAGTTCGACTTTTATAGAAGTTGTATACTACCATGAGCAGCAATTGGACAGTTATCACGCTAAGGAATAGGGTAACACCAACGCAATTTCCAGTTGGACACGATATTTGGGGTGCTGCATTTGGAGAACCTAACTTCTGGCCGACGTGTGCCATGCCTTGTTTGACTTGATTGAGGCCATCACGCATTTCGGCCACTACTGACTGAATGTCATAGCCCGAAGCACTTTGGATGGAGGCTGTAGGTGCTCTTGCTTGATTTGTGATAATGGTATTAGCTCGAGAATTGATTTCTCCGACTATAGCTCTAACTACCCTTACTGTGTTGAGAAGCATATTTTGGTTATTCAACAGTAAGTCTACGTCAATTCGAGTAACAACGCCTACTACCGGGGCACCCTGAATTGCGGGGGGTTGTTGACCAGCAGGATATGGCTGCTGACCAGCAACAGGAGCTTGTTGTAAACTTAAACCTCGCGAAACCAACGAAAGTGTGTTTTCTTGTCTGCCAATGACTTCATCCATTTTCCTCGACAACTCACGGATGGCGTCTCCAATTTGACTCTGTCCTTGCCAGATTTGTCGCAATTCACGTTGATTCTCAGATTCGTAGAATTCCTCCCAATCCTCGTCGTGCTTTGCCTCATCGGGATGATCCTTGCGATACTCTTGCTTTTGTTTCTCCAACTTTTCTTGGTATTCCTTAAACTCTTGAGTTAATTTCTCAGAGCCTTCGGGTGCACCAGATGGCTGAGTAAACTGACCAGGTACATGCAATGATGTCGTCAGGAAATGGAAAACATCATGATCATCAGCAAGGCCACCAGTTGCTGCAGAAACACCAAAATGACCGTTCTTTGGCAGCTGCACGCCATCAGCGCGTAAACACATTTCATAATCCTCGTTGTTGTTCGTCATGCCATTGTGGAAGAACACAGTTAGCACATTATTGTAGTACTCAATGCGAGCACGAGTTGGGAAAGGTTTATTTCTGAAATCTCTTAAACAGCCCGACAGCAACTGAGTTGTTCCATCATTCTGATGGTCGAAATTCTTCGTGCCATCATTCACAACAGCCATGATATATGGATTATTGTGCTTATTGTCATTATCGAATGAATCGAAAAACAATCCAAGGCCGACCCAACGGTCTGACGATCCAAATACTTGTCCATTGTAATCGCCCTTATCTTGGGTATACCAGAAGGCCAAACCATCAGCACCGATGCGTCCACGACCCGTTACCCTGAAGACTATCTCAACTTCCCACCAGTCAAAATTGGTCTTAGACTTTGTCCAAATAGCACCCTTTTGAGAGAGCAGCGAAGGAGCCACACGTACACTTTCAGCACTAGCTATAGCATTTCCACCGTACTCCCAGAAAGGAACACTTCCATCTCGTTGGACTAAGTAAGGAGGCTTAAATGAATATTTATATTCAAAACGTCGATGTACTCCTGTTGGTGAATTGTTCACATTTCCCGACACATTATTTTGTGAGAAAATTATTAAAAACAATGAAAATAAAGAAATGCTAGAGGAACATAACGTCAAACCGGTGACAGCCATTTTTGACAATACTCTAGTATTTATGTAATTACTTTTTACTAAAATCTTGAATGTCAAGATTTCGTTAAAAACAAATTTGAAAAAAGGGTATATTGCTATACAGTCAGATATCTGAGCAAGTACGGAAGATCAGGAAGCGCGAGATGTATGGCAAAGGTGTCGCTTTTGCTATCCCTTTATTCCGAAAAGATTACATTAATGCTCCTTGGAGTCAGTATAAATCTTCATCAATACTCTTCTAACAGAGAAGTTTAATCCAAAGTTTCTTCTTACGACCCTTTCACAAAAATGTGTACCCTTAAAATGCTTGTACATAGCGTGGGAAAGGGAAATTTAGGCAGGAAGAAAAGAAAGGTGGTACATTGTTTTTGAATGTTTGCAAGTTATAACGACCAGGAAATACAGAGATCGGCAGGGCATTCCATAAGCGAGTTGTACGGCTTAGGAACGAATCCCGATATTTTAGAGTACGTCCGAAAATGGGTTTGAGTGTATACTGATGAGCAGTGTAGGATTTAGGGGAGGGTAGCTGGGGATACAGACTCGGGACTCCACAAAACAGGGGACCCACAATAGATTTCAAAACAATTTTTTTTTCAAATTCCGACGAGTAAACACCACAAAAAAACAAATAAAAATCAAAGTGCCATCATCATCAAACACAGGACCGACGACGATGAACATCATCTTCAACATCTACGAACTAGAACTTTGACCTGACAGTATAACAAATGATTGAATATTGGGCTAAACAAGGTTCCACAGAACTTCAAAATTGCGATGAAGTATCTCTGCAGAATTTAGTTCTTCAAGATCAAGGGCGCGAGATAGTTCCAACTTTGTTGGGAAATGTTCAAAGAATATGTTTAAATGCCACAATAAAAATCAATAGATCGTCAATCGATTCTGGCTTTGCTTTTCTCCAACTATGGGGAAAATATATTGTTATGCGTGTAAGTTAATGTTCACTCAAAACACCAAACTCAGTGGCGAAGGCTTCAGTCACTGGAATCATGCATCTGATCGTCTATATAAACATGAGATTTCAAAGACTCATTTGAAATCAGTAATGAGTTTAGTGCAACGGGGAAAAGTCACAGGACGCATCGATCAAGAGCGATACAAGAGGCACAAAAAATCAAGTATTGGCAAAAAATCTTCAGAATTATCGTTAGTACTATCAAACTCATTGCTGAGAGTGAATTATCCTTTCGAGGTGACAATGACTAGCCGAGTATGAACCAATCCTGGCAACCCATTTGAAAGAGAATGCAAATAAGTAGTCATGCCAATTACCTTTTGTAAGCGAATAAAAAAAAAGACGAAGATGTTCTCGGTGCAAGCGTTTTAATAATACTCGGAGCCTAACATTACATCGATTGTTTTTATAAACTAGACCTAGCGGAATTAGAACACTTGTTGTACATAGAATCCGTACATAAATCAGATGACAGTACAGTATGACATTAAAGCCGTAATTGCGAAATTGATCGTGTGTGTGTATTTGGAAGCAAACAACAGGGTTTCGCGTTAATATTAACATATTCTTCTTCTTCTTTTTTTTGTGATATATTAGATTCTTACACTTTCGTCCACGCTTTGCGAAGAACTTATCAGTTCTATGGGTGACAAAGTGCTAACTGAAATAGTATCCAGAATATTGTTTGGTGTCAGTGGATTCTACTCCCGACGAATCTTATATCGATCAACTAACTACAGTTGTTTGATATATTGAAGGACCGATGCCAAAGGAAAGATTTTTCCCATTTTTAGCAAACTTTGACTATACCGGCGAGGCCATAGCAAACGCTTTACTTAACCGTCAAATAGACAAACATGAGTGGTAAGTACAAAGGAATGCAGGGTCTTATTTTGGAGAAAAATCATTTATCGGCGTTTGTATCATGTTGTGGTCATTCTCTCAATTTAGTTGGAGGGGCAGCTGCTAACTCTTGTCCATCGGCTGTTCCATTCTTTGATTTCGTTCAGAATTTAAATACTTTTTTCACAGCTAGTACAGAACGATACCAAATTCTGACTGAAAAATTATAGCGGAGAAAAAGCGGTCAAATTTATGTTTTAAAAAAGCTTAGCTTAGTTAGTCGTTGGTCTTGTCGAGCTGAAGTTAAAAAGCCATTGTCGATGGTTATTCTGAAACCGAACAGATCTAACCACCATATCTTCTGATAAGGAGCAAAGAGACATCGTGAGGAGTGAAGCATCGCACTTTTTACAAAAGATGAGTTGTCTCGAAAGCGCTATTTTTTGAAACGACATCTTGAAGCGATTCGATGCTACAAACAAGATGTTGCAGGACTCGAAAATGATTCTTGAATCTGCAATGCGTGCATTAGAATCATTGAAATCATTCGATGCATGATTTTGATAAATACGATAAATAAGCAGAAATATGTCATACTGACCAATAAGTAAAATCACGCACCAGAACAAGAAATGTGAGGTTGAGTCCACTCGATTATATGAAAGCACAAAATCTGTCACCAAAACAGAAATTCAAAGTATAAGGTTTTATACCAGTGATCGATCAGCTATGTGTTTCTCTTACTGAAAGATTGCATGCATACGAAGCTGTACGTTCAAGATTTGGATTTCTCAATCAAATAGAGAAAATGGATGCTGTAAATTTGCACTCTGCAGCATAGGCAATGGTGAAAGTGTACAATTATGATTTAGAGCCTAGTCTTGGTAATCAGTTGGTTCAATTTGTATCTTTGATCGACTTATACAAAACGGATTATAGAAAAGACCAATCTATAGAGCTATTTTACTACCACATCCTTGAAAATCAAAATTTCAGAGCTACATTCCTAAACATTGAAATTGCACTGAGAATGTATTTGGTTTTGATGGTGTCTAATTGCACTGGAGAGCGTTCTTTTTCAAAAATGAAAATTATAAAAAATAGGCTTCGAACTACGATGAGACAAAACCGTCTATCAAAGCTATCCCTACTCATCATTGAAAGCGATTTACTTGGGGAATTGTATTTCAGCGAAATCATCAAGGATTTTTTGTCGAAAAAAGCTCGCAAGGTTCCATTTGTTAGCGCTTTAATTTAATTTCATATAATTCTTGTTTTTGTCTATATTTACTCGTATATATAGATATGTGTGTTAAGATAATTTACTTGGTTTCGCAATAAATTATTGACTTGACTGAAAAAAATTGTTCATTTTATTTGGAAAATAATAACCCAGGGGGCCTCCACTCATTTTTGCACCACGGTCCCCAGACCTCTAAATTCGGCCCTGCTGATGAGCATTCATAGCGAGACGGGTATTACGGTTGAAAGTTTGAATGGGCGGTGGTGGTGAATTTAGGGATAAAATAAAGTGAGACAGGAGACATTACCTCGGTGTTCGACGGTGTCAATTGATTGACTGATATTAGTATCATCAATAAGTTTTATCGCACAGTTTTGAATCCTATCTAGCAGGTGTAGAGATGTTTTAGGAGCACCTGACCAGATGTGGGAATTGTACTCGAATTTTGGGCGAATGAATTCCTTATATATTGAAGCCAGATCAGAGGGGGTAAAATATTTCTTAAATCGCTTGTGGAAACTTAGACATTTTATAGTATTTTTGGCGACATCAAATATGTGCTCATTCCAACGTAAGTTGTCATTGACACACATACAGAGAATGGAAAGTTTTTCAGTTTCGAAGATGCAAGTGCACATTCATGGATAATTGCTGAGTACTTATACTTTGTTTTAACGACGGTCAACATTGTGTCTTGGAAGCATTAAAGTCCACTCTGTTGATAGTTCTCCAATTGATTATGCTGTTGATATTGGAATTTAATGAGTTTAACATACGCCGAAATTACCATTCTACAGCCGAAGAACAGGTACGTGAGTCCGGGAACGGATATGAGAAGCAGAGAGTACTGTCGTCAGCAAAGGATTATATTGGATTAGAAGTAGCAGACAAGAGATCGTTGATGAAAATTAGAAATAGTGTCGGATACAGAACGGAGCCCTGGGGCACAACAGCAGTAATTTTGTGGATATCAGACTTGAAACCATCCAAGATAACTTGAATTGAAAGTTCGCAAAGGTAGTTTCTAATCCATTGAAGAAGAGAGTCGTCGATACCAATTGGACGCATTTTCGAAAAAAGAGCCTGTTACCAAACTCTGTCAAATGCCTTAGAAATATCAAGTGCAACTATCTTGCTTTTGCCAGATTGATGTACGCTTTGTTTCACCTTTTAGGTGAGACATGCCATCAAATCACCAGTGGACCTGTTCCTACGAAAACTGTATTACCGGTCATTGAGGAGTTTTCGTGATTCAAGTTATTTCAAGAGCTGACCGTTTATCAGCGTTTCCATGACCTTGGACAGATGGGACCTACGTACAATGCGTCTGTTGGAGGAGAGAGAAGAAGATTCGTCTATTTAAGGGACGGGCTGGACAAATGCTGTTTTCTATCTGAAAAAACTTACGCAGTGGCGTTGCCAGCATGGAAGATCATCTCTTCAGAGGAAGATAAGATACTCGTTTACCATCTGAACCAGCAGATTTATGTGTATTAAGATCTTTAAGTACTCTTGCCACTACACGAATGCGAAAGTGGATTCGTGCCATTGCAGAGTCGACGCATTCAAGTATAGGTGGGTACAAACTGGAATTGTTGAGCTAGCTGCATGGTGTCCTGCAAGCAGATTAGCCTTGTCCAAAGAGCGGACAACTTGATTTTCATTATAAATGAGCGTTGGGTTGGACGATGAGGCAGAATTTCTAATATTTTTTTACTACCTTTGGCACATTTTAGTATTTCTTGCGTCAATTTTTAGTCGTACTCAAATTTCACAGTCTTAAAAAGGTGTTGCAGTCATATCTGCAAGGTTTGAATTTTTTTCGGTTTTCCTCTGTCGATTCGGTCTTGTAGGACTGTTCCCTAACCATGACAACCTATTTACAGATCGAGTCATGCCCTGTCATTTGGTGTGATATTCTTAACCTTAATTCTTAATGAGGGATAAAGGATCTCAGTTTAAAGAGAAGAGTCTGTAATTAAATCAGCAGATTAAATCAGTGTACGCAAGATGGTGCCTAGAGGGGAGAGCACATCAACGGTGTACCTAGATGAGAAGTTAAAAACAAGTCCAGGGTGTTGGAAGTATGACTATCAACGTCTGGTGTTCACGTGGGCTCATTTACAAGCTGGGTCAAGTTATTTTCACTCACAAGCCGTTATCCAAAGCTTGTTGCATGCACTTATGGCCTTCGACGTAGATTAACTCAACAACATAAATCACCATCCCGAGCCAAAGTGTGTTGCTGGTATTCCGACTCTAATCGCGACCGTCGTTTGCTCCAGGACGAATTTCGTGAAGGCCGTCCAAAATAGGTTGATGCTGTTCGAGAAATGTGCGGGCATCGGGATCCACCTGTGACTTATCGTGAAATTGAAGAATGCTTGGGCATTGTTCCACTCGTATACATTTAATATTGATGGACATTTGGCCGTCAAAAAAGGCTCTTGTTGATTGATCCGAAGAAATATTGAAAAAATTTCGATCGCTGGCTACGAATCACGGACCTGCGAATCATGGACATGCGGGTTATGTACCCCACAAATTCCGATACCCGGTCCATGTTTTCATTTCCCTTTTAGAGTCAAATACAATACTTTCCCACACTTTTCACGATAACGGCAAGTCAATGGTTGCAACAAAGTTGCAAAGGAAGTGTCAAGTATCGGAAAAGTCACACGCGCAACATAAAAAATAAAGCTGAGATAGCAAAGTAAAAAGTAATTTAAGGGAGTGCCAAGTGGGCACCAGTAGTCAGTAAGTTAAAAGTGTTAGATTAGATTGGAGAAATAAAGAATACAATTTTTTTTCGACAAATCCGAAATTAAGTTTTTAAATGGCGCAGTCGGTAGGATTCAAATAAACAGTTTGAATCCATATGAGAACGAGCGAAACGAAAACGCGTAAAGTGTGAGAAGTGTCTCTCAAGATCAAGGCAAAAGTTCGACTCTGAAAAAAAAAACTTTTGGAGGAGCATACGTGCAACTGTGTACCAAGTGTGAGAATATATTCTACTATTGGAACCGTTAAATAAAAACCTCTAAAAGTACATTAGATAAAATAGTATACCGGAGGAAGAAGTGTTTCTAAAAATCAGAGAAGATAAACCTCAAACCGGATATATTAAGTGAAACTTTATTGACCCAGTGATCTAACATTATTTAAAAGGTTAGCTAAAAATAAGCTAGACCAGGTGCTGACTCAAACTTAATAAAAAAAAAAAAAACATCAAACATTCACCATTCATCGTAAAGATAGAATCCCCCAGTTTTTCAAAGACGTCATTAAAAGAGAAATGGAGGCAGCGTTAGTAGAAAGACTTACGATAGCTTTGGAAGCTTTAGCTAGCAGGAATCCAGCCCAAAGCCGAGCTGTGGGGATTATGAAAGAGATTGCTTACATCAAGGAATACAGTGGTGACCAGGAAGGGTTAACCCAGTTTCTTACCGTAGTGCAAATTCATCTAGACAGTGTAGATAATAACACCAGACAAGAGCTATGGCAGGGTATCTTCAATACGAAAATTCAAGGACCAGCCAAGGAATTATTGATCAACAACCAACCAGAAGGATGGGAAGAAGCAAAATTACTATTGAAACAGAATTTCAGACCAACCGTTAGTTACAAGGAAATCTCAAGAAGAATCAGTAATCTTAGGGTAAGTTCTATTTCTGATTTAAATCAACAAGTGGAAAAAATAATAAAAGAAGTGAACACATTTGCAACATATGAAACTAAGTCTGTAGAAACTAAAAACTGCTTTTACACGGTGCTAGTAGATAAGATTAAACAGCTTGTAGCGGGTAATTTATCCCGTGATATAAGAGATAAATTCATATTACATGAGATAAAAGAAATATTATATTCTTTTATTGGCTTTGATTATAATAATCTAGATAGGAAATTCGTAGTAGACGATAGGCGTCCAACACAAAATCATAAAAATAACAACAGACACGACACTAGTAACCCAACCCAAAACAACAGAAGTAATAACCCCAATCCAAATAATCAAACTAGAAATTCAAATAATTATAAGGATAACTCAGGACAATATAGGCAACGTAGTTCCGAAACACCACAAAACAATTCAGGACAGCGTAGGCAAAACAATGATAGGCCAAATCTAAATACAGGACAGAATAGACAACAAATTTTTAATAGTTCAGGTCAATTCAGAAATGCGCAACAAAACTTGCAACCTATGGAAGTAGGACAAATATCGTATAACGATAGCGTAGAAGAGCAACAGGGTAAACAAATCAACGAGGAGGTTCATAACATCGAACCAGAGTTTTTTCTCAGTTAGGCCTCGGAAACAAAATGTTTACAAACTTGACAATTGACAATAAACAATACAAAGCTCTGGTTGACACAGGCTCAACTATGAGCATAGTTAATTCTAGTAGAGTAGATTGTAGTAAATTTAGGATTTTTGAAAAGGTAAAACTTAAACTCCAAACTATCAATAGTGTAACTACTGAAGTAATTGAGAGAATAATCACAAGCATACCAACGGAATTCAACTACAATCAAAGAGGAGCCACACGGTGGTATAGAAGAGATTTAGGAGACAAGCCTTATGATTTATTAGTAGGTATGGACCTCTTGAGCAAAATCGTTAAGACGATTGATTTTAATGAGAAAACCATTATTCTAAAGAATGGATCATTATTACCGATCTATTCAATAGAAAACGAAACAACTCTTGATTGTTTCGAACTTAACTCTTGTAAAAAAGAGCTTGACTTAAGTCACTTAAATAAAGAGGAATTTCAACAAATAAAAACGCTTTTAGATCAATACACAAATCTTATTTATCAGGAAGGAGACCAATTGACAAATACAGATTCTATAATGCACGAAATACGAACTACGACCGACCAACAGATTAACTCGAAATTATATAGACTACCACCTAAACATGACGAAGAAGTGAGACGGCAACTACATGAAATGGAAGAACAGGGTATAATTAGGAAATCGGATAGTAGATACGCGTCACCTATAGTTGTAGTAGCAAAAAAATTAGATACCTCGGGACAACAGAAATTTCGAATATGTGTATTATAGAAAATTAAACGAAATTACGATCGATGATAAATATCCCATTCCCAATATAAACGGTATATTGGATAAATTGGGAAGAGCTCATTATTTTTCTTCGTTAGATCTGGCTAAGGGATACCATCAGATAAAGATGCATCCCAATGACATTCATAAAACAGCTTTCGTCACACCAAACGGGTTGTACGAATTCGTGAGAATGCCATTTGGCCTTAAGAATGCTCCAGCAACCTTTCAAAGGTTGATGAATGAGATTCTTAGTTAATATATTAACAAGATCTGCGTCGTCTATTTAGATGACATACTGGTTTTTTCAACCAGCTTACAGGAACATATTAATTCGTTAAAATTAATATTTCAGAGATTGGCTGAACACAATCTCAAAGTGCAATTCGACAAATGCTCTTTCATGAAGAAAAATACGGAATTCCTGGGACATGTCTTAACAGCTGAAGGCATGAAACCGAATCCAGTTAAAGTAAAATGTATCCAAGAATATCCATTACCGAAATCAGAAAAGAAATTAAAAGGCTTTTTGGGAGTGACTGGCTTCTACCGCAAATTTGTAAAGGACTATGCTAAAATAGCTAGTCCAATGATAAAGTATTTAAAGAAAGATAAAACTATAAACTTAAACGATCCCGAATATATCCAGGCATTTGAAACCCTCAAAATGAATATTATTAAGCACCCAATTCTGACATTTCCAAATTTTAATAAAACATTTGTAGTAAATACTGATGCAAGTAATTACGCGATCGGGGCAGTCCTAATGCAAGAAGGACAACCAGTGTGTTATGCCTCACGATCTCTGAACGATCACGAAAAGAATTACTCTGTCACTGACAAAGAATTCTTGGCGATTGTTTGGGCCGTTAATTATTTTAGGCCATATCTATGGGGTAAAAGATTTAAAATAGTAACTGACCATATGCCCATAAAATACTTAAATAAAAATTTAGCCAAAGAAACCAACGGTGGTTACTAAAACTTCAAGAGTACCTATTTGACATCTAATATCTGAAGGGAAAAGAAAACAAAATAGCAGACTTTCTAAGCCGAATTCCGGAGATTAACAACAAAGCTAATTGTAACGATCAAATAGACTGTCAATCAATAGATAATATTTCAGAAGATGCCACAGTTCATTCACAAGATGAACAACAGTTAGATCATATCTCAATAAAAGAAGCAATAGTAAATATTTATAAAACACAATTAATACTCACTAACGACACTAACACAGAAATAGAAGTGGTACACAATAGAAGAATTATTTACGTAAACATGACTAGAGAAATAGGTTATTGGACCGATTTATTGCGGAGATACATTAAACCAGGTGTTATAGGAATATACACTGAACTATCTGATCATGAGTTTAATAAGATACAACAACTTTTAATTGAACTTTTTAGTCATGACAAGAAAATTAAATTCGTAAAGGCAATTCTGAGGGCTAGGGAAATAGAGACTTTGGAAGAAGTTCAGAAACAAATTTCAATTTACCACACAAAAGAAAGCTTACATAGGGGTATCGTTGAAACATACCACAGCTTGAAAAATAAAATCTATTATCCGAAATTAGTAATAGAAATAACAAAAATAATTAATAACTGCAAGACATGTCTAGAAGTCAAGTATGAAAGGAAACCGAATAAACCTAAATTTGAAATTAGCGAAACACCTTCTAGGCCAAACGAAATTTTACATATGGACATCTATTACTTCATGAAACAATTATTTTTAACCTTAATAGATAAATTAACAAAAAAAGCATATGTCTATTTTTTAGCCAATAGAAATTGGATTAAGAAAATTGAAACTTTAGAAGAACACTTTTCGAAGTTCGGTAAACCTAAAAAATTAATAACAGACAATGAATTTAGATCCGAAAACTTCAAAGCATTTTTAACCGAACAACAGGTTGATTTACACCTAACCAAAGCAAACACACACACGGGAAATAGTGATATCGAAAGATTTCATTCGACCCTCCAAGAGAAATTAGTAACAATTAGAAACGAAGACTTAACACTAGTTCAAAAAGTCCATAGGGCAGTCAATAACTATAACAATAGGTATCACTCAACAATAGAAATGACCCCAGAAGAAGCAATGTTTGCTGACTTTGCAACACTTGCTAATAGGATAAAACTGAAAAAAGAAAAATACATTAATAAACTAAACCAAGATAGGCAAGAATATAGAGAGAATAGGAAAATAGTACCAGTTAAGAATTATAGGAGAAACTATTACAAAAATTAACCTAGGTATAGACTTAAGAAAATGGATAAAGAGCACCCAATAAATATTAAGCCACCACGTAAATTTGCAGATGACGACATTTACATATCTAATACTGACCTTACTAGTGACACAACCAGCAATAGCTACACTACAAATAACCCCACTAACAACTGACAACGGATACGCTTTAATCAACATGGGACAAACAGAAATAATAAAAGATACAAAAACAATACTTCACATAATTGTTACTAACGAATTTCAACGAACCCTGAATATGATAACAGAAAGTTTAAGGACACTACAAATAGCAGACGACGTGACAATTAGAAAATTAGTAACCAACATATAAGCAAAACTAAAAGCAATAGAACCCGGAAAGACAAGACAAAAAAGAGGACTTATAAACCTAATAGGTACAGCACAAAAGTGGCTATTTGGAACTATGGACGATAATGACAGACAGGACATAACAGAACATATTAGAAATATAGAAGAAAATGACAGTAATGCAGTTTTTAACCTAAATAAACAAATCGAAATCAATTCCCATTTTCATGACACAATCAGTGACCTTAAGAGCATCATAGAAATAGATAGGAACCAATTAATCCAGACATATAAAGAACTTACAGATAACGAAAAGCGGATTATTCGACAACAGCTCAAAATTGACCAAACCTTGAAACTACGAATTTTAGAAGATAAATTAAATCAAATAATAGATAGTATTGCTCTAGTTAAACAAGGACTTGTCCACCCAAGTCTGATGACGGCGACAGAAATAACCGAGACAGAACTAGATTTATATAAGTTAAAGAATATAAGAATAGGTTTGTTAAAATATAGCACAGGGAAATTAATCATTGCAATTAAAATACCACATACTTATAAACTAGTAGATTTTAAGCTTATCACAGCAGTACCCACAGAAAGATATCAGGAAATAATAATTGAAGACCAATATGTTGTAGAAATTAATCGAACTAAATATCAATACGACAATAAAATTTTATATGAAAAAGATTTAATACCAATAAACAATTGTATTACAAAACAAAACTGTGAAATGAAAGAAAATAAATTAATGGAAATTGTATCACTAGATGAATATACTATACTGTGTAAAAACATGAATAACGAAACAATTATAAACCATTGCGATGATCGAAACATAAAATTAAGTGGAAACTATTTAATTGTAATCAATAATTGCTCAATAGAAATACTTAATCAAACGTTTGGCAATAAAAATATACAATTTGTGGACAGATTCTTCTACAATGAAGAAGAAAAAATCAATTTTACTAGGAAGCTAGACTTTAAGGAAATTATGTTAAAAACGTTTGTAAACTTAGAAAATATTAAAATATTAAGATTTCATAAAAATGTTAATTACATCGCTATCTCAACTTTATTAATAATCATGATCATAATCAGCATTTTAATAATAACCATTACTAGAAGCAATAAAAAACTGAAACCTGTAATTATGAAATTACAAATTCAAAAATATAAAAATTCAGGAGAATTTTCAGACTAACGGGGGAGAGGTTATGTACCCCACAAATTCCGATACCCGATCCATGTTTTCATTTCCCTTTTAGAGTCAAATACAATATTTTCCCACACTTTTCACGATAACGGCAAGTCAATGGTTGCAACAAAGTTGTGTGTCAAGTGTCAAGGAAGTGTCAAGTATCGGAAAAGTCACACGCGCAACATAAAAAATAAAGCTGAGATAGCAAAGTAAAAAGTAATTTAAGGGAGTGCCAAGTGGGCACCAGTAGTCAGTAAGTTAAAAGTGTTAGATTAGATTGGAGAAATAAAGAATACAATTTTTTTTCGACAAATCCGAAATTAAGTTTTTAAATTGCGTATGAGCCTTATTTAAGGCAAACCAAACCCAACAAAAATTGGTTGCGTACGAAGCACTTCGAAGCAAATGGTCGCTTGTTTCTTCGGAAACCAGACCTGTCGCCACCGTGACATAGTGTCTGATTTTTAACGCAAACCACCTGTCGTGTTGACTTATGTGTACGGGATGCCTATGCATCCAGCAAGGATACGCCTTGCCATCGATCTCCGCCATTCCATTGATACCAATTCGGAACTGTGTTACAAGTTCCACCCTTGGTATGAGTCTAGGCCGATCTAAAACCTCTTACTGCTCTTAGGGTCGCAGCACCCAGTACTTATTGCAACTCTACATTGGGTCAAACCAACAGGAAAACCCTTCCCGCGACTTTGGGTTTAAACCACAGCCACTATGAAGCCCACAAGGGGGCCTACCTCCTCAAGTCAGGTCCGGACCGAGATCGGGGGGCTCCTGACTCCCATGGTAGCGTGATTTCCTGACTTCCTGGTAGGGACTACTGGTGGTCCAGCCGCCAACAAGACCAATGACCGGCAACTTGTGACTGATCGAATCGTAGCAACCTTCGGTAGCGTCATCTGAAGATGTCTAGATAAGACCAGTACTTTGCTCTGCCCCCGTGTATTATTAGACAACGTCATTGATGGGCGAAGCCTTGATAATTGGGCGGGGCCCCCGCTACCGTGACATTAGAGTAACGTAGAACGGTCAATTCGGATTGGTATACCAGCATTTGTTTGCCAGAAATCTTTGAAGAAATAAGGAAAAGCAACCGCCAACACGGATCATTCTACACCGCATTCTGGTTTAAATGCATGCAGAAGTATTATTGATCTTCATGGAGAGAGTTTTGAAAAACAATAAAACACTTTTCTATGACAAATACCTGTTTTTGCCTGTTTTTCTCAAAACTTAAGTAGCAACCTATAAATTGAATTGAATTGAATTGAATTTAAGCACAGTACCGCAAGGTCTTTAACTTTAGTAAATATGTTGCTATTAGACAGACAGTATTGGCAATTGATAAGCCATATTTTGAGATTTGTGCAATAAAAGCTAATTTTGCTGCTCGCCAGAAATTTGGTTTATTGGCCATAGTTTGGTTAGCTGGGAAGATTTACCTCAGGGCTAAGTGCAGGCAACTTTTGCGGCGTAGCTGGGTACATGCGATTAATATTAGGAACGATAAAGCCAACAAAAGACGCAGCCAGCAGCGTATTCAGTGATATTTTTCCACAACTGATGGCAGACACCAGGTGCGGCAGGTTATATTACTCGGTCCAGGTGCATGAATACATACTCGTCGCTTGGTGGAAATCGATTTAAGTTCTGATTTAAATTTCAAACATGAGGCCGAGAGTCTTTAATTTTGACTTGCTGTAGGAATCATTAGACTTTCAATAAGCTTCTGATTTCATTATTTTGGACATGAAAATGTGTAAGGACAGTGTAAAAAGAAAAAAGCATTAAACGTTCTCATGGAGTCTGAGCCTTAAATATAGTACGTAGTAGAGGTTCATCCATATCCAATCCTCTCATAGAATCAGCAATAAAATCTTAATATCTCTTCTATGGATAGCAACTAATTCCTAAATCAATTGGCCGCCGATTCCAGACAAACGTACATATATAAACCACGCTGTCAAATACTGTCCAACTTAAACCAAACAAAAGAGATGCATAATCACTTCATTATGCTGTCCGCAAAGCCACACAACATACTCCTAATTCCGAACTGGAGTTCCAGTGTTTATTTCTCCGCACAGCGATTATTTAAGTGGTGGCGCCAATATTAAAATACTTTATGCGCCCTCGAGGAGCCCGACTATCTAACAATCGAACCAGACCATCCCATGCCAGCCCTCCAATCAAATGATTGAAACAAATCGAAAGCATAAATTTTTCATTTTTTACCATCGATTAAATTTCCTCCCGCACAGAGCCGGCCCAACATAGCGGAATTGTACACCCTCCCTTAGACGTCGAAATCTAAACAAAAATCCAATTCTCGCCGATAATTTATTGAATCGTAAATAAAATTCGGCGATGAGGTGCAGAAGGAGGACGCGACTGACTGGTCTAGCGCCTCTGCCACCGTTGCGTTGCCCTGGCTCCAGGCTACAAGTAATCCACTCTGCTCGGATTGTTTCGAATGCTCAAATGTTCAAATACCTAAATGCTTAAATGTTTAGAATAAATTTCGAACGCGATTGAGGAATTAATTATTTTTCGGCCTCAGGCAATTAGTGTGACGTGGTGGGTAGTCATTAGACAGGTGTTTACGTGTCCCGCTTTCGTTTCAATCACGAACCATGATGGGGTTGGACGAGGAGTACGCATAGGCTGTTGTATTCGATGTCGACGCGACAGCTATGGATGAAGCATTTGCGGAGCAGGAGGTTCTCAAGCGTGCATTATGTTTAATTTCAAGCAAAATTGTGTTTTTCTCTTCAATCTTCAGGATGATTTGTTGCAAAGCATCCACTCCCACAACTAGTCCCCGTAGAGTTCTATGCGGCTTTGCTCTGTGGATTGGGAAGTGAGGACTGTACGCAGCGGTAAGATTAATTCACTCGCAGTCTATGATCAAAGCGGTTTCATAGTATTTTCGGTTCATCGGGGCGATGAGATCTCAATGACCAACATGTAAAGAATTGAGGAAGGCTTTGCTGTTGATCATACGACCGGGGTTATGGTGATGATGCCACACCATAACAGATGATCACCATCATTTTGGTCTTGAAGTGACTACTAAACGGTGCTCGGCAATTATTATTTATTTCCCAATCGATTTGCGATGCAAATTTTCAATCAACGTTCTTGAGAGTTGAAAGTGTGCCGCCAGCTTTTTTTCAGCGGACTCCTTGCTGATGTAAGGCAAATAGCTTACCATTAAGTGTTTGTTGTTGGGCCTCGTCATTAGCGGCGGAAGAATTATAGCTCTTTGAGAGTGGATGGCCGCTGGGGCTGGAGTGTTATGGGATATTTCAATTTTGTTGACAGCTGGGTGGAGTATGGAATTTATCATATGGATACGAATATGATCGTGTGATCGGTGGATGTAAGTGATTTGTGGCACAGATTCAACTTCATGCGTGTAATTTGTACAAAAAATATTTTCTTTGTAATTTAGTATAACCTGTCCTACTTGGTAATTACTGAAGCTTTATGATGGCATAAATGTTTTAATGATTGAGGTATACATTTTGTTAGAGGCATTTCAAATGTGTGTAATACCGTGAGCAGAATATGTATCCATATACATAAAACGCTAAGTACAAGTGTGACTAGCTAATAGGAATTGCATCCGTGAAACCACGTTTTATTCTAATCGAATTTAGTCATTCATCGCATATTTACAAGGCGCCTACAACTGTACTGTATTAAAGAAAATATAATAGATACGATAGATTAGAATCGTTCTGGAAAATTGGCTGCCTTCAAAAGACATTGGCTTTACCAAACGACCGGCTGATAGCCGATTGTATATTAACACTCTATTAAGAAGGACTTTTCTGACCTCCTGAATGGAGTAATATATCAAACTGTTTAGAGAAAATCTTCAGCTGATGAATATGTAAACATATATTTAATTTAATTTTCGTGGGGGCTAACGCCCCCATTTATTATGCTTAATACAAGCTTAAAAACTAAGACTTAAACTAATACTAGGGCTTAAAGCTAAGGATGGTGAAGGAGATCGAATTTGAGGGAAAGTGTGCTGCGATTAAAATCGAAAACGGAAAGGTTGGAGTTTACCTTACGCAGCATACGGGAGATTGGTTCGTTAGAGCCATATGTGGTGCGGTGGATAGGTAGATAAAAGAGACGGGTGGAACGTAAATTACGAGGGTTAGTGTTAAAGAAAATGGAGTTGCAAAGAGGCATGCAATCGACGGAGCCTGAGAGGAGTCGGTGAATGAACAAAATGTCTGCTGCGTCCCTTCGTTCCTCAAGGGTATTCAGGTTAATGAGTTTGAGACGGTCTCGATAGGGAGGTAAGATTAGAGGATCGTTCCAAGGTAGCCCTCGAAGAGCAAAGCGAAGAAAACGAGGCTGGATCCTCTCAATACGAGATACATGAACTCGTTGAAAGGGACACCACGCTTGGCTAGCGTACTCGAGAAGGGGGCGAACGTAAGTGATGTATAGTGATCTAGTTACTTACGGGTTGCAGAATTCTTTGGACCATCTTTTAACGAAGCCGAGTGATGAGTTTGCTTTAGAAATTATCTCATCAATATGCGAGCGGAAATTAAGCTGCCTGTCGCATAATATACCAAGGTCGCGGATAGATTCAACAAGGGGTATAGTTTGGCCGTCGAGATGGTAAATTCGTTGAGGAGACTTCTTGCATTTACGTGAGAAAGTAATCGATTGACATTTGGAGACATTGAGTTCTAAGCAGTTCTTGATGCACCAGGTGGAAAAACTATTTAGATCTATTTGAAGGAGGGTGGAGTCTTGTTGTGAGGAAATGGGTTTAAAAAATTTGGTATCGTTAGCATAGAGAGAAAGTGTTGAGTGTTGAATGAGCCTTTGAAGGTCGTTAATAGTTAGGATGAAGAGGAGTGGACCTAGATGACTACCTTGAGGAACACCTGAAGTGGCCAAGAAAGGGGCCGATAGGACAGATCTGAAACGAACATTATAAAAACGATTATCCAGGTAAGAAGATATCCATTTAAGCAAAATGGGTTCAAAGCCCAGGACGGACAATTTGAACAGGATTAGTTTATGAGATATCTTGTCAAAAGCTTTACTGAAATCAGTTGTTATAACGTCAACTTCTTTACCATTTTCTAAGGCTGAGAGAACAGAGGACACGAAATCTACGAGGTTAGTGGTAGTTGATCTACCCTTCAGAAAGCCGTGTTGATTGGGGGAAATAAAAGATTTACACTGAAAGCTTAAGGCTTCATGCAAAATACTTTCGAGGAGTTTGGGTATATGGGAAAGTTTAGCTATAGGGCGGTAATTAGTGACTTCGCTCTTTAATCCCTTTTTGTGTATGGGTGTTATGAAAGAGGACTTCCATATCTGTGGAAATTCACCTTGAGAGAGCGATAATCGGAAGAGATTAGCAAGGGGGCGTGAAAGAGTTGAGGAATACTTTTTAAGAAATATGGATGGAAGGCCATCTGGGCCGGGTAAGTATTCATCATTAAGTTGTTGTAATTTGTTTTCTATTACTGTATGATCAAAGCTATGAGAAATAGTAGGGCCAATAGGGAAGTTAAGTAGGTATTTGAAATAAGAGGGATCCGGTACGAAGGAATTATCGGCAAAAGATTGCTTAAAAAAAGTAACAAAAAAGTTAGCTATGGTATGCGGATCAGTTGATGATATATTTTCGTATGAGAGGGATGGAGGAAAACCGTCGGATTTTTTTTTGTAATTAACGAATTGATAGAAAGACTTAGGATCATTTATAAGCCTTGATTGCGCACTATCAAGGTATCGCTGATAGAGAAACTTATAGAGCTGGGCGAATTGAAGGTATGACCCGAGATAGTTTGAATAGTCAACAAAAGAGTTGGACCGGAGGAAAACTGTCCATAATTTGTTTCTTTTGTTACGTAAAGAGCGAAGTTTACGATTATACCACGGGGGGCTCGTAGAAGAGGTCCTATTACGCGAAAAGGGGACATAGAGAGAAATAGAATTAAGTAATTCTCTGTAGAAAATAGAGAGAGCACTTTTTAGGGGCATATTGGCGAAATCAAAAGGACACTTACTAAGATATGCGTTAATTTTGCGGAAATTCGCTTTATGAAAGTCGTAAGAAGTGGTAGCTGCAGATGGGGTGGGGCAGAAAGTAGAGTGGTGGAAAAGAGAAAGAAGAAGTGGTGGGTGATAGTTATCAATGGTCGATAGTGAAAGGGGACAGAGCGAGGCAGAGGAGTTTATGGGGTCAGTGGTGAAAATTAGGTCTAATTGCCTTCCCATATAGTTGGAGACTCCACTAACTTGGCATAAGCTAGAGTCTGTGAGCTCATCCAAGAAGAGACATTCTTTACTCGAGACAGGGTAAGCGATAAAAAAAGATTTATCATCTGATTGAGTCCAGTGCAGCTGAGGTAGATTGAAATCGCCAAATACGATGATATCATCGAGAGGATCAGATAAGTTAATTATTTGATCAATTGCATCGATAGCGAGTTGGTAGCATTCGATTGGTTGGGCCGGTAGGATGTAAAAACACATAATGTACAGGGACCTGCAGGGGAGTGTTATCTTTATTGAAACGTAGTCAAGTTTAGAGGAAGTAGAAACAGCGATTGGTGAAGAGTTTAGGTCATTGCGGACGGCCAGTAGGACACCTCGACACGGAGCATCATCATTTGGGCGGGTAAGATCGTCGTCTCGGAAAACATTGAAACTAGGGGGGAATAATTCCTGATTCTTTATATCGGGAATTAGATTAGTTTCGGTCAGAGCGTAGACCTCAAATGGGAGAGCGTGAGATTGGCGCAAGACGGCACGGGTCTTAGATCGCAGTCCTCTTACGTTTTGATAGTAAAAGGTAAGAGGAAGGTTATTACGAGAGGGCGTAGGAGTGGATGGTCGAAACACTGGCAATGGTAGCACGTTAGGGACGAAAAAATTTGTCGTTGTCAGCTCTGCTTCGTTGGAGGTGTGAGATCCTTTTTGAGTGCACATAGTTACCGAAAGCAGCAAGGTCGTCTGAGACTTTTTGCGGAGACATATTAAAAATCTCGTGGAACTTGATGTATAAGTTCCTTAGACTTGTAAGGTCAGTAGGGAGACCTTCCTGCTGTATTGAGACCATGACGCTTGTTTTAGTTTTCCCCTCATAACAAACTGAGTCTGATTTGTCATGCAGATATGCTAGAAGGAGACGTATATTCTCGTACGTCTTTTTTTCTCTAAGCCTAGAAAGTGCATAACGACATTCTGTTGAGCCAAAAGTTTGTTGGGTTATTTTAACTGTGGGAGGCAGAAGGGGGTCAAAAATGGGGCAGGTGGACGAAGATTTTGAAGGCGATGCAGGGGTGATTGAATGGGCATTAGACACATGTTCATGTGAGGGATTTATAACATGGGACCTAACGAAATTGGGATATTTAGCTCCGGTTTTAAGGTCAAAATTAGGGAAAGAAGTGCTAGTGGGGGCACGTGCAGAGGGGTTAGGTATTTCCGAGGGGTTATTGTGAGCGGTTGGTGCTAATTTGAAAGAGACGCGTTGACGCGGTGGCGTGGGTGGAACGGAGGCTGCAGGTGCAATATAATTAGAGGACCGATGAAGTCGGTTCGGGATGTGAGTGGGAGGGGCGAAATTGGGGAATATATTAGTTTTAAATCTCCAATTAGAGTCAGAATTGGAACGGGAGTTGGAAACGGTTTTCGGTACAGAGTCAGGTTTGCTACGGTTTGGGACGGGTTTCGGTATTTTATTAGAGTCCGGTTTGGGATGGGAGTTGGAATCGGAATTAGGTAACTTAGATTTAAGCTTCTTTTTATCCTGTTTCTTGGTAGGTGTTTCGATCCATTTACAGATGTGCATCCTTCTAACGTTGAAATTAGTACCAGCAGGGTTTTTAAATAACCATTCGTATCTAGCAGGGAGATACTACACAGTATGCGAAAAATTGCGAACGGATGCAGTGATTAAAAAACAGTGCCGGTTTTCTTGGTATGGATCTTAAAAGATCCTGACTAGTCGATGGTAGGCACGCATCAAACGTGGTAAATATTCACGTATTGAGGGGCACACCGTCGACTTGAATCTTATCCTAGTAGGAGCAAAATTCAGAGCAGCCGGTTTTAGGCCTGGTAGACCAAAAATACCGCAGATTCTGATGGTTTATTATCCGTGCTCTTTAAACAAAAAAGTGATGACTACATAACGTAGTTAACCGATGAGTAGAATGTTAGTTTCATATGACTGATCTTAAAGAAAGACGATCCTATGTCTTGTATATGCATGTATCTCTTCTGCTTCTGTTTCATACAAAATTTTACATACGGACAGTATGAAAGTCTCAACCAATATGTAGGATGGGAATGAGAGTAAGTTAATTTCTTACCTGAGCTAAACTAGTTGCGCAGTCTTCTTCTACTTGTGCACGACTAATATATATCCCCCTGATCAGGATGATGTGGCTTTATAGCTCGCAGATAATCCCAGCATATCTCCTATTCAAAAGTCTACAACCGGAAACCAAAGTTATTTTCACCCGCTCTCACTAACATTTATAACTTAAAAGCAGGACCTGGATGGTTATGTTATTACTGAATTGCTTTTTTAGATAAATGAAACAGCGATTGGTGATTGCAACTATTCATTTGCTTCCTAATGTGGCACTCAGACAAGGAACTAGTTCATTGTACTCCTTGTAAGTTCCTTTTAAGGCAATCATTCAGCCTTCGAAGAAAGATGAGTAAGCGGCTTCAGTGATAAGGTGCCTACAGTACCAGCATTCATCACGTCAACGTCGAGTACCTGCAGCTTGATGCGAGCGTAAGCTGGTTATTCACAGAGGTAGTGCTAGGCGGTGTAGTTATCACTTTCACAGGAAGCGTCTGAGGATATTTTATGACTTATGCCCAGCACATTTAAATGCGTAGTAAAGTGTAGTGGCCCGTCAAGACGCAAGTGAGAAACCTGCAGTCTTTCCTGCTGATAGACAGCAAAAAGGCCGCTGATCTCTTAGAGATATCGGGAAGTATTCGTTTGGTCTGCCTGCAACCTGGGGAGTCATGTCATCTGCAGTTGTGTTCATATGAAACCCAATGGGAGCCTTAATCGAAAACCCAGCCAAACACAACGTAGGTTCAAATCCTGAAAAATTCTCCCCCAGCCTTATCTGGATAGTTAATCGGCGATTTAATTTCCCGTGATCCCTATGTGACCTGGGACCCAGACAAGACTTAGTGAATTTAGCCTTTCAACTTCATTCAGTGAAGTCTTGCACTCTGGAACTAAGTTGGAAGTCGTAAAAGGGTTCAGCGAGTCCCTACCTACTCGTACATATGCAAATGCTTCGCCTTTCTCCACCGATTTTTCACAATATATTTCGTTGGCATCAGGATTGCGTATATCTCCTTTTGGAAGGCAGACAGAAGTTCTCCTAACGAGGAGTGAAATCTAACATTGCCATCTCCAGAAAGACACCAACGCCGCATTCTAAATCAGTTTTGGAGCCATCCGTGAATTCCCGACTGCATCCCTTTCCTAGCCGCAACCAGTCCTCGGCAGAGCGAAAGTCCATAAGACCAGAGTCATAATACAGTCGGCGTGCAAGGTCATCAAACCTCCAATGCGTGTTGTACCAAAGACCACATTTGTTTTAAACAGAAAATAGTTTTGAGAGTTCAACTCATGATATGAATATCAAGGAGAGGAAGATTCGTCAATGCGTCCAGATCGAAACAAGGCGTGCTAGGCAAAGCCGCCGTGCGGCTGAGACAGACCGTTCTTTGGAGTCTGGTAAAAGCAGCAATAACAGCAGCTTGTTCCACCAAAAAAATCTATGCATACGATATAATTGGTCTTATCATAGCCATGTACTCGTATGTTAGATCCAAAGGACCCTTCTCGGTGACAGGCTACATGTCATATCAACAGCCTCTTTGCACAGCCAGAAGGCCAAACGTCCTAAGAGGCTGTCTACGTAGCATGTTTAGTCCAAGAAGTGTGTTATTAAGCATGACAATCAAATACTAAGCTTATTCGGAGAATTGGATGGTGATGCCTTTAAGCACGAGTTGCGTCAGAGCAGTCAGCTTCCTTCTTCTCCTAAAAAGAACAACCTGAGTTTAGAGAGAGTTGATTGAAAGCATATTTCTAGGGCACCAATCGTCGATCACGTCTAGAGGTGCCTGCGCTTTAGAGCAGCCAATCGCTAGGAATGATGTAACATAGAATACAGCCACATCATCCGCGATTGCATGCACGTAGACATCAGAATGGAAATAGAATGCTGCCTTCCGGCAAGCCCATTTTACATCCGCCCTCAGATTAGCCTACAAAGTGCTGTTTGACCGAATTACACATGCCATCAAATGGTGCGTTGTTGATATCACCGTCAATGTCGATGAGTGCGCCCTCAATTCTGCCTAATAGATTTTGAAGCGCATTCTTACAAGGTCCTCCGCGTTGGTAAGCATGTTGCATCTCAGGCAGAGGATGCATTCGCAAAGCAGTTTTGCGCACATGGAGCTCGACCACTCTTTTCATACTTTTCAACATGAAGAAAGCCAGACTTATAAATATGAAGCTCTTGACAAGGGCGTGGTCGTCTTTCCCACGTCGTTTCGGTATAAAAACTATTCTCACTGTTTGGCAGGGTTTTGATATGTCCACATGTCAATGCCAGCGTAGCCGAGAAGATTGTCTTCAGAATCAACAGCAGCTGGTCTATACCTTTACGTAACATATCATGCCATCGATGCCTAGCGACTTAAAGCCATCAAAGGCAGTAACAACATGTTTAATGGCCTCATTCGTCACCACAACCCATGGGATATACCAGCTACGGCATGTTGTGTTGTTTAGCTCACTACCATCTACGTTAATAGGAGGTAATTCTGATTTGGTTACCTGGGAAGTTAGCCTCAAGCATGAGACCGAGGGTCTCTGCTCTCGACTCAGTATAGGTGCCGTCAGATTTTCTGAGTGGTTCCATTCTGGTTGACTTCCTCTTTTGGGGAGTTTGACCAGCCTACTGCTTTCACAGACAGTTGCGATCTTTTCACAAAAGTCTTTACAAGAGGCATTCTTCGAAATTCGAATTATTTTCTTATATTCCTTTTGCTTCAACCTGTAAAGACTCCATTCTTCATCCAAATTACTCTGAAGTGATCTGTTTAGAAGTCATCTGGTTTGTTTTTGTTGTCAGCCTTGTGACAAATAAAGTGTACGTGGTAAGGAGCTCACCAACGACATGAAGAATAGAGAGCTCATTTGGTCGATTATGACAGCCAAAAACATCACGTAATCATATATAGGTTTGATGAATTGAAGACCGATTTTGGTGAAACGTTTTTCCGGTAGAAAATAATTCATGACGATTTGATAAACAATATTGACCCCTTATATATATAAAGCTCTGGGCAATCCTTTGGACATTGCGATCTGCATAAATTCTGGAAAAACAATGGATGTACAGAGCCTTGCGGAATATAACGAGAGAGGATCAAAAGCTCTACGAACAGAAAAAGCATGACAAGTGCTCGATCGAGGTCTTAGATAGGTGCTACCGGTAGAATGAAGTACCAAAATAATGAAATGAACATTACAAAGCTATTAAACCCGAAAAGAAATCCGCAGGGATGTAGAAGGAAACGTCATAGTAGAACCACTGTCGGTGAAAATTATTTCTACAGACCGTTAAACGGCGATGACGGTTAACATCTCGCCGTCAGGTAGAATGGATGACGATTCCCATCAAGATTAAGTCAGGACAGCTACTTCCGAACAAAGCTGATGGACTCGATGGCTTAACTCCCGAGGCTGTTTAAAGCATCAGGTGATGATTGGATACGGAGTATATATCAACTCATCTCCAAAATCTGTGTTTACGAAAGTATGCCTGATGAATGGAACCTCAGCAGTGTTTATCCGGTCCTAAAGAAGGGAGGTCCCATGACCTGGGGCAACTACAGGAGTAAAAGTCTCCTCGACATCGCATATAAAATTATGTCTGCCGTATTATGTGAACGCATAGGACCCTTCGTCAACCGTCTGACCGGTCCCTGTCTTTGTGGTTTTAGGTCAGCAAAGACCACTATATACCAAATTTTCACATTACGGCAGATCTTGGAAAAACTCAAGAGTTCCAAATCGATACAAACCACCTTCTCAACGATTTGAAAGCTGCATCTATAGAGGATGACGATGGAGAATGCACGATGCTCCGTTAAGGTCGGTAATGACAAAATTAGGTTTCAATGTGAGCAAAGGACTTAAACAAGGCGATGCGTTGTCTAGCTATTTTTTAAACATCGGTCTTGAAAGAATTGACTGATGTGCAGAGGCACGATCTTTCAAAAGTCTGTTGAGTTACTTGCGTAGCATATGCAGATATCATTGACATAATGGGAAGAACACAGCGAGCTGTCAGTGGAGCGTTTACGTGCGGTTAGCTGTCAACGAAGGAAAAACACAGTAAATTCTGTCAACAAAGAGGGACATACAACAACGACGCCTAGGGCAAAACGTCATGAAGGCAGCTAAAACTTTGAGGCACTGAGGGGCTCTATCTATATCAACTCCGACAATGACACCAACGTGGAAATCATGCCAAGAATCACTCTTGCTAATCGCTGCTTCTTTGAGCTTAGAAGCCAATTGAACAGTAAAGCCCTCTCTAGATCAACTAAACATACATTATAAATACAAGGCACTGAACATTCCAGTCCTGCCTTACGGCGCAGGGGCTTAGACAGTGACAGATGCAATGGAGAATGGATTATTAGAAAAGCTCAGATAATCCAGCTTAGATAACTAGGGCACTTTCAGAGCATAAACAGCAGCGTTCCGGCCTGGAAAGTTTTCGATTTCAACCCAGAGGGACAACGCAGTATAGGATGAACTTATCATAGATAGCGCACACAAGTGGAATGGGATCTCAGCTAACTTGGTATTCGCAAATGAAGACACCTGACAAAATATACCGCTAGCTAGAGAGGCATGTTAGCTGAGGCCCTGGTCTACACCGAACTGTAGTGCATCGAAGTAAGTAAGGATTGCAAGGATAAAATAATGCTTCGGCTTATCAGATGGAAGAAAAAAGTGCAAAAAAAGTTAGAGCGAGATCAAGGAATTGAGAGATAGTATAGCAAAATAAGTCGTGCAGAAAAATCCGTTCGCCCGACATTGATGAAATTATGATAGCCAGTCGTTCATAGACCTCCGCGGAGATTAGAAGGAGATTAAGTAAGACATTTTTAATTTAAAAAAAGAAAAAATAAGTAATTTCAGTGGCACTAGTGTTGTTGACTACAACATCACGCGATGGATTGTGGAGAGCGGTCCGCTATGCCAATAGCGGGATCAGCTGACAAAACAGGCGATGCAAGTGGTTCCAGCCAAACACCAATAGAGGCAGAACCAAAGACGAGGAGAAGGAGGAAGCTAAGGCCAGCTTCTAACTTGTTACAACATCCCACGCTACCAACTCCAACTGTAAAACTGCTTGGTGGAGTGAGGGAAGGGAACAACTTCGCTTCATTGGCACCGACCGAATCGGAAAATGAAGAGGAATAAATGAAGGCTATAAGCAGCAATATCAAAATGCTACAACAAAGAGTGCTGGCCATAACAAAAAAGAGAATGGTAAGAAGGAAGAGGGAAGAGGAAGAGCAATCCCAGCAACAACAGCAGACGTAGCTTGTTCAAAAGCAGACCCAAAAACAACACCAACAAAGGCTTAACAAGCACCAGCAACAACAACAAGAGCAGCCACATCAACAACGGCATCAGCAAAAACAACACTAGCCGCAAAAATGGCAACAGCAAAAACAGCAGCAGCAGCAGCAGCAGCAGAAGAAGAAGAAGGAGAAGGAGAAGGTGCCTCCTATCAACACCTATAAATTAGAGGTAAATGCAACCAAGGACCTGTGTAAGTTGGTCATTGGTAATAATTTTAAAATTATGAGATTGGGGAACGATTGCCATGCCAGCCACTGTAATACAGTGGAGGGCTACGCGAAAGTGAAAGAGCTCCTAAAGGAAACGACGACGGAACACTACTCATTCACACCGAAGTGTGAAAAGCGGCAATCGATGCTGCTGAAGGGGTTGGAATCGTCTTCTGATCCTGAGGAGTTCCTGGCGCTGCTCAAAGAGAAGGAGTGCGAAGGACTCAAGTTTGTGGGGGTAAAGCCATTTACCACAGCTAGAGCCAGGCGGGAGAAACGGACTTTGCCATTCTTCCTGGTGCAGCTCAGTCCCGAAAGCCGTCTGGATAGTCTAAGGAGAATCAATGTCCTAGACTACCAGGTGGTTCAGTGGGAAAAATTAAAAAGGAGCGAAGGCGTTATACAATGCGTCCGCTGCTAGAGGTTTGGGCACGCTGCGTTGAACTGCCAAATGCAGCCTCGATGCGTGAAGTGCGCAAGACACCACTGTTCCGAGGAGTGTGCTCTGGGTAGGGACGGTGCATCCGATAGGACGCAGCTCTCGTGCGTATTATGTGGGAACGTGGGACACACCGCAAACTATCGGGGTTGTCCTAAGTTCGCTGACATTAAAAAAAGCAAAACTGGCTCGGCAGCAGAAGGTGGAGGTCAAACGTTCACCTGTTAGGTTTCAAACACCAGCCGTCATGTCTCAAATTTCCTACGCCCAAATGGAGTCAGGTAGGGGGGCTACGGTACAGCAAGCGACTGTTGCTTCTCAGGAGCCAATGCCGAGAACAACGGAAGTTGCACCTAAGATGCTGGCCATCTTGCTCGCAATCCATGGTCAGATGGTTCAGCTGCAACAGTAGGTACTCGTACAAGAACAGGCCAAGCGGGTGGACCAAATCTATGCGCTGCTGCCGGGCCTAACGTAGGCCCATGCTGGTATTTGGTTGTCCCGTGTGGTTCAATATACCAGCAAGCTTAATGGAAAAGATTCGGGTGTTTTAGAGGGCTTGCCTTCGCTTGTACAGAACACCAGAGAATTTTATCCTAATGAGGTCCTTTACAATAGGGCGAACTTAATACGAGTGGACAACTTCGTAATTAAGCTGAATCGAAGGCACATTGCAAGAGCAATGACCTCGACGAATAACCTGATATCTGGTGCTTACTACTGTGCGGTGTGACGGCTTCGTTCCACCTGAAGCATTCCTCTACCTTGATCATATAGTGTTGATCCAGGATAGATCAGTGGTCCCATTAGTCTTCCATGTCGCTCGGACAGCTGGGGACAAGCGACTCAACTACAACAGAGACGTCGCACACGGCAGTGTGCTTAGTCTTAAGTATTCAAGTAAAATGTAAATAAAGTCGAAAGACATAGATATAAGAATTTAGAGTAGCTTAGAGTACCTGTGTGGGGCCAGTAAGTTATTATAAGATTGTTAAGTAATTTTAAGCTAGCATTTAAGCATTTTTTGTTAGTATGTATGAGTTAATGATTAATATAATAAAATGCATTTAAAACTAAACTAAAAAGTTATGATAGCGATATCCAAACGAAAGTGTAACAAGGCTGCCGGTATTGACGGCCTAGCTACCGAACTGTTTAAGGTGTCCCGAGATGACTTTGTGAAAAGCATGCACCTCTCAAGTACCGTCGGATAAAGGCATGCCAGAGGAATGGAACTTCAGTATTGTATGGGCGATCCTGAAGAAAGAGGAATCTGTGGTCTAGGCTAGCTGAAGAGACATCATTCTCCTCAAGGTTGCCTATGTGATTTTCTCTGCTATACTAGGTATGTAATCTCCTAGAACATTTTGGCAGCCAGTTAAGCAGTCGCTATCAGTCTGAAACCACACTGGAATGACTCGATTTTTATATTACAGAAGATCTTGGAAAAGACGACAGAATTTCAAATTGACACTTACCACCTAATTGTCGATTTTAAAGGCGCCTACAACAACATACCGCGAGTCATCCGACTCTGCAGAATAACCATGGAAAAATCTTGGCGTTCCTTGAGGATCGAAAATGATTTTACTGAGACACTTGTAGGGATCCTACTGTTGTGATGCGAAATTCTCAAACCAATACCAGAAGCATAATCTTCCAATAGTCTATACCACTACCTGACTATGAGAATGACATAGACATTATCGGCAGGAAACAGCGAGCTATTGGGAGTTGTTAGCGAATGGCTGGGTCAGTCAAACGCATCTATTCCAAGTTGGTGGGTATGGGTTGGTTGTGAAGGGCGAGTTTAACAACAGGGAATATACATAAATACTCGTACTGGCTTTTGAGCGAGGAATTCTGGCGAAAACTAAGCCGTCACTCATTCATAAAGAGAGTTAAGACGAGTAGGTATTGGCAAACAAACTACAGACCAATTGATTAGTTGTCTTTCTCTAGAGCATCTTTACGGAAGTCATCCTTGTCCTGGGACATAATTTTTATAATCGGATGCCATACTTGGCTCCCTTTGGTCAAAAACCCAGTGTGGAAGAAATTGAAAGTTAAGAAAAACTGCAGAGGTTTTGGTTCGTTTAACAACGGAGTTTTGAAGTTTCGCTGGAGCAAACGAAGAGCTCTTGGATGGGGTAGGAGTGATGGCAGTGATAGCAAGCTTATAACTTACGCGCGCAGCACATGAGAATACGCACTAAGATTTGATGAACATTTCTTGGGTCTATGAAAAATCGTTCTTTCTGAATCGAGAATGTTCTATAACCTCTTAGACGTTAGATTCAACGTGGCGTCATCCCCTAAATCGGTAAGTTGCCTGTCAAGTCTGACCGTTAAGGAAATCTCTATGAGAGGAGACTAGAATTACTATTTTTTTTACTTAACATTAAGCTGTTGCTTAGTTTTGTTTAACTTTAAGTTGGCTCTGTCTTTGGCGTTGACGTTGTTTTCACTCCGTCTTGGTTAGACGGAAGGCATATTTGCTATTTTGAACTTTTTTTCTACTAGACTGGCAACTGCTGAGTGAATGAACAAACACATCTAAGTCAATCTTCAAATGTTAATTTTCAACTTCGTGACGACTATGAACGCCGGGATGCTTGGCCAGATAGAAAAGCGGTGTCATGCATCGGACCGATGAAAGTGGACGGTAACAGTGTCTCTCGCCCATGAAATAAGCAAGTAAGATTGTTGATGTGTAGAAATCAATTTTTTTCAGCGATCTTCAACTTTGATGGTAACACAGAAGTTGGAATCCTCGGTAAAGTAAGCGAAAAATTTAGTGCCCAATGGCAAACAGTTCAGTCGTTCATTGATCTCCGTTGAGTTTTAACGTGTTTCGGCTTCCGAGTGAATTGTGAATAGAGTATAGTGTATAAAATAAATTCAATAAGAAGAGACATTGGAGGATCTTTTTACAAGTACCAATTAGCACAGTGGCAGTGTGTTCGCCCGACAGACCATAGGTCGTGGGTTCGAATCCGAGTAGAAAAAAAAGAAAAATTTTTTTTTTTCATTTAATTTAAAAATAAATAATTAAAAGGGGGAAACAACATCACGCGATGTATTCTGGAGAGCGGTCCGTTAAGCCAATAGCGGGACCAGCTGAAAAGACAGGCGATGCATCAAGTGGTTCTAGCCAACCAGCAGTAGTGGTCGAACCAAAGAGGAAGAGGAGGAGGAAGCAAAGGCTTACTCCGAACCTAATAAAGTGCCCTTCCCTGTCAGCATCTACCGAAAAGCTGCCTAGCGGAGCAGGGGAAGGGGTACTACCAACAACATCAAAAAGGGCAGCAGCACAACAAATGGCACCGAAAGATAACTTCCCATATGTGGCTGATGGTGGAGAAAGCCAACGTAGGGAAGACGAAAATATGTTCGCATCTCTGGCGGCCTCTGAGTCAGATGACGAAGAGGAAGAGGTAGAGAGCATAAAAAATAATATTAAGCTTCTCCAGCAAAGAGTGTTAGCTATTAAGGCTAAAAAATAGCTAGGAGGGAGAAAGAGCAGCTAGGAGAACTTCTCGTGTCTCAACAGCCACAACAACAACAACAACTAGCAGCAAAAAAAGGCAGCACGTAGCTACTCAGCAGCAACAACAAAAATCAAAACAGCAGCCTAAACACACACAGGCTCAAAAAATCAATCAACAAAAACAACAACAACAGCAGCAGAAGAGCCAGCAACAACAACAACGTAAACAACAGCAACCACAACAACAACAACAACAACAACAATATCAATAACAACAAGAAAAACAACAACAACATCAAAAGACATCTAGAACAAGGGTTCCACCAATAAACACTCATTAGATGGAACTCAAGGAAACGATAGAATTATGTAAGTTGGCCATATGCAATAATTTTTATATTAAAAGACTTAGCGTAGATAGGCATGCGATCCACTGTAACACAGTGGAGCGCTACCATAAAATTAAAAGTTTATTGAAGGATTCGACGACGGAGTTCTTCTCCTACACTCCGAAGGGGGAGAAGCTGCAAACAATGCTGCTGAGAGGATTAGAACCGTCGACTGACCCGGAGGAGCTCCTTGCACTGCTGAAAGAGAAGAAGTGCGAAGGGCTCCAATTCGTGGGGGTCAAGCCATTCACCACAGCCAGAGCCAAAAGGGAGAAGCAGCAACTGCCGATTTTCCTGGTCCAGCTAAGTCCCTCCAGCAATCTGGATGGTCTAAGGAGTATTAAAGTCCTAGACTACCAGGTTGTCCATTGGGAAAAATTAAAGAGGAGCGAAAACATTTTACAATATGTTCGCTGCCAAAGGTTCGGGCACGCCGCGTCGAACTGCGAAATGCAGCCTCGATGCGTGAAGTGCGGTAAGAACCACAAGTCCGAGGAGTGCGCTCTTGGTAAGGACGGAGCGTCTGAAAAAAGCCAACTCTCTTGTGCTTTATGTAGGAACACGGGGCACACCGCAAATTATCGGGGTTGTCCCAAATTCCAGTACATCAAAAGAATAAATCAAATGGCGGCAGGTAGGGGAAATACGGTACAGCAAGCGAAGGTTGCTTCTCAGGCCCCAGCGCCCAGAGGACCTGAACCAGTACCTGACATGCTAGCTATCTTGCTCTCTATCCAGGGGCAGATGGCTCAGCTACAACGTCATTTAACTGAACAGACCGCGCGGGTGGATCAAGTATACGCTCTGCTGCCTGGCCTAACGCACCTTCTGCCGTAATGGGTACGTACGTGGCGGAGCAAACCCTGAAGGTCCTTGCTGTGAATGTGAATTCACTGATTAGGCTCGAACGACGAGCCGCATTATTTAAGTTGCTTAAAGACCAAGCCCCCGATGTGCTTTTGGTTAGCGAAACTAAGCTTACCAAAAGACACAAAATGAGGCACAGAAGATACAAGATAGTACGGAGAAACCGACCCAACTCCATTCAGGGAAGTGGCGTTGCAATTTTCGTACGAAAAGGTATACATTTTAAAAGAGTATACAGCCGTGTAGTACGTAGGTTCCAGGTGCTGGAAGCATGCATCGTGTATATCCCCCTCCGTAGTGGAAAGCGGTTGTACATGGTGTCTGTCTATGCACCTAAGGCTACTCAATCCACCTTATTTATTTCAGAGCTCGAGACACTTTTTCGATTTCTGAGGCTGGAATTGGAAGACAACTATTTTATTATCGGCGGAGATTTCAACGCCAAACATAGTGATTGGGGAAATAATACACCAAATACTAGAGGGAATCTACTATTCAATTGGTGGGGTCAACACAGTGTTATGTATCGACTCGGCCTTAAGGCGACGGATAGTCCGTCGTTTCCTAGACATGGGTCCTATTTGGATCTCCTGCTGTTCGACATACGAATACACCTGACATGCACAAACCAACAAACCATAAACTGTCTACACACTTTCGTGTATGAAAGTGACCATTGCGGTCTCAGTACCGAAATAACCGTTCCCAACGAAATTGCGGAATTGGACGAGTTTGTTCAAAGGCATGCCTACAACTATAGTAGGGTGCGTTGGACACACTTCTCCAGAACACTAACGAGAGCACTCTCCTCGAATTCGCTCCACCCACCGTCCAACAGGAATCTGTCAAACGAGGAGATTGACAGGTATCTAAGACTAATGGACGAGACAATCAAACGAACAATGGACAAAACGATACCTCGGTACCGACACACTGACGAAGGAGACCTATTCCGCAACGCAACTACTGACGCACTGCACCGACATAAAAGTGGACTGCTGTCAAGACTAAAAACCTTGTACAGACGGTTTACTGACAGACATAACCCGGAGATTATAACACTGAAGTCGTCGATTAAAAACCTCCAAACATTAATAAAGGAAAATTACAGAAATTCTGTAAGTTTGTATTGGAATAATAAAATTCGGGCTGTAAACACCAGCAACCCGAATATGTTCCCGCAAATAAATAAAATATTTCGGAGAAATAATCAGAACGACCTTCCATATCTTAAAATCGCCCGAACGACGAACAACGAACAAATACTTGTAGCTGCAGGCATAGATCCAAATGAGGCTGTTGATGATGACAGCTTCTTTGTGATCGAGGATCCGCAGGAGCAGGTAGAGGCTATAGGAGCGACTTTCCAGGAAGTGTACAAGGCGAATGTTATCATTGGCCCGAACCACGATCTGGAGAATCGAGTACTTGTGCACAATTGCTACCTTCGAAATGAAATTGTGAATTGGCGATTCGAGAGCTCGGGTTTCACCCAGTTCAGTGACGAGAATATGGCAAATAATGCCATCACCAACGATAGGGCACTACCCCCGTTCATTTCGAAGGAAGAGCTCCAAACGATCTTCGAATCGCTTAGAAGTAAGAAATCAGTGGGAACCGATGAAATACCGAACATTGTGCTTCGACATCTCCCTCTAGAAGCGGTGAACATTTATACCATCCTGTTTAATAATGCAATGAATAATGCACATTATCCAGCGCAATGGAAAACTGCGGTGGTACATCCCATCCCCAAAAGGGATAAAGACACTTCCAATCCGGCGAATCTCCGCTGGATCAGTCTTCTTCCAAGCATCAGTAAGGTTTTCGAGAAGGTGATCAATAGAGTCCTGACTAAGTGGGTCGAGGACAAACATATAGTTCCGGATAATCAATTCGGTTTCAAGGCGGGGCATGATATTATTCATGCTGCGTCGAAACTGGTTTCTGATATCCAATGGAACAAAGGCAAGAAACAGTGCACTGGTGCCTGCCTGATTGACTTGGAGAAGGCCTTTAATACCGTATGGTTAGAGGGACTCCTTTTGAAGCTGGACAGGTTGGGCATTAGTAAACCACTGCTGTATATTCTTTTCGATATGCTCTCCAGTAGACAGTTCATCGTGAAGAATGGCGATGTGACTTCTGCTGGAACTTATAACATTAAAAACGGTCTGCAACAAGGTGCGGTAAATTCGCCGATCCTATTCAACATTTACACGAGTGATCTGATAGGTTCACTTCACCATGCCATAGCGTACGCAGACGACATAATCGCGTACAGATCAGGTCCGAAGATTGAGGTCATTAATATACTTTTGCAGCGTGACTTCGACAAAATTAAGCGATATTGCGATGACTGGAAGTTGAAAATGAACTTTCAGAAGTCGGAAACCATTCTGTTTAGGACGCCTTTGTCTGGGGCCTCTAGGGATACCAGAAAGAATTGGCGAAAGTTCTCGATAGTGGGGCAGCACGGGCAGCCACTTGTTTGTCGAAATGTAGTCAGATACCTTGGGATCTGGCTAGATCAATTTCTGTATTTTAACAAACATATAGATGTTGCTCTGGCCAGAGCCAAAGGTGCTTTTGCCCTTACAAAGAGACTGTTTTATAGCAGCCAACTCGATGCGAGGGTAAAGGTAATCTGCTACATGGCCCTTATCAGGCCCATGCTTGTATTTGGATGTCCCGTGTGGTTCAACGTGAGAGCAAGTTTATTGGAAAAGATTCGGGTGTTTGAGAGGGCTTGTCTTAGGACTTGTTTTCGCTTATACAGAACACCAGAGTCTCAGTACATAAAATTCTATCCCGATGAGGTCTTATACAATAGGGCGAATCTAATAAGAGTGGACAATTTCGTCATTAAGTTGACTCGAGGGCACGTTGTAAGAGCAATGGCCTCATCGAACAACCTGATCTCCGGGGCTTACTACCCCAATTATATGTATCACGAGAGAGTTCGCTTTGACGGCTTTATTCCTCCAGAAGCGTTCCTCTATTTAGATAGCAAAGGTCTGATCCAGGACAGATTAGCGGTGCCGCTAATCTTCCACGTCGCTCGAACAGCTGCGGACAGGCGACTCAACTACGACAGAGACGTCGCACATGGCAGTGCGGAGCGTCTCCGGTTCAGTAGGTCGGTAGGGAGTCGCGACATGAGGGATGTTGCTCAGCAGCATCAAAACTTTTGGTGGCTTGTTGAAGGGGAGGATGCTTCGTCGTCGAACTCCTTCAGTGATATGTAGCTTCATGTCAAGCAAAGTGGACTAGCCTAATTTTTTTTAGCCATTTCCGGCTTACATAGTTTTAGGTAGGTTTAAGTTAGATTTTAAGAAAAAAAAAATATATATAAAAACAAAAAAAAAATAAATAAAAATATAAAATGAAAAAAGAAAATATATATATATATACATATATTTATATATGACGTATATATATATATTATGTATATATATATATATGCATGTACATAGATGTAAGTAGGTTAAGTAGATTAAGATTTATTTTTAGGTAGTTTGTAGGCTTTTAGTTTTAAGTTTTATAATAAAATTAAAATAGTCCATGTAGTAAGTTTTTGAACATGTTTTCTTAGTTTAAGCTATAGTTAAGTCACTAAGTTATAAAACCCGTCATAAACGAAAGACATAATTTTTAAGTATTATGTTTAAATTAGAATGCCCGCATGGGGCCAGTAAGTTAGTATAAGATAATTTTAAGTTATTTAAGCTAATTTTTAAGCGTTTTTTTTGTCTAGCATGTAAGAGTAAATTAAGTAATATAATAAAAATGCATATAAACTGAATGGCAAACAGTTGCCTAATTAACGATTTGATAAGGGAGACTAGTAATGAGGAGATGTTGTTGCGTTCCTACTATTTGGAAATTAATTTTGTAAATATTACTGTGCGCCATAACCGTTTCTGAATACAATTTACAGACGAACAGTTCACTTCACATATTAACGCTAAGCTGAATGACGTAACTAAAATGTGTTACATCCAAAAAATGTTGTTGTTTTGTTTTTTATTGTATTTTGGTTCGAACTGTCGTGAACCACCGCGTTGGTACCCTTTAATTAGAACATGGAATAGTATCTGAGAGTACCTGCAAATCTAGTCAATTCCATATTTTCGTTCCTCATTTAGGCTGCTACAGGCTTTTGTTTAAGCCAATCTCGAAGAAAGCCTAATTCGTAATATGGTATGGAGGTTATTGTTTTTTTTGGTTTCCATGACAGATAATAATTACTGGTACCATTGAGCCAGCATTTGGATTACGAGTACGTACGGCACTGGTTTGTATCTATTTTTGGTTAGATATTACTACATACAAGTAACTTAAACTTTTATTTCATTACAGCATCTTATATGCTCTTTGCATGTATCTGGAGAATGTTTTTCTGTTTTTATTGGCCTGGAAGCCCCTCTGTTGGAGCGCTTGCTTTTGATGCATAAAACCGACATTCGGTAAACGAAGAATATATATGCGAATGTTAATAGTCCGCGACAGATACAAAGTGCCATAAAACAGTAGCCAAAGCCACCATTCACCACTGAATTTGTTGTTGTTGGTGCTGTTTGTTGCAACAGGAGCAAAACGAATGCATTCACTATAGCAATAGCATACTTGTACATACGAGTACGGTAGGAAAAATCAACAGATAGTTGCTGCGCAATGTGGTAGCATCGGCTTGCCGAATCCATTCAATTTCAGTTGACTAGGCACTGGGCTACTGGTGTTTTGTTCAGTACACTAGACTCAATCATGACATGACAGGACTCTATTGTATGTCAAGCTGTGCATAAACGGAAGGTAAAGGCGAACCGCATCGTGAATTTGCATAGACCCGTCACTCATTTTGGCTTTTGGGTAACATGTTAGCTGAAACGAGGTTTTCCATAATACCTACCTACGTATATATGCAGCGAGTACAGTGTACGAGAACCTACAATAGTACTTGCTATCGTTCGGAGTTAAAAGTTTTCAGTTCTCACAGAAGTAGATTTTGAATAATGCTGACAGTGGGCCATGCATCTTTGGAGATTCAGGCACTCACGGTACAAAGTATTCGTAAAGTGGTTGTCTCTCTTCTTGGTCATGAATGAGGTTTTTGCTGCATTGTGTCGCTTTTCGTTCTTATAAAGTGTTCGTGAAGGTAAATTGGAAATGCAAATAGGTGCAGTTTTGGTGTTGTTAACCTGTAAACAGATCAAACTTTGTTAGTTGCATTAGTACAAACAGTGTTTTGTTTTTCTGCCGATTGTATACTGCTTGCTTTTTAGACATTTTATCGGCTGAAGATATCGGCGGATTACTTTCTATCTCTTGAACTATCTAACTTTAAGAGGAAGTTGTTAGAAATGAACGTTAATTTCTGAGAGAACTTTTTGATCACAGACAACGAAGCTGGCTAATTTATTTGGAAGAAGATCTTTTACATGCGCATTACGTTGCGAAGCCACTTGTGGCCATGATGTAGTGGTACTAGCAATCGCTTCTCACTCGGAGGGTCCAGGTTCGAATGCTGGCCATGGCAAGTCAGTTTTTCATTTGTGTAATAGGAACTTAGACAGAAAAATTCTGCGTGTGAAGACATAACACTGACACGTAGATTTGACTGTTGTAGAGTTTCAAGCACAGAAAAATAATTATACCTCGAATCACTCTGAGTGAAGAAAAAACTCTCCATCCTATTCGGACTCCCACCCCTGGAGAGCGAATATCGAAACCAAATACACCTGAGTTTCAAACCACTACAAAACAATTTTCCTTTCTCTTCCTATTACCTTTCCGCCCGCGCCCTGGCAACAGTAAAAGGGTACCTAACCCCTTAGGCGCGCGTAAATTATAAAAAAAAAATATTCTGTCAAGGCTTGCGTTCTTAGTGCGGCGTTGAATTAAGTGTGTGTTTTGGCGCCTCTTTTAGATATTGTAGGAATTCGGTGTGCTTGAATAAGAAGGACATATGAAAATAGTCTTCCTTGTTAAATTTGGATGTTAGAGTGGATACTCTACAAAGCAATCCAAACAAGGCACAGTACAGGCTTTTTGGAAGAAGAACTTCTCCACGACATTCCCAGGCTAAGCCTCACTTGCACTACTTCGGGTTATTTGAGAGTTCCCTGGAATCTAGCCAGAATGCCAAAATGAAGATCCTAAAGAAAGAGCTTTCGTAACTGAATAGCGGGCTGGTGGCATTACATACGAGTATCATTTGATTGAGCTGGTTCGAACGACCACCGATATGGATGATTTTACTAAAAATGGATAACGACCTCCAGTATGCAATGGAATATAGAATATAGAAGCTACTAACCGAATGCCAATGGGCAACAAAGATGGGAAAGGAAAACTGTGATTCAGCTCTTATTTGGGTGCGAAACGAGAGTTTCTTTAGTACAACAGTTGATAGATATTGACATTTAAGAATTCAGGCTTATCAACTCTGGCGACTTCTCTTGATAAAAAAGTCAATCAATTTAGACACATGCAAGAGAAAACTTCAGATTTCTGGTTGTACAAATGTAGCGATGAGCCAATATTGACTAGGACTTTGTTTTTAAGCAAAGCAACGGAGAATGACTGTGAGAAAATTTAAGTTAGATCCCATTCTCGATGGGGGCCTAATTAACTTTCCAAGAGATTCAATGATGCCAACCGCTGACGACCAGTGATATTATTGAGAGTAAGCCATCTCAAGTACATGCAGCGAATTGGGAAAATGTTTCCAACATAGTAGTAGAATTACTATCGCTGCTGATTGCTTCTGAAGACTGTTTAAAGGCGATTATGACCTATGTTCTATTGTCAGGCTGAATAAACCATTGGCTGTGGTTGACGGTTGGTAATGATTGACTGTAAGTGTTGTCCTTAGAGATAACCGAATCAAAGGCCAATAAGGTTGTTCGAGCAGATAGCAGATATTGTTCAACTATTTTAAGCCGCATCAGTCTGGTTAGGAGTACCACATCGTAGGAAGGTCCTCTGAACTGCCCCAGTCACATGGTGATTAGTAGCATTAATATAGCATTCAAGCTTATGTCTGCCACACTATGTGATATCGAAACCACAGTCTTTTAGGCGAAATATGCATACAATCGGGGTTTAAGAGTTTTATGAAGACACAAGCGTGGACATTTAAGCCTCTGCCGATCAACATCTACTCTAATAACCACGTGGTGATGCCTAGAAGCCTAGTAGCTCCGACTGAAGGTAGGGTACCCAACCCCAGCGGGATGTTATTTGCGGCTGCATTCAAGAGAGGGCAGTTTTTTTTCATCAGGGAAGTAGCGGTGGAACCCCATAATGCCGGCAACCATGGCTCTAGTCAGTTTGAGATATTTCGTGCAGACCCACTTTAGAGCCACCACACGACGGATTCGGAGGCCAGGCCAGGTTATGTCAGAATCCTGCAATAGAGATGGAGAAGCCTGCAAGAAAGCTACATATTTATGTAACTCGAATAGCCCAATGGACTGTTTAGCCGGGCCCTTTGTCGAGGGGTTGTATTAAGGACCTGGCGTCCAGTTTGGGGTTGCACGTAAAAAAAGAAAAAAAAAATGGAACGTTTGGATCCTTAACAGACCGTGTGCTGGCAAACAATTCATTGAGCCCCTAGACTGCTATAAAGTAGATATTACCGCAACCCAAGAAGTGTAATAGGATGGGCTGGAAAAAAAGACAACGCTTATTTGGATGTGGATTTGTTTTTCGAGGAAGACTCGGGCAAAAAGTCTTAAGCTTTTGTCATGTAAGCGAATAAATCATTACTATCCGCATCAAGGTCAAACTCGGTAATGCAATATAAGTCTGCCCCTACAAAGGATACAGATGACAGCATGAAAGATGAATTCATGATCTCCTAAACCGATCATATGCTCTGTGCCCCAGCTATGGCACCAAAATTGTGCTAGGAGATCTTAATGCAAGGCAGAGTAAGGAAGCCGTGTTTGAGCGGCTTACTGGGAGACACAGTTGTATAACAGAGAATTCCGCCCATCTGACCTGTTCAGGAAAATGATATGTAAGTAAAGTATGCCCGAAGCATGGAATATCAACAACGTTTTCTCGATTCACAAGGAAGGATACTGCAGCAAATATAGAGGAATAAGTCTCCTACTATATACTAGTGCGTTTTCATTACTAGAATGTCCACCACCGATCAAACATTCACAGTTGGGCAGATCTTGGAAAAGACCATTGTAGGTCGACTATCACCATTTATTTACCGACTTTAAAGTTACATTCGACACCATGTATAGGGATGAGCTATATAATGCCATGTATAGTTTTGATATCCCTGCCAAACTCGTCAGATTATGCAGGATAACTACGGCGAATTCTCGCTTCTCCCTCGAGGTCGGTAATGAATCATCAGTGTCGAGAGTACACAAGACTCCCGATGTCATGGGACTTTTTAAGCATCGCCCTAGAAAAAATCGTACAAAACTTACTTGTAAACACAAGAGGCAAGTTTTTTTTCAAGTCTTCACAATTACTTACGAAAGCGAATCACATTAATGTGAAGACCGCAGCAAAACGTGATGTGTAAACGCGTCTGAGGGCAAAATAAAGTACTTGATGTCAAGAATAAAAAAAGGACACACACCACCGACGGCTTGGCCTGAACGTCCCCATTTCGAGGTAGTTAAGGAATTTAAACGTAGAATTACACTTGTTCATCACTGTTGGTTTGAGCTCAGGAGGTTTTCGAGTAAACGAGTCCTGGCTCGTAAATTTGATCTTTGATCCTTATCATCCCCGTCCTGCTCTATGTCGAATGTGGACTTGCATGTGATTTTCGGTCCCATTTGTGTTGGCGTGGAATGGAGAAGGACATGTATGCACATCAATATTGATCTTCACAAGCGTCTACGGATCCAACCTCTTGAATTGGTTGGGCTATACTGAGCGCGTGGACATCATTGCTTCGACCCAAAGAGTCTTCGATTCTAACGGTGCAGCAGAAGACGACCGCACGTGGAAGGTTAATTTAGGTAGACTAAAGGCAGCTGTCGAGAAATCGTGCTAGCTGTGGAGGCTTTTTGCTTGAGGCCCAGATTGACACCACACTCTAGCGCCACCTTAGTAAGTAAATAAGTACACTATCGATCAAACAATCACCTTACAAGAGATCTTGAAAAGCAAGTTCTTTATATCGATTTCAAGGCCAAATATGACAATAATTATAAAGACGAGCTATGCAAAGCCATGTTTGGTTTTCGAATACTTTCCAAACTTGTAAAATTAGGCAGAATGAAGATGGAGAACGCTCGCTTATACGCAACGAACGGATGCTATATAAACGAGACTTTTGGTATATCAACAAAGAGTTTACACAAGGTGATACGTTGCTTTGTGACTGCTTTATCATCATTTATACAAGCTCGGGCCACTATTTGCCATATACATATATAAGAGGTGTCAACAAAAAAAGGTGCGTACGACATCAATGAATCAGACAGAATGTCACTTAAAGTTTGGCCTAAGAATACAATTGAATAATGTGGTGTTCGCAAGAAATACTAAACAGACCAATATTATCCCAGCTCCGCTCTAATGTGCAGAAAGTTAGCGGAGGTGGATAACGATATTTTTGGTCGCCTTTTAAAGGGTTGCATTGTCGGATTTTAAAGGAGGAGATATAAAAGCAAATAATTTGACTTAATAATTAACAAGCAGTTTTAATATACAAAATACAAACTATATACTCATGTGCTTCAAAATTGGGCTTCGATCTGCTAAGAGGCAAACCACCGCTTAAATAAATTGAATGGAGGTACTACCGATGGAACATTTGACTGATCTCTAAAAGAGGAGACCCCCGAACAGTACTACTGTTAGCCCGGTCCACGAGTATATGTGTCCACTGTATGAATGAATGGCAAGTTAATCATGTGTCAACAATCTGGTAGTTCCTTATTAGGTTTAGGCAATTTAAGTCGGCTATCGAGTAGATTCTCTTGGACAAAAGTAGTAGCTTTACAGCAGTATCCATGTTTATTTATTAGATTTAGGGCCGCATATGAGAGCTTCTACAGAGACGAAGTTTAAACTTAAATTATGACACTAAATTGTAAATTAAGCGGTGAATATTTATTGCTCACAGCTATTTCTTTGAACTAAAAGTCCATTTCATAACAATACAACCCCTTTGTTCACAGGGGTGCCGTCAAAAAAAAAATATATAAATGAGCTTTATGGGCCATTCAGCGACGCTTACTTATTAATAGGGGTCCGAGGTCAGAGTAAAACTGCGTAGATACACTTCTATTAAATGTTGCATATATTCGTATGTATATACGATTTTAGAAGCTTACCGCTTACCGCTTACCGATTAAAAGCCTTTACTCTAAGGCGCTTCAAACACACACTAATTGGCACGCACACGTGTGGCTTCTGTTTCACAAGATTGAATGTTCAGAGAAAGCCTATGACTTTTTATGTTGATATACATCATCATCACATTCAAAGGCATATGTCTACTACTATACGTATCGTCTGCAACTTGATATGACTCATAATGCTGGCAAATACAAGACACTTTTTCTATAAGAAACACGTACGACATTTGTATCATTTGTGGCTGCCATCATTTCATCACTAGAACTTTCTCCGTAACAGTAGGACAGACAGACAGAATTAATTGATGTTACCAACACCCACGTACGCTCTAGTCTACGCTAGAGAATATCATGAGGAGCTGTGTAGAGCTGATCCACATTCCGCTGTTATGGAGAGAAGTCAATGTAGTTTTCATTCCCAAAGCCGAAAAATGTTCTTATGTTGTCCCAAAGGGCCTCAGACCTATAAGTCTATTATCTTTCCTTCTGAAAGATCTAGAACGACTGATTGATATCCATATACGATCTAGAACTGATCCATGACTTTTGTCAACGGCTCCACATGCCTACTGTAAAGGAAAGTCGCTGGAAACGGCTCTGCATTCACTGACCAGCCACATCGAACGATCCCTACAATATAGAGAGTACACAATGGTAGTTTTCCTGGACATAGAGGGTGCCTTTAAGAACGTCAACAAATCCGCAATCACGATTGCGCTGTCAACTCTGCAGGTAGACGACTCACTTGGGGAGTTGATCAGTCTTATGCTAAATAGAAGGATAATCAGCTCCAAAATGAGTGGGGCTTCTGCTAAATGATGTGTCAGCAGAGGTACGCCACAAGGCGGTGTCCTTTCTCCCATTCTCTGGAAGCGGGCGGTAGCAGGGTGATTGAATATGCGGATGACCTTGCTATAGCTGTATCAGGTAAGCATCTTAATACCATTAAAGAACTCCTTCAAGTAAATCTCAATAGATTAACGCATTGCTCAGATTGCTGTTGATCCCCATAAAACTGATCTTGTCCTCTTTTCCAGGAAATACAAAATTGCAATTATAGACCCTCCTTCAATAAACGGCACCAGTTTAGTATTTTCCGTTACAGCAAAATGTCTGGGTCTCATTTTTGACAATAGACTAAGCTGGAAACCTTACATTCAAGTAAGAGTCAATAAAATGGCTTTAATAGCTTTATTCTCTTGAAAAAAAAGACATTGGGAATAAATGGGGCCTTCAACCTGGTATAATCCACTGGCTATACATCTCGGTCATAAGACCGATACTCACCTACGTAGTTGTTGTCTGGGGGACGGCCTTAGACAATGCAGTCAACTGCAGCAAACTAAGCAGAGGTCAAAGAACAGCATGTCTATGAATAAGCGGAGCCTTACGGTCTACTCCCTCTACGGCATTAAACATTCTGTTTCACTTGAACCCCTCGATATTTTTAGAAGGCATGTAGCTGTGACTACACAGTGGACAAATAATTCATGTGGCCACGCTAACATTCCTAGTACATTAGCAATCCTCACAGAGAACATCGATTACAGCATACCTGAACTTTGTTTGACAAAGACTTCCATGTAAGCTTCCCCTCTAGATCATTCTAGAAGATGCTTTCATGGAGGACAAGTCAATCAATCTCTACACAGATGGATCTAAAACCGATAACGGAGTTGGTGGCGGTGTTTTCTCAGGTAAGTTAAATCTAAGCGTCTCTATCCTCTCTTGTAAAATCGCCCTTGAATGCGGATCATCTCTTATGGAGATGGCAGAGGAGTTCAAACTTCATCTTTGCTGGGTGCCGGCCACATAGACATTCCAGGGAACTGTAGGGCCGATGAACTCGACAAATTTGGAACCACACTTGTCCACTCTACCAAGTGCAAATTAATGTTAAAGCTGGATGAGAATAAAAGAACAGCAGGCCTTAGGTGGACTGTTGGACCAACATGTCTAGCGACTAAACAGATCTGGCCAAAGCTAGATCTTAATAGCTCTAAGAGTCTGATCCTTCTAAATAGGAAACATCTCAGCGCCATCATAGGTGTCATCACTGGACATTCCCTCATAGGCATGCATGCAAGAAGGCTTGACGCTTTTACAAACGATTTCTGTAATTTCTTCTGCATAGACGAGGAGGAAGAGGAGACAATCCTCCACCTACTTGGTACATGTCCAGCTCTCTCCCAGAGAAGAAAACTTCACTTAGGCGCTTTCTTCCATAATTACCTACACAATCTAAAGAATATAGATGTAAGTAGCTACGCTTAATCATAAGCTCAAACTGGTTCCATTAGTAAGAGGATTATAGATCCACGTGGCATCACAATGGGCCATAGGTCTAAATGGGTTGGTGTTTGCAACAGCCACTCTTACCTACCTACTAACACCCACAAAAGCATGATAATAAACAATCATTAGCAGCTTGAAAGTGGTACAGATCTAATAGGAATTCCCCATGAATGACATACCTGTACACATTCGACGAGAACTTTCACTGAATCTTTCGGTCGGAAATCCTATTCCTTTGTTCTTCATGTGAGCGCCTGGTGGTAATGGCTTTTCGTCTTGGACGATCAATTGGATAGCGGGTTGTAAGTGAGAATTTTGTTGGTGCACTGTTTTCTATTGTTGTAAGGGCATAACACCTACAACAATTGAATTCGGTAAACCAATTGTGAATTTTTACCTCACAGCTGCGCTTAGTATCGTCGGTGTTTGTGTTTTTTTGTGTTTGACTTTTTTATAATGCGGGAATTTAGAGATTTTAGATATAGCCAATATTCGCGGGCTTAAAATCAACCACTTTTCTGCATACGTCCACGTCTGTAAATACAGACCAGCTTTTTTGGCACTTAGTGAAACACAGTTAGATCCCCGCCCACACCTCTCATATCACTCTGATCTGAAGCTACCTGGCTACGAACTAGTGCCATTATTCTTCTCTCACCGCTGTCTCGTCATTTACGTGCGTAGTGATGTAGCTTACCAAACTCCACCACAATGTGATCCATGTTCCAATCCGGAATTCAACTTCATGTGGTTAAAATTCCATCTCCGTAAGCAAATTATCCACTACTGCTTTATTTATAGAAGCCCCAAACTGGACAGCAATTCGACTTTTAACGAGTTTGATGCGCTGTCTGAATCCATTCAAAGAATTGTATCCCTGTATCCTCATACTGAAATCGTTATTACGGGCGACTTCAATATACACAATTCTGGGTGGCTTCGACATTCTGGACAGACAACACCCGAAGGACGGTGTGTTGAGATCTTCGCAGCGGAAAACAACCTAACTCAGCTTGTAAATGAGCCCACGCGAATGCTAGACGTTGATAGTGATACCGCCAACACTCAGGGCTTGTTTTTAACTTCTCACCCTGATAAGTACACCATTGATGTGCTCTCCCCTCTAGGCTCGTCGGACCATTGTGTTATATCAACTAATTTCTCGTATACCGACTACACAGTTAGAGAAAAAATTGCTAAAAGAACCGTATGGCAATACGAGAAAGCCATTTGGAGATGTCTTAACAGCTTCTTAAGGAATTTTCACTGGCCGTTATGTTTCCTCGATAACCACAGACACCATTCTCTTTGGAATGAAGAGTATCAAACCAAAAAAAAAGCATGGTACGACTCAAGCTGTAAAGAGGCTATCAGGGTTAGAGAGATGTTTTTTCAGTCCTTCAAGACCAACCCGACCGAGGAAAGACGAAAGGATTTTAAACGAGTAAAATTTCAGTACGACCAAAAGTTGAGGTAAAAAATACTACAATGTCCCAAATATAGTAAAAGCTTTTGGTCGTTTATCAAAAACATCAGTAATTCTGCCTCATCCTCGATCCCAACGCTCATTCACAATGACATTCCAGCTGTCAGCTCTTTAGACAAGCCACACTTTGTGGCTAGGTCAACTCTCCCAGATCGTGCTTTGTCTCCGCCTACACTTGAGCGCGTCGAATCTCCAATGGTTCCAATACTCCAATACTTTAAGATCTCAATACACATAAATCCGTTGCTCCAGATCTGCGTAAGCTTTTTCATCAAACCTACTCTTTAGGATTCTTCCCGAGCAGATACAAAACAGCATTTGTCCAGCCCGTCCCTAAAAAATGCGAATCTTCTTCTCTCTCTTCCTGCAGGCTTATTGCACTGACGTCCCTTCTTTCCGAGGTCATGGAAACGCTGATAAACCGTCACCTCATGAAATATCTCGAAACATGGAAACTTCTCAATGGCCGGCAATATGGTTTTCGTAGCAACAGGTCCACTGGTGATTTGATGGCACGTCTTACCGAAAAGTGGAACCAAAGCGTACATCAATCTGGCGAAAGCAAGATAGTTGCACTTGATATTTCTAAGGCATTTGACAGAGTTTGGCATCAGGCTCTTTTGTCGAAAATGCGTACATTTGGGATTGATGAATGTCTTCTTCAATGGATTAGAAATTACCTTTCGGAACGTTCAATTCAAGTTGTCTTGGACGGTTTCAAGTCTGATATTCACAAAATAAATGCTGGTGTGCCCCAGGGCTCCGTTCTGTCTCCGACTATTAAGTTTTATCTTCTAATCCAATATATTCCTTTACTGATGACAGTACTCTCTGCTTTTCATATTCGTTTCCGGACTCACGTCCTTTAACCGTAACACCCGTCTTGCTATGAATGCTCAAGCCCACTTTCGGATGTACTCTGAAATATCGTGATTCATTCCTAAGCCGAGCAACTCGCTTGTGGAATGCCCTGCCGAGCTCTCTATTTCCTAGTCATTATAATATTCAGACATTTAAAACCAACGTACATCGGTACCTATCTTTCTTCCCTCCCTAATTTTCCTTCGCCGGCGCTGTGTACAAACATTTTAAGGGTACCTTAACCCCTTGAGCGCGCTACTAAACAAAACAAACAAAACATCTGCGTAGATGGCACCTGTTTCACCCCTTCACACCAAGAAGGAGTTCGTTTTGGGATATGATGCCAACACAAGATACTCATTGAGCACTGAAATGAATGATCGAGGTGAGTCTTTATTTCCTTATGACCTCTAATCTTAATGTGTGTAGTGTCCGCAGCACTCCAACCTTGACGTTTTCAAGCTCGGCAACTTTTTGGTAGTGGGAAGAAATACTCGACATTACACTATCAACTAATAATTTCGAAAATAAGGTAGATAACAGGAGAGTATCCAATCTTAAATCCTTTGTAGACTATAGATGGATATTCTTCAATATGAGACTGTCGGCAGGAATCCCTGCCCCTTTTAGAAACCCTAAGCAAACTGACTGGAAGAAAAAGTCACGTCTTAAACCTCAAACTTAGGAGCATCTCCGATCCTAGTATTGAATCGGCGGAAACACTGGAAGCAAAGGTTTTTAGCATAATTTTAGCAAGCTACTCGTATATGAATAAGGAATTAAGGACCTCGTGCTCGGTCAAATTTAGCAAGAAAACTCTCCCACTGTGGTGGAATAAAGATCTATCTGATCTAAGAAAGCTGAACAGGCACATTTTCAATATCTGCTACAAACGAAAATTCTGGAAGCCTTACCAGGACTGCCTTAAGTTATACAAAAAAACAATAAGCTATGCTAAGTGACTCTAAAGAATTCATCTAGACGAAGCAAAATCTTGTACAAAAAACACTCTAATCCGACATCCATCAAACGACTTGATGGAACACGGACAGATTCACTGAAAGAATCACTGGAACTCCTAATGAACACCCATTTCCCGGGATGCGTAGATAGTGGCGCTGGTACGCAGGCAGCATCCATCAACCCGCGTCCTGGAATGAAATCAACTCATTAATAACCGAGGAGAAGATTTCTTGGGCCATCAACAGTTTCTCCCCCTATAAGTTACAGGCTTTGACTGGATTTTAGTGAATATCCTTCAAAAAAACTTTTTATTTAGAAAATTCTGCCTTGGTTAACGGCAATTTATCGTGGCTTCTCCGACTCAACCACATCACATCGACCTGGATACGAGTTCGCGTCGTTTTCATCCCTAAAATCGGCAAAAGAGGTCATGAGTCAGTTAAGCATTTTTGATCTATTAGCCTTGCATCCTTCATACTCAAAACCTAGAATGTATCCTGTCCGTTCACCTCCTCTATCAAAGACCCAAAGGTAAGTCCATGGAGACAGAATAAGGTGGTGGACACGTTTGAGAAATCTATCCACTATAAAGAGTATAGTTAGCCACCTTCCTAGATATAGAAGGTACTTAAGATAATGTGCACACGGAATCTAGTCCGAAATCTTTCACCAAGCTTGGCACAGGGGAGAATTATCTCGGCAGGGGAAAGTTATCTCGCATCTTCTATGGCTCCTGGTGATCAACAAAATCTTGACGGAGTTACCCAACAATGCGTCCGCAAACGACGTGGTTATTTTAGTACCAGAGATGATCGCCTCAGTGATTAGCGAAATCACGGAGAGGGCACAAGTTGTGGATTTGGCGTTAATCTGAACAAAACTGAACTAATGCTATTTACCACCAACTACAAAATACCGACCTTCAAGCTTCCACGTCTTAATAACTAAAAATTTACTGTGCAAGGTACCTAGGCGTTATCCTTGACCCCAAGCTCAACTGAAAACTCAACATAGAATACAAGGTGAAGAGAGCATACGTGTGCATCACGACCTTTGGCAACAAGTGGAGACTTCAGCCTAGGATGGTCCTCTGGATGTACACTGCCGTAGTTCGTTTCATTCATACTTAGTTATCCCTCGTGTGGTGGTCCGCCGTAATCAAAGCCTACAACATCACAAAACTTAGCAGAGTCCAACGAACAGTTGGCTATGATCGAGCCTGACAGAAGCTCTCAACGTGTTGCTCCATTTACTGCCAATAGACTTGCACATCAAAAACATCGTTTCGTGTAGTGGCATAAGACTCAGAGATTCTGCATTCTGGTCCCCGAAACACTACTGATCATAGTGGAGCTCTTGATCTATTGTCTAAGGATCTGGCTTCGACCATAACTGAATACACGATATCTAAACTCAATTTTATTCACATTCCGGAAAGGAAGGAATGGAACAATAATCTACTCGTATCGAAATGCCAAGTATTGATCTTCAACGATGGGTCCAAGATGGAATGCGGCATTGGGGCAGGTGTCTTCCCAGCGGAACTGCCAATGCAAATCGTACCACCTTCCAGGCTCTTGAGGTAAGGTACTTAGCTGAAACTCCATTATCGTAAATATAGGAATCTCTATTGACAGCCAGGTTGCCATCAAAGTGCTCCATTCATTTACTTTGTCCTCTTAACTAGTAGAGCATTACAAGGAAGTTATCACGCACATAATCGCTCGGTTTAATATCATTCTCCTTTGGGTTCCCAAATTTTCTGAATTCTACAGGATTGATTTGGAAACTACGCTCTTAGCAACACCCTTCTATATCCAGGTGACGTGAGTTGTGGTATCAAAATGGCGCATCCGCGGTATTTGTGTTTCCGGTAGTACCTTACCAGACACCCATTTCTACCTACCTACCAACCTGCACTAAATCTACTTTTGATGACATGGCTGATATAAAAATGAAATTTATGTGCCCATGCACTTTCTATTGAAAACTTCCTCTCCTTCATATTGTGTATGTCTATCCTACCACAGCGCATTCTATTTTCTATATTTTTTTTTTTTTGAATCAATTTGTGCAAGTAAAAGTTACAAACCTAGTTGGATCTCAAACAGGTGTTAGAATACTTCATCTCCCATTACGATGAACGACCGCAAGTCGATTACAAAATAACCGCAAAGCGAAATTGCCGCACCTTTCCCTTTTGAACTTAACGAAGCGAATGCCCTTTGGATTAACGTTTGAGGCTCACCGATTTTGTGGTGCCGCACTCATACCATTTACTCGTAAGTATCTGGAGCATCACTCGAGTGTTACATAATCGCAGCAGCTGGGATATGCCTACTGTTACTCCGTCCTCTCACCTTTAACTGCACAAACAAAATGTTTCTCGTAATTGTTGCATTTACCTCCCAGCCACCTAATTATGTTGTTAACTGAAAGAAAATGCACAGACCTACATCCGGACTGTAGCAGCAGCCAATGTTAGGAAAAGAAGCAGTTTCACAATCACAGCATGATTCCTGAAAGCTGGTAGTGCACCATGAATAGTTCACCTTAACTTGGAGGCAATGGCACAAATGTCAGGGCTAGGCTTGCAGCATAAACCGAAAACGATCCCGAGAAAGTAGACGGATAATTGTTGGAGTATCTGATTACCATCTACACTGATTCAGTTGCACTCGATTTGACTTGAACTCGGATTCGCAGTAGGTAAGACAATCTCTTTGACAGGTGCTAGCTACTGCTTCTATTGTTTAATGGTGTCCGCACTCCTCGGAAGGTAAAAGATGAAGGGAGATATTTTTGTTGTACGAGTACTCGTAGTGCCAGTGTTTACTTTCATCTTTCTTCAAAAAGCTTTTGCGTACATCGAGTAAGAGAGGAACTTGGAACAAATGGGAAATGAGGAAATACTTTTCCATTGCGAATTTACGCTTTGGTTCCGATATAAAAACGGTTCGACAAGATGGATTTGTCATCAGTTATACGACCACAGCTGCTGAAGGTTGGCATACATTGGATTTAAAATAGCAAGCAGATCATAAAAAATATGTGCACAATGGTAAGTACTCGTAATATTCATAGAAAAGTTTACAGCCTGTACATATTCCTCACTATTCCTCCTCTAATAGAAGTTCGTTGTGGTTACTCTTGCACTTAACGTACTCGTAAACTATGCAACAGCAACGCAGCACTATGAAAGTCATGATGGGGAAATTGAGACAACACACTCTGAAATATCAAAGCCGGTGCCTGTTCCTGTCATTGAGAAAATTCCAGTGGCCATCCCACATCCGGTACCTGTGCACGTGCCAAATTATATAAGAATTCAAATTCCGGAACCGTACGCAGTCCATGTCCCAGTTCAGCAAGAGGTTGAGGTTCCTGTGTACAAAGTTGTGCCGGAGATTACTGAAAGACGTATCCCCTATCCTGTGGAGAAACCATTTCCAATCGAAGTTGAACGACCATACCCAGTAGAGGTATTTAAAAGGATTGAGATTCCAATTCCAAGGCCTTATGCCGTGCCAGTCACGGTTTACAAACACGTTCTGCAACGTGAAAAGAGCGGTTGGCAATATTAACAAACAACGAAAATGGTGTTCATCTATAATTTTTATGCAAGGTTATGTGATTTAGCTTTAAGCCAACATTTTAGAGATACATATATAGTTTGATTAAATGATATTTGGAACAGTACAAGAACAAGCCTGATATTGGTGTACACGGTATTTTGAGATGAGCTGCAATATGATGAGAGCTTGTGTAATTACCAAAACTAGGTGTTTTCATTTGTTGGTTGAGCTGGCAGCTGTAGCAGTATTGCCTAATTTGTTACCACAAATTACTTCCTCTCTTCAGAATTTTGTCTGAGCACATTGAAGCCCCCTTTATAATTTCTCCAGATAGCTCCAGAAAAATGGAAAATAATATCAGTTTAATCCTTATTCTTGCAACCTCCATAAGCTGTGTGAGTTCAAAGGAATGTTAAGATTGTGAATCTTGGCAGCCATCGTTCTAAATACTCGTATGTTTATTTTGGTTTTAGTAAGAGGTAATTGTGTTCTTGACTTCTTATAAATGGGTTGTGTCTTCCATACCATATTTAAGTTTGCCTACGAAAACGCGGTACAGCAAGACACCGCCTTTTACGCTTTTTACTTGATCAATCTAAGGTCATGTGAGGGTTTTTCCACATCTAGCTAGGATGTGACAGAATTGTTTCCAGCGAATCAACGACGGCGCTCATACCCTCTAGTGGCAACATATTTTAAAGGACTTGGCTCACAATAAGAAAACAAATTATTTTTGTTGTAAAACGAAAACCGCCTCCGATTTGAATACCTTTACTGTGGAGAACAAGCAAATTAAAATAGACAAGGAATTTTGGATGTTCACCTAAAATTTAGAGTCTTGACGACAAAATTCAAAGTAGCCATCGAACAGTTGGGGTTGTCGCTAGAGACTAGTTTATGCTTTCCTAATTGAGTCTTAAAACTTCTCGAGGAGCCCTATGATGACAGCAACAAGAACAGAAAATCGTCAGAGACGCCGAACTTGATGTACCATGCTTTACCAAGCCAATACAACGAAACCACGAGTTTAGTAAACAGTAACGACAAGCGCTTCGCAAAGAAACAAGAGTCGTAGAAGACGACATTGATAAGAACGGCGAAAGCTGTTGACGAATTGTGCAAGCAAATGGGACGAGAGAAACACAGCTCCTCAAGAATGAAAACAAAAAGAAGTACAGAAGGGCTTCATCGAGGCCATGGGGAAAGTTACACCCGACTTACACTATCAGGCAGTATAAACACTTCGAAACGGATTATGGTTGAAACTACGTCTTCAATCCTACTAAAGGCAGATATTTATAGCTATATCTAGACTCTCTAACTATCCCAAGTTCGGTTATGGTGAATGTACCCTCTGTCATACACTAATTCATCTGTAATATTGTCGGATGAAGCAAGGTTCAGTGGATGGAATCTAGCAGCGCTTGCCAAATTCACAGGGAGGGGGACTCTCTGAACCATGCAAACTGTCGAAAAATATATTAGTGTCGTCTTAGTGAATGCAATCACCTTAAGTGCATGCTACACAGATACTAGTTCGACACATTTTTAACCGCTTTCTTTTTGACAATTGCTGTCACATTATTTTCAGCATCCATGACGACTTTGATCATCAACATGGAAACTCCCTGGAAACCTGCATAACACTATTCGAAATTGCTAAAGGGGTCAACCATTTGTCTAATATCTCTTCGAAACTCATCTCCAGTAAGAGCCCAAAGATTATGCATTTATTACTTGCACTTAAAATATTCGCTTTATTCAACCCAGGACCTTTTGCTATGGTAAATCTTAACCTAACAATTCTTGTAGCAGACAGTATTTCAACGCCAAGGTTCACACACTTCTGATAAGAACGATAGGAAAAAAAACAACGGTGTGTGATATAATACTGATTCCGGCTTTATTTTTGAGCTACGTTCATGCCATTATATCTTGAATACCACATCAATCAAATAGCCGCCTTGTCTTCGCTGGCAACGCTTCAAGCGGCCGGTCCAATTTTTGATGACTCCGTCTACTCGTAATATGTGCGGCTTTATTCCGGCAATAGTGTAATGTTGGCCTCGTAGACTAAGAACTTGACGTAGCTCCAGAGAAAATAATCGAGTGGTGCTAAATCGCATTATCGCGGCGGCCAATTGATTAACGCTCGCCGTGAGATGACCCAGTGGCCAAATTTCTCCTTCACAACTTCGATCGTTGTGTCACTTGTATGGCATGAAGTGCCGTTTTGTTGGAACCACAGCTCGGATATATCGATGTTGTTAAGCTCTGACCACAGAAAGTCGGCTAACATCGCCCTATATCTGAGACCATTGACGGTAACGGTGTCTCCTTCCTCAAATAAGGTCCGATGACGCCGCCACGCCATAAACCGCACTAAACAGTTAATCTTTGTGGATGCATTGGTGTCTGGCCGAACACTCCAATAGTGACAATTTTGCTTGTTGACAAAGCCGCTGAGCCAAAAATTTACCGCATCCGAGAAGATGATTTTTGGCCAAAATCCGGATCTCCGGTCAACATTTCCAGCGCCCAACTAGCGATTTCACAGCGTTGTCTTTAGTCGTTCGGCTTCAATTCTTGCGTCAGCACAATCTTATACGGATATAGGCCCAAATCCAACCGCAAAACAAGCCGGATTGACCCTATGGCGATGCCCAATTCAGCTGATCGGCACCGAATCTACATTTCTGGGTTTTCTTCGATTCTGGCCCCTACAGCGGCTATGTTTTCTTCATTTCGCACCAATCTCTGTCTGGTTGGTGGCTTAAGATCCAAAACGTAAAACGATGCATGACGAAATGGCAAACCTTACTGAATATTTTGACAGCTGGATGTTATTGGTAACATTTACAGCTGCTGATACATAACAATTGGAAAAACTACCATTGCTATCTTGTTGGATAAGTATAATGACTTAATGACTTAAAATATTAAACACGTTAAAAGTCGAAACCAATGGGTTGAGAAGAAGAAACAAAAACATCGTTTTCGATTCAGATAGAGGAGGTAAAAATTGGTGATATAAATCGATGGCAAAAAGTTGGGTACTAACAAATAAAAAATGTGACCGATGATGCACGATAGGTCGTCTGTCTAAAGACTGGTATCTATTCTTCAAGATCAGAAGGATGTTCTGCAATCACCCAATGAGGAAGTGTAAAAAGCCGTCGGCGTCTATTTCGAATTTCTAATAATTTCGCATCCTAATCTACAGTCTCTAGTGTGAACATATGTTTTGTGAGCCGTCTAAGGTCTCTTAAACTTTGTAAAAGAGCCAATGAAAAATATAAGAAGCAGGTTCGAGTCGAATCTATAGCAAGTCTTAACGATTCTGCTAAACTTATCAGGATTCCAATGCAAATATAAATAGGGAAACGAAAGCAAGACTCTAGATTTGTGGAAGAACTATGAGCACATATTTCTCCAAGAGCAGAGAATATTGTGTTGATGAATATTTTGTTTAGGAAACTCATTTCATCCTGGGGTGAGACTTACCGATGAAAAGTTTTTCTTGCCCATTACCAGCGTATGTATCTTCTATGTATCAGCAGCTTTAAATTGAAATGTACCAATCATGCTTTGGAAGCATTTGAACATTGTACGGGTAGTACAGTGTAACGCAGACATGGGGAAAAGTTGTACTTTAGTCGCAAGAACGTGTTCAAAACATTTATATTTCTACCCCGCCTACTTATATGTTGGTGAAATTCTTTCCCTAAAGTAGACGTAGCAGCCTTAATTTTTCATTGGATCATAATCGAGTTAAAAATAGTGAAAAGTTTATTATCATCGTCGTAAGGGACGCAATGCATGAAAGCATAGATAGTTTTCACGTTTGCAATAGTAGTCATGCCTTGCCAAAAGGTTTCTAAAGATAGGTGTTCACTATCTAAGGTCGTTCTATTCGCATTTATGAGTCATTAATATGGTGACTTACCGAAAATACGGCCGATAACATGGGCCTGTAAGCGTGCCCAACTGAAGCACTCAACGTACTTGCTGCTTTGATCCTGTGGATCACTTTGTTTCCTTATATGCAGTGGGATAAAAAGAATCTGACCACTGACACCTTTAGAAATTAGAATATTAGCAGCATTATTATTAATATATCTGATTACTATTACGTATAACTATAAAGTAGATTAACTACTTTTAGACTATTACGAGATTTTTTATATCGCTGAATTGAAGCCATTTCCTTATTAGATGATTTAAGTGCTCTTATTGACGGAGGTAAATTGTTAAATAACTGACAAGAAACAATTGTATAAAAATTCTAAAATGCAGTGGTATGAAAGGTGGGGAAATATACTCGATGCAGGGAATTTCCACGAAGATTTCTATTGACAAGGGTTCTAAAGTATTCCCAGATTTATAAAAAAAAACTTTAATACCTTAAAACAGTAAATATGACAAGCTGGCAGAATTTTCAATTTACGGAATAATGGAAAACTACGATGACTATGGGGTTTATGGCAGATTTTTCTAACAATATATTTTTTAAAGAACGAGGTTGCGTTTTATTGAAAATTATCCTCCCCAACAGCTTATTCTGTATTGTAATTTAGAAGGAAATATCCCATAGAAAATAGTTGTTAAAAATTTGATGAAAAAACATAAGTTCGGTTTTGGAGCTTAAAATCAAATTATGCTTAGCAAACCAAGATCTTAGTAAACTCATATCCAAGTTTACATCTGCTATAAGATCTACGAAACTGGCAGAGCCATAAACAAATTGAGTCCAAATAAAGAATTTATATAAATTAGCAATAGGATTGGTGCTAAAACCGAACTCTTTGGGACTCGTATTATACTTATAAAACCCTTAACACTGAACCTACCGACAGTTCTTGTATACCTATTCCTACCGCGCTCGGTCAAATTGACCGGTAATTAAAAGAGTTACCGATTGTGTTATTCAATGCAGATAATGGTCGATTTATTACTGAATGTATATAAAATGAAGAATTTTCATGAAATTTCTTCCAAATTTATTTTTACGAGTATGTAATTTCAGTTATAAACTAGAATTTCATTTTTTCCACATCATATACCAAATTTAATATTATGGACATCTAAAATTATTTATGAAAAAACAAATAAAATTAAACTTTTATATACAGTGTTATGCACACATATACATACCTTATTCGGCCTCCTTACATTGTTTACAAATTATTTTAGTCAGAAATGTACATTTGCCGCACACATATTTTTCGCACTTCGAATAGATGTTTTGTTTTTTTATAATCTTTACAAAATTTTATTTGACAAGTTTTTCATACGAACTTGTGAAGCTAACTGGAATAAAAATTCTTGCCTCGAAATGTTTTCACCCGTCGTATCTTTTATACAAAACCCAAGCATTTATTCCAGCTAGGTCCAAAATTTTGAAAAATGTCTGAAGTGGCCACCTACAGTTTTTCGACTTCACACTGTATTTCCTTGCCATTTGGTCTGCCACATCTATACCAAATTTTCATTATAAAATCTAATAGTTTCCGGTATACATTTGTTGCTTTTTTCTATTTCTATTGATTTATGTTTGGAACTTAGGACATTCACCTTTCTTGTTGGCTTACTTTTATACACTGTAAAAGTAATGTGATTTGATTTATACAAATTGCTTGGAGATCTAGTCATTTTGTCTTTTCTTTCTTTGGCTAACTTTGGCAACTCTCTTTTGTTTCCAAGGATTGTTCCAACAATTGTAGTTTTTTTTTGGCAAGTAACTTCTTGGCTAATGATACACTTGTGAAAAAATTATCTGTTGTTACGGGCCTTCCGCATCCTGTGAATTGTTCCATCAGCTTTAGAACAACGAACTCCCCAAGTGGAATTGAACATTCTCTTCTTTCATCCTTTCCCAAATATGGAAACTCATTTATTATAGAACATAATATTTATATAGAACATATTTTTTTTTTTTTTGTATAATGGGCAAAGGGGTTTGTATACCCTTAAGGTGATTGTTCAAAGCGCGGGCAAAGTAAATTTAGGGAGGAAGAAAGGAGAGGTACCGATGTACATTGCTTTTAAATGTTTGCAAGTTATAACGACCAGGAAATACAGAGATCGGCAGGTCATTCCATAAGCGAGTTGTACGGCTTAGGAACGAATCACGATATTTTAGAGTACGTCCGAAAATGGGCTTGAGGGTATACTGATGAGCATTCAGAGCGAGACGGGTGTTACGGTTGAAAGTTTGAATGGACGGAATGCTACTGGCGATTTCAGTGGAGCACTGGTGGTGGAAATAGCGATAAAACATAGTGAGACAGGAGACATTACGTCGGTGTTCGAGGGTATCAATTGACTGATTGATATTAGTATCATCAATAAGTTTTATCGCACGGTTTTGAATCCTATGTAGCAGGTGCAGAGATGTTTTAGGAGCACCTGACCAGATGTGGGCGTTGTACTCCAATTTTGGGCGGATGAATGCCTTATAAATTGAGGCCAGATCAGAGGGGGTAAAATATTTCTTACATCGCTTGAGGAAACCTAGACATTTCGCAGCATTTTTAGCGACATTAAATATGTGATCATTCCAACGTAAGTTGTCGTGGACACACATACCGAGAATGGAAAGTCTTTCGGTTTCGACGATGCAAGTGCAATTCATGGATAATGGCTGGGTGTTTAAATTTCGCTTTAAAGACAGCAGACAACAAACAGGATTGTGTTTTGGAAGCATTAAATTCCATTCTGTTGATAGTTCCCCAATTGGTTATGCTGTTGATATCGGAATTTAATGAGCTTAGCATACGCTGCCGTTCTCGTTCTACAGCCGAAGAGCAGGCCGTGAGTCCGGGAACGAATATGAAAAGCAGAGAGTACTGTCATCAGCAAAGGAATATATTGGATTAGAAGTAGCAGACAAGAGATCATTAATGAAAATTAAAAAGAGTGTCGGAGACAGAACGGAGCCCTGGGGCACACCAGCATTTATTTTGTGAATATCAGACTTGAAACCGTCCAAGACAACTCGAATTGAACGTTCCGAAAGGTAATTTCTAATCCATTGAAGAAGAGAGTCGTCGATCCCAAATGCACGCATTTTCGACAAAAGAGCCTGATGCCAAACTCTGTCAAATGCCTTAGAAATATCAAGTGCAACTATCTTGCTTTCGCCAGATTGATGTACGCTTTGGTTCCACTTTTCGGTGAGACATGCCATCAAATCATCAGTGGACCTGTTGCTACGAAAACCGTACTGCCGGTCATTGAGAAGTTTCCGTGTTTCGAGATATTTCATCAGCTGTCGGTTTATCAGCGTTTCCATGACCTCGGAAAGAAGGGACGTCAGTGCAATAAGCCTGCAGGAGGAGAGAGAAGAAGATTCGCATTTTTTAGGGACGGGCTGGACAAATACTGTTTTGCATCTGCTCGGGAAAAATCCTAAAGAGTAGGTTTGATGAAAAAGCTTACACAGATCTGGACCAGCGGATTTATGTGTATTAAGATCTTAAAGTGCTCTTGCTACGACACGAGTGCGAAAGTAGATTCTTTCCATTGGAGATTTGACGCGCTCAAGTATAGGCGGAGACAAAGCACAATCTGGGAGTGTTGACCTAGCCACAAAGTGTGGCTTGTCTAAAGAGCTGACAGCTGGAATGTCATTGTGAATGAGCGTTAGGATCGAGGATGAGGCAGAATTACTGATGTTTTTGATAAACGACCAAAAGCTTTTACTATATTTGGGATATTGTAGTATTTTTTACCTCAACTTTTGGTCGTACTGAAATTTTACTCGTTTAAAATCCTTTCGTCTTTCCTCGGTCGGGTTGGTCTTGAAGGACTGAAAAAACATCTCTCTAACCCTGATAGCCTCTTTACAGCTTGAGTCGTACCATGCTTTTTTTTTGGTTTGATACTCTTCATTCCAAAGAGAATGGTGTCTGTGATAATATCAGCAGCGACATCCACGTCGTTATCGAGGAAACATAACGGCCAGTGAAAATTCCTTAAGAAGCTGTTAAGACATCTCCAAATGGCTTTCTCGTATTGCCATACGGTTCTTTTAGCAATTTTTTCTCTAACTGTGTAGTCGGTATACGAGAAATTAGTTGATATAACACAATGGTCCGACGAGCCTAGAGGGGAGAGCACATCAATGGTGTACTTATCAGGGTGAGAAGTTAAAAACAAGCCCTGAGTGTTGGCGGTATCACTATCAACGTCTGGTATTCGCGTGGGCTCATTTACAAGCTGCGCTAGGTTGTTTTCCGCTGCGAAGATCTCAACAACCCGTCCTTCGGCTGTTGTCTGTCCAGAATGTCGAAGCCACCCAGAATTGTGTATATTGAAGTCGCCCGTAATAACGATTTCAGTACGAGGATACAGGGATACAATTCTTTGAATGGAGTCAGACAGCGCATCAAACTCTTTAAAGGTCGAATTGCTGTCCACTTTGGGGCTTCTGTAAATAAAGCAGTAGTGGATAATTTGTTTACGGAGATGGAATTTTAACCACATGAAGTTGAATTCCGGATTGGAACATGGATCACATTGTGGTGGAGTTTGGTAAGCTACATCACTACGCACGTAAATGGCGAGACAGCGGTGTGAGAAGAATAATGGCACTAGTTCGTAGCCAGGTAGCTTCAGATCAAAGTGATCTGAGAGGTGTGGGCGTGGATCTACCTGTGTTTCACTAAGTGCCAAAACAGCTGGTCTGTACTTACAGACGTGATCGTACGCAGAAAAGTGATTACATTTTAGCCCGCGTATATTGGCTACGTCTACCCTGAATTCCCTAGTCATAATCACAGACAAACACAGAAAACACCAACACCGACGATACTAAGCAAGGCTGCGAAGTGAAAATTCTGACATTGATTTACCGGATCAAATTGTTGTAGGTGTTATGTCCTTACAACAATATGAAATAGTGCATCAACAAAATTTTCACTCACAACCCGCTATCCATCAGTTATTACATACACTCAGCCACTGCCCGTACCGTATGGTAAATACAGTAACGGCAGTGATTGAGTGCAAGCAACAGTACTTCGACTAGGAGCAGGAGAGGTGGGATACCCGCACTGTATATTTTTTTTTTTTTCACACGCACGCTGTGTTTTTTTTTTTTTTTGTTGGACAGCACACAATAATATTGCGAGTGCACTGGGGGTGTTGTGCACTCGACGGTGTTCGACTCGGTACTCCGACTATTGACGTCAACTTGCTATCGACGTCGCACGCCAACCAGAACTTTATTCCAAATTTGTCTGGTTTGTTCGGCATATACTGTGTAAATCTACACCTAGTCTTCGACGGAAATAACTGCTCATTAACAGTAATATATGCACCAGGTTTATAACAATTTTATGAATTCTCAATAAATCGATCCCATATTGTAGATATCATAGCAAATTTATTGGTTTGTAAACGTTGACTTCTTTCGCTCTTCTTATCAAATCATATAAACTTCACAAATACGAGACATCCAAATTGTTTGCCTCATATCCGCCGCGAACAAAGCAATAAATGCATTTGGTTTCTTAGCATTTAGCTCACACTTAATCCCCAACACCCCAAATGCTTCTTCTTCTGTACATTTTATAATATGATGCATTATTTGCTGATCAATGATAAGAGAAAATGCCGTCTTCATTTGTCCTTTCATTATATGTCGTTTAGCATATCCAGTTGGGCCTGAGATATCCCTAAAAATATTATGCACTGGTATCCTGCCAGGTTTGGGACTTCCGTCCATTTCTTCCCAAACTGTTCCATCAGCCGCAATTTCGATGCGTTGATCCTCTATATCTGTCGCACTTTCGGAAGTCAAAAAAACTCTCTTTCTTTTCTGCCCTGGACGCTTATTTATAATATTCACTTCTTCACTATCGCTCTCTGACTCCAATTCACTTGTTGTAAGTAGCTCTTTATCTGTTTCCATGTTTTTTTCAGTTCCAAACATTTCTTGTTCATCACATACTGAACACTCTTCTTCTATGTCTGATATTTTTCTTAGGTATACTTTCTGATTTTGAATCGCTTTGACATTCTTAGGGTACGAGTAAATATCCACAACAGAATATTACACTATGTAAGGAATAAAAAAATTACATCCAAGTTTTGATACTTTACTTCATCTCCTTCAAATAAACTATCGTAACAAAATTGCATAAGAAACTCTTTAGAACTGCTCTACTTGAGACTGTACTCAATACTGTTGTTGTCTATTCTTTTCAATTCCAACCGACTCTAAGATAACCATTAGTTTGTACAGATTATATAAATTTAAAATAATAAATAAAATATTTTCTCCATCAGTCAAACTGACCGACCGCGGTAGATATTGAAATGTTTTTATTTCTCGTTTGCTGCTAATTAGGTCAAAGACTTCGGCGTAGTTGTTCGTTATACGCAACATTCTGGATATGGGTTCAAAGTGACCGTAGTTGGTGCGGTGAGTTCGGATCAGGAAGAGTGGGACAGATCTTAGATTTCGGGGATTGGGAGTGAATGCAATATTTTGTGTTATTCTCGAGCAGTCGATATTCCAGTCAGTAACTGGTGGATAAAAAGTACATCAGCGACTTCACGACGTTTTTTTAGGGTATGCATGCTAATTAGTTTTAGCCTATTTTCATAGGGGGATAATCCATATGGATCGGCCCAAGGTAGACCACGAAGTGCAAAACGGATAAACCTGCGTTGGACTGCTTCTATTCTTTGAATGTGGGTTAGTTTATAGGGTGACCAAACTTGGCTGCAATATTCGAGAAGAGGCCTTACAAAAGTAATGTACAGGGACTTTGTAACGTAAGGGTTGGAAAATTCTTTTGACCAGCGTTTGATAAAGCCGAGTGAAGAGTTAGCTTTATTTATAATGCTGTCAATATGTGAGTCGAAATTCAATTCTCTATCACAAATTATACCTAGATCCCGTACTTGGGTAGTGGAAGGAATAGGCTCATCGCAGATGAAGTAGTTTCTTGGAGGGGGAGGTAGACGTTTACGGGAATAGGTTATTACAATAGCCGGAATTCCATCAGGGCCGGACGAGAAATCATCTTTAAGTTTGGTAATGTTTTCAGATACCAAAGTTGTTGTTATATTTAGTTAAATGGCTGACGTCTCAGGATAGTTTCTCATATAGCTAAATTAGCTAGGATCGGGTTCAGCTGTTTTCTTAGAAAAGGATTTGTTAAAATGAGAGGCAAAGAAATTTGCAATGGTTTTTGGGTCGGCAGAAGATTCACTAAGAAATTTAAGAGTAGATGGGTAGCCGTCTGACTTTCTTTTGGTATTAATAAACTGGTAGAAGCGTTTAGGGTCCGAGGCTAAGCTAAATTGCATGCGGTAGAGGTACTCAAGGTAAAGAGACTCACAAAGTTCAGAAAAACGATTATATACCAATCGATAATTACTGTAGTCGGAATCAGATCGAGTTCTTAAGAATTTGTGCCACAACTTGTTTCTGTTATTACCAGGGAGGAGCAGATATGCAGTCCTTTCGGAAGGTATACGGAACCGATTGGGCAAAGCAGGAGAAAATTAACGAATAGAACGTTGATAGGGCAAGATCAATGTTAGTTGTCTCACCAATAAAGTCAAAGTTAATGTTGCTGATGAGGTTTTTAAGTTTGTTAAAGTCGGTTCTACGGAAGTCAAATGAGAATGAATTTTCCGAATCGACACATGTGTTGCCATTTTCATATGAATATATAATTGACAAGGGGGGATGAAGGCGGTCTAGGTTAGAGAGAAGATGATCACTCCTATAAACGACACAGTTATCTGAATCGGATGTGAAGACAAGGTCGAGTTGTCTGTTCATTGTATTAGGTATTCCACTAATCTGATGCAGACTTGAGTTGGTTAGGCAGTCCGCCATCAATATTTCTATTTCAGATGTCGAATTACAAGAGGCAAAATGAGACGAATCATCGGAAGGATCCCATATAAGGTGAGGGTTTCAACCTCCTACTAGAACAATGCAATCTTCAGGTTGTGCATCCTCAGTCAAAAAATCAACTGCGTGAACTACAGGTTGATAAGACTCAATGGGTTGAGATGGGTGAATGTAGCAACAAAGTACGTAAAGACATCGTTTGGGGAGCGTAATGTTGGCACATACTAACTCAAAGTTGTCAGTGTGGGGATAGATAGGACACATAATAAATTTTTCTTGGAAACGAGAAAACAAAACTAGAAGTAAAGAGTGAAGAAAACATTGTATTCATATTTTAAGAAAAGTCATATATTTTGATAACGGCATTATAACGTTTAAATATGTGTAAATTTTACAAAAGTTTGAAAACGGTCAATTTGATCGGTACTGGTAGGTTTAGAGTTAATACTTGTTTTTTTAAGAATTTTTAGCAGTATGTCGTGGTTGACCATATCGAAGGCTTTAGTTATGTCCAGAAATAAGCCAGAAGTATTTTTTTTCTTGTCAGGATTCAAGTAGATTTGAGAACAGGACCTTAGAAGAGCATCTTCAGTAGATTTTCCTCTTTGCAATCCAAATTGAACCGAATTAGGAAATTGCGTATTGTTCAAGACCTTAAAAACCCTATTTTTGATATCTTTCCCAAAGACTTTTGACAATGAAGGGAGATATGCCGGCAGTTCGGAACGAGATCAAGTCCACATTTTTTAAATAGTGGTACTATATATAACAGCACACTTAACTGCATCAGAAAAGCTTCCAGTAAGAATGCTTCTATTGAAAATAAAAGCTAGAACGTCAGCCATAAAAAATGCATAATTTGTTTTAAATTTGGTTAGAAGTACCATCTATTCCACTTGAGCACGAATTTTTTAAGGTCGTTTGTTTCAGTACTTTAAAAGAGGTTATGGGCTCATAAAAAACTATTTTTTATGGAAACGTTCATCATCTACAACTTTGGACGAAAGGTTGTGACTGAAGAGATTCAGTTATAGGGGTAAAGAAAGAATTAAAATATTTTACGATCTCACGCTTAGTAGAAATAATTTTTTTATTACAACAAAGTATAGTGACATTTTTAGAGAAAGTTGAAGTGTTTAAATACTATTAACTATCTGCCAATAACTAAATTGTTTTCTGTAATAACTGTATTTGTACAATGGGCTTTTTTTCTTTAGTTGAGAGCACAACCTTTTGTACTTTTTCTAAAGTCTTCTGTTCCATGGATACTTAGAACATTGAACTCTGAGTTTATTTTTGTTTTTTATTTTATTTACTAAATAAATAGTAATCCAGGGTTTGAGCATCTGGAGCATATAGAGACTTTATCTTCAATATATCGGGCGAACTCCCGACCCCTTTATTTGAGCACAAAAATTAGACTAAAGACAAAAATGAATAATAACTTAAATCTAATTTTCTTCCATGTATACGTTCCGACGTTCACACTGATATTTGTGCCCGCGCATGTACCTGGCACCGACGCATATCAGGTGTTGTATTCCGTCTGGAATGCGAGGAAATGTGTTCGGTGTTTCGGTGTTAACTCCTCAGATCTTAAAATTGAAAACCCTCTTTCACCGTTGAGGTTTTGCATGACTCTGGTGTATCCTCCAAGCTAATCTCTACTTCGGTGGCTTTGATAGAACTTCAAATGATCTGTTTTGTTTTCTCGCAACTTGTATTCCTCTGGCTTTGGAGTCGGTCTTTTAAACCGACAACAGTTACTACGATAATTGCTAGGATTACCAGACCTAAATTTGCTGCGAGGCTGACCTGTGTCCAATAGCTCGATCTGTTTGGATTGATTGGTCCTTAATGATTTCATAATTTCTAGAGACTGAACCTCTTCAATTTTTCCAGGACTGGGTATAGGGTATATATAGCTTTTCTCCAATCTTTATTGCGGCACTCCCATGGCGAATTGTGTAGATCCCGCTGTTTAATGCGATGGTATCGTCTTCGATTTAGATAGGTAATTTATATTGGTTAAGGAAAATGGTGTCACTCCTCAACGGTGTGAACATGTTGGTTGTTTATGGTAATACACTGGGGAACTCTGCTGTACAGTAAGTTTGGTATGCATGTAGAATTACTTATATTTACTAAGATAAGAACAAAGAACTAAGAATAAATGGACAATTTATTGTATGATTTGCATGGAATGAATGGAGTCATAGAGAATTTTCTTAATTACAAGGTTTGTTTTCACAGCTTTGATTAGCATTAAATTACAGGATAATGATTTTCTACTAGGTGGCGCAAAAGTCAACTCCCTGCCGGAATATGCTATAATCTTTGTAAATGGCTGCAAATGTCAATTCTACTTTGACATTTGTGAAGTAAACAGATACAAAATACACGTCAACAAGACATGAATCGGAATACTCGGAATCGGAATAAGAACTCGGAATAATTGTTATTATTTTTTTGCAGTTTGCCAGGTCTGGCCGGTCCCGGAGCAGCCATTCTGCTGAGAATATCGCAGATGTGGTTGAAGATGTCGCAGAGGAACACGACGTGCTACTTAATTGGGCATCAGTCTTTACAAAGTATTTTGGTTAAAGACTGTAAGATGTTCCTTTAAAAAGTGCAGACAGTGCATCAGCTGTTAGCTATTGACCGCCAAGCGCGTGTAACCTATGCTCCAGCCATCCTGAATCTCGACCACGAGGGAGACAACTTTTCATCGAAAATCATCATGAGCGACGAGGCCCATCCCCATCTCTGTGGATATGTGAATGAGCAAAATTATCGCTTCTGGGGCTCCGAAAATCCACGTATAACCCACGAAGAGCCATTACACCCGCTCAAAGTTACTGCATGGTGTGCTGTTAACGCTGCGGGCGTCATCGGGCCTTATTTCTTCGAAAACTACTGTGCACAGAGCCATACTCAACGACTATCTCCTTCCTCAATTGGATGCATTGGGACTGGAGAATATGTGGTTCCAACAGGATGGAGCAACGGCGCATACTGCACGTGCCACAGCCCAAATTCTGAGGGCTGCATTTCCGGATTGTCTATTCTCTCGCTTTGACAACTTGCACTGGCTGGCAAAATCGCCTGATTTAATCGTTCCACACATCGGGTGATAACTTTTGTGCCGCCTTGTAGTTGGTAGGCTAACAATAAAAATTACATTTTTTTATATTTGAGGCAATTTTTATATCTGCGAACTCTAAGGCCTCGTCTATAGTTACAAAAGGAATATGATCTTTACTCAGGATATTTTGCATAATAATTATTTCGGTATCTGATAGCATATACGAGTATGTATGAATTTATAATATTAGCTTTCGCCCAATGTATGACATATGCAATATTTAACCATTCTTCTATTACAATTTCAAATTTATATTTTATTTAGATGATAAATTTTTGTTCTATATTTTTTTCCTCTTTTACTATACAATTTTCATTATTCTATTTGTTATGTTTGACATTTCGTTTATTCTTTCCATATTTAATCTATTAACTACAATTTGGTTATTATTATTCATTAGGACAGTGTTAATTTGATTTGACAAGACTGAAATCTAAGTTTTAAAAACAACGATAGATGCAAACTTAATAAAAACAGCGCGGGATATTATACAGAACATACGAGTACATGGGAGTATCTCCCATGAACTGAACGAGGCACAATAAAACTACGGCGCTTGCATCGCTGAGATTAAGGCACCAAAAGGAACGGCTTTTGAACCGTATGATCAGGTGTGATGAAAAGTGGATTTGGTATGAAAATCGTAAAAGATTTGAGCAGTGGTTGGATGTAGAAGGAAAACTAAAACAGACCGCCAAACTAGGTCTTCAGCCAGAAAAAGTTATGGTGACAATTTGGTGGACATCGAAGGATTAATCCACTTTTCAGTTCTTCAACCAGCAGACACGATAAACGCTATCAAATATTGTGAGCAAATCGACATAGTACGAGGGGCGTTCAATATATTCTCGGTATCGATATGAAGGAAAATGCGAATTCAATTTAAATTGTTTTTATTTTTCAATATAATCTCCCCTAACATCAATTTGTTACATCTTGAGATAAGCTTTTTTAAACCCTCAAAAAAATAAATTTCCTCTTTCTCTGCAAAATACCCATTTATTGCCGACTTGAGTTCTTCATCATCCGAAAATCTTTTTCCACGAAGACATTTTTTAAAATCCGGAAACACGCCTTGGAAACTCGCGCCGTGTGAACAGGAGCGTTACCATGAAGAAGCAACACACCCGCTGCGAGTTTACCCCGTCTTTTCTTTTTAATTTCCTCCCGCAAATTATGCAAAGTGGAAGCGTAGGATGTGGCGTTGATGGTTTCATCTTTTTTTTTGTACTCAATGAGCAAGATTCCCTTTGAGTCCCAAAAAACTGGCCATGAGCTTCCCGGCAGACGGAGTGACTTTGAACTTCTTCGGGGGGTCTGTTCCTTTTTTATGCCACTGCATGGACTCTTGTTTGCTTTCAGGGTCATAGTGGTGGACCCATGTTTCGTCCCCAGTAACAATTCGATCCATAACACCGTCCGCGTTCTCACTACACATCTCCAAAAGCTCTCTACAGCATGCGATTCTCATTTTTTTCTGAGGCGCTGTGAGCATTCGTGGCACCCATCTTGCACTGACCTTTGAAAGGTTAAGATGGTAATGAAGAATGGTGTGAATGGTACCAATTGAAAGCTTGGTAATCTCTGCCATCATTTTCACCTTTATTCGGGCATCCTCAAGAACAAGTTTTTCGACTTCTTTGATGCTTTCTCCCGTACAAGCAGTAGCCGGGGCGCCGGAGCGGGGGTCGTCTTCAATGCTCTCTCTGCCTCTCTTGAACTCACTTGACCACTTTTGCACAGTTGATAATGAAGGTGCGGAACCCTGGTAAACAGCCACCATCTCTTCATGAATAGTTTTTTGACTTTTTCCTTGCTTAGTGAGAAATTTAATTACAGCGCGATGCTCAATTTTCACCATCATCGTCTCAGTTGCCATTATGATTCTGTTTAACTAGAGATAAAACGCGAATTAATAATCACATTTATATGAAATTTTACATGAATGCACTAAAATAATAGTATTACTTGATAAATAAGTCAATTTATATACACAACCACAGCTTCACCCCGATACCGAGAATATGTTGAATGCCCCTCGTACATGGGAGTATCTCCCATGAACTGAACGAGGCACAATAAAACTACGGCGCTTGCATCGCTGAGATTAAGGCACCAAAAGGAACGGCTTTTGAACCGTATGATCAGGTGTGATAAAAAGTGGATTTGGTATGACAATCGTAAAAGATTTGGGCAGTGGTTGGATGCAGAAGGAAAACTAAAACAGACCGCCAAACTAGGTCTTCAGCCAGAAAAAGTTATGGTGACAATTCGGTGGACATCGAAGGATTAATCCACTTTTCAGTTCTTCAACCAGCAGACACGATAAACGCTATCAAATATTGTGAGCAAATCGACATAGTACATGCGAAATTGGCTGAAAAGCAACCTGCGTTGGCAAATAGGCATGGTCCTATCCTATTATCACGCGTAACGGTACAAAAACTGTTACAGCCGGGATTTGAAATTCTTCTTCATCCACCGTACTCTCCTGATGTTTCTCCAACGGACTATAGCATTTTCCGCAGTCTGGAGTCCTTTTGCCGACAGAAGGTATTCCAAAACCCAGCGGAGGTCATAAAAGCCTTTGAAAACTTTATATATAATGGACCTTGGACCACGTTGGAAAAACGTTATAGATGCTAACGGTTCATATTTTAACTAAATAAAAAATTATAAAAAAAAAATATTGGCTTTTAATTTTTGACAACCAATGGTGGTACAACCAAAAAAATTATTTTCTTTTCATTTTCCACTACAACTTCTTTCCTGTAGCGAGGCGACAATTTATTTCCGATCCTTTTACTTATTTGTATATATACTACCTGGCCTATTTCATAATCTTTGAGATGCCTCTTCTTATTTTGCCACTCTAAAGCAACTTTGATCTTACGAATGTTTACTGTCTTTCATTTTCGATTTGAGCTATAGTAAATCGTTATTTGGGTTCCGGGTAAAAAATAAATATACTCGTACTGGTTTCTTTTCGGTAACAGAGTAGCTTGAGTTTTTGTTATATGTAACCCGAAAAAGGTGCTATAAGATTTTTTGGAATTAAGACAACGCATTACCTCTGACAAACTACTGTGAGACCTTTCTATCTGACCATTTACAGAACTCGTATAGGGCGGTGCTTTGAATTCCTTGATTTCCCAACATGAATATTGTTTGCATTCAGGAATTTCTCATTGTCGAAAACTACTATTTAGGGAGAGTCGAAAAGAATATTTAACCCTTTTAAAGGTTCCTTTATATCCCGTACTGCTCGTGACTTCATGATTCCGGCTTGTATGTACGAGTACTTCGAAAATGTGTCTGTTGCCGTTAACACCATCTGTTTGACCTGTTGGTAAAAAAACAGGTCAATATGTATGATCTGTCGTGTCGATCATATCTGAGCTCCTCACAGATTTTACATTGTTTGGTAAATTTTTCCATTTCAGATTTCATTTGCGGAAAATAGCATCCCTGCAGCAATTGGAACTTATTTTCACTACTGTTACACGATGTGTTCTTTGATAATTTCCAACCTCTTGGTCGGGTTCAGTTCATAAATGTTTTACTGATTCCCTGACTGTCTATATTGAGAAAAGTGGTCGGGGTAAATTTCTTAGATCATTCCTAAGGTTGCTTCATCTGTTTGGAAGCCATTAGTTACAGAAGGGTTTAGGTGACACTTTAAAATATTTCGAAAGGTTTCTGGGGTATACTCGTATTTCGGTTCAACTATCTTATGATAATGGAAAGATTATTTGAAATTGATATGAAGATTTTTCGTCTACATCAAGGATAATGATTCTTAAAAATGTTTAGAGGTTCGTTTTTAAACTGGATAAGATTCCGACCGGAGCTTTCGTCACTATGTTGAGTGATAGTTAAAACGTTAACGCTGGAACAATCAGGTGCTCTAGAGAGGGCATCTGCCACCACATTGGTTCTTCCAGGCTTATACTTCCTCTCGTAATCATATTCCTCGAGTCTAGCCTTCCTAGCGGTTTCTATTACTAAGAGCAAACGTAAGAGCCTGGTAATCAGTGGAGTTTCGAACTTTTGCGGAAACGTACAGGTAACTTCTAAGTGAACTTAGCAAAGTGCTCCTTCACTTTATTTAATGTTCACGAAATGGAGGTTATAGGTTTCCGCCTTTGCTCGAAGACAGCCCTAAAAATTCAAAGGGCTTAGAGTAATCGTAATAATCCAAAATTAGTTAATGCGAAATGAGAGAATTTTTCAATTTCTGGAAGGACTCGACAGGTTCTTGGTTAAACTTCACAGATAATTTAGAGGATTTGGTCTTGAAGGGCTGTCAAGTATTTGGCGAATTTTGCGTAATATCTAACAAAGCGCCTATAATACCCTGAAAGACCAATAAAAGACCTCAATTGTTTGAGGGTCTCCTGAATTGGGAAGTTAAGAATGGATTCCACTTTCTCAAGGCTTGTTTTTATGACATCGGCTGAAATAAGGAACCCTAGAAATTCTTCCAAAAATGTACGCTTGTCCAATTGGACTTTCATATTTGCCTCCTGTAGAGTGTGAAAAATTTGCTCAGTGTGTTTGACATGCTGGAGTTCGTCGATGTACACCTGACAAACTTTCAAAATATATTGGTGCGGTATGTCATCAAGGGTACGCTGAAAGATTGCTTTGGCGTTTTTTAGCCCGAACGGAAATCTTGCAAACTCATACTTCCCGTGGTTGATGGAAAATTAGGTTTTCTCAATGTCGGATTCCCGGATCTGGTGGAATTCGCTCTTTAAGTCGAGTACCGTGAAGAATCTGTTCTCTCCTAATTGCGCGAATTTAGCTATCTATAATCTATCATCGTGTGGGCGAGTTATATGGAGACGGTGAAGGTCTAATAATACTGTCATCGAGCAATTTTCCCCTTTCAAGGACATGGGAAAAGGGTGGATGGGCTCTTCTGTGGAGGTTCTAATCTACGCAATAACCTTAGTCTTACTCGTATACGTCAGCTTTGTTCTCTATTTCAGAAAATGGATTTAAATTTTGTGTATGACTGGGTTCCAGAAAATTTCTTTTAGATGTTGTGAGATGATCAAATTTTACAGCAAGCGAATTTATACAATATTTAGTGATTTTACCGATTGCGATTTTAGTTGTTAAATTATAATACGAACTTTGTCAAGAATTGACATGTCACTATTATTGACTGCAGATAGCTGTTTTAGGGTATCGTTACCCAGAATTCCATTAAATGTTCTTAGGGAATGCAACAAGAAAAAATTGACTTGTATGTCATTTAACCCGAAAAGATTCACAAGCATATGGTGGCAAGCTTTGACGTCGCTGGCTATTGATTTAGCGTAAAAGACTTGCTGGTTAGGGAGAGAATTAGCAACAAGGCAGCGAATAATGTAGTTTTACTAAACGCTGTATCAATAAAAAAAATTAACATTTGTCCGTTTGGAATTCAAATTAGTGTATTCCTCGAGAGATTGTTGATAGAGATTACGAGTATCTGTATCTTCTTGGACTTGCTCATGACTCCTGAACATCTGTAGGTCCATCTTGGGTTTCTTCAATGTGGAAGTTCTGTTTTGGATGGCTATTACCACTATTTGGCTGATGCTGTTGGTTAGAAGTATGTTGTTGAACAGGATGATTATCGTACTGTTGCCGGTTTTGCTGGTGTAGAATTATGTACAAAGAACACAAAAGGTAGTTTTTATAGACTTTGTAAGAGAAGCAACAAACCTCAGACAAGGTTTTAACGATTTTCTAAAGAGCCTATGTCACATATGGTTATTGATATACACCCATTATAGGATTTGATTTGAATCTTGTTCTCCACTTTCTCTCTCTGAGATTATAGATTTGTAGTTGGATTAACTGAAGGGGCCGATCAAGATCTATTGCAAGCCCGTTCTTTGTAGCTCGTCATCGATCTGATTGCCGGTTGTGTCCCTCTGTCCCAGATCACAGCATAGGTAGTTTTCGTAATTGCCATAACCTCAGCTTGTATGTAAAGACATTGCTGTGATCGGTGGTCCTGATTGATTTATGTATATTTATTCCCTCTGACATAAATCGACACGGGTTTTTGCAGTCCACTCTTAATCCATATGTGCATGCCTTAATAGAGTCGGGATCCAGTTCTTTGTATGACTGATCCTTAGCTCGGTTATGGCGGACTTCTTTTGCTGCATAAGATCCTGACCTAGTCTTCCACCAAAAAATGAGCCCATGTTTGAGCACTGGTCATATAATTGCCATATGCGTGCACATACTTAATTATGCTGCAAAAAGATGTGGAAGCAGATTAGCACTATGTACCACACCGAATGTTATTGACATAAGAAACATAGGGATGGAGCTAGCGCTGAAGAACCTTCTCAGATTTATGTATATCTTCATCTGGTTGATTGAAAATCAGCGCTTTCTCTATAGGTTCTGCGGAAGACTGCGAAGTGACAACAGTTGACAAAACATTTTGGTATAAGTGAGCAGTACCGTCCAACTATTCTACATAGGGTAAATGAATGCCAATACATCTACATAGTATCCAAATCCAATCCAGTTAATTGAGAAAGGAACACTTCATTCCAATCGATAAGAAATCTCAGTCTCAGTCATAACTCGGACATTTATCAATCAGAAGAATTTCTGTTTGAAGCCTACGCTCACACTGTGTAGCGCCGTATAATTTCTTACTTTAGACAGATAGTCAAGGTTGAGATGGTGCGCTGAGATATTGTCTCGTTTTGTTATTTAGGATTAGCAATGAGATAATGATCACACTTAATTGGCATGGAAGGAACTAAGAGGATTTTATCAAGAAAGTAAGTTCACTAAGGACATTATCGATTATTATCGCAGCAAACGTATCTCATGTACTTCAAAAGCACAACAGCAATAAAGTAATTCCCCGGCTGGACTTTTTTGTTGCGCTATTAAAATAAATTTACTAAAATCAGTCATAATTACTGTACTCAACTTACCGCGGACTATCGTAAAACTCCCAGAGCGATTTGCCGATGTTAGCGGTCTTGTAATTTGAGAAATCAATAGCTGCCCCCAAAAGCGACAGCGGCGGTTCTATTTTTCAAACCACACCTTATTCTCCCTTACCATGATTCAACGATTCAGGGATCGAATCCCGATATTAACATCCCATTAGTGCTTAACTCGACTGCAATTATGACAACGCACAGTCATAAATTACACTAGCCACAGTAGAGGCTTGAGGGCGTTCATTCTTCTGTTGCTGCCGACTGGCGTTCGTGTAAAATTTATTTGCGTCGTCGGCATCGTCATAGTTGCAATAAACCTTAGCAAATCCACGCGGTATCAATTTGATTGCTTCAACTTCAGCGTCAGCGTCAGCTTCAGCTGTTTGCATTACATTCCCCTTGGAGCTCGTAGAAATTCTCATAGAGGCATATGATATTGGGTACACTACACACTATTCCGTATGTATCTTTTGGTCTGTTGGGGGCAATGTTGTGTTCGTGTTTGAAAACTTGTTGCTGATGGAATTTATTTTGCATAGCAGGCAAGCTTGCAGCCAAACAGTTCACCATTGACCATGTGCTGAGCTGTCATAAATTAATTTCTCGAAGCAGAACTAATTAACAGTACTTTCGGTGTGGAATCGTTGTATGCGACAGGATGTCTCCTATGTAGGTAATCGCACAGCACCATGCCGGTCGTCGCGTTTGTATACGAGGTGGACGAGGCAACATTCCTTGGGGGATGTTGTCGATTTTACCATGACATGGATTTTTGCGTGTAGACATTGTTAAACATGGTGGTGATGCTCGCGAGGTAGATTTGTAAACTTTATACTATAGCATGCATCTCCGGTGTTGGGCTTAGGTGAAAAACATGGAAACGAAATGGTGGATTATTGGTTTTGAATTGAGATGTTTTGCCCAGAGTGACTGGAAAGTACTATGGAGATTGTAATTGTAAATGTTTTAAAAGCTATTCGGCCGTTATAAATGTTCAAATTCAGCATCGCGTTTAGAAGAGAATTTTGAAAATAATTGTAAAGAACAGTTGCCTACTTGATCACACAGTGAAATTGAGTTACGAAATGACTTAAAATCCCATTTAAGGATAAGAATTTTCTGATCTGCCGTAATTGTAATTGTGCAAGCTTCGCTTTTTAAGAGTATATCATTTACAATATCAAAATGTTCCTTTCCCCATTTTAATGAAAATCAAAATAAAGCCATGTCTCCGTGCATTTTAGGCCCCTTCTTCATCTTCTGAGTAGTGTATGTTCATCCTGTCTCTTTTAATCGAAGAGTTCTCGGGCTGCTCTTGTCGTTTTATGAATAGCTGCTCTGCATGCTCCTTTTTTGGCGCTACCAGTACTTGCTGGCATACTTTGTCGAAGTGGCATCTTTGAAGGCTTTTATAACCGTCCGACATCGATTTCTTTCTAGAATTTTCTTGTCTTGAAAATTGCATAGAGTCAGTAACCCTCTTCGGGGATCTGAATGTAGCTGGCCTATTACCCTATTATAGGGTTTTCCAATAAGGACTTGACAACTTTTTTTTCAAATAAAACGCAAACCATGAAATGGTGATTCATGAAGCACATGCGGATTTTCTCGAGAAAAAAATACGTAAAACTCGATCTCAAGTATGAATATGAAACAGTTGCTTAAAATATTGACGTGGAACGCAAATGGCCTTATTAAAAAACTCGACGAATGGGAAGTGTTCTTACGAAAAGCCAACATTAACATTTGCTTGATTTCTGAAACTCACTTGATCAAAGGACCTCGTGTAGAACTAAAGGGATACTGTGATTACCATGCATACCATCCATCAGAAAATGCTAGAATCGGATCTTCACTATTCATTAAAGATTGTATTGAGCATTCCATAAATATGATGTTAAGTACAGTTCGCGTAAAAGCAACCACCTGCACTACAACATCGCATCCATTTATTATCCTTCGCGATGCACTAGAAAAGAATGACTTAAAAGGTATCTTCGATTCACTCGGACCGAATTTTATAATTGGCGGTGATTTTAATTCGAAACATACCTTCTGGGGCTCAAGATGTAATACAACGAAAGGCAGACAACTCTAGAAGCCGGTATGCTATCTGGAGTTCACTTTTTCTCTGCAGCAAAACCAACATATTGGCATTCGGATATAACAAAGACACCCGACTTCTTTGCCACAAAGGGAGTAGTCAAAATCTCTACAAACATCGAGGAAAGTTATGATCTCTCCTCAGATCACTCACCAGTCATTTTAAATCCAAGCTTATGCTTAGGTAAAAAAGGGATGGCGCCTAGATTATCTAACCGCAAAACTAACTGGGACGCTTTTAGAAACTACTGCTTATAACATATTGTTCTAAACGTGTCGCTAAAAACACAAAACGAAATAGAAGACGAAGTCAACAGACTCATCAAAGTCTTGCAGGACGCTGCCTGGAACAACACTCCCACTAGGAGAAAAGAGGAAGCAAGTAGTGAAATAAGATAACCACCCGTAAAGATGGCAACAATCCCGTGCTCCCCAGCATAAAACGTACTTGAACCACTGATGCAACAAATTGAAAGAATACGAGATTAGAAAAATCATAATATCTCGAAGGTCTGAATGCCGAAAGAAGTTCAAATTACGCCCTCTGGAAAGCCATGAAACGAATCAAAAAACCCCAAATGCAATTTCCTCCTATAAGCAAAATAATGGCGAATGGGCAAAAGGAGATAAAGAGAAGGCGGATTTATTTGCCGAGCACCTAGAAGAAACGTTTAAACCTTTTGATGGACAGGCGTTAACCGGAGGTTCTAGTTATATAATTACGGCACCGGATAACTCTAGAATACAAACAGTGTCGCTAGGAGAACTTAATTAAAATTTGAAAAATAATAAGGTCCCTGGTTATGATTTAATAACTGGTCAAGTTCTCAAGGAGTTGCCAAAGAAAGCACTGATCAAACTACTTTCTTTTACTTGTAAATTCATTTTTATTGTTTCTTTCATTATTAGCTTACATTCTAGACACAAATGATTAAATCTAATTTGATAACACCAGTTCTTTAATCTAGCTTACTGGCTCTTACCGAACGCTCTAAACTTAACGATTTCATTCAAACTTTGTCTTTCAGGCTTAACAACTATCTTACAATTAATCTGATCTATAAATTATAAAACTTAAGACTATGGCTCTATTCTACTTAACTTACCTAAGCTACTTAACTATCTTATCTATAATCGGGATAGTGAGCACTCGTAGCCTCTCGCACAGGGTGGTCACCATCCCAATTGCGATTTCGGGCGTCCGTCATTCGTCAAAATCGTGGACACGCACCACCAAGATTTAACTAACACCATAAACCACTGGTCAATTCTCAGAAGTGCGGCCTCATGTTAACAAACGCGGCCTTTCCACGAGATCCCCCGAACTATCCTTAATCTAACTTGCAACTAAGAGGAATATGTTACCTTAGTAAAGTACCGACCTAGGAGAACGATCCAACCCTTTCTCCTTCTTGAAGCCAACAGAATTCGGTTTACTAATTCTCGGCATCGATCCGATCCCTGTCCGCAATCGCGGGACTAAAACGGAGAAGTTTCTGAGCATTGGCAACATACTCGTCGTAGACGAGCCGTTTGTCCTCGCACCGCGGTGGCGATGGTATATTACCGGGATACCATCCCTACTTTGTACTAACCCTTCAGCATCAATATGGAGAAAAGCCTCTGGCGGGATAAAGCGCGATAGAAGTGAGCTCTCGTGGTACATTTCATTGGGGTAATAAGCAAGTCCCAAAGAGCAGGCTATTAATCAGGAAATTGTCAATTCTATTCAGATTAGCCCCATCGTAAAAGACTTTGTTGGAATAATATTTTTTGTACTCTGATTCTGGTGTTCTGTACAAGCCGAGGCAAGTCATAAGGCAGTGTCTTTCAAACACCCGAATCCTTTCCATCTGATAGGGCGCTACATAAAACCACACGAGACAACCATACGCGATGACTGGCCTGATTAGGGCCACATAGCATATGACTTTCACCCTGGAGACTGCTGTGGAACAGCCTTCTTGTCAGGGCTAACGCCTTCTTGGCTCCAGCAAGACAAGCATTTATATGTTTGTCAAAATACAAATACTTATCGAGCCAAATACCAAAGTATCCACACCGCTAATGGCAGTACGTGCTGTCCAATGATGGCTAAATTTCGCCTGATATATCTTGAATCCTTAGAAGCCCATCTCAATGCAGTCCTGAACAAGATTGTTTCCGACATTTGCAAGCTGATTTTCAATTTCCAATCATAGCAATACGCCTTAATACGAGTATGATCGAAATCACGCTGCGGGAGAGTATTGATGACTTAAATTTTTTGACCTGATCTGTACGCCACTAAATAGTCTGCGTACGCTATGGCATGATTGAGGGAACCTACTAGATCACTTGTGTAAATGTTAAACAGTATCGGAGAAATCACAGCCCCCTGTTGTAAGCCGTTTTTAATGTCAAGGATCTTGCTCGAGATTACGTTGTTACATTTAACAACGAACTTCTTTCTCATAAGCATGTCGTAAATCATATATAGCACAGGTTTCGGCATGCCCATTCTGGTCAACTTATAGAAAAGTCCCTCATTGTATGTCGGAGACCAGCTTTGACGCAGCATGGAATCATATTATTTTCCTCAACCCACCTTAACAGAGCTCTGTTGACTACTTTCTCGAATACCTCGCTAATATTAGGAAGTAAACTAATTGACCGAAGATTAGCAGGGTTGGTTCTAACTTTATCCCTTTTCGGGATTGGATGCACCATTGCTGTTTTCCAATGCGTTGGATAATGTGCACTGATCTGCGCATTGTTAAACAGCGTGGTAAATATATCCACTGCTTCCAAGGGCAGGTGTCTTAATACAACGTTTGAAATACCGTCTACTCCCGACGACTTTTTGTTTTTCAGAGACTCAAAGTTGAACAGGAGTTCCTCTTTCCTCACGAACAAATGCGAGGAAGCTCGTTCATCACCGAAGATAACGTTTGCCGCGTTTTCTTCACTGAATACGGTGAAACCGTGATTCTCGGATCGCCAATTTTGAAGTTCGTTGCGCAGATAACAGTGATTTACATCGGCCCTGTTGTCAATGTCGTGATTACGGTAAACCGGTTTGTTCACCCAATACACGGCCTTGAAAAAAGCTCCCAGCAAATCCACTTTCTCCTGTGGGTCTTCGACCACGAAAAGACCGTCGCCTGAGTCACCACTCTCTGGACGTATGCCAACAGCCAGTAATGTTTGCCTGTTTTCTGTCGTTTGTGGAATTCGGACACACTTAATGTCCTTGTTTATTTATTTATCTTCGGGGACATATTCGGACTACTGGATTTTATAGTCCGAATCTTATTGCTCCAGTACGGACTTACAGACTTACTGTAATTTTCTTTAATTAATTGTTAAAGGTTTTTGATCAGTGCAGTCTACTTTTGTGTGCGTACAATGCGTTGATTGTTGTAGTTCTGTATTTTTCCACCTGGGTTTCGTGGGAGTACCTTACGGTAGTCGTACGGGTATACTTGTCTGATCAAACTGCTCCAACTTATAAATGCCGACTAAAATTATTAAACGTTCCAAGCCAACGGAAAGTTGCCGTAGTTATAATGGCACCTAAACCAAGCAAATCTCTAAACGAAAAAAAAGTCCTACAGACCCATATCGCTTCTGCCGATAATATCTAAAATATTTGAAAAACTCCTATTGAAGCGCTTGCAACCCATCATTGAAGAGCGAAGTCTAATTCCTGAGCGTCAATTCGGTTTTAGAACTAAGCACTCCACAATTGAACAGGCATATATTTACGAATGAAATTGATAAAGCTTTAGAGGGGAAAAAGATATGTTTTAGGGTTTTTCTTGACGTGTCTCAAGCCTTTGATAAGGTATGGCACAAATGCCTGAATTTTAAGCAAAGTCAAGATCTTCCGAGAGAGCTGCATACGATTTTGGAATCGTACCTTGAAAACTGAATTTTTCGTGTTAAACATGGCACCGAATACTCGGAATTTAAAGAAATCGCTGCTGGAGTTCCACAAGGAAGTGTGCTTGGCCCGGTATTGTTTTTACTCTATACTCGAAACATACCGGAAGAATCAGGTACCATAGTAGCCACGTTCGCGGAGGATGCGGCTATACTAGTTACAGATACTTCAGTCGAGTTAGCTAATGGAAAGCTACAAACGGCTTTAGATAGAATCTACGAGTGGACAAAGATTTGGAGAATTGTTCCCAACGAGACCAAATCTACACATGTTAATTTTACTTACCGGAAAATAAACAACCTTCCCATTTTCATTAACTCGGTACAAATACCATATGCAAATGAAGCAAAGGATCTAGGAATGCTATTGAACCCGCATGTTAAAAAGAAACGTGATGAACTTGAAAATAAATTCAGACAAATGTCTTGGCTACTAGGAAGGCATTCCGAGTTAAGCATACATAACAAACTGCTCATTTATAAGCAATCTGTTATGTCTATTGAATCTGTTAAAAATATCTACGAAACAGATGAAGAAGAGCTAGGTCGAGAAACCGACTGGATCTTGCAAAAACGTCCCGGAAAAAAGCGTAAAGCTGCGTCTTCTCCCAAAATCGTCTCTCAACGTGAAGCAAAGGGAGATGAATCGAAGAAAAATGGCAACAATAACATGAGTCCTGAAAAAATCAAAGCGGAAAAACAACGAACACCCCCGCCAATCAATGTCACTGGAGTTTCAGATTACAAGAAACTCCAAAACATATTGATGACCCTGCCGAGATCGGACTATATAGTAACATCGCGCAATAATAATGTATGGAAAGTCAACGTCAAGGACGCTGACAACTATCGCATTCTTTCTCGCAAGTTAAGCGTCGAAAAAATCCAATGGTTCACATACGAGAACAAGTGCGAAAGACCTATTCGTGTCGTCGCCAGAGGACTGCATCCGTCTTGCCCAAAAGAAGATATCGTAAGTGATTTAAAAAACAAGGGTTTTAAAATCATTGATGTCGTCAACATCGAAAAGCGAGAGAAACAAAAAATTGAAGGAAAGGATATGACAGTTAAACGTAGCCTTCCCCTCTTTATGCTAACCTTTGAGAACACTGAAAATACCCAAAAAATATACGATATTAAGTCAATCCTCAACATTATTGTTAAAATTGAGCCTCGACGCAAAAACTCGAAACTGATCCCGCAGTGTAAGCGATGCCAGGAATTTAACCATACGCAAGCTTACTGCCAAAAAGAGCCTCGGTGCGTAAAATGCGCAGGTAAACACATGTCCAAAGAATGCAACGTAAGCAAACAAACCCCTCCGACTTGTGTTAACTGCAGGGGTAAACACGTAGCAAATTTCCGTGGCTGTGAAGTAGCAAAGGAGTTGCAAAATAGACGTGACAAGTTGTTTAAGCCACAAAAAGAAAATCTCAAAACTAAAGAAAAAACATCGGGATCTGCTCAAAATATCGTTAAAAACGCCAAGGCGAAAGTGATTGATTCCAGTGTTGAAAAGAAAGCATCGGAAAAACTTAAATACGCTGAAGCTACCAAGCTAAAGGCAAAAGATTCCGGAGATCCTGCTTCCCAAGTATTTTCCGTTATTCTCGCGCAGCTTGAGCAGCAAAACAAAATCAATGAACTTATTTTAGATAAGCTAAAGAAGTTTGAAAATAGGTTCAATAAAAAACGTCCTTCGCCTAAAAAATGAAAAGGGAAAAATTAAACGTACTCACCTGGAATGCAAACGGAATCTTCGAAAAGCTTTATGAACTTGAGTTATTCCTAAGGAAAAACGACATTGACGTTTGTTTGATTTCCGAAACCCACTTGAAAAATGGGTCATCTGCAAAAATTAGAGGTTTTAAAGATTACTACGCGTATCACCCTTCGGGAAACGCGAGATACATTAAAGAGTCTCTTGAGCACAACGAAGATATAAAAGTAGAGCTCGAGTCTGTACAACTAATTGCGGTGCGCGTAAAATTGGTACGGAACTCCTTTACTATTTCAGCCATCTACTGTCCTCCACGATTTACGCCTTCAAAACATATATTTAAAAATATATTCAATTCTCTTGGATCGGCTTTTATGATTGGCGGTGATTTCAATGCCAAACACACTTTTTGGGGATCAAGATGTGTCTCCCAAAAGGGTAAAATACTCTATAAAGCATGTATGGAACACAATTGTGAATTCTATTCAACGGGCAAGCCGACTTATTGGCCAACAGATACAACGAAAATACCCGATCTTGTCGATTTCTTCGTTGTTAAAGGAATTCGTAACTCGGATATAAACGTTGATGAAAGCTTCGATCTTTCCTCCGATCATTCTCCAGTCATACTGACAATGAACGACACGTTTATTAAAAAACAAGGACCATTAAGACTAACTGGACGAAATACTAATTGGGAAGGATTCAGAAATGAGATTAATAATAACCTAGAACTAGACGTTTCACTTAAAGCAGCACTTGAACTCGAAATCGAAGAGGATTCTTTTGTTGAAATAGTCCAATGTGCTGCGTGGAACAATACACCTTGTCAACGAAAAAGCACGGCTAAACGTAACTTAAACTACCCGCCTGAGGTAAAAGATATGATAAGAGAAAAAAGAAAAGCTCACAAAAGATGGCAAACAACTCGAGCGCCGCAGGATAAAACACGCTTAAACAGGCTATGTAATCTGCTCAAGGAGGCTCTTAAAAGTTACAGAAATTCCGAAGTAAATACATATGTTCAAAACCTGACGGCAGGAAAAGAAACAAATTACTCGCTTTGGAAAGCTTTAAAATGCTTAAAAAGGCCCAAAATCCCCGCGCCACCAATCAAGGTCGGCAATAACGAATAGGCTAAGGGGGATAAGGAAAAAGCGGAGGTTTTTGCCGACTATCTTGAAGAAATTTTCAAGCCCTCCCACGGCCCAACACTGGTACCCGGCACCAGTTCTTTAGAAATAGCATATAGTAATTTTGTAATGACAAATGCAACTCTTGCTGAAATTAAAACTGTAATAAGAAAATGAAAACCAAAGAAGGCTCCGGGGTATGACCTTATTACCGGAGAAGTTCTGAAAATGCTACCTCAAAAAGCACTTATAAAGCTCTGACACATTATTAACGCGGCTCTGAGGCTTGAATACGTGCCAAGTCAGTGGAAAGTTGCTGAAGTCATTATGGTACTAAAACCAGGAAAACCTCCAAACGATAAAAAATCATACAGACCCATTTCTCTTCTACCGATCCTGTCGAAAATCTTTGAGAGGATTTTGCTAAAACGTCTTCTCCCAATTATCGAAAACCAAAATCTTATTCCCAACCATCAATTTGGATTTCGGACTAAGCATTCAACAATTGATCAGGTGCATAGAATTACTGATGTAATTGAAAAATCCCTGGAAGAAAAAAAGATTTGTTCGAGCGTATTTCTTGACGTCTCACAAGCTTTTGACAAAGTATGGCATGAAGGTTTGAAGTTCAAACTGCGACGAATTTTGTCATTAAAGCTTTATAATATATTGACAAGCTACTTTGAAAATAGAATTTTTCGCGTTCGATACGGAAATGATGTTTCGAAATTTAAAGATATCCTAGTCGGAGTACCGCAGGGAAGCGTACTGGGCCCACTTTTGTACCTTTTATAAACAAGAGATATACCACACGTCGAGGATACTGTTCTCGCTACTTTTGCTGACGACACCGCTGTCTTAGCGGTTGGAGAATCAATAGAAGACTCAACGGCGAAACTTCAGACTGCTTTAAATAAAGTCTACGAGTGGACAAAGATCTGGCGAATTACCCTTAATGAGACAAAATCTGTACATGTTGACTTCACCTACAGAAAGATAAATCACTTGCCCATTTCTATAAACTCGGTGTGTATCCCCTTTGAAAACGAAGCTAAGTATTTGGGAATGACACTTGACGCGAAGCTTAAATGGAAAACGCATGTTAAAAAGAAACGAAAAGAACTAGAGGCCAAATACAAAGAAATGTACTGGCTACTTGGTAAATATTCCAAGCTAAGCTTAGAAAACAAGCTGCTTCTTTATAAGCAAGTGCTAAAGCCGGTGTGGACCTATGGTATACAACTCTGGGGTTGTACTAAGAAATCAAATATAAATATAATACAAACTTTTGAAAATAAAGTACTACGACAATTTGTGCGTGCCCCATGGTTTATAAGAAATAATGACCTGCATCGAGACCTCGGAGTTCCTTTCGTGGAAGATGAAGTCAGGAACTGCGCACGAAAACATAAAGTCCGGTTAAGCGGCCATATCAACAATACAGTCCTAGAAATCTTGGACGAACGAAACATACTACGCCGTCTTCAGCGAACTAAACCGTTGGACCTTGCGCGATAAAACCGCATTAAGAAAGCGGAATATGTAGGGTCTTCCATTGGAAAGTGTTCTACCAATCGTGATTAACTTATGAAATAAAAACTGCTTGATAAGTTCTACTTAGTTGGGGTATTAAAATTAAAAACGAAGGGAGGTGTTTTTAGTGAGTAAGAATCTCACACTACTATGAGCACGCGCTTCTGATCCTCATAGTGTCTGATGGAAGATTTTCACCTGCCCTCGCCGGGGAAAAAAAAAAAAAAAATTATAAGCAAGTGCTTAAACCTGTATGTTCATACGGTATACAAGTTTGGAGTTGTTCTCCAAACCTCTCAAAACAAAGTTCTAAGAGAAATAGTGTAGGCCCCATGGTATATCAGAAACAGTGATTTCCACAGAGATTTAGGAATAGTCACCGTCGAGGACGAAATAATGAACTTTGCTGGCAAACTCCGTCTTCATCTTCATGGTCATTGTAATAATAAAATACTCCAAATTCTGGACGAGACGAACTTAGTTCGTCGATTAAAAAGAACGAGACCGTTCGATCTGGCGCGATAAGGAAGCTAAGAAAAATTACATTTTAAGCAACTATCACATGAAATTTTCGAAATCTATTATAGGAGAATATTATTCCTTATAAGAATAATACGGTTATATGTAAGTCAAATTAAACAGGACTAAATCAAGTTTTTTTGTTTCTATTGAAAAATTTGGGAAAGTGCGGTTGTCATCTCTTCAAAATGACTGATTCAATGAAACCTTATGACAATCAATGCAGGCATGAGGAAGGTAGGTCGACATACGATCGACATGCGATCCAAAGCTTACGGTTAATGATGGAGAAACATTGCGATGCTTCGAAGATCAACATATTGTCTTTATAAATTTGGAAAAAGCGTTCCCAGAGATCCTATGTTGATGGCTCTAAATACTCAAAATCTACACAAGATGTACAATCATATTTTTTACTTTTTTTTTTAAGGATCTGATCCGCCAATTGCGAGGGCACTGCAACCTAAAAGATCTCTTGTTCCACAAAATAGTATTAAGAAACCAAGATGAAATTGAAAAATTTTGATGAAATTGTGAATCTCCCTGGTGGAGATTTTGAGAACTATCGTCTCCTTAAATCACTTAGAGTCATGCATTTATATAAAATATGTTTCGCAGTTTCGTCGTCTTCCAAGCAAAGACGACATACAGCTTCCTGAATTTGACCGGTTAGAAATCCAACTAGTCTTCTGATATCATCCTTTTTGAATTGTATGTGTTCTTTAGAATATTCAAAAATTCAAGGTAAGAGGGAGAATGATGAATGCGCCTGAAGATAATGGTTTGTAAATCAATTCTACTAAGACCGAATATCTATATTGCCGTCTTTCCGAACTCGTAAGCCCAAGTTCAGGCATCCATTTACCGGGAGTTATAGCACTGAGATGCGAATATTTTATATTTATCATTTATAGTCATATATTTGAGTTGATTGAAAGGAAAAAAGAAAAATGAAGTGCAATATACATATGTATGTTATCAAATGGTCGATAGACATGAACTGAAAATCCAGTGTGTGAATTGCAAGGAATTTCTTCATGCTAAGTGTGCGAAACTAGAAAAAAGAGAAGTTGACTTTTTAGAAAAGAGTAGTCAAGGCTACAAATGTGACACGTGTACGATACAGCGTAGAAAATCTATATTAGTAGATTCTCCAATATCTCCATCGCCTAACACCATTTCATTTAAGAGCTCCACTTCTTCTACTACTGCCAGTACCTGTAAGAACTATAACACTGCAAGTACGTCTGCACCAACACTTGTTCCAGCAGCTTTAACAACAGCATCCCATGACGACAACAATACGGGTCAACAAACTATTAGAGGTTGCTAATGAATCATGCTATATAAAGAACATTGAATTAAATCAAAAGGGCAGACTACATGCAAATTCTAGTATTGTATGTGTTAAATTTTCTTCTATAATACATAAAAAAACCTTGATGAACAAAATGCGAGAGAAAAGGAACAATATTACGACTAAAATTTATAGTACTGCATGCAATAACAACGACAGCAAAAAAATCTATATAAACGATAGTCTGACTAGCTACACAGGAGCATTATTAAAAAAGGCAAATGATCTCAAGAAAACCAACAAATGCAAGTTCGTTTGGGTGAGGGATTCTGCAATTTTAATAAGGAAAAGCGAAGGTGATAAGGTCATTAAAATTAATAATTTTGAGGATTTTACCAAACTTTGCGATTAATTTTTTGCCTTAATCCATGGCTAATGTAAATATAAGCAATAATTTAATTCTTAATCCTCAAGATATATTATGTATTAATAATAGTTTTTCCGCCTTAAGTCTTAATAATATACAATGTTTTTGTGTAGAACATTCAAATGTTAGTCAGTATTCTGGTTTCTCTGTAGTTCATCAAAATATACGTAGCATGATCTACTAGATTGCGAAATTAAAAAGTGGAATTTGGATAGTGCAGACATAAGTGTTTCTTGCAAAATCTCTGGCTTACACTATTGCTTTATATGTGTATATAGATTACACAAATGTACGAGTACAATAAGAACTTTTTTGGAAGAATTGTCGGTATTTTTGGTATCTCAAACTAGTAAAAATTTAATACTTATTGGTGATTTGAATATTAACATCCTGTCTGAAACAGCTGATACTGATCATTACTTGACAATTTTATCATCTTTCGGGTTGGATTCTGCTTTGGCACAACCTACACGTTATAGGTCCTGCTTAGATCACATATTTATAAGGCTGCATAGAAGCAGTTTAACTAGTATACAACTGGATCATAATATACTTAGAGCTACTAAACCCGAGTATAAAAAGCTAGTTAAAATAGACTTTGCCGTACTAAAACAACAACTATTTTTTGAACATTGGGAAGACGTTTATTCTGCACAGAATCCCTCTTGTGCTTTTAATCTATTCCTTGAAAAGCTCCAATCTTATATTTCAATAAGTAGTCAGAATACTTTCAATAAAACCAACAATTTTAAACGCATTAAGCAATGGATGACCTTTTCCCTACTTAATAAAATCAAAAAGAAAAAAGAGCTGTACCATAAAGTTAAAAAGCATCCTAACAACATCAGGCTTAAAAAATTCTACGATAGATTCTGTTTAAAGATGAAAACTGAAATCTCACGTCGTAAAGATTCTTACTTTACTAATAAACTGGCTAGGAATGCTGGTAATTCTAAAAAGGAGTGGTCAGTCGTAAATGTTATTTTAAATAGAACTACTATTAATAGTGATATATCCATAAAAAGTAATAATTCAATGATTTCTGAGCCTGTGGAAGTCGCAGAGTTATTCAACAATTTTTTTACTGGTACTAAATTTTCCGAAGACTTCGCATTAAGCAATAGTCCAACTCTAAATTCTTTTAATTTATGTCATATGCATTCTCAACCAGCAACTTTTGATTTCAATGAATTTACTGCATTTGAAATTCACAAAATCATAATGACACTTAAAACAACGAGTTCGCCTGGCTTTGATCAGATTTCTTGTTCTGTTTTAAAAAACATTTCATTTCAAATATCTGACGTTCTGAGTTTTATTTTCAACCTCAGTGTTCAAAAGGGCATCTTCCCGGATTCACTGAAGAAAGCGATAGTAATACCCCTTCACAAAAAGGGTAATACTTTTGAGCTTGATAACTACCGCCCTATTTCACTACTATCAGTTTTTTCAAAAATTATTGAAAAAGGTATTAAATCTAGGATTGTCTCTTTCTTAGATAAAATTCATTTTTTTAGCATTTCACAGTTCGGCTTCAGAAGTGGGAAATCTACAGAAGATGCTTTATTGAAACTTACTGCTGAATTATATAACAGTTTAAACATATCAGAAATCCCAGCAGCCCTGTTTATAGATATTACGAAGGCGTTTGATGTGGTGGATCACACAATATTATTAGACAAATTATACAAAGCGGGTTTTAGAGGTTTTATTTATTCTTGGTTCTCATCATATCTTACAAATCGTAAGCATATGGTAAAGATCCAAAATCAGCTTAGTTCTCCGAAAGTAATCAATACTGGTGTGCCACAAGGTTCTGTTTTGGGCCCCATTTTATTTTTGATATATGTTAATTCCCTCTTTATTCAACCTTTTAAAGGCAAAATCACAGCATTTGCTGATGATACAGCGCTTTCGTATTCCAATAATAATTATCTCGATCTTTTTTTCGATTTATTGCGAAGATGGTTTACATACCACAAATTGGTCATAAGCAAAAAAACGAAATTTATGATTTTTAATATTCTGAGTGTCACCTGCCAGGATTTTCCTTTACACTACCATGCACCCAGTTGTAGACGCTTTAGCTTAAACTATGGTTGCAATTCTTTTACATTTAACAATAGTTTAAATTGCAGTAATACATTTTTTAAAATAGAATGTGTTGACAACTTTAAGTATTTAGGAGTAATATTGGACAAGAGACTTTATTGGAAAGACCATACTCTGTACCTTAAAAAGTACCTTAATTGCGTTGTAAGGCAACTTTATCACCTTAGCCTGTATTGTCGACTGCCTACTTTAAAGTTGGTATATAATGGTCATTTAAAGTCTAAGCTGCAGTACGGTGTATCATGTTGGGGTGGTACACATCTCAATAAAATACAACCTTTACTCTTAAAGCAAAAACATGCAATCAGAATAATGTGTAAAGTGAATCGTAAAACTTCTAGCTTCGAATTATTCAAAAGTCTCGAAATCCTTCCAATAAGGCATCTTTACTGCTACAAAGTTTTGAAAATAATTTTTTTTAAAGTCCGGGTTTTATGCTGTTCGACTCGATGAAAATTATAATTTACGAGTCAATACCAGAAATTTTGCAATCATTCCGACAATCCATAAAACACATTATACGCGTTTTTATTCCGTAACTGCACCCCGTCTTTTTAATGCATTACCGGCAAACCTTAGATGTGAGAGAGTGAAAGCAGTTTTTCTTAAAAATACAAAGAAGTGGTTATTCTCTTTTGACCATTCTACTATTAATAATTTAATATAAATTAATGTATAATAAATACAATTTTGCTCTATTTCTGTACAACATGTACATGTATCATCACTTTTTTACTATTACTATATTTTCTTTTTTACTTTTTACATCTTTATTTGTTTTCTTTTAATGAGTTTATTTTATTGTATTTCCCCATCGATAAATTTTTTAAATAATTTATTGTATTTCGAAATGACAGGTACATTCACTTCTTGTTATTGAACAACAGATGGTACCTAACTATTTCATGCAAAATGTATTCCATTATAATATACACTATAATTTAGTATAAGTTTTGTTATGAAATAAAGAAGAAGAAGAAGAAAAAAAAAAAACAAAAAAAAAATAATTTGATTTTAGTTTCAGTTATAAGCCATCATAGATACTGCGATGACGAAATGCATTAGAGTTTGTGTGGCGCGACTAAAATCCGCCGAAAACATCGCAGTATCTTGAGACTTAAAAATACAGATTGATTATATATGTTATATACAACAGCCGTGTGTCCGGCTTTAACATACACTCCGAAGAGTTGGACGATAGACGAGAAATATAGAGAAAAATGCGACGGGGATGAAATGTCACGGATGCCAGCGGGCGTAATAAAACTTGATCTAATAAGAAATACGCGTGCCCATAGAAGTCTCTGCATAAAGAAACCGATGGTGGAAAGTCCGGTCCAAAAATCAATAAAGCCTTAAGTTCCAGTCGAGAGTTGAAGAAGGATTCCAAAGAAAAATAATTTTATCACTAAAACGCAAAACCATCGGCAAACCATGATCTCGCTAAGGAGGTGATCCAAATGCAGATACGTGGGAGAAATATGTAAAATTAGATGCATTTATACGTATTACATATTTCAGGGGTTAATTAAAATTTTAGAAGAAAAGGTTGCATCGTTAATGATGAAGCTCATATATGGTATCTCCCACGTTGACCATTGACGGCACTATTGATTCAGTCTGATGACCAGCCATTCCGGTATTATTGTGTTGTTATTTTCTTCACCCGCGATTATAAATTTAGAAGGTAAAGTAAAGTCGAGTTGAATGAAACTAGCATCTCTTGCCTACCACCTGTTAGTAAGAAAATAAATAAGAGCATTTCAAGGAGAAGAGACAGGTTGAAGGCGGTCAGTGCCTACTCCAATCATTCCCAATCAACGGAATAATAAAATATAGGTTTATATATGGAACTGTTAATTGTTGTTAAGCGATGAAGGAAACGTTGTTCATTATAAGTACAAACACTGTAATTACATGCTAACAATATACGTTAGTCGATGCCATTAATCCAGGGTATAATTGCATCTACTAGTAGGATCATCTTCTTTACCCAACGGAAAGTCGACATTAAACACAACTATATATAGAAATATTTTATAACATTCTTAGACCCATTCGATACCAACTATAGTATAAAATTTGTTCGCATGTTCGAGTGTAAACATATCAGCAAACAATTAAAAAGAAGAAACATGGCCCAGTAATTTTTGCAACCTATCTGGATTGCATTGACTATGAATATACCCTCAAGCTGGAATATTTTTTTCAAAATAAACATGCGAAGATCTCTTTTGATTTAAAAACACAACATCCTAATCTCACAACTTGATCCGAGAATAATTCGAAATACATTCGGAAAGTCTGCTTAGACCCTGCACTGATTGAAATGTTATTAGTTCAACGCATCATTCGTTAGACATTGATTCCAATTCCTTTATTCGGATATCGAAAACTTTCCCACAGCAGGTATACTTTCTGAAACTATGGTAGCATTGGATTTCGTTTTGGCAATTTAGGTCCAAACTTACCGCTGTCATTCCCACAATTAGTCCCCAAAAAAAGACACGCGATTAAATCTTTTGACTGAAATCGTTTGGATCTCCCATCAATTGGGCCTATTAGGAAGTAAGGAGTCCCCTAATCGAATGTTCATGGTTCCATAGCCAAACATTGATTAATGTCTTGTTCCATATTTCCAGTCTAATTACTGTGCTGGAAAATAATTTAAGAACAATGCCTTAGCATGGTGATCGCCTCGAAACGATAACATCCCCTTTTTGATTGTGGCTCTCCCTTAACCAATCCATTGAACAGAGTTGTTATCTGCGTTGACGTTGTCGACGTTGTAGTTTGCATGTTTTTCACCAGCAACCAGCAGGATGCTATGCATCAAGGGCTTTCAGGAATTCCACTTCAACTCAATGGGCACAAGCTATCTCTGCCAACCGAAGAGGAGTCTTGTCAATTTTGACATTTTTTTCCTCGTTGGCAAAATAAATGCAGAAAAAAAAATAACGATGGCTTCCATCAGTGGTGGCACATCAATGATACTCGCTTTCCCAATGGCATAGAGAGGTGGACCCCGCTGGCTGGTACAGATATGGAGGTTTCCACAAACAAAAATCACTGGCGCAACATCAAAGTCAGACCAAACATGTAACGAGCTATAAAACATTGAGCCATACAATTGTTGGAAAAGGATTTCATAAGATGCACCGCTCGCTTAGGCGGTGCAGTAGCCCTTTTTCGGATCACAGAGCGCGCGCTTGATCCGATCGCTGGCTACCGACATCCCATGACATAGAAGTGAAAGAAAAACCACGGAATTCATACGGTCCGGGGGAACCTGGCCAACCAACCCAATCGACCGACATACCGGTCGACCAGTCGACCATCGCTCAGGCAGTAGACGTAGCCAGTACTATGTACCATCACTAGAACGAGAAGCAGCACCAGGCCATGCCAGCCAGCCAGCCAGCCAGTACAATTGAATTTTATCAACAATCAACAAATTTTCATACAATTAAGCGCAGTGGTGGCCCAAGCCCAGAGTCAGAGTCAGAGTCAGAGTAAGAGCCAGAGCCAGAGCACAGAGTACAGAGTACAGAGTACAGACTCAGACCCAGGCGCAGCTTCAGATCCGTCTGGTTGGTTGGCTTGCTGGAATTGGAATTGTTCCTTCCGAGGTAAGATTGACTGACAAAGCTGCAGGGAGCTCTCGAAGTAGCAGGAGCATGTACGAGTATAGATAGTAAAAGCAACCAGCGGGGACAAACAGAAAAACTCTTCATATGCAGATATGTAATGTAGTCAAACGAAGTGCATTGTATCGCAGCAACAGTGGCATGGAAGGGGTTTTTTTTTCGGCGATCCACGAAGATGAAACAATGGCCGGTCGGAGCCGGAGAGATGATGTTGGCGGTTCTTTGGTGAAATTGATGGGTAATAAGTACACCACTGCAGCTACCGCGTATTTCTTAGGCCAGAGGAGCATTGCAGAGCTCGCATAAATTATGCTTCTTTCTCCTGCGGCAATGGTTGATGGTGCATGGGCAATTTTCTTCCACCCTGGGCGGAGTTTTATCCGGTCTTGGTGGTGTTTTCTGTTTCCTGGCAGTGCTACTGCTGCCGCATCTTCTGGCATTGCAATAAAAATCGTTTAGCATCAATCAAAAGATAGACCAGCATCCAACAACTGGTAAAAATCTCAGAGATACCGCGCAGCGACAGTGTTCGATCGCGGATTTTCTGTTGCTGTTTTTTCTTCTGCTGTGGCTGGTGAATTCCGATATCTTCTTGATGAAGATTTATAGTTACTCCATTGTGGATCACACAATGAACCATTTATTCCCGTGTCGATGCCCAGGGTATATACAAATGGAGCTGAGCCCTACTGTCGTCAGTGTCGATGTTGATGCACATGGCCTCGAAGACGACGACACGGTGTACGAGTTCTCTGACGAATCACAGAACGTTTCTCCTTGGTATCCAGATCCAGATTCAGAAAAAAATGGCTGCCATACCGGTACTACATTTGTTGCACTTTGGATGATACAGAACTTTGATTTCTAGTTGCAATGTCTCGGACCATTGAGTGTGGGGGTAATAAACAATTTAGAGGGCTGGAATAAATTATTTTCCATCAGTGATGGCAGAGAAGGAGTCTTACTTGCATTTTTCTGGTTTCCAATTGATTCAATGAGTTGGGATGGAGGATGAAGAATTTGGTTATTCTACTTACCTTTGATGGTTAATTAATTCTTCAGGCAGACGCCACAATTTGTACTTTTCACCAAAACACGAATGTAATTAGTTTTCCGTAGGAAGTTGGGATATTTACGGCTTGATTTCTTCTTTTCGAATTTATTTTTTGAGTGGGTTGCTCTGATTGGAATAGATTCAAGTAAGTGTGAATTTATGTTTTTGTTTGCAGGAACAATTATTGTTTAAAATTTAACATTTCTGGCCATTTATCTTATACCAGTGGTGTGGTATATAATACGCTTTGGTGTTTGTATTCTGTTTATGGTTTCATTTGCTGAGAATGCATGGCTATAATAGCAAAACGTAAGGTAAGGTGAAATCAGATTAAGTTCTACAAACCAACCATTACTTCATGTATTATTAGTTCGAACAACAATGAATACAAATACTATAAACACAGACTTAGAGAAAAAAATTAACAATTCTTTATAGCAAACGATACCTTCGATGTGGAGATCCTAGAAGACGTGGAGAAGCCATCGCAGGCAAGACGAGAACGGTCTCACTAGGTCATGGAAGGCAACGCACTTGAAATGATTCTGGCCTTTTCAAAAAAAAAAAAATTAATTGTCTGTGTTGAGATGTTTAAAAGAAGAACTGACAAGGCCTGTGCGTGAACAAAGTGTTTCCAAATTAGATAAGATCATCGCTGCCTCTAAGGCAAACTGCAGTAAAAAGGGGAAACGGACTAGAAAGCGACAAGACAATCATTACGTTTGCCTACGTAAATGACTACTTAAGGTGAAAGAAAAACCTACCAAAATGATCGCCTCTACGGTAGATAGAAACATCAACTAGCGGACGATATCGAGGGCTAATGAGATACATAGGCTGTTTGTGCCCCGGGGTAGGGATGCGTCGAAGAGCGTGTAATCTTCTTTGTCGTAACTAATTTTGCCAACCCTAGGGGACAGTATTTTGTCCAAAGTGCTCAAAATAAAAGTAAAAGTAAAAGTTAATTTTAAGTTTTAATAATTCATAAATTGGCTTTGCTTATTCTAAATTAAAATAAACAAGGGAGAAGTTGGTATTCGAGAAAAAAAAATATATATAAGTTAACGAATAATTCTATCAACAGTGCAAACTGAGTCAGCACTACGCGCACCGATATTTAACACTCGCAACCCATCGATTCCCGATGTGCTAATTTACCAATAAGAAAGTATTTAAGGTTTAGATTTTAAGCTCCTTGTTACATTGTATTTTTGGAAGGCAGAAACGCTGCCAGAAATCAAGATTTTTTTGATTAAATTAAATTGTAAGTGTTTAACTTATATAAAAAGGAGTATAAGGAGAAAGAGAAATAAGATAATAGAAAAGGAAAAGATAAGGATAAACTTTCTTATTACAAGAGTAGATTTAAGTGCCCTCGGGCAAATATTTCAATAGGACTTTATCAAATGTCTTGGTTCCGCGAAGTTTTCTAATGTCCAAATGTATAGAGTTCCATTCTCTGACAACATAAACAAAATATCGGTTCTCGGAGTTTCTGCATGTAAACCTTGGTTAAATAAGAACAAAAGAATGAAATGAAGTTGGAAACTGAAGCTTTTCGTACAGATACGGAGGCTCTTGGCAAATCAAGATGTTGCTCAATGTTTTTAAAGCGAACAATTTTAAATAGGTGTGCAGACTACAACCCAGAATCTTGTAAGTGTATTCAGATATATGATCAAATCAGTTAAGGTTATAAGTAAACATAATGCGTAATGTTGTTAAATGCCACTGTAAGGGTTTTTGTTTCACTTGACACCCCTCGACATTTTTAGCAGGCAAGTAGCTGCGACTGCAGCTATTCGCCTTAAAGCGACTAAACAGTGGACAAATGATTCATTTGACCATGCCAACATTCTTGATACATTAGGAATCCTCACAGAGAACATCGATTACACCATACCCGAACTTTGGTTTGACAAAAACTTCCCCTCTAGATCATTCTGGGAGGAAGATGTTTTCATGGAGGAGAAGTTGGTGGCGGTGTTTTCTCAGATAAGCTAAATCTAAGCCTCTCTTTCCGTCTTCCAAATCACTGTAGCGTGTTCTAGGCGGAAATTTTGGCGATTAAAGAAGCTCTGTCCTGGCTGAAGAAAAACGTGATATCTGCAAAGGATATCCGCATATTTTCGGATAGTCAGGCCGCCATCAAGTCCCTGGACTCGGTCTCATTAAATTCTAAAACCGCCCTTAAATGCCGATCATCTCTCATGGAGATGGCAGAGCAATTCAACATTCACCTTTGTTGGGTGCCGGGCCATAGAGACATTTCAGAGAACTGCAGAGATGAACTCGCCAAAATTGGAACCACTCTACCTATTCTGCCGGAAAAGGGTAGTATAGGTATACCAATCGCTACCTGCAAACTAACATTAAAGCTGAATGCCAATAAAAGAACAGACCTTTGGTGGACTGCTGGGCAAACATGTCTAGCGACCAAACAGATCTGGTCAAAGCTGGATCTGAATCGCTCTAAGTGTCTGATCCTTTTAAATAGGAAACATCTCAGCGAGAAAATAGGTGTCATCACTGGACACTGCCTCATAGGCAAGCACTCAAGAAGGCTTCGCGCTTTTAAATGCAAGATAGTTGCACTTGATATTTCTAAGGAATTTGACAGAGTTTGGCATCAGGCTCTTTTGTCGAAAATGCGTGCATTTGGGATCGACGACTATCTTCTTCAATGGATTAGAAATTACCTTTCGGAACGTTCAATTCAAGTTGTTTTGGACGGTTCCAAGTCTGATCAGGGCTCTGTTCTGTCTCCGATACTCTTTTTAATTTTCATTAATGATCTCTTGACTGCTACTTCTAATCCAATATATTCCTTTGCTGATGACAGTACTCTCTGCTTTTCATATTTTTTATAATTTACGCGCTCCTAAGGGGTTAGATACCCTTTTACTGTTGCCAGGGCGCGGGCGGAAAGGTAGAAGGAGGAGAAAGGAAAATTGTTTTGTAGTGGTTAGAAACTCAGGTGTGTTTGGTTTCGATATTCGCTCTCCAGAGGTGGGAGTCCGCATAGGACGGAAAGTTTTTTCTTCACTCAGAGTGATTCGAGGTGTAATTCACAGTATTTTTTTCTGTGATTGAAACTCTACAACAGCCAAATCTACGTGTCAGTGTTATGCCTTCACACGCAGAATTTTTCTGTCTGAGTTCCAATTACACAAATGAAAAACTGACTTGCCATGGGCAGGATTCGAACCTGGAGCCTCCAAGTGAGAACCGATTGCTGGTACCACTACACCACGGCCACCCTATTCGTTCCCGGACTCACGGCCCTGCTCTTCGGCTGTAGAATGAGAACGGCAGCGTATGCTAAGCTCATTAAATTCCGATATCAACAGCATAACCAATTGGGGAACTATCAACAGAGTGGAATTTAATGCTTCCAAAACACAATGCTGTCTGCTGTAGTTAAAGCGCAATTTAAACACCCAGCCATTATCCATGAATGGCACTTGCATCGTCGAAACCGAAAAACTGTCCATTCTCGGTATGTGTGTCAATGACAACTTACGTTGGAATGACGCTAAAAATGCTGCGAAATGTCTAGGTTTCCTCAAGCGATGTAAGAAATATTCTACCCCCTCTGATCTGGCCTCAATATATAAGCATTCATCCGCCCAAAATTTGAGTACAACCCCCACATCTGGTCAGGTGCCCCTAAAACATCTCTGCACCTGCTAGATAGGATTCAAAACCGTGCGATAAAACTTATTGATGATACTAATATCAGTCAACCAATGGACACCCTTGAACACCGACGAAATGTCTCATGTCTCGCTTTGTTTTATCGCTATTTCCACCACCAGTGCTCCACTGAAATCGCCAGTAGCATTCCGCCCATTCAAACTTTCAACCGTAACACCCGTCTCGCTATGAATGCTCATCAGTATACCCTCAAGCCCATTTTCGGACGTACTCTAAAATATCGTGATTCGTTCCTAAGCCGTACAACTCGCTTATGGAATGCCCTGCCGATCTCTGTATTTCCTGGTCGTTATAACTTGCAAACATTTAAAAACAATGTACATCGGTACCTCTCTTTTCTTCCTCCCTAAATTTCCTTTGCCCGCGCTGTGTACAATCATCTTAAGGGTACTCAAGCCCCTTCAGCAAAAAAAAAAAAATACAAATGATTTCTGTAGAAGCTGTGTGGACAAGGAAGAGGAGGAGACAATCCTCCACCTACTCTGCACATGTCCAGCTCTCTCCCGCAGAAAAAAGCTTCATCGAGGAGCTTTCTTCTACAACGACCTAAACGACCTAGAAAACATAGACGTTAGTAGTCTCCTACGCTGGTTCAATTAGTAAGAGGATCATAGATCCACGTGGCATCACAATGGGCCAATAGGCCTAAGTGGGTTGGTATTTCCAACAGCCACTCTTACCTAACCTAACCTAACCTAACTGTATGGGTTTCTAAGTTGTGACAATAAAAAATTGGACATCCATAGGTGGCTATTGGTAAAATTAAACTTTTAGCTAAGGTAAGCCTTGTATGCTGAGGTATAAAGTGCTTTGCCAAGGAAAAGGTACGTAAATATCGGTATATTTTACCACTGACTATTTAAATATGTTGGTCCCATGTAAGTGTCGAATTTAGCCAAATACCTACATTTTCCACTTTATCGACATATTCCAAAGCAGAGTTATCTAAATATAGAGCTAGAAAATAGCTGCTTTCAAGCTTGTTTTTGAAGATTAGCAAGCACTTTCACATTTCTGGATTTAGTTGTAGGTGATTTCTTGCCGACCAGTGAGAGATTTCCTTAAGATCGCTATTAAGTTTGTACTTCATCTTCTAACATTCCTAGCTTGCAGCTCAAGTAGATCTGCTCATCATCAGCATATAAATGTATTGATGAGTGTCGCACTACTTGTGGGAGATCATTAATAAGCATAACGAACAGCAATGGCCCAAGAATTGATCCTTGTGGTACTCCAGACTTTAATTCTAAGTGGCAATAGGTGTTTTTCCCAACCGATACGACTTGATTCCCTTCACTTAGGTATGAAAGAATCAAATTAGCTTCAGAGTTACTGAAATTGTAATTAGTCTTCAATTTTGAAAAAAAGTATTCCATGGTTGGGTCAGTGTCAAATGCTTTTAATAAGTCTAGGAGCCCAAGAAAGGACATCAGGTCGTGATCCATTGCAATTCTCAGATCATCTGTTATTTCCAAAACAGCAGAGACACAACTATGATTTTCCCTAAAACTAGACTGTTGGTCATTCAGAAGCTTATTATGGTTGACAAAAAGAGTCAAAAAGGCGAGTGGTAGGCTTTTTTATTATCGCTCGCTATAACTTTAGCAACCTTCCAGGAAGGAGGAAAAAAGGACTTCATGAGAATTATGTTAAAAATGTGTGCAGGGGTAGGAAGAATGTGGGGCAAAATTATTTTTATAAAATGAACATGTATTTCATCAAAGCTTGTAGCCTTAGACTTTATTTGACGAATGGCGCACAGAACGTAGTTTTCATCTACTCTAGTAAACTGAAAGCAATCAACCCTCTCAAGATTAAGAAAAGAATGAGCTGTAATCGGTTCGGCATTCCGTATTTAAGATGTCGGGACTTATATTTTCAGGGATTATCACCTTTTGTCGACCCACACCAAGCTCTCGGATATTTTTCCACAAGATTTTCGCTGGCAAGATTTCATTAAATCGCTTTGATAACACTCTCTTCTAAGCTTCCCTTATTTTCATAGAAACATTGTTTCTTAAAGCCCGGAACACTGCACGAAACTCAGGTACTCGGAATCTTCTCCATCGTTTGTAGGCCAGGTTGCGTTGTGTTATAGCTTTTTGTATTTCAGGTGTAAACCATGTGATAGTATTTGTTGGCACGAGTTTTGTTTTTATTGGAACATGTGAGTTATAGAGAATACGTATGGCATTCTGTAAGAAGTTAATTTGATTATCAGCAGAAGTTATAAAATAAACATCTTGCCAATTAACCTGCAGAACGTCCTCTTCCAAGTGAATTAAGTTTATTGCCCTAAAATCCCAATATTTATACAAAGAGACTGCTGTTTGCGCCGGACGCTGCCAACTGAGTATAAAGAAGGGTATTTTCGGGATTGCTTGTAAAAAAAAGTCTAATAGGGTTGATGAGGTGCTTGTGAAATGCGTTTGATTGTAGTATTGATAGACCCTGAACCAAGAGTACTGATTTTGTTTGTAAATGACAGCGAATTGTTTTTAAGAAAGTTACAATTAACAAAAAAATAATTTCAGTGCAGAGAGGTGTTAAATCTCCTAAGACTGTGTAAAATTCAGATAGATCCACATTTTTATTAAAACGATAAGCTACATCGAACAAATATTTGCATAATTAGTTATCTCACTCCCCCGCCAATACGACTATTCCTATCAGCACGATATAACTTGTAACCATTCATATTGTATAAAACATTAGGAATAAATATTGTATAGACATTGAAACCACTAATCATTTTTAATAAATCAAACAAATCTTTCACCATAGGACATGAGAAAAACATAGCGCCAAAAAGAAATAGAAAAACACATATTTTAGAGTTCAACATAAGGTAAAAGAAAGTTAAGAAAAAGAAAAAGTTTACAAACATATAAAATATATACAAAAAATTACACAGCTCACGATTTGTGAGTGAAAAAGAGGCAGAGAGCGTCATAAGGAGTTTAATCAACCTGATAAATTAACTTCGGTTGCGTTAAAACAGGCATGTGAGTCTATTTTATGGCCCTGGAAACGCGACTCTTCCACTCATAAAGCGGAGTCTACTGGCTGAAACCAATGTAGTCGGCTTCCATGAAGGTTAAAACTGCTACAATCGATGCAGATAGTGTAAATCAATCTACATTATACCAGAGTAGTCTTCGACAGCTTGTGGACGTGACCTTGGCCCAAGAACAGTGGACTTTAAACAATCGTGTGATGAAATAAGAGACAAATATTACTATGAAACCTACTTGGATACTCAATGCAACCCCTTCTAATTGGGAAGCATATAAAGTAATGCGAGACAATGTGAATCGTGGAGTTTGCACTGCCAAAAGAAACTTTTTTACTTCTAAATTGAATACATCACCACTGCCCAAAAAACTTGCTTGATATTGGAGTTAGTTGAAATAGAATTTGAACCAGATGTTCTCAATGACCACTTTTTGGATGCTGATAAGTTGAGTAATTCATTTGCTTTCTCCTCTAATCTAGCTGATTTTGAAAAGGTAAGAAAAAGCGACGTAATTGCGTGCATTGTTGCTACCAGGTCGAATTCAAGCGGGATAGATGGAGTTCCTATTCGTTAATCATTGATCATTTGATGCATATAATTAATTTCTGCAACGTTTCCACAAACCTGGAAAATTGCTAAGGTCATCCCTATACCTAAAAAAGACTTAAGCTTCAACTTTAAATGGCCTTAGACCAATAAGCACATTACCATGCTTGTCAAAGGTTTTTAAAAGGCTTTTTGCCAAACAAATACAAAACCACTTATCAGCCAATCCCTTGCTCAACCCTTCTTAATCAGGCTTTAGAGCTAATCATAGCTGCTCCACAGCAGTTGTAAAGGGTTTTCCAATAGGGACTTGACAACTTTGAATTTAATTTGTGAACGCACTCTTTCACTAATAATCAAACTGTCACTGTCAATTTATTCAGTAAACTCAACATTTTCATCATGGTAAAGTACATGAACGAGCAACGTTTGTAAATTATAAAAATTTTCTACCGAAATTCGGAGTCGGTGACTGCAACTTTAAGAGCGTTAACTCCAATTTTCGGTCGTAATTCTCGCCCTAGTAGGTAGGCAATAACAAGTTTAGTGCAAAAATTTGAGTCTACATATTCGTTGTGTGATGTTGCCGTGTCAGTTAGACAACGGGTTGGTCGAAGTCTCGAAAATATCGCTGCCGTTGAGGCGTCCGTATCAAACGATGCAAATCAGTCAATTCCACGGCGTTCTCAAGAATTGGGGATAGCTCAGACCACATTATGGCGTATTTTGCGTAAGGATCTTGGTTTACACCCATACAAGATCAAGCTGACTCAAGAATTGAAGTCGATGGACCATTTGAAGCGACGTACGTTCTCTGTTTGGGTTCTGGAGAAGATGCGCCAAGATGATGAATTTCATCGCAAAAGCATCTTCAGTGACGAAGCTCATTTTTGGCTCAATGGGTTCGTCAATAAGCAAAACTTGCGTTATTGGTCGGGTGAAAATCCACATGTGCTTCATGAATCACCACAAAAAATAACTGTTTAGTGCGGTTTGCATGCCGGCGGCGTTATTGGGCCATATTTTTTCGTCAACGATAACGATCGTCACGTTACTGTGAATGGTCAGCGTTATCGCGCCATGATCACTGATTATTTTTGGCCCGAATTGGAAGATATGGATTCAACAGGATGATGCCACAAGCCACACAGCACACGCTACAATCGATTTATTGAAGAGTAAGTATGGTGAGCGTGTTATCTCAAGAAATGGGCCAGGCGATTGGCCGCCTCGTTCGTGCGATTTAACGCCGCTTGACTTTTTTCTGTGGGGCTACGTTAAGGCATTGGTTTATGCCAACACGCCGACGACGTTGGAAGAGCTCAGAGCCAACATTGAACGCGAAATAGCGGCCGTTTCGGTCGAAATGTGTGGCCGAGTCTTGAAAATTGGGTCCAACGAATCGATCGCTGCAAACGTGCCCGCGGTGGCCATATGAACGAAGTCGAGTTCCATTCATAAATGTTTTGATTGTACTTCAAGCCGATAATAAAGTTATTGAAATATCTCAAATGGTTTGCGTTTTATTTAAAAAAAATGTTGTCAAGTCCTTATTGGAAAACCCTATATATATTCTTGATGACATTCGATGGGATTTTGACGTTTGATGGATTTTTTAAGAATTCGTTGATTGTTTGATTTTTCAAAAGCTTTTGATAAATTAAATCATGGCATTCTCTTTTGGAAGTTGAAATATTTTTTTGGTTTTGATGAGAGGAGAGCACAGCTGATAAAAAGCTTCTTGTCAGGTAGATTGCAAAAGGTCCTTAATGGCGAAATCTTTTTTCAGCTGCAGCCTTTGAAACAAGGTGTTCCTCATAAATGTATTTATACGCTGATGACGTCCAACTGTATTTATCGCGACTTTTGCACGAAATTGAAGAGTTGGTTCACGGGATCAATAAAGATATGGCCAATGTCCATCACTGGTCATTAAAGAATGACTTAGTCATCAATCCTGCGAAATCTCAAACGGTCCCAATATGTAAAAAAAACGTTGAATCTGTATCTAAACTTAGTTTTACCATAAACTGCCACTTGATTGACTACAACCATGTGAATGTAAAGTTGGTCAAATCTGCGGATATCTTCGAAAACTTTGGTTCACCGCAAATTTCACTCCGATGGAAACTAGACGAAGACTTATTAGAGCACTTGTGGTATCCCCCTCATAACGTATTCTGAGAATGTTTATTATTTAACTGGACTCCCTATCCGAGCACAAACTACAAATTGCCATCAATGACGCAGTAAGATACATTTATAATATTCGAGGATATGACCATGTTTCTGAACTATTTAGGAACTTATTTGCATGCACGCTTCAACAGTATATTAAGGCCAGAAATTACATATTTATATTTAGTATAATTAAGACTAAATCTTCACCATATCTGTTGTACAAAATTCAATTTGCTCAGTCTCCAGGAACGTTTAACATTATTTTACCGAGGTATAATCATTTAAACTCCTCTCGCTTTAAAGAGTGTATCTAACGCTGCTAGATTTAAAGACGCAATTTTCCAACAAGACTATGTCTTAATGTATTATATTTGTCAAAATGAATAAATAAACATTAATCTTGTATTATATTATAGCTAAGAGTAGCTGTTTCATAATAATGTCGTTTTACTTCATTTCCGCTGACATAACTTAGCGGAGACTAAAGGCTGCTGCCTGATGGAGTGCCTTCTATTGTATTATGGTGTATAATTCATATCAAATCCAGGGATGATATTGTCGATTTATATTCTTTATCTTTAATTTGATCAAGAGGTAATGACCTAACCCTACAAACCGCTAAAAAAGGGAAAGTTCTTGATTAACTTTGCTCAACACTAGAAGAAAAGAGGCTTTTAGAAATCCACATGTGTGAAGTGGAAAATCTTCATCAGATTTCATCAGGATAAATCGGACGCACTGATGCGTCTCAAAGAGGATTTTTCACATTTACAGCGGTCGACAATGGAATCGGGAAAATTCATTCCCTAGCTCAAAAGAAGGCTTTAACCTCGTTGAAAGTAGAGTCAATAGAGTGCTTCTCCTATGAGGGCCGAAGTAACCCCTTTTTTGCCAAGATGAATGCTTGAGAAAACTTTTGCGTGGCTATCGAGTTAATTAGTAAAGCGTCTCATTGAAAGAAATTTCTTGGTAACGCGCCATCGTCGACATCCACTGGCGATGGCTTCGTCGCTGATTCTTGCAAAGCGACACTAGATAGATTATGAACACTCACTTACCTGACTTAGTGTCCGAATCCAAAGATAACCCTATTTTTCCTGAGAACACACATATTCTTCAAAAAATATTTATGTCTCGGCCATCTGTGAGGATCCGACTACATTTTTTCCGTGACATTTATTGAAGTCTTAGTACATCCTTAGTACAGAGAAAGCCAAGAGAAAGTAGTCGCACTAACAGGTGTTCTTTTTGAATTCCTTGAATAACAGAAGCCGGTATTTACTTTGGGAATATGAGTGGGAATGTGGGTTTGTACACTCTATACCCGTTTTTTTTTTTTTCCAGAAAACCTTACTTAGCTTTGAAAGTACTCGTATATCTGAAAATTTCGGTCAGGTTTATGTACTCTTAGTTACCATTGCGGAGTTGTAGGACTTTATTCAAAGGTATTCCTACAGTTATACATAGTAGCGTAGGATTGACAAGCTTTCCAGAACATTTAGAGCACTATCCTTAGACTCCTATCCACCGTCTAACAGCAGCAGATTGACAGGTACCGACATAAAAACCGAACCATGCACAAAGGATACCACGGTACTGACAAACTGACAGCAAAGACATGTTCGGCAAGGAAACTATTGACCCACTCCACCGACACCGATACTGTCGAGAAACCTGAATATGTTCCCGAAAAATAAGTGTTTAAAGATCGCCCGAAGGACAGAAAATGAACAAATACTGCTAATAGCAGGAATAGATCCAAAAGAAACTGTCGATGTGACAACCACAGGAGAATGTAGAGGCCATTGGAACCCCATTTCCAGGAAATGTACCAGGCGAATGATATCATTGAATTAAACCACATCCTGGAGAATAGAGTCCTTTTAAACAATGTCTATCTTAAAGATGAAATAGCCGACTGGCCGCTCTGTTTTATAATGCAATTCCCATTATTCAGCGGACTAAAATACTGCTGTGGTACATTGTATCCCCAAAATGGATAGAGATACAGTGGGTTGAGTGGTAGTTCCGGCAGGCTCTAAAATATTATCTAATATCCAATCAAGGACAACTGACTGCTTGAATGGCTTGGAGAATACCTTCGGCACGGTATGTTTAGAGGGACTATCCTTTAATCTGAACAGACATGTATGATAAACCGATGTACATTACTTATAATACACCGATCAGTAGATAGTTCATCGTGTACAATGGCGATGTGCGATCTGCTGTAATGTTTCGCTTTAAAAATGGTCTGCAACAAAGTGCATTTACTTCGCGATCTTTTTCAACATCTATACAAGGGACCATGTGAGCTTACTCCGTTATGCCGCAGCGTATGTAGACGAGTTGACTGGGTGCATATCAGATTCAAAGATCGAATTAATTTATATGCTCTCTCATCGTGACTATCATAGGATTAAGCGACATTGCGGCAGCTGGAAGTTGAAGATTAACTTTCAGAAATCGGAGTTAATTTTTTTCGGATGCTTTTGTCTGGAACCTCTATGGATTCCAGAAAGAATTGACGAATTTTTTCAATTTTGCGGCAGTACGGAGATCAATTTCTTGTCGAAATGTAGTCAGATACCATGGAACATATGTATATTTGTTCAAAATTTCGTTATAAAATTGTTTTTTTTTTTTTTTTTTTTTTCAGTTTTTATGCATTTTTATTTTTTTAACTTAAGTTACTCTTATAAGCTAAACAAAAAACGCTTAAAAATTAGCTTAAAGTACTTAAAAATAATCTTATTCTAACTTAATGGCCCCATGCGGGCACTCTAAGATAAACCTAACACTTAAACTATGTCTTTCGACGAATCTTACAGTCTACTTTTATTTCTATTTTAACATTAATTAATACTAAAACTAAGAAAATAAATTTTAATCAAAAACTTAGTATATGGACATTTTTTTAATTTTTTATAAAACTTAAAACTAAAAGCCTACAAACTACCTAAAAATAAATCTTAATCTACTTAACCTACTTACATATAACACAAACACAAACCAAAAGTTTTGGTGCTGCTGAGCAACATCCCTCATGTCGCGACTCCCTACCGCTCTACTGAACCGGAGACGCTCCGCACTGCCATGTGCGACGTCTCTGTCGTAGTTGAGTCGCCTGTCCGCAGCTGTTCGAGCGACGTGGAAGATTAGCGGAACCGCCAATCTGTCCTGGATCAGACCTTTGCTATCTAAATAGAGGAACGCTTCTGGAGGAATAAAGCCGTCAAAGCGAACTCTCTCGTGATACATATAATTGGGGTAGAAAGCCCCGGAGATCAGGTTGTTCGATGAGGTCATTGCTCTTGCAATGTGCCTTCGAGTCAACTTAATGACGAAATTGTCCACTCTTATTAGGTTCGCCCTATTGTATAAGACCTCATTAGGATAGAATTTTATGTACTCAGACTCTGGTGTTCTGTATAAGCGAAGACAAGTCCTAAGACAAGCCCTCTCAAACACCCGAATCTTTTCCAATAAACTTGCTCTCACGTTGAACCACACGGGACATCCAAATACAAGCATGGGCCTGATAAGGGCCATGTAGCAGATCACCTTCACCCTCGCATCGAGTTGGCTGTTATAAAACAGTCTCTTTGTAAGGGCAAAAGCACCTCTGGCTCTGGCCAGAGCAACATCTATATGTTTGTTAAAATACAGATATTGATCTAGCCAGATCCCAAGGTATCTGACTACATTTCGACAAGCGAGTGGCTGTCCGTGTTGTCCGAGGATAGAAAACTTTCGCCAATTCTTTCTGGTATCCCTAGAGGCCCCAGACAAAGGCGTCCTAAACAGAATGGTTTCCGACTTCTGAAAGTTGATTTTCAACTTCCAGTCATCGCAATATCGCTTAATTTTGTCAAAGTCACGCTGCAAAAGTGTATTAATGACCTCAATCTTTGGACCCGAACTGTACGCAATTATGTCGTCTGCGTACGCTATGGCATGGTGAAGTGAACCTATCAGATCACTCGTGTAAATGTTGAATAGGATCGGCGAATTTACCGCACCTTGTTGCAGACCGTTTTTAATGTTAAATGTTCCAGCAGAAGTCACATCGCCATTCTTCACGATGAACTGTCTACTGGAGAGCATATCGAAAAGAATATACAGCAGTGGTTTACTAATGCCCAACCTGTCCAGCTTGAAAAAGAGTCCTTCTAACCATACGGTATCGAAGGCCTTCTCCAAGTCAATCAGGCAGGCACCAGTGCACTGGTTCTTGGCTTTGTTCCATTGGATATCAGAAACCAGTTTCGACGCAGCATGAATGATATCATGCCCCGCCTTGAAACCGAATTGATTATCCGGAACTATATGTTTGTCCTCAACCCACTTAGTCAGGACTCTATTGATCACCTTCTCGAACACCTTACTGATGTTTGGAAGAAGACTGATCGATCGGAGATTCGCCGGATTGGAAGTGTCTTTATCCCTTTTGGGGATGGGATGTACCACCGCAGTTTTCCAATGCGCTGGATAATGTGCATTATTCATTGCATTATTAAACAGGGTGGTATAAATGTTCACCGCTTCTAGAGGGAGATGTCGAAGCACAATGTTCGGTATTTCATCGGTTCCCGCTGATTTCTTACTTCTAAGCGATTCGAAGATCGTTTGGAGCTCTTCCTTCGAAATGAACGGGGGTAGTACCCTATCGTTGGTGATGGCATTATTTGCCATATTTTCGTCACTGAACTGGGTGAAACCCGAGCTCTCGAATCGCCAATTCACAATTTCATTTCGAAGGTAGGAATTGTGCAAAAGGACTCGATTCTCCAGATCGTGGTTCGGGCCAATGATAGCATTTGCCTTGTACACTTCCTGGAAAGTCGCTCCTATAGCCTCTACTTGCTCCTGCGGATCCTCGATCACAAAGAAGTTGTCATCATCAACAGCCTCATTTGGATCTATGCCCGCTGCTACCAGTATTTGTTCGTTGTTCGTCGTTCGGGCGATTTTAAGACATGGAAGGTCGTTCTGATTATTTCTCCGAAATATTTTATTTATTTGCGGGAACATATTCGGGTTGCTGGTGTTTACAGCCCGAATTTTATTGTTCCAATACAAACTTACAGCTGCTCTGTAATTTTCTTTTATTAATGTTTGGAGGTTTTTAATCGACGACTTCAGTGTCATGATCTCCGGGTTATGTCTGTCAGTAAACTGTCTGTACAAGGTTTTTAGTCTTGACAGCAGTCTACTTTTATGTCGGTGCAGTGCGTCAATAGTTGCGTTGCGGAATAAGTCTTCGTCGTCAGTGTGTTGGTACCGAGGTATCGTTCTGTCCATTGTACGTTTGATTGTCTCGTCCATTAGTTTTAGATACCTGTCAATCTCCTCGTTTGACAGATTTATGTTGGACGGGGGGTAGAGCGAAATCGAGGAGAGTGCTCTAGTCAGTGTTCTGGTGAAGTTTGTCCAACGTACCCTACTATAATTGTAGGAATGCCTTTGGACAAACTCATCCAATTCCGCAATTTCGTTTGGAACAGTTATTTCGGTGCTGAAACCGCAATGGTCACTGTCATACACGAAAGTGCGTAGACAGTTTGTGGTTTGTTGGTTAGTGCATGTCAGTTGTATTCGTGAGTCGAACAGCAGAAGATCCAAATAGGACCCGTGTCTGGGAAACGACGGACTATCCGTTGCCTTGAGCCCGAGTCGATACATCACACTGTGCTGACCCCACCAATTGAATAGTAGGTTCCCTCTAGTATTTGGTGTATTATTTCCCCAATCACTATGTTTGGCGTTGAAATCCCCGCCGATAATAAAATAGTTGTCTTCCAATTCCAGCCTCAGAAATCGAAAAAGCGTCTCGAGCTCTGTGATAAATAAGGTGGATTGAGTAGCCTTAGATGCATAGACAGACACCACGTACAACCGCTTTCCACTACGGAGAGGGATATACACGATGCATGCTTCCAGCACCTGGAACCTACGTACTACACGACTGTATACTCTTTTAAAATGTATACCTTTTCGTACGAAAATTGCAACGCCACCTCCCTGAATGGAGTTGGGTCGGTTTCTCCGTACTATTTTGTATCTTCTGTGCCTCATTTTGTGTCTCTTGGTAAGCTTAGTTTCGCTAATCAAAAGCACATCAGGGGCTTGGTCTTTAAGCAACTTAAATAGTGCGGCTCGTCGTTCGAGCCTAATCAGTGAATTCACATTCACAGCAAGGACCTTCAGGGTTTGCTCCGCCACGTACGTACCCATTACGGCAAAAGGTGCGTTAGGCCAGGCAGCAGCGCGTATACTTGATCCACCCGCGCGGTCTGTTCAGTCAAATGACGTTGTAGCTGAGCCATCTGCCCTTGGATAGAGAGCAAGATAGCTAGCATGTCAGGTACTGGTTCCGGTGCTCTGGGCGCTGGGGCCTGAGAAGCAACCTTCGCTTGCTGTACCGTATTTCCCCTACCTGCCGCCATTTGGGCGTAGGTAATATGGGGAGTAACGGCTGGAGTTTGCAAATGCACGGGTGGACGTTTCACTTCCACTTTCTGCTGCCGGGCCAGATTTATTCTTTTGATGTACTGGAATTTGGGACAACCCCGATAATTTGCGGTGTGTCCCGTGTTCCTACATAACGCGCAAGAGAGTTGGCTTTTTTCGGACGCTCCGTCCTTACCAAGAGCGCATTCCTCGGACTTGTGGTTCTTTCCGCACTTCACGCATCGAGGCTGCATTTCGCAGTTCGACGCGGCGTGCCCGAACCTTTGGCAGCGAACACATTGTAAAATGTTTTCGCTCCTCTTTAATTTTTCCCAATGCACAACCTGGTAGTCTAGGATTTTAATACTCCTTAGACCATCCAGATTGCTGGTGGGACTAAGCTGGACCAGGAAAATCGGCAGTTGCCGCTTCTCCCTTTTGGCTCTAGCCGTAACAAACGGCTTGACCCCCACGAATTTGAGCCCTTCGCACTCTTTCTCTTTCAGCAGTGCAAGGAGCTCCTCCGGATCAGACGACGGTTCTAACCCCCTCAGCAGCATTGTTTGCAGCTTCTCCCCCTTCGGGGTGTACGAGAAGAACTCCGTCGTCGAATCCTTCAGTAAATTTTTTATTTTATGATAGCGCTCCACTGTGTTACAGTGGATCGCATGCTTGTCTAATGATAATCTTTTTATAAAAAAGTTGTTGCCTATGGCCGACTTACACAGTTCTATCGTATCTTTGAGTTCCATTTTGTACGTGTTTATAGGTGGAACCCTTGGTTTAGCTGTCTTTTGTTGTTGTGGTTGCTTTTGTTGCTGTTGTTTCCGCTGTTGTTCTTGCTGGCTCTTCTGCTGCTGCTGTTGCTGTTCTTGTTGTTGGTGTAGTATCCGCTGATTTGTTCTTTGAGCCTGTGTATGTTTAGGCTGTTGTTTTGGTTTTTGTTGTTTCTGTTGTGTCTTTATGTGTTCATTTTCTTTTTCCGGTAGTTGTTGCTGTTGTTGTGGCTGTTGAGAATCGAGAAGTTCTCTCAGCTGTTCCTTCTCTCTCCTTGCTAATTGTTTAGCTTTAATAGCTAGCACTCTCTGCTGGAGACGTTATAAAATTGTCTTGCAAGAGCTATGAACTCGATGAACAACCTAATCGCCGGGACTTATTACCCAATTTTATGTGCCATGAGAGTATGTGCTGCGACAGCTTTGTTCTCCCTGAAGCGTTCCTCTATTTTGATAAGAAATGGTTGATATACCGGGGCCGCTTACCTTCTTTTTCGCTGGAAGAGCTACATATTGACAATTTGTCAACTTTTCTTTGTATACGAGTTTTTATTTAAATTACAAGAGAGTGGTGCTGTTAAAAGAATTAAGTTCTGAAATTTTATCGAAAAATAAAACTAACGTGCCAAAACTGTAAATCCTGGATAGAAATCTGCAAGGATGTTGAAGGAAATCTCATAGTAGAACTATAGTCTGGAAAGATTATTTCTGCAGTTAAACCATCAGGCGGAATGACCCACTCAACCTGGACGAGGGCACACAACATTTCCGTCCACCCGACCAGGGAAGGGCAAGACAGCCATTTCTAAGCTTAAACCCAACAAAACTTCTGGACCTTACATCAACTCGTCTCCAAAATCTGGGTCGACGAAAGTATTCACTGCGAATGGAACTCCAGCATTGACTGTCGAGTCTAAAGCAGGGAGATCGACCGAACGGCCCCAACTACATAGGAATAAGTCTGCTAACATCGCATCTAAAACCCTCTCTGCCGTATATTGTGAACGTTTAAGGCCCTTCGTAAACAGTTTGACCGGCGTTCATCAGTGTGGTTTTTACATTACGGCAGATATTGGAAAAAATGTTGGGAGTTTCAAATCGATACACACACTTCTTCATCGATTTCAAAGCCCCGTATGACAGCATTTATAGAGATGAACTATACATGGTTCTTTATAACCATGCTGTCATAATTGTGGCATTTCTTTGAAGTTCATACGACTATATAAGATGACGATGTAGACTCCACACTGCTCCGTCAAACTGAGACCTTGAATATCAGAAAATAACTTAAATAGGACTATGTCATCTCAAGCGATTTTTTCAACATCGTTCTTGGAAGAATTGTGCGAAACTTACAAGTGGCACTATGTTCAGTAACTCACATATGCAGGCAAAGTAGCAAAAGATATTATATAAGACGCTGACCTTCCCAGTCCTGCTGTACGACGCCTGAAAATACTCATAGGGTAATTTTCTCTTTGCATCAATGAAGAATGGAGGAAAAGTTTTAAAGCGAATTCTATGAGCTGTACAGCGATGCCAACCTTGTCAGAAAATCTCGGACTAATCGGTTAGAAGGCTATGCTACCTTGAGTTTATGGACACGAGCGTCTCGGCCTGAAAAGTTTTCTACTCCATCTAACCCATGGGGACAAAGCAATAGAGGACAACCTCATTTTAGGTGGCCGACCTCATCTTAGAGACCTGAGCCTTCTTCGTGTGCACAACTGGAGGCATATGAGGGGCAAGTTAGTAGCACCAATTAACGAAGTAAGTAAGTAAGCATACGCTCATTTTTCGGTCACTATAATACAACTTTTTAACAGGTATCAGGGTGTGGTGATCATAGACTTTGCTCAGACTTTTGATCGCTTGATATTAATGTCACCAATCTAGTTCTCGAAGATTACGCTTTTACGAGTAGTTGACAGCTGCATAGATAGTTGTAGGGGTGGTCGTCCTCATTAGTACTCACGCTCTCTTTTGCCGCATTGTCACATCAAACAACTTTATGTTGATATTCTCAGTCTCAGGATACTAGTTGCACACATGTTGAATTCCTCACAAGCACACATTCTACCTGGACAAATATGATTTTGGGAAGACTCAATGTTCTGTGACATTCTTTCTATTTACAAAACTAGTAAAATTTGATTTCAATTCTGAATACCAGTTTAAGCCATTGTCATCATCATAATATTTATAAAAAAAAGGAACAAAAGTTTGATACAAGAAAATGAAAACAAAAAAATTGTCCTTTTCCTGTGGCATTTCAAGAAATAGTTAAGTGCTACGTACTTCTTCCTGATGGTAATACCTGGTGTTCTCTATTTGATGACAACTGCAAGTCTGCAACTCTATAACTACTTGCATCAAGTTGCCTTTTAATTTTCGCACGAAGCATTTTCACACCTGTGAATGGCTTAAATAGCCAAAGGGGAACTACTTCCTGCTGCAATTGCAACGTTTCTTATGTAGCTCTTCTCCCGTTTGCACTAGAAGTATAATACATTCAGAATGACAATTTGTTGAATGCCACCTGCGTTGCTTTAAGGACCATCTATCCAAATGAATTGTAGAAAAAGTATCGACAATGTTGGACGCACGTCTGTGCCTTAGGCGATTCCATCACTCAATGAAATTAAGTAGAAAATTAGTTATTTGCAAAAGAACATCGTCATGTCGTTTGCTGAAAGGTGATTTCCGGCCTAATAAGTGATTCTGAAGGCCACTCTAGGTCGATGAACGGTTCACCTTTCAGTGAAATGGAAAATATTATACTCTAGATGTTGTCAAGCGCATAAAGGGACAATGCCTAACATAAAAGAAGGATATCGGCGTCTCTTGCATTGTTTGGAGAAACCTTATCTGTGTTTGGTAGTTGGGTAGTAATTCTACCATAGCAAGGGTAGTTACAGAGTGTAGAATACAGCACGACTAATTATATACCAATTCCTAAGAGAGACCATGCTGATGTAGTTGATTCCTTGGATCTAGCTGAACTTCAGAGCATAGCACCGTCTCTGATAAGGCAGTTTGCTATCTTTGATGGATTTATACAAAGAACCGGGTCTGTTTTGGTCAGAAGCATATTCCAACTCATCTGCAAAATACCGACAGATAGAAGTATGCTTGATGCATGGAATTTCTTTATCATTTAACCGATCCTCAAGAACAGGGATCCTTTTAACTGAGTCTACTAAAATGGTACTAGCTGATGGATTGCGTGAATGCTTCAAAGTGTATTTCAAAAATCTGGTAGGTCCATGTCAGCATAGGTTTAGGCCTGGTAAGTTCACTGCGGGACGTAACGTTACTATGGGAAGCACACGGTTTCCTCACCTCAATATTCACAAGGGAACATGGCAGACGTAAGATCAGCAAAATGTAAACCAGATTGATCATGTTGCGATCGACGTAATTTTAGATATCCGAACATTCCCAGCGGCCAACAGTCAGACCATTACCTAGTTGCAGTCAAAGTACGTCTACAAATATCTGAGGCGCCACATGGGGAAATACTATGAGGAGATTTAACGTTGAACGATTGCAATCGCAACAAGCCGCCAGAACCTTCGAAAAGTCCTTTGCAGTCACAATCGAGTGCTGAAGACCAGTGGTTTAGATGCCGAGAGCCGCAACTGACGTGCTAGGTTTCACCCGCCCACCGCCACAAAGCACATGCAGCAAAACAATATGCCTACAAATCGGCGCTGCACAAAAGGACGAGAGCGCCTCGCGAGCTTTACGAGCAAAAGAGGAGGGAAGAACATCGGCTTCTCCATAGAAAAAAGAAATAGAGAGGTGCTACTCCAGGAATAATGTTCGGAAGTTTTACCAAAAGGTAAACGGAAACCTTGTAGTAGAGTCAAAGTCGGTGTTGAGGATATGTTAAAACCATTTGATGACACAAATTCCACAGTCAGGCAGAGAATTCCGTCCACCCTACCAAAATGAAGTGAGGATAGCAATATCTAAACTGAAGTCGAACAAGGCTGGACGGCCTACCCGCCGAACTATTTAAGGCAGCAGGAAATATCTTGGTAGAGACCATACACCAACTTATTTCAGCCTCCTAAACATCGCATATAAGATCTTGTCTGCGGTATTGTGTGACTGCTTGAAACCATTTGTCAACGATCTGATTGGACCCTATCAGTGCGGTTTTAGGGCTGGTAAGTCCATAATTGATCAAATGTTCACACTACGGCAGATCCTGGAGAAAACCAAAGAAGTTCAGATCGATACGATTACTTATCACCTTTTTCTCGATTTTAAAGCCGCTTGTGCAGGATGACGATGGAGAAAGCTCACTGCTGCATCAAGCTCAGTAACGACCTAACCGAGGCCTCGACGCGCTGACATGTGACCTCTTTAACATAATACTTGAAAGAATTGTGCAAAACTCGCAAGCCAACACACGAGGTACGATCTTTCAAAAGTCTGTTCAATTGCATGCATACGCCCCGATGATATTGGTAAAATATAGCAAGCTGTCACTGGCGGGTTTGCGAGTATAGGAACAGAAGCGGCAAAAATGGGTTTAGCGGTAACCGAGGGCAAAACAAAGTATATGCTGTCAACAAGAAGGAACATCAAACATCGGTGAACCAGCCAAAATGTCAGCCATATCTTTGAGGTAGTAAGGGACTTTTTCTACCGCGGCCCTGTTATCACATCTGGAAACTACATCTCTTCAGAAATCAAACGAAGAATAACGCTTGCCAATCGCTGTTTGTTTGGGCTGAGAAGACAACTACGTAGTACGGCCCTCTCCCGAACAACCAATGAAACACTATGTAAGACCCTTGTAATCCCAGTCCTGCTCTATGGTTCCGAAGCATAGACCCTTTCTAAAGCAGATGTAGATATCTTTGGTCATTTTGAGAGAAAAATTCTTCGTAAAATACTTGGCCCCGTAGCCGTTGACGGGTTCTACTCTACAATATGTACAGCGGCACTGACCTGGTCAAAAAACTGCGCATTGGGCGTTTTTAGATAGCTGGGACATGTAGAATGAATGTTGAACACCAACGCTTTAGCCCGCAGAATCTTCGACTCTAAATCGGGGGGACACGCAGTAGAGGAAGGCCTCGCCTTAGGTGGCTCGCGCAAGTGAAGTGCACAACTGGAGGCAGATAGCCAAAGACCGCGCTAATTGGAGAGTCTTATTGGTTGAGGCCCAGGTCCACCCCGGACTGTAGCACCGCTTAAGTAAGTAGGTAAGCTCACTGTCTATCAGATCTCAACGACAAATGTTGGAGAAAGCCAGAAACAATCCAGCCAGTGATCATTGCTTACAAAGCCTCGTATAAAAGTATTATAGAGACGAGCTTACTTTTGGTATTTCTCCCGAATTCGGTCGCCTATGTTTGATGAAACTTTCTGTTTTATACCGATCGGTAATGTCAGCAACTAGATATTTGATGTGAAAATTGTTTGAAAAGATTGTGTAAGGCTGACAGGTTAATATTGGTGGCGTAATCTGGTAAAAATCTCTACAACTGCTCAGTAAATGTGGTTAAAGTAAAGTACTTACTGTAGACGAAAGGTGCATCAACGACTGGGTATTTTGCCAGACAGTTCGCTGCAATTTTTGATGATGAACGTTTTCCGCTGTAAAAATCAATTGAAAAATCTCTTTTGTGAAAATTCGTTAAGGTTCTTCGAAAGCAAAATTATTCGAGTTATTTTTGGTCCCACTGGTACGAGTATACAAGAAATGTGGAGGACAGCGTTCAAAATCGAACTGCACTGTGTATAACCGGTGTAATTACATTTGCTCAGTCTGAAGGTTCGGAAATCATCGGATTGTAAGACTAGCACCTACTGAACTAATGAATACCATTGCAATGGTCTGGGAGCCTTAGAATCCATCCCGGAAGATTTCACCTAATCTTACCCGTCAAACATACATAAGGGCGTCCCAAACAATTTTGGGTGCAGGCGGAAGCCCGCATGCTAGACTCAAAGACTAGACTCAAAAGTATGACTTAAAAAACCGAAACTTAAGATTAGGATTAATAATACGGCGATCTAGATTAAGAAGGAAAGAGCAGGGGTTGTGGACACAATGTTTTGTATATCCCTGCGTTCTTCAAGTGTATTCAAATTAATAAGGTTGAGGCTGTTTAGATAGGGGGAAAAAGAGTCTTACTTGGCGAGAACACGATGAGCGAATCGAAGAATACGAAATTGGACGTTCTCAATTCTAGACACATAAACTCGCTGACAGGGGAGAAACAATGGCAATGTAGAGGGAATTGGTTACGTTGGGATTGGAGAATTTGTTAAATCGCCATTTGATAAAGATAAGACATGATTTGACTTTAAGGATTATCTTATCAATATGTAAACGTAAATGTAGCTCCCTGTCGAAAAAAATGCTAAGGTCGCAGAGGAATTGAGTAAGGGGTATGGCTTGACAGCCGAGAAAAGCAGGGTAGGACACAGGTTTCAATTATGTGATAATGTTTTAGATTGGCATTTGGCCACGTTAAGCTCTACGCGATTTTTGAGGCACGAAATAGAAAACCTGTTGAGGTCATCTTGAAGAAGTTCGGTGTCTTCTGGTAAAAGAGATAGGTTTGAGAAATTTGGCATCATCAGAGTAGAGCGAGAGACGGCAGTGTTTAAAACCCTAATCAGATCACTTATTGTTAAGATGGATAGAAGACGACCTAGGTGATCGGCTTGTGGAACACGGAGGTGGCCAACAAAGGAGCTAGGAGTACGCATCTGGATTGAACACTTTTTCAGCTAAGAAGATGTCCATTCCAATAATATGGATTCAAAGCCGAATGCATGCAATTTGAAAAGGAGGATTCATTTATGTGATATCTTATCGAAAACTTTTGTGCAACAGTTGTGTTGCCATTTTTTAGGGCTGAAAAGGCGTAGGATATGGCTTTACTGAGGTGTGTTGTAATTGATCTAACCTTCATGGAGAAATATAAAATATTTTCTAGAGTCCAGATATATGAAAAAGTCCAGCAATGGAACTATAATTGGTGGCTACATTCTTTAGTTTATTCATGTTTGTCAGGATTATGTAGAAGTCTTCAAAACTTGAGGAAATTTTGTGTTAAGGATAAACGAAATAGATAGGAAACGGGCAGAGCAAGGTTGGAGGCACACTTTTCAAGGAACATGGAGTGGACACCATCTGCACTTGATAAGAATTTTTCATTGAGTTGTTGTAACTATTCTTCGATATGAGGAGGATCAAAGGTTTGATAGAGAAAGGGGTCAAATGAGAAATTTGGTAACTAATTGTGGGATGAAGTACGAGGGTTTAAGAAAAGTGACAAAAAAGCCGGCGAAGATATGTGGATAATAATAATAATAATAAGCAGCTGGACTTTCTTTTCCAATTGACGAATTAAAAAAAAAAAACTACATAAGTTCTTGGGAGCGTTGCTAAAGAGAGGCATAGTGCTATGAGAAATGATGGTATGTACCGAGGTAATTGGATAAGTGCGAGAAAGAATTAGTAAGGAGTAAAGTGTTTGTCTGAATAGGCGACAATAGGCGTGCGGAGAGATATCAATATTTAGTAGAGATACAGGACATATATTTGTTCAATTAGAGGCTAAAAACTGAGAGATCTATTTACCAAGACCCACGTCCAATTAAGAATGTACACCACCTAAAGCCAGTCAAATACAAATTTGTGTGTAAGCCAGATAGGTAGATGCTTTTTATTGGGATTTGTGACCTCAATGTGGTTTTGATTTTAAAAGTTGTTTATATGTCAGATGTGATAACGAAAAGAAAAGAATAACAGAAAAGTTTCCGAACAAAACCATTAAAACTTTACTGGCTTTAGGTGAAAGATGTTTAGTCCTTGAAGTAGCAAAAACATCTTGAGTAGTACAAGTCATGGTGGAAGGCCTCCATGCAGCCGAAATATCCCCTTCATCAAACAAATCTCTTAAGGTTTTGAAAACCAACAGCGATCGACAGACCAGATCATTTTCTGTAATATAACAGCACTTCCTCAACATACAGAGGGGTTATTTCGAAAAGAATTTGACAAAATGCTACCTTACATTGGTAAAATGACATAGCTTTTTCTATCGGCAAATTCATTGTTTGCATTTCAACTGGGAAACCACATCACCGTCTCAAGTTTAAAAAGAAAACAAATCGATTAAATTCGCCCATTTTGAAGCCCCCCAAGTCGTTTTAAAGCGCAATTCTCCGGCAAATTAAGCTCAACTCTGAGCGATTGCCAATAAATTGGAATTATGCTCGTTCGCCAGAAATCCACAGGGATAGAGAGCACAGGAAAATGATCGCAGCAGCTTATTCTCCACTCACCTGGCAAATGGAATATTGTTACTAAAATAATTATTAACCCCCTTGGCTGTGACCATAATAAGATGAGATTTGCACGGTGCACATATTCCAACGCTGCCATCCCGATTAATACCGCACTCGATATCCACATCAGTAAGGAGCCCTTTGGATTGGGTCTTTCTGCCCTTCATGTTTGCATCTGCCTCATGGAACAGGGGCCAAACAAAGACGACGACAAATTTATTTCGAATTCGCAATTAAATTCGCCGCAGGCGATTTTTATGTAATTTTTATGGATTGACTCTGGATACTGCGACCACATTGTAGATTCCTCCAATCGAATCCAAACTCATGGAAGACAACGCTATAGACAATTCTATAACCAACGAGAAGGAGGTACGGTCCGATTTGGAATGATGATTAATGCAGCAGAAATTGGTCGCGCGAGCATATCTCATTATAATGTGATCATGTCTGCTCCTGAGGTCGGTTGGGGATTTCCTTCCACTAGAAATGATCCTCTACCACTCTACCATGGTAGACGCATTCTGCATTTTTGAATTGGATTTGCGAAGATATTATTGCGAGTCGCGTTCTTAGTGCCACGAAGCGAGACGTAATCATGACTTGAGGACTTAGATTCAGAATCGGATGCAGACTCGTGCAGTGGTCAGAAGGAATGCAATATTTAGTGGAATAAGAGCAGTATGAATTGAATGAATCCTGCGCGTTTCATCGATATCACGAAGGTGGCCACTTTGGCAATAATAACGAATAAAAATTCAATTGCGATCGTTTTGCGGCAGGTTGTCACCGGGAGGTGGATGGGGACTTAATCATTTATAGATTAACCTTCTTTTATTAGTCAATTTTTATCGGTAATTTAGATTGCCCATAAATTACTTTCTTCAAATCGTGAGGACTTTGCAAGTGATTCAATTTGTTTTTATGTTTTAGGTTTTTTTTTCTTTAGCAGAAGGACATGCACAAACAATGCTGCTAAAAATTCTGAAAGCAGCTGCAATAATTGATCTCAATTAAAAGTTTTGTGGCTTATGATCAGTACGATCTTAACTTTGAAATGGATAAAAGAATGTCACAAGCGGTTAGGATTGGATGAGAATCGATGCAGGATGAGATTAAAATTGCCTATGTGAGTATATCCAATGTGATTAGTATGTTTTTTTCAGGATAAAAGGGGTTGGAAGATAATAAGGTTAAGAACATGGAATGGAAGGTTTGGCACAAACATCTGATGTATACTTCTACGATGTAGTAGAAAGGACGGATAACAACTCAACTTAATGTTGGTTTTCAATAAAGCAACATTAATACTTATGTATCTTAACTTGACACGGTTCCGGACCTAGATGAGTATTTAACTGCAGACACTGTAGACTTTCACATCCAATCATCATTATAGAGTCCATGATGGGTCTGGCTTTAGCGAATGTTCTTAAAAGACCTGGGCCGCAATTCTTTCACTACAGAAGCTTCCAATTGACACTTCAATCAAGTACTCAGCGAGAGTTGGAAAGCCTGAATCTGGAGTTTCAATTATATGACACGAGCTACTAAGATTATTTGACACCGCTTACTGAATGAGAACCGATTTTGCGGCAATTCAAATAAAATGTAGGTTGAGTGTTAGATGAAGGGGATTTATTTCCAAGGCCACATATAGTCCGAATGTTCTTCCCACAGAGTACTAGCTTATCCATTTAATAAAAGACTACGTTGTATAAGTAAAATGACTATCTGCGTCCCAATTTCTCAAAGCGGACTGCTCATCTGGCAAGCTCTTTTGCATTGACAACGTTAAAAAGGAATTGGTCTCATTCAAACCATTTAGTGCTTCAGGAAAATCTTTGACCCTAAATGGACTCAATTCAGTCTGGTAGGAGATGGGCTTAGTTAGGAACAATCGTCAATATGCTCAGCTTAATAGAAGAGATCATTCACGGTCTGTGGTTTTTTCGATATTGCATGAGATTATAAGAATGGAACTATAAAAGTAGTATAAGAGTAGTGCTCCGCGGTATCGTAATCACTGTCACAGTAAGTGTTGCAGGATGTTGTATCACTTATGCCCATCGCATTTAAGTTAAGTAAACTAATTGCCCAAAGTTTTGCAGTGTCAGTAGTATCTTTATACCTTCTAAAGTAGGATGTACCACTGATATTTTCCAATGCGCTAGATAGTACGCGTTATTCAGCGCATTGTTAAATATAACTTCCAAGGGCAAGTGTCTCAATACGACGTTTGGCTTTCCGTCTGTTCCCGACGACTTTTTGTTTTTCAGTGAATCCAAGAAACACAGGAGCGTGCGACGATAAAGTTTGCCGCGTTTACTTCATTTAATATAGTAAAACCGTTATTCTCAGATCGTCATATTTTAAGCTCATTGCGTGGATAGATATATTTAGTTCACATCAGCTATAACTTTTTTTATACCCCAGACCTAACTCTTTCTGAGAGCTTTTAAGGAACAGGGTAAGGAAACGAGGGTTTGACAGTTAGTCAAATAAATAAGCACGCTTTAAAACATGGTTTACCCAAGCATCATAAGATCTATGGGTTTTTCTGCAAACCTATTGATGATTTCTTTTTACTATTACTAAAAACGTTGCGTTTATTACGCATTTTCTGGAGAAAAGAGAGCTCAAAGTCAAAAATTAGAATGGGCAAGAAAAATGGAACAGGTTTAGAAATTGGATATCCGAAGACTCAAACGGGGCATCAATTTTATTTCAACGCAGTGACAAAGGCGAATATTTCTTCTCAAAAATTTGTGTTAATCAAAGTTCCTACCATTAGTATTAACCGAGCAGTTTCAGTTAGCATGGGTCAGGGCACACCAAAGTAAGCCTTTTCTTAGACCCTCGATAAATGATATCAACATTGTAGATCCTTACTTTAGAACGATTTTTTTCTTAAAGTATACCCAAGAATCATTTGACAAATTATCCTTGACGAATTACGGGACACACTGTATATGTAAAATTAAGTTGAAAATTAAGATAAAAAAACAGTGTTGCCAGAAAAAAGCCAATAAAAACCAGAATTTTTCCAATAAGTATATTTCGATTTTTGTACAAGCAAGAACGGACTTTTTATCAGGTGCCAAAGAAGGAGAAAATATATTCCACCAGCAAGCCAAGAAAACAAACATCCATACAAAAACATATAGAGTGTGACCCACCGGTTGGCTACGCGGCAGCCAAAGTGTTAAAAAAGAAAACTAATCAAGCAAAATATGTTTTGTCATATAAAGGGTAATCAATTAAGCGCTTCCTATCTTTAAATTTAAATAAAACAAAGTGTGCATGAGATATCATCGAAATTTTTTATTCGTTTGAAAGGCCTACCAATGCCATTATGTATGGGATATAACGTCGTTCAAATGTCCGCCGTGGCTACCCTGGGTTGTGCTTATCCGAAATGTCAAATTTTCCATTACTCTGGCGCATAAATCAGGCTGAATTTGACCGATGGCATGGATTATGTTGGCTTTGATAGCCTCTGTGGTTTGTGGCTTATTCGAATAGACGTACAACTTCAGAAAATCCTACAAGAAAGAGTCTAACGGGGTCAAATCGCACGATCTCGGTGGCCAGTTCACATCGCCTCCACGTGAGATGACCATGCCCTCGAATTGCTCGTGCTGATTTTCCAATGTGAAGTGAGGTGTTTGGCACGTAGCGCTATCCTGTTGAAACCACATGTCGTTGGTGTCTATATCATCCAATTCAGGCCAAAAAAAATGTTGGCAATCATCGACCTATAGCGCTCGACGTTGACGGTGATGGCCTGGCCAACGTCGTTCTCAGAGAAATATGGGCGATGACACTCAAAATCCACACCAAACATGTGTGCTGTCTATGGTCGTTTACTTTCAGCTATTGGGTCAGTTGAATTTTGTACTAATACAGGCCCAAGTTACGATGCAGAATTCGCCAAGTTGTGGTCTGCGAAAGGCCGAGTTCTTGTGAGCGACGCGAAATCGGTAGATCTTACGTTTTATCGACGTACGGGTGTTGGTTTATAGTCTACTGAACCAATGGACTCAAAGTTATCCACCACACTGCGAGTAGTCCTCTCGGTAGGACGACTGTGTCAACCATAAAATGGGCGAAACGCGCGGAATGTTGCCCGAACGAACACTTTGATAAAACAATGGTGATTTGGTAAAACAGACTGAATAAATGACAGCCAATTTGACAGATGTCAACAATATGGCCGCTATCAACTGCCAAAGTTCGGAAGTTCCTATTGGAAGACCCTGTAGTAACTCACATATTTGATCGAATGTGAGCTACTTTTAGAGAAAAGATTTCACAGAACGTTTCTGTAAAGCATTGTAAAAAATTCCGTACGCATGATATGCTTTGACTATTCAATCTGTATGCTTTACCGATGAGAAATTCATTTTATCCGAAATGCCCTATCAAAAAATTAGTTTAGTAAGATGTGGGTGCATTCGATCAATGTTGTGAGTTCTATGGTATGTGTAGTGAAGTAGTGCTGTGCAAATTTATGATTTATTTAAATTTTTCGAGAAACAGGTAAAAAGACACTAAAGGTAGGTAAATTAAATATTGGGTTCTACCACATGAAATGTCCGATTTTATAGTACAAATTTAAAAGCCAATATTATGTTTCCGTACATTTTTATTAAACTAAAATAGGATCAGTTGGCATCTATGACATTCTTCCAACGTGATACAAGGTATCACGTATATGAATCCAAATTCCAGACAAGATGATTTCCCGTTGGTGAAATATCAGGAGAGTAGGGTGGATGCGGAAGAATTTTCAAATCCCAACTGCAACAGTTTTCGCACCCTTACTTGTGAGGTATGCGGTCTAACATTGATCGGACCGTGCCTATTGACCAACGCAGGTTGCTTTTCAGCCAATTTGGCAGGCAATATGTCGATTTCCTCATCATATTTGATAGGGCTTATCGTTTCTTCTGGTTGAAGAAATGAAAAGCGGATTGATCCATTCGATGTCCACCAAATTGTCACCATAACCTTTTTTGGGTGCATATCGGGCTTGGGGGTGTGTTTTGGTTTTTCATCTGCATCCAACCACTACCAAGATCTTTCACGATTATCATACAGTATCCACTTTTCATCACAAGTGACGATCCGGTGCAAGAACGGTTCAGTTTGGTTTCTTAATGTAAGCGATGCGCAGGCGCCTTAGTTTTTGGGATTCGTTCAGTTCACGTGGTACCAACCGATTTCGTTTGATCCGCATCCACCGTTGCTATTAAAACATCGTCGTCAACTAACGTTTCCGGCTTCCATCCTTGTTTATTTTCAAGGCTGAAATCTACCGAACGGAACTTTCAAAACCAATGTCGTATAGTGCGTTCGTTTACCGCTACATCCTCAAATGCGTCATTAATGTTTTTCATTGCCAACGACGCATTATGTCCCATTTTTAATTTGTAAAGCAGGAGTGTTCGCATTTGAACTGCCGACAGCATGGTAAATAATTTCTAAAAAAAAAATAACGGTACTTGTAACGAACCCTAAAATACCAGGTACCACTTTATTTTATAAGAAAGGAAAATTTAACGTTGTGACAGATGTTCACTCGAGAACTTCTTATTTCCGAAAGAGTGAAAGTCGAATATTTCATGTGGTACAACCCAATATGATATTTCCGTTCTGTGAGTCCATAAAAAAGGTCAAAAATGAAGGAAATCAGCCCGATATTAAAAAAAGACATCAAAAAGCTATTGGAGGAACACAATACATATTGAAAAATCTCCATACTATCAGCAAGCAAAAAACCGATCCTCTGGACGAAAATCCAAGCTGGATCCGGTTATGAAAGGGAATATCGTCAGATTCGATATGACAGGATCAAAAAAACTCTGATAAATAACAAAAACACATAGCAGCGACTTAAGGGATTGATGTCAGCCCGGAAAAGGTAAGGAGAGTTCTAAGACAAGCCGGAATGAAAGGAAGAGCACAGATAAGAAAGGACTTGCACTTGCAGTTAACAAAAATATACAGTCACTGGGAAAATGTAGTATGGTCAGACGGGACCAAAGCCAATCGCCTGGCTTCTGACGGCAGAGAAAGGGGTTTAAAAAAAGCCTAAGGAGTCTCTATCAAAACATTTAGTAAAAGAAACCGTAAAGTTCAGGGGCGGTAATATTATAATGGGCAGGCACTCTTCTGCGGTTGGGGTGTGCACTGAAATAGATGGTTGAATGAGAGCTCAATCTTACGTTTAAATATTGAATGATAGCTTTGTCTCTTCGCTGAGAAAATGAAAGACAATGATCTGAAGCATACAACGAGACTTACTCGCGATTGGTTTCAAACCAAAGGGATAAATGCTTTAGATTGGCCACCTCAATCTCCGGGTCTGAACCCCATTGACAACCTTTGGGTGATCCCTAAACGCAGGGTTTCATCTTTGGACTATTCCGAATCTAGACTGAGTAGTAAAATATTAGCATTAAAGAATGCCAACAACTTATTCGTAGTATGCCAACGAGAATAAAAGCTGTTTTAGTTGCGAAAGGAGGCCATACAAAATATTAATTCACGTCGATTTCAAGATTAAGTCTAAACTCAAAAAAACTGATCGCATTCGGATGGAGATGCTTAACATTTTTATTCTTTTTCTATTCTTCTATTTCTATTCTTTCTTTTATTCACTCTTTTACCAACATCGATGTGTGTTTCGGATCGTTATCCTGTATGTGAAAAACACGTCGATACCATCAAGCTACCACCGCTACGCTTAACAGTGGGTGTGCAGAATCTAGGATTAAGTCGTTGGCCTTTAGGGATACATTTTCTTCACGGCTTGTCAAAGCGAGCTGGTCTGCTATTCGCAGACGACATCGTGCTCTTGGCGTCTTCCCCTGATTCATTGCACCTAATGATCAACCGGCTTTCTCAATATTGTGAGCTCTGGAATCTGGTAGTGAATTTGGAGAAATCAAAAATTATGATTTTTTAGAACGGGGGAGGCCCAAACTCTGTATATGAAAAATGGTATTTTAATGGTGAGGCCGTAGAAATTGTAAGGAATTTAATTATCTCGGAGTTTATTTCACAAAAAGTTTAAGTGTGGAGAAGCATCTGAAGGAAAAGGTAACAAAGCTTAAAAGCGCAATCAGTGCATCGTGGAGTAGATGCTTTTGATAGATAGATAGATAGATATTTATTTCGTTTGTAAAATTTGTACAAGGTTTGCCAACACACAATTTACATACAGAGATATGATATTTAATATATCTTTCAACTGAGAAAAAACTTTACAATATTGTTTACGAACTTTTTTGTATTTTTGAATATTTTTAAAGGGCAAATAACGATTAAAAACCCTCTTAGAAGAAAAAAAAAAATCAATAAATAAATAAATAAATAAAATAAATATATAAATAAACAAATAGAATAATAAATAGGTAATAAATAAATAAGTATATGTGTATAAGTAATTAAATAAATAAATTAATAAATAAATAAATAACAAAATGTAATAAAGAGATAAACAAGTTAACAAAAAACAGGAAAATAAATGAATAGATACTGAGCTATATAAACATAGTTCTAATCACAACATATCCTTTGAATTTGAATCGGTATATGAAATTAAACTTTTAAAAATATCAATTGAATCAAGCAAACTATATATACTACCAATTTATATCAACTGTAACAACTGGGAAAGAGATTTTGGGGCGTTAGTTGAAGCAATTGAACACTGTAATTACGACGATATGATGATCATCGGTGATCTAAATGCCAGAATAGGAAAAGAAGAGGGAAGAGAAAATAGATTTGCAGGTAAAGTGAGAAAATCAGAAGATGGAACCACAAATGCAAAGGGATTAACTGTTAGAATTATGTGATTCTCATGGATTTCATATACTAAATGGAACAAGCAATTCAGACTCCAGTGGAAAGTATACGTTCATAGGACAACAAGGATGTTCAGTCATAGATTACTGCTTGGTACGAGGATTATGGACATCCTTAGTAAAAGATTTTGTAGTTTTGATGCAGCAGTTCTCAGACCATATGCCTATTGTTGCCGAGTTTGGTACTTTACCGACAGAAAGAAAAGATACAAGAACGATACAACTACCCCATAAGCTGCTGTGGAAAGAATCAAATGCATCTGAGTATAGACGGAAACTCGATCTCAACTTGCCGACAACTGCTCAACTGGATATAATGGATATCGTCAATTTAATAAAAATTTCTTACCCCCCAAAAGTACAAGCTTATAAAAAAAGATACATTTTTAAAGAAAAATGGTTTGATACTGAGTGTGAAGCAGCGAGAAGAATATCTTTTGGATGGCTAAAAGTTTTTCGAAAGTTTGGAGAGGAGTTCTTTAAAAAAATGTACTACCAAAAAAATACAGCTTTTAAGCAAATTTGTATGAAGAAAAAGAAAAATTTTTTTGAAAACGAAGCTCTAAAATTGGTGAACTGTAAAGATACAAAGGAGTTCTGGTGTGCGATTAAAAAATTCAACGGTAGAGCACCCCAAATTGGCACTCAGCTAGACGCAAGGCCACTGATGACCCACTTTCAAACGCTGTTGAACCCTCAAAGTAGCATACTGCCGTTTCACTACGCAAAGCCATTAATTAAAAATGAAATATTAGATGCACCTATTACACAGGGAGAAATATATAACGTTTTGAAAAAACTTCAAGATGGGAAGGCACCTGGAGTTGATCGGATACCCATTGAATTTTTTAAGTATGCGACAAGTAATTTTATCGACAAAATAGCGGATATTTTCAATGGGATGCTGGAAACAGGTAACCTACCGCCACAGTTCAAACAAGCTTTTCACAAAACTTTTAAATGAGCGTTTGTCAATTTGGATCGAAAACAACAATTTGATCAAAGAATTCCAAGCAGGTTTTCGGAATGGTTATTCAACCGTAGACAACATTTTCGTACTGCAAAACATTGCTGGGACATTCCTCGAACAAAAAAAGGAATTATTCGCCTTTTTCGTTGATTTCAAGGCAGCTTTCGATAATATCGATCGAAAAGCTTTAATATTCAAACTTTATGACGCTGGAATGAGCCAAAAGTTTGGGAGAGTTATCGAAAATATATACGAGGACAACCAATCGAGTATGTGGAGCGGGACCAAAATATCAGAATGGTTTGAAACAACTTTGGGAGTAAGACAGGGATGTACACTAAGCCCATATCTCTTTGCTTTGTACATCGATGACCTCATCGACTTTCTACCTGGAGGAATAGAGATTGCAGGACATTTAATAAAGGCACTTTTATTTACAGACGATGTGGTTCTATTTGCATATTCACAAGAGTCCTTACAATTAATGATTAACCGTCTTGAGTTGTACTGCCAATTATGGAATCTTACGGTTAACCTAACAAAATCAAAAATTATGATCTTTAAGAAGGGAGCGGTTAGAGTGTGCAGAAACGAAAAATGGTATCTCAACGGACAGCCCATTGAAATTGTGAAAACCTATAGATATCTCGGGGTGACAATTGCTAGTAATCTCAGTATGGAACCTCACCTAAAGGAAAGACTAATAAAAGCCAAAAGTTCCATATCGGCTACATGGAAAAAATGTTTTTCAAATCAACTAATTGACCACAGCGTAAAGTACAAGGTTTTTCAAGCTGTATCAGAATCTGTTATGATGTACGCAGCTCAATCTTGGGGATATTGCCAATATGAAACAGTAGAGAAACTCCTTAGATACTACATAAAACGATGCTTTAGCTTACCAAGTACAACTCCAAACTATATGATCAATATCGAAACAGGACTGTCACCGCTTTTCATTAAATCAATAAAATTGCATGTAGATTATTTAATAAAAGTTATAGAACTGTCGGATGATAGACTTCCAAAAATTATTGCGAAGAAGGTAATCGAAAGGAATACGCTCTGGTATAAAAAACTCGAAGAGCTAGCAACGTACTGCAGATTCGAATGCAATTTAGCTGATGGAAACGAAAGATACCGCAAGGATGTGCTTGACAATCTTATTGCCAAAGTAGATGAACAATACAGAGTTGATTGCGTAAATATGGCTTCATCGTCCGTTCACCGAGCTACATACAGCGTTTTAAAACACAATCTGTCAGAAAAAAATTATTTCCACAACGACAACAGCAAAGAACTAATCTCGGCTGTTTTTAAGATGAGAGGCGAACTAATACGCCTTAATTATTCCCCACATCGTCCAGATCTACCAATTTATTGTAGTCTTTGCAACTTGTCTGAGAGAGAAGACGTCATACATTTCATCGGAAGATGCCCCATCCTTAAAGAAATAAGAAGATGTTTTCTAGGAAACGACACAATATCTGAGGAAGAAGTTAAAGCGATGTAAAACAACTTTTTTACTTCTATAAAGCAGCAACCAATTACCATAGTAAAATTATTACTGAGAAATTTTAACTGTGTAAAAAAAAAAAAAAAAAAATCAAATTAGTACACTATTTTTTAATTCTTTGCTTGTTTACATATCTTTAAATCTGTTTAAATTCATGAATTGAATATACTTTAAAACAAACTTGTTATTAGATGTTTAATTTCACGTCAATCAGGCAGACGGCAAAGCCATGCTTAATGATTTTTGTAACATAAATTTGTATTATAAACAAGAAAACAAACAATAAATCTAATCTAATCTAAAAAAAATCTAATCTAATCTACTGAGCTATATACGAGTATTTATATATTAACAACAAGATTGCAAATAGATAAGAAAATAATATAACAAATAAATAAATAACGATTTACTAAGCGCGATTCTGTTTTGTATTTCAACTTAAGCTAAGTGGCATTTAACTCATTAACGAGGGGATTTCCAGGTATACTACATCTCATAAGAAAAGAGTTAGTTAGCCTTTCTATTCTGTCAGAGATCAATTCAACACTGCCATGCCGATGCAATTTAGAGGTAGAATAGTACCAAGGTAAGCTTAGCATCATTTTTAGCAGTTTATTTTGCTGAATCTGTAATTTTTTAATATGACACTTGGCACATTTTCCCCACACAGGACAACCATAAAGCAAGAGTGCTTGAAAAATGACTTTATGTATAATTATTTTATTTTGGTCTGATAAGAGAGACTTTCTGTTTATAAATAGGTATAACATTTTTATAGCAATGCTAATTTTGTGCAAAGTTTTGCTTATATGCTCCTGAAATGTCAATCTCTTAACAAGATGTATACCCAGGTATCTAACTGTGTTTTCCCAGACTATCGGCTGCCTGATGACTATGATTCGTTCAGATGGGAGGAAACAATGTTTTCTTTTTCTAGAGAAAAAAATAGCTTGTATTTTTCCCGCATTCAATTTGAGTTTCCATTTTTTGCAATAATCACTAAATACTTCGGTCGCATATTTAAGATTCGTCTCAATGTTTAGACTGAACATATGCGACGAAAGTATCGCTGTATCATCAGCATATGTTGCAAATTCACATCCTGGTAGATCTGGGAAGTCGGATGTATATAAATTATATAGGAGTGGTCCTAGGACAGAGCCTTGGGGGACACCAGCGGGCACACCTAGCAAACTAGACGAGCTATTATTCACAAGCACTTTAAAATTACGGTTTGACAAGAAACTTTGAATAACTTTGCACAAAAAGGGAGGAAAGTTAAAGTTAAGCATTTTGAATACAAGTCCATTGTGCCAGACGGAGTCAAATGCTTTCTCTATATCAAGGAGTAGCATGCCCGTCGTTGGTTTTCCTGCTTTCGGAATTGGAACTACTTTAGCTATTTTCCAGACAGTAGGAAAGTATTGAATTATGAGGCATACATTTATTATAAATGTCAAATATTCAATTCCAATTTTAGGTAGATGTTTCAGATAACAATTTTGGATATTATCCAGGCCAGGTGTTTTCCTAGTCACTAAGTTTTTTATGTAGTTCTTTATTGTGTTCTCATTAATGAACGCATTTACTGGAGTTTCAACATCGATAAGATTAAATGCCTCCAAGGAATCGCTTACTACTTTAATTGTATCCACATCCCCTAAGTTATCCGAAACAGTGTGATTCTTGGCAAAAGTTTGGCTGAATAAGCTAGCTTTGTCATTATCCGTGTAGTATGTGGTAAAATTATCTATAAGAATTGGAATTTGTTTATTTTTGCTTTTGACAATCCTGACAATATTCCAAAAAGGTTTGGAAGCTTTGTCAAGGGAATTCAACTTAGTATTCCACACTTCATTTCGTTTGTTTTGTATTAACTTTGCGATTAACTTATTGAAATATTTAACCATGGTGTGAGAGATTGTCTGCCTATACCTCTGCCAGTTTCTTCTATGTTTATTTCTTATTTTAATAAGTTCAATGACGTGATTTGGAAGTTTAAAAGATGCTTTTGTAATAAAAATATTGAACACAGTAGCAAATTCCGGGTTTTTAAGACGGAATCGGAATCAATTTTATTTTACGCAGCACAAATATGGGGAGTGCAACAATATGAAAAGAAAAGAGAAGTTCCTCCGCTACTACATAAAGCGAATTTTTCGACTATACCACCAAATATGCCAAATTATATGATAATACTGGAAATTGGATTGTCACCTCTCTTTATTCGTACCCTTAAAATGCAAATTGATTACGTGCTTAAGATTATGAAGATGGAAAATCACCGTCTTCGGAAGATAGCGGCCCTCCAAGTTATACATGATGAATCGATGTGGTATGCTGAATGAATGGATCTAGCGGCTGACTGCGGTATGGATTTAAGTCTAGATAGTTTCGACTGCGTTCGCTGGAAGACTTTACTATATCAGCTTATTTTATCAGTGGATTTGAAGTGCAGAAACAGATTTCTGAGCAACGCCAACGAATCGCTCCACATTCCTAATTCCTAACTTAACCACAATTTGGAAGAAAGAAATTATTTTCGAGATGAAAATAGCGTCGATGAAATAGCAATGATGGTCAGGCTACGGGGAGAGCTGATACACCTAAATTTTATTTCTCACAGAGAAGATTTACCCATCTTGTGCTCTTTGTGTAACTTGGATGAAAGGGAAGACCATTTTAAGAAACACTTTGGGACACTCTGCTAAACAAAATCGAATAACTAACCTGTAGGGACCGTATAGTTAGCGAAAGTTTTTAAATTTCAAGAATCCTATTTTATTAAGTTTTGTATATATCAATATAAAATAATTATCGCATTTATTTTGATGAAATATTAAGTTTTCAAAATAATATATGCAAAAAAAATTATGTTGTTACAACTAGGCAGACGGCAGGAAAGCCAAGCTTTTTTGGTTTTTTGTTTTATAAACTATTGCATGTTATTGCATTTGATGATTGCCAAATAAATATCTAATCGAATCTAATTGTTGGCCTTTACACTGTCTGACATGACAAATCCCATCAGAATTAAATAAATTAAATTCATCGCTGAACTGTTTTAAATTTTTCAGGGGTCCAGTTGTTGATATTTTCTTGCGAAATTTCTTGCAAAAGACTTAAGTTTAAATTATGTTTAAATGATTTGAATGATTGCACAACCTGTTCTTTAAATGCCTTTTGTGAGCATTGGTTTCTTTCACGGCATTGGTTTCTTTTTCAATAGCACGTCTACGCACCAATGTTTAAATTTAGTAATTTTACCACTTCATTTGAACTTATAAATGGTTGGTTTTTAGCTACACCACAAATGTTTCTATTTAAATTTTCAACGAAATTTAAATTTTCAACGACTCCTGTTGCATGACATGTTTTTTAAAGACACATGAGATAATGGATTTACTAATTTTATTTATTTATTTATTTATTTATTTACTAAGTAAGTATTGCTTACACGGTAAGATAATGGAATCTTTTAAATGTGGAAGCCTTAAATTTTTCAAATATCAGATACAAGTATGTGCAAGTATATATAACAATAAGCATTCAGGAAGTGATAACAAAATAAAATAAAATAAGGTAAGTAAGATAAAGTAAAAGAGAGAAAAGAATAGAAAAGAACAATTGGCTTTACAAACAAATTGAACATTTTAAGCGTTTAAAATTCTAAATTTAATTAGTTTCATTGGCCAGGTATTTTAAGAGAGAGGTTTTAAATTGTTTTATGCTTCTAATTTTCCTAATATTTATGGGCAAAGAATTCCACAGCCGTACGGAGTTTACGAAGAATTGGCGTTCAGACGTCAAGCAGGCATAGCTCGTTTGAAAAAGCATACATGATCTACCTGACTGAAGGAAGCGTAGCCTATTGAATAGGTATGCTGGTTGCTTAGTTTGAATTATGCCATGCAAGAGACTTAGAGTTCTGTATTTGAGCACATTATCAAATGTACATCCGCTGATTTGTTTTGAGTAAAAGGAGATATGGCCATATCGTTTTAGGTGAAATACAAATCGGGCAATATTATTATATACGACATTGAGCTTTCGTCTGGAGTCGTAGTCGGGGCAGCAAAAGATTTCAGAACAATATAGCAGAATCGGTATTAGGAGGGTTTTCGCTAACAAGAGCTTTGTCCGTGTAGGAACAAAGCGATGTGCAGTCCAGAGAGCACGTAATCCACCATATATCTTACCTATAGTGGCGTTTATGTGGGTAGACCAAGTAAGGGTCCGGTAAAATATCAGGCCCAGGTTGTTGGCGCGGTCGACGTACTCTATTGGACTTTGGGCTAGTTGGATTGGTGGAAAGTGATTAAGGTCCAGTTTTCTTTTATGGATCACAAGTGCTTTTGTTTTCTGGGCATTAAGACGCAGTTCGTTCTTAGCCGACCAACCAAGTATACGCTGGAGATCTTCATTCACCTGCGCAGTGGCTTCGTGAACCAAATTCATGGGAGAACTTAAGTGGATCTGGGCATCATCCGCGAACATATGAATTGCACAATGCACGACAACCTTTGGCAGTTCATTTACGTAGAGCGAAAAAGGCAATGGTCCAAGAATGGAGCCTTGCGGTACTCCCCTCTTGTCTTGCAGTCTTGCAACTTCGTTTTTGACGGAAGCCAGATTGATTCTCACAAAGCAGTTCTTTACACTGTAGATAGATTTGAATCTGTTTGAGAATACATTTCTCAAAAACTTTTAAAAGGAATGGCAGAATTGAGATAGGTCTGAATCCCAATGCATTTCCATTCGATTTCTTTGGAATAGGAATGATTTTAGCGTCTTTCCAATGAGTGGGAAAGACTGACGTCGTTAAAATTGAGTTGAAGATATGTGTTATAAAAGGCAGTAAATATGGAACCAGAAGCTTAACAAATTTTGGATGAATTTCATCGATAGTACCGCTTCTGCAACGTCTTCCTCGCGTAATCTGTAGAATTCAAAGTATGATTCTCTACAATCATCCGGTGGCTGGTCGAAAGTAGTTAAGCTTACTGAGGGTGGATCACTTGACATTAAAAAAAAGTAGAGTTAAGGTGGTTGCAGTCTATATCATCGGGAGTTTTAGGCCTTTGTTTTTGTGGCAACCTGCCGACCCCTGAGTGCAGATGTTCGAACGTGTTGACACCTGCCCTATCCACTTGATATCTCGGCGAGGAGTTTGAGAGCAGTTGTTAATTAGCTGCGCAAGTGTGAGCATCACCGCGGTGTACTTCTATGAAATATTATTGTTGATTATTTAAAGAAGAAATACATACATAGCATATATATATATAAAGTCGGATTTGTGATTATTAGGCGATTCCACCGGTCATTACATTGGCGACGAGGTAAAAATAAATTCTAAATATACATATAGTACTAATCAAAGATTCCATTTAATTGGAGAAGTAAGGAATCCATTTTTATTAGAAAAAGAGGAATTACATTTAATTGTAATTGGGTAAGCATGTGAAGTAATTAATAACTGATTGGTAATATGGGAGTAAATTTTGCATTAAATTGCTGCAGGTAAAGGAGCTTGCATTAAATTGCAAAGAAATTACCAGATTTGAAACATTTAATTGTTAGCGAGAGTGCCATTGAATTGGAAAAATAAGGGGAACAGTCGAAGATTGAACGGACGGCATTAAATTTTGTTAGTTCTGATAGAAATCCTCTCTATATAGGTAAACAGCGTAGGGGGAGAAATATTGATTGTAGAATGAGTGGGAATAGTATAACTCCATTTCTATGCGACGTCATAGATAAGTCTTTAATTCGATCGGAATGGGAGAAATGGCTTCGAGCCTTTACCATTTATCTTCAATCCGAAGAAATCGGAGATCCTTTGAAGAAGAGAAACAAGCTTTTACACCTGGGGGGGGGGGGGGGGGCAACTGCAAGAAGTTATCTATAACACTCCGGATGCTTTAGTTAAGCCAAGAGAATAAGAAGGAGGTACTGATGTTTTTAAGATCCTAATTGACAAGTTGACCGAGTATTTCTCTCCTAAGAGGAACTCAACATTTGAAAGGCATCTTTTTCGCTCATTAAGACCGGATGGAGGGGAAAACCTCAATAAATTTCTGTTGAGATTGCGGAACCAGGCGGCAAAATGTCAGTTTGGGGAAACTAGGGAAGAAATAATTAATACTAATCTTAAAGATAAACTGATAGACGTGTGGGCCCCTAGAGAGCTTAAGAAACGACTATTGGAAAAAGAATATGACTTGAAAGACGTAATTGATATGTGTAATATTTATGAACAGATAAACAGCCAGTCTGACCAGATGATTATGCCAACAACATCCGCAAATATCAATAAAGTCACGTCTAAAAGTGAAAGTAAGTTCATAGACACAGAATGCGGTAGATGTGGCAAGCGCGGACATCTAGGGAGTAGTCCATACTGTTCCGCCAAAGATTCTAAATGCAACAAATGTGGGTATCTTGGGCATTTCGCTAGGAAATGCAAAACTAAGTCCGTAAAGCGCAAATCAAGGGATTATAGAAATACAGACATAAAAAGACAACGGTTCAAATCTCCTAAAATCCGATTTGTAGCAAAAGAGAGTGAATCGGATTCTGAAGACGGGATGGATAAATTACATCATGACTGCTTTAAAATAATTGACGGAAGTTCCTCGATAAACAATACGAGTGAACACATAGACTGTTTGATCGGAGGTTCAAAATTGGCAATGATTATTGATTCGGGGTCCAAGTTTAATCTTCTTAGCGGAAAAGACTGGGCACACCTTTGCAAAGAAAGCGCTATTGTATGGAACGTGAGATCAAAATCAGAGAACCGATTTCGGGCTTATGCTGGAACTGATTTGCTTAAAATCAAAGTAGTTTTGAGGCCGTGATAAGCGTAGATAGGATTTCCGACTTGATTGCTACATTTTATGTTATAGAAAATGCTAGACAATCATTATTGGGCAAAGATACTGCCATTGAACTCAATGTTCTGAAGTTAGGGCTTCAGATAAATCAAGTCCAAGACTTCGAAGCATTTCCAAAAATCAAGGGTATCAAAATCTCTCTGTCTATTGATGAAACCGTAAGACCAGTACAGCAGCCTTTGCGTCGGATACCATCTGCTCTTGAGGACAAAGTTGAAGCTAAACTTAATGAAGCAATAGCGCAAGACATCATAGAGCCTGTGGTTGGACCAAGTCGGTGGATATCTCCAGTTGTGGTAGTGTTCAAGGAAAATGGAGACATCCGCCTGTGCATCGACATGAGACGTGCGAACGCAGCAATTTTGAGGGAAAACTACCCTTTGCCGACTTTCGACTCCGTGATGACAAGATTGAAAGGAGCCAAGTATTTCTCTAGGCTGGACCTTAAAAACGCTTATCACCAACTGGAATTGGATGAACGTAGTCGCGAGATTACAACTTTCATAACGCTGAAAGGAGTTTATCGATACAAGAGATTATTGTTCGGGGTGAATTCTGCCCCGGAGATTTTTCAGAGAACCATGGAACACATTCTGGCTTCCTGCAAAAATGCTCTTAACTACCTTGATGACATAATTGTTTTCAGACAAACAGAAAGGGAACATGATCAGAATTTGAAAGCGGTGTTGGGAGTTTTTAAAGATTTCAATGTAGTTCTAAATGAAGTAAAGTGCACATGGAAGGCTCGAACCTTAAAGTTCCTGGGACATATTCTATCATCAGAAGGCATACGCCCAGATCCAGAGAAGGTAAAAACAGTTTTAGATTTTCGACCTCCAAACAGCAAAGAAGAAACCCGGAGTTTCTTAGGTCTGGTTACGTACTTGGGGAAATTCATTCCTGATCTGGGTGATATAGCAGAACCACTGAGGAAATTAACGAAGAAAGAAATACCATTTTCATGGGGATCTAACCAAGATAAGTCTTTTCAGGAATTAAAGAAGCGACTAGCAAAAATCCCAACGCTGTCATATTACAATCCAAAAAATCGAATCCGCTTAATTGCTGATGCAAGTCCTGTAGCTTTGGGTGCGGTACTTTTGCAGTTCGTAAACGAAAACCCTTAAGTGATATCTTTTGCAAGTAAAAGTCTTTCCGAAGTTGAACGGAGATATTCCCAAACGGAAAAAGAAAGTCTTGCATTGGTATGGGGCGTAGAAAGATTTTATTATTATTTAGCTGGAGTTCAATTCGAACTGGTAACAGATCATAAGCCTTTGGAGACTATCTTCAAGCCCACGTCGAAGCCACCAGCTCGAATTGAAAGATGGGTTTTAAGATTGCAATCATTTAAATTTAAAGTCATTTATCAACCCGGCAAGTCAAACATAGCCGACTCATTTTCCAGACTGTGCAAAAGTGAACGAATTGACTCTTTCGACAGACAGTGTGAACAAAACATCTGCCAAATAGTTCAAAAATCAATACCGCGAGCCCTTACCATTCTTGAAATTATTGAACATAATAGTACTGATTCAGAACTTATGGAAGCGGTTAACAGCATTGGGGAAAATACGTGGACTACCAACAGCGCAAACAGATTTTTACCATTTCGTTTAGAACTGTGTACCATGGGGAATATTTTACTACGAGGAACTAAGCTAGTTATACCCACAGCTCTAAGGTCAAGAGTTCTTGAATTGGCTCATGAAGGACATCCAGGTGAAACCGTGATGAAACGCAGAGTGCGTTCAAAAGTCTGGTGGCCCCTGATTGATAGAGATGTAGAGAAGTTTGTAAAAGACTGTCGCGACTGTTTGCTTGTATCAAGACCAATCCAACCAGCTCCAATGCATAGGCGCGTTTTCCCAGAGGGTCCATGGTTATGCCTAGCAATGGATTTGTTAGGCCCTCTTCCAAACCACGACTATGTTTTTGTCCTTATCGATTACTACTCGAGATACCACGAAATCAAATTCATAAAGAAAATAACATCTAACGTAATCATTGGTATTTTAGAAGAAATTTTTGCTAGACTCGGTTATCCAAAATCCATCAAAGCCGACAATGGAAGACAATTTGTAAGTAAAGAATTTAAAGACTACTGCGTTCACAATAGCATCGAACTTATAACATCCCCACCATACTGGCCGCAAGCTAATGGAGAGGTGGAGAATATGAAACGGTCCATATTAAAAAGACTTCAGATTGCACATTCCAAAGGTGAAGACTATGTAAAAGAAGTTCAAAAGTTCATGTTGATGTATAATGTCACACCTCATGGTACAACATTAAAAGCGCCTTCAGAACTATTGTTAAATAGAATTATCAGAGATAAAATTCCATGTATTCAAGATATCCCAGAAAATATTCTAGACGCAGAAGCAAGGGACTCAGATATTAAAAATAAAGAGAAGGGGAAGCAGGCAGCTGATAGAGATCGTAGGGCAAAGAGATGCGAGATAGGGGTAGGAGACAAGGTTTTGCTTCAAAATCTGATACCATCAAACAAGCTGACAACTACATTTATGCCGAATGAATTCGAAGTAATTGAAAGAACAGGGAATGAGGTTATGGTGAACGGAAATGGTAAAGTTTTTAGGCGGAACATAAGCCACCTCAAGAAAATACCCAACCTCCCGGAAACACGATCCACTGACCAAGGAACAGGTTTAATTTCTAACACAAATCATAATGTTCTTTCTAATCTTTCAGGTAACTTTTTGAGTAACACATTAGAAGATGACAAACAGTGCAGTTCTACTCCCGATCCTGTACAAGAGCAAGATAAGCTGAAGAACCCCAACCAAAAGTTGACGTTGAAGCTGAAAAATATTGGAGGGATGTGGCAACCTGCCGACCCCTGAGTGCAGATGTTCGAACGTGTTGACACCTGTCCTATCCACTTGATATCTCGGCGAGGAGTTTGAGAGCAGTTGTTAATTAGCTGCGCAAGTGTGAGCATCACCGCGGTGTACTTCTATGAAATATTATTGTTGATTATTTAAAGAAGAAATACATACATAGCATATATATATATAAAGTCGGATTTGTGATTATTAGGCGATTCCACCGGTCATTACAGTTTTCCTAACCCAAGTTCACGGATATGTTTCCAAACCTCTCTGCCTGAGGAGCAGCTACCGAACTTCCGATAGTAGAAGACACGCTTGGCGTTTCTTATTTTAGAAACCGCTTCATTACGTAATTTGCGATATATATTTAAGAACTCAAGCATTCTGTATTTTTTCCAGCTTTTATAGGCATCATCACGCTTTTTCGTAAGCTGTAGGATATTAGGGGTAAACCATTGAAGGTGAGGGGGCCTAGAAGGTTTTGTTTTTAACGGCACATGTTTGTTAACGAGGAAAGCAATTTTTTCCTGTAGAAAGTTAGTTTGATCATTTACAAGAGGCATCCGATAAATACGCTCCCAACTTGTGCCTATAGTATCAGCTTGCAATTGAGCATAATTTAAGTTATGGAAATCTCTAAACATGACTTTAGATTCAACAAAGTCATTTTTAGCTTGGTAAGTTATATATATCAAGTCATGTTTAGAGAATGCAGGTGCTGAGAGTTGGCTATATAACAGGACTTTACCCATATCGGATACAAAAATTGAATCGACCAGAGTTTAAGCAGTGGTCGTAAAATGGGTAGGGGTAGACGTGTTAACTGGGTTTAGATCAAGCGATTTCATTTGTTCCAAAAAGTCTATGGAGCCTGATGTATCTAACAGATTACAATTAAAGTCGCCGCATATAATGATGTTAGTGACAATGTAGCCTTTCTCCTCAAGGGTGGTAAAGAGTGGAGCGAAAAAGATGGAGTTATTTGGTCTGTAGACTACACCAATCAATATTTTCTCATGACTACATTTGATGTTTATGAAATAGTATTCGAGAGGACAGTCCTGGCTTGATTTGCATACAATTCAAAATTGAGAATATTCCGAACATACAATGCAGCTCCCCCTCCGACGCGACCGACCCTATCAGACCGAAGAAGCTCAAACCCCTTTACTTTCTAAATTTCATTTGGTACGTCAGCATGAAACCATGTTTCAGAAACACATATGAAGTCAATTTTAGAGTCAATGAAAATATGCCTAAATTCATCTATTTTCGGGTACAAACTTTGAGCGTTAATATGGCAGATATGAATGCCCTTGTGTTGTGTCTGGAGAGCACGAATCATGCCAACAGTATATCCGTTAGCTCCAGCAACTGCGTTTTCCTCAGTACCTGATATACTACCCATATGCATGATGGGTGGCTATGAATATATTTTTTTTAGGAAAATCAGAAGCCTTTAAGTGACTAGTTAAGAATGAGTTTAAATAGAGTGAAAAACTTACCATGACCTTTGAAACTGTTAAACTATTATCAGGGCTTATAATTGTGTTTGTGTTAGCAGGTGCGTTCAAAATAAGAAAGTGAATAAAAATAAACATAAATAAAATCTTTATAAAAATATAAGAAAAAAAAGAAAAAAAGAGAAAAATGAATGAATAAAAGTAGTGGGGCGAAAAACTACAACGGCAACTCCGTATTTTCGTTGTTGGTTCTTTTGTTTTCTTTTTTCTGTGTGATAGCTTCCAATTCTTGGTGAGTTTGAACTACAAAGCTTCTTCCATCCTTTATTAACTTAACGTAAACTAGGCCCATCTTGGTGTATGCCGCGAATATTTTGTTCTCTTTCTTCAGTTTCACAGCAGAGCGTAAAATATCACGATTTTTCCCTGTGAGACTTTCATTGATAAAACAGCTGGAATCAGATATAATTTTATATTTCTTTCTTAAATCTTCAATAATATTTAGTATAAAACAGGCGGAGTATATTTGTTGCGACATTATTAGAGTAAGTGCAGTAAGTATGGCCTGCCCTTAACATTTTTTGAAATAAAATTATAAAATTAAGTCGCATTAATTTATTTGTTTTTTAAACAGTCTTACAAATCATTAAGCTTCCAGTCCTTAGTAACTCGACTAATCAAAAAAAACATAACAAAACGATATAAGTGAAACCATTAAAGGAACTTCATATTTTAGTTTGTAAGAAATTGCGGCTAATATGGCCTAGGATGGGCCATATTTAAGACAATGGGGCTTACTAATAACAATCGTTAGCTGGGACTTAAAAAAGGTCTCGACTTAAATATTAATATGGACTTAAGTCTAAAGTGTACCAATAATGATTTAATAGTCAGCTTTTACTTAAACTTCACTCTTTCAAAGAAACTACTACATTTTCATTGCATCTACTACATAATATTGGTTTGACGTTTGTATTAATTTAAAATGATTTGGATTTCCGATGAGGTAATCTATAATATATGGAAAACCAATTAATTGCGGAATCAGTTCTTTCGCGAAGCGTTAAATTAACCAGGAAATCTTTCATCTCTTTTGTCCAATTAATGCCGCACGGACGTTATTTAACATATATATATCATAGATATGTACATCAGCAAACGCCAATACTCCTGGCAATCGAAAGTTGAAATCAACAAAATCAGCTGAGATTGTTTTCTTCGTTTGTGCATATAACAATGTGATGCCAGTTTACTGAAGTTAATATTCTTTGTTGGCTCCATTTTTCCTTCCTTCTTTTCAAAACTCTAATTCAACATTATTTTATTACGAAATATGTAGTAACTAAGAGGACATTGCTGTGTAAATCCTAAAATGTTGAATGATTTTTTTTATTGCTTTAAAATGTTCTAAATGTTATATAGAATTGATATAGGGTTTTCCAATAAGAACTAGACAACTTTTTTTTAAATAAAACGCAAACCATTTGAGATATTTCAAAAACTTTATTATCGGCTTGAAGTACAATCAAAACATTTATGAATGGAACTCGACTTCGTTTATATGGTGGGCACGTTTGCAGAGGTCTATTCGTTGGACCCAATTTTCGACGATTCGGCCATACATTTCGGCCGAAATGGCCGCTATTTCGCGTTCAATGTTGGCTCTGAGCTCTTCCAACGTCGTCGGCGTGATGGCATAAACCAATGACTTAACGTAGCCCCACAGAAAATAGTCAAGCGGCGGTAAATCGCACGAACGAGGCAGCCAATCCACTGGCCCATGTCTTGAGATAACACGCTCACCATACTTAATCTTCAATAAATCGATTGTAGCGTGTGCTGTGTGGCTTGTGGCATCATCCTGTTGAAACCACATGTCGTCCAAGTCCATATCTTCCAATTCGGGCCAAAAATAATCGGTGATCATGGCGCGATAACGCTGACCATTCACAGTAACGTGACGATCGTTATCGTTGACGAAAAAATATGGCCCAATAACGCCGCCGGCATGCAAACCGCACCAAACAGTTATTTTTTGTGGTGATTCATGAAGCACATGTGTATTTTCACCCGACCAATAACGCATATTTTGCTTATTGACGAACCCATTGAGCCAAAAGTGAAGATGATTTTGCAATGAAATTCATCATCTTGGCGCATCTTTTCCAGAACCCAATCGGAGAATGTACGTCGCTTCAAATGGTCCATCGGCTTCAATTCTTGAGTCAGCTTAATCTTGTATGGGTGTAAACCAAGATGCTTACGCAAAATACGCCATAATGTGGTATGAGCGATGCCCAATTCTTGAGAACGCAGTGGAATTGACGGATTTGGATCGTTTGCTACGGACGCCTGAACGCCAGCGATTGTCTTACTGACACGGCAACATCACACAACGAAAGTAGACTCAAATTTTTGCCCTAAACTTGTTATTGCCTACTGGGGCGAGAATTACGACCGAAAATTGGAGTTAACGCTCTTAAAGTTGCAGTCACCGACTCCGAATTTTGGTAGAAAATTTTTATAATTTGCAGACGTTACTCGTTCATGTACTTTGAAAATGTTGAGTTTACTGAATAAATTGACAGTGACAGTTTGATGATTAGTGAACGAGTGGGTTCACAAATTAAATTCAAAGTTGTCAAGTCCCTTTTGGAAACCCCTTTACTCGCTTTATGTCTCCATACCTCTACAGAGGCCATCATCTTATTAGGTATGGATAGTTTCTACAATTGTGTTGGTCTCTCCAAATTTCTGTTGACTCAAAGACAATAGGTATTACCGGAACGTTTCGCACCAATCGGAAAGTAGAGTAAAGCAACGAATAAGAAACTTACACGAGGAGAACATGTGTGGCTACGTCAAGGTCAGGTTCAGGTATATGTATCGAAATGGCGCGACAGACGTGACGTACTTTGTATTACAACTGCGAACCATCCTGTATTTATCACAACTTCCAACCGATATGGACATTCGCAGAAAAATCGCTACATGTTTGGGATAGATAGAGCGGATCAAATCGTTCTATTCCTCACCAAGAAAAACTATTCGCTGGTATAAGAAAGTGATGTTCCACATGCTAGATGTTGCGGTCTGTAATTCACTTTACATAAGTACATATACAAAATAAAAACTGATGATACTCGTACGAGATTGGAATTTATTTAATTTAGAAACAGTCTCATCAAATCACTAATACACCTTCCAGGTGTAATAGAATAGAATAATAGATCATCCGTTTCTTCATCAAGTCGACCATCAACTTCGAAATGCTGTTCAATTGATAGTTCTCGTGCACACTTTTTTTTAACTTTTAAATTCATTTTTATTGCTTCTTTCGCTATTACTTAAATTCCAGACAAATATGCTTAAATCTGATTTGTCAATTATAGTTACTAATTCTAGCTTACTGGCTCTTACCGAGCGGTCTGAACTGAACAGTTTGCCTTTCGACCTTAAAACTATCTTACGATTAATCTTACTCGTATCTATATATGAAATTTCTAAGAAAATAATTTTAGAAAAAAACTTAGATACCATATCTTTTTGTAGTTTTATGTAAAACTTAAGACAATGGCCCTATTCTATTTAATCTACCTAAGCTACTTGACCTAACTTAACTATAATCGGGATGGTGAGCACTCGTAGCCTCTCGCACCAATTGCGATTTCAGCCGCCCGTCATTCGTCAACATCGTGCACACGCACCACCAAGATTTAACCAATGCGATAAACCACTGGTCACTTCTCAGAGGTGCAGCCTCATGTTAACAAACGCTGCCTTTCCACGAGATCCCCCTAACTATCCCTAATCTAACTTACAACTAAGAGGAATATGTTACCTTAGTAACGTACCGACCTAGGAGAACGATCCAACCCTTTCTCCTTCTTGAAGCCACCAGAATTCCGTTTACTGATTCTCTGCATCGATCCGATCCCTGCCCGCAATTGCGGAACTAAAGCTGAGGATCTCCTGAGCGTTGGCAACATGCCCGTCGTAGATGAGCCGTTTGTCTCTCACACCGCGGTGGTGGTGGTATACTCGTATTACCGGGATACCATACCTACTTTGTACTAACCCTTTAGCATCAATACGGAGAAAAACCTCTGGCGGAATAAAGCCCGATAGAGTGAGCTCTTGTGGTACATTTCATTGGGGTAATAAACAAGCTCCAAATATCAGCCTACTATCGTTGGTCATTGCCCTTGCAACGTGTCTTCGAATCACCTTAATCAGGAAATTGTCAAACCTATTCAAATTAGCCCCATCGTAAAGGACTTTGTTTGGATAATATTTTTTGTAGTCTGATTCTGGTGTTCTGTACAAGCCCAAGACACGTCCTAAGACACTGCCTTTCAAACACCCGAATCCTTTCCATCTGCTACGGCGTTACATTGAACCACACGGGACAACCATACGCGATGACTGGCCTGATTTGGGCCACATAGCATATGAATTTCACCCTGGAGACAAGTTGACAGCTGTGAAACAGCCTTCTTGTCAGGGCTAAAGCCTTCTTGGCTCCAGCAAGACAAGCATCTATATATTTGTCAAAATACAAATACTTATCGAGCCAAATACCAAGGTATCTCACTACGCTTCTCACCGCTAATGGCAGTCCGTGCTGTCCAATGATGGCCAAATTTCGCAAGTTATGTCTGGTATTCCTAGAAGCCCATGTCAATGGAGTCCTGAACAAGATTGTTTCCGACTTTTGAAAATTGATTTTCAATTTCCAATCATCGCAATACGCCTTAATATGATCGAAATCACGCTCCAGAAGAGTATTGATGACTTCGATTTTTGGACCTGATCTGTACGCCACTAAATCGTCTGCGTACGCTATGGTATGATTGAGGAAACCTACTAGATCACTTGTGTAAATGTTAGACAGTATCGGAGAAATCCCTGTTCTCGTGCACACTTCATTGAAGGAATTCCATTTGAAACTAATCGAAAGGGGAAAGTTGTTTATACGAGATATAAGCAATGTAACAAGTCAAAGATAAGGAAGGAAACCTCATATAGGTGTAAAAACTGTCCTGACAATGTTGCTCTTTGGCCCGGTAAATGCTTCGAAGACTACCACACTTCTTGAATACATAAGGTTTCTCAAGTTACAACACAAAGTGATGTAAATATTTTAATTTTTTTTGTATTCATATTTTTAATTGTATTCAGGTATGAAAATGTATTTTTACTTGTTTATTTAATTCGGTAAATTGAATTGTTTCTAACGTTTTGTTTCTGTTCTGTTTTTCTTAAAATACAAGTAATTTTTTAATTTATGTCTAAATCAAGAGTTTTTTTATGTATTTCACAACTTCCTTTTAGCCGGATATGCCGTCTTGTCAAGTTGTGCATAAGTTGTTTCTTCGACGATGTCGGGTTATTCCGCGCTGTCAAATTGACAAACATTAACGCTATAGCTGGGCTGCGGCAAAAATAGCCGTCAAATTGAAGAGTGAGTAAAAACTATCACAATCGCAATCTATACCTATAGACTTTGATCATTTTGGTCCAATTCCGGATAAGATATCTCTATAAATTGTCGGAGATATGCGCGTGTCATTCTAAATTCTAAAAAATCATGTGTCCGCGAACGTGTTAGGTGATAAGGCTTCCTTGACAGCCCTCTTGTAAGTATCATGAGTCTTTCAAATTCACTGTGTAAGAAAAATTGAATCCTCTTTTAAATTTCCAAAGCTTATTTAAAAAAAAAAAAACAAATCTCTCTAAATTTAGGTTTTTGCCCGCCATTTTCATATAATCGCTGAAAAAGCTATTTTGGGCGGAAGCTATGTCTTAAGGTAATTGTCACTAGGGAATAAGCTGAACTGTTGTCCCTCTTCTACAATAACTTCCTGACTGCGCACTTCATCCTTGTTCCAGTTTCTCTCAGGATGTCTATGCCATGTATGTAATACGAGTACAAGTATTTTTAGCTACGAGCATGAAACACCAGAATGTTTTCTCGTGACCTTCGGTGACATTTCAATAATAAACAGGGTCGCAAGCTGTCACGACATTTGTTCCTACTCCCTTAACCTCGTTCAGTTGAAATATATCTCCTTCAATGTTAATTCGAACAACTTTCAACTTACCACACGTGTAATTAGCTATAGCCCTCCCTCATGTACCAAAATTCTACAAAATGTAATTGACATCCCTGCGTGGGGTTTAACCTTTGACCTTGTTATCGATGGACAATTCAAGTTAAATAAAAATCTTAATCCATTCCAAAATCATTTCAGGATATCGAATCTCATCATTTTCATCAGAGCGGAGGCCGAACTTCGTCGTATCTCAATCGCATTTAATGCACACACTGCCGCCTCAATGGTAGCCACTAGCCACCAGCCACTCCAGTTTTTGTTGCCCAAAAATAACTCTGGCACCGCCTCCTGTCACTGTTTGAGGGCCAATCATATGTCAGGCCATATTGAAAACTGGGCAGTTCCGTAGATGAAACCACCACTCCAGGAATACACTGCACAACTACGACGATGACGACGACATGTCGACGTCGACGCATGAAGCACTTTTGTGTTCAAAGAGAGTTGTGCGACGACTACGGCGACGGCGACGACGACGACGAATACCGCTGATGACGATGACGTCGGTGAGATGGGAATGGGATGGATGTGCGCGCACACACATTATAGCGATGGTGTGGGCCTTGGCCAATATGTAGAGCGTTTGGTATCAGTCATTGGGCGGCGAGCGAGAGGGCATAACTTGTGCGTTGTAATGATGAAATGCAAATAGTGACAGGCCATTGTAGTTCATCTATTCGCCGACACAAGCGCTGCCATCGATTTGAAGAGGATTTCGTCTTGACTGTCGCTGTTTGATGGTTTGCTTTCGTATATATTTCTAACCGGCATACAGCGGCAAGCAACTAATTTATTTCTTTTGAAAAGGGGAAAGGGCTGAATGTTGTAAATACAAAAACGAGTGGCTTGAAAGGGGAATTGGAAATTATGTTGCTGCTAAATTGACAATTGTATAGCGGTGATAATTCTCACATTTCAGCCACATTGTTGTTAGGAGTATCACACACTTTGTTGTCGCGTCTGGTGATATTGTTACCGGTTGTCAGAGTGGGTTCCATGGGTAAAGAGATGCAGTAGGCCCTCGGATGGATGTGCAATAAATTTAATATCAAATGACGACTAGCACTACGAGCTGTGCGTGTGTCGAAAATTGGATGACTAGACGCAATCTTAATTAGGGGAAGCAAAAGCAGTAAGATCCTGTCTAGGGATGATTAAAACTAAAATCAAAGAAACCTGAAGTAATAAAAACTCTTAATGGCTTGTTGCTGTGATAATAACATAAAAAACTTGACTTGGATTGCCAGATATGCAAATATTAGATTGTTGGTGCTCAATCAAGATACCCACGAGTATTATTCTGATATTATATAAGAGCGATCAGAATTTAGATTTATTGCTTTCGGCTAAGAATTATTCCATGTGTGTATTTTTTTTTTTTTTGTGAAGCACCAATTAATATTTGAATTTGAAATTCAAGCAGTAGGTATCTACTTGACGTTTTATTTCAAATAAATTTGAAATGCCAATTTAGGCATCCAATTACAATACAAATGACCATCAAAAAGACAAAGAAGTCTTTCCAAAGTCGTATTGACTTTCTGTTTTATATTATCAGAGAATTGAGTCAAAATAGGAAGAAGTGATTTTTACTTATGGACATTGCCTTACCGAAAAATTAACTGTATGTGTATACCTATAGTAAAAATAAGTTTTCATTTAATATATTTGGTAAACTCATGTTATTCTGCCCATGAGACGGGTAACTATGCTTTTGGCTTCTGCCGCCTTTCACCATTTGTGACAGATCGTTCTCCACGTACATGCACATGAAATTCGACTTTTTAAATAACAACACTGGGAAACTCTAACAAAATATATACATACTCGTATGCAGGTAAAAGAATTAATGTCAAAATAAAACAATTACATTTTTACAATTAATTCTCCTTCCTCGTAACTACATTCATGTTGTTGAGTTTCGAAGAAAACCTCGTAAATATTTTGTGAGGATTTAGCCGTAAGCCTTAGCAGCTAGTGCTATGTAATATTAATTTGTAATTCATTTTTAGTTAATAAATTATAATAATAATAATAACAAATACTTTGTAAGGTTCTCGTTACTGTGCTGTTTATCGTTTACAATTGACTGAGTTGTAGCATTTTTTTACATCGGTAAGTACGTAAGTACGAGTAGGTAGTTCTGCTATCAGAAATATTAGTATCTACATAATCTTTAGTACTGCAACGTGTTCATTCGAGTGTACTGGAAGCCTGCGGGTTATACTTTATGAGATTAAGATTTAGATTGTATAAGGATCACTGTTTTGGGTGAACTGGCAGCTATATACGCCGCTTCAAGGTAGAATTTACCTAGGTGTTTTGGTTAAACCCTTGCTGTCGCATAGTATGTATTCTGCTGTTTCACGTCCTCGTTGCACAGTCTGAATATATTGTCTTGCCCTATGCCCATAGTCATCAGGTGTTTTTTGACACGGCAGTGTCCTGTGAGAAAGACTGTGGTTACTCGAATCTAACTTCTACTTAGTTGTAGTACTTACAATAGTTGTTTTATTTTCTTGTGACATCAGCTTGGCATAACGTTGTACAACTTTGTGATAAGAGCTGATAACAAATAGATGTGAAGAGTGTCCATGTCCATACTTATTGTTAGATATCAGAGTATGGGCGTTGGTGCAGAACTTTTAATTGCATCATATTTTAAATTGTTAAGGCGGCGGTTATATAGCAAGAGAGTAATACAAACGCGAGCTCGCGCTTATAAATTGTCTGCTGTGAGTTCTGTGAGTCTGCTATGATTGCAACGTTCACAAAATTTTATGTTCGATTCTTGCAAGACCAGACTGCAATGCAAACTGAAACAATATCCCGCTAAATTAGCCCTCTTTGTTTTGATCTTGTTATGGTTGATCCATACTTGAAGAAACAGATAAATGGATATTTTCCTTATTCTGTTCGATTTGTTGCAAAGAAGTTTAGATTGTGTTTACTTCTACGAAATAAGTTTACTGCGTCTTTTTTTTGTTTTCGGTCTAAAAATGAGTGGAAAAAAAACAGTGTTGACGATTAAACAAAAAATGGAAATACTAGAATTGCTTGACAAAGGATATTCTTTGAATAATCTAGCAAAAATGTTCAATGCCAATAAATCTACAATATCACGAATAAGTAAAAACAAAGCAAAATTAAAACCCTTTCTCATGATCACCGAGTCTGGTCCTGGCAAAAGAAAAACTCTAAAGGAATCGGAGTACCCTCAAATGGAAAACTTTCTATTCAAGTTGTTTGCTCAACAGAGATCGCGGAATATAAGTACCTAGAAAGTCTGTTCTTATAGGGGAAAAGGCAAGGCAACTGCACGCAAAAATTCAGGAGAAGCCGGATGATTTCTTTGCTAGTAGCGGCTGGATAGCTACTTAAAATATGCGCTGAAAAACTGTCAAGCAAAGTAGAGTTGGTGGATCCTTTTATAAAAGCATTTCAGCAAAAAATTAAAGATCTAGATCTGCAACCTTCACAGATCTATAATGCAGATGAATCTGGATTATTTTGGAAGCTTCTACCGGAGGAAACATTTGTACAATCGAAAGAAAAATCAGTCCCCGGGGCCAAGTCTAGCAAGGAAAGATTGACCTTTATGGTATGTTCAAAGCAAATGGCATGCACAAGGTAACACTATTTGTCATAGGAAAAGCAGAGAATCCAATAGCCTTAAGAAGCTTTGCGAATAAGCCAGTTGTACATATATAAAAGAATGGTTTCGCAAGACATTTGTTCCTGAGGTTAGTTTATGCGTGATTTTTTAAATAAAACTTTATTTACAGGTGAAAACGTTTCCCAAATCCGAAGGCTATCCACTAAAGGCACTCATTTTGATTGATAATGCTCCCTGTCATCCTAAAGATGACGAATTGTCGAGCTCAGATGGCCTAATTACAATAATGTGCTCTCCTCCGAATTCTACGGCAGTTATCCAACCAGAACACGATCAGATTGACTAAATTCTTCGATAAAAAACATTTTTTGAGTCACATCCTATCATCTGGTCTTCATTTGTTGAAGGTACAAAAATTATGACTGTGAAGCATGCGATTTATTTACTGGCGTCGACTTGGAATAGAGTTGACAAATCGTCAATTGAAAATTGTTTTACCAAACAGAATTCAGAATGGGAAGACGATGACAATATTCAATTAGCAATGCTTGCACAGAACCTAAATGAGATGCCGTCACAAATTCACGACGTTTTAGCGTTACTCCAACAGATTGAACGTTCAGAATCAATTTCAAATAATGAGATTGAAAATTGGAGAATTAAAGACCACATTTCTGAGATCGTGGAAGAGATTGAAGCAGAACCAATAGAAGAAATTATGTACTTCTTTACCAACGATGAACATCAAAGCAGATGATGTAATAATGTGTTTTAACACATGAAATCCCACTTACTGATGTAATGCCTCTTCAAAGACTTTGTGAATTGGCAATATCTCACAAATTAAAATGCACGAAACAAACGAAGATTTCAATTTTTTTCGTTAAAAAAGTCTGATTGAAATCACATGTTAATTCCTAACTTTTCACTTCCATATGTTGCATGGTACATGTACTCGTATTTTAAACCTAATTTGTATTTATACGTTACATTGAATAAAAGCCTTTAAGTTTTGTATGTCTCTTATATTAAATAATGCAAATATTTTTATCTAAATTAGATATTCAGTAGAAGCAACTTATCCAGTGAATGCAAGAGGGTCGGTTTTAATTAGTTGCAAGAATCGAGTTCCTTCTGTACATGTATTTACAACTGAACATTTCAAATGTTAAAAAAAATAAGATTTGAATATGCTGTAAAACTATATCGTGTACCCCCGCTTGCTTCATTTGTTTGTTCATTTAGTTTCTTGGTAAGATTGCTGTATTTGTAGAAGTCCCGCTTTGTCTAAACCATCTTTGTCTATAACTATATTGCGCAAAAGACATGCACATTTTGTGATTGTTTTTGATGTTTTTACATTTGTTTCTATTAGTTTTAATAGTATTCCCTTTTTATTGGAAATTAATCCGAAAGCACATTCAATTTAATTTCGAGCTCTAGAGAGCCTATCATTAAATACAACGTTCTCCTCCATCAAATTGTTTTTAGAAAAAGATCTCAATAAATATTTTAAATTTTTTAGTATATAAGCCTCATCCCCAATCAAAACAAACGGAGCTTCAATATCCGTACGAGGTAACATAGCGAGAGATTGTACATTACAATTTTCATTTTCAAGCAAGGAATGAAGGTTTCTTGACTCAAATACTCCTCCATCACTCTGCTTGCCAACTGCTCCAACTTCGATGGCAAACCAATCTTCAGTTTGCGTCGGCAACTCCTTGCATTTAATTCGAATGTGTTTTTTGTCGTTGCACCTACGCAATTCGGAAATCCCCATTTATCGAAGAAACACTTCGCAATTTTCCACATTTCCTCTACGGAAGATGGTGACATATGTTCTGCTGCTAAATTGTCCCAAATTGCCTCGCAAAACTTCCTTTACAATTAAAGAAATTGCATACTGTGACATTCTAAAATTGAATGAGAGGCTTCTATACGACGATCCCGATGCTAAAAACCTAAAATGTATAGAAAATGTTCCAACTAATATTCACTCAGGATTGGTTTTATTTTTATTTATTTTTTTTTAGAAAATGAGGTTAGAAAGAAATGGAAAAGCCTACGAGATAACTTTAGGATCGAGCTATAAAAAACAACGGTCGCGTAAAAAATCGGGCAGTGACTCATCTCAAACGAAAATGGGTATATATGGAACACATGTCATTTTTAAAAGATATTTTAGCACCAACATCTATGACTGGAAGTGTTCCTTCTCCATCATGCTGCAGTAATCATGTTCAATATGATAGTATCAACGAAACAAATTTTCATCCTTCACAGGAAGACAACAATAGACCACCCATTGAAAATGATTTCATTAAGAAAGGAGACAGCAGTTAATAACTCCGCTGATTTATTTACAGCTCTCCCTACTTCTTGTAAGAGATCGAGGTAAAGAAAGACAGTGATACAGGATGAATTCCTCGCCATGGAAAAAGAAAAAAATTGCAATTTTAAAGAACAATGTTGATATGAGGTCGGATGGAGATTACAATTTTCTCATGAGTTTTCTTCGTGTAATGAAGAATACCACCTTCACCAAAAAGATCCCGGAATTTGTTCAGAAAATTAAAAATACAAGTTTATTCATCTAAATCTATATTGTGACCTTCAAAGCAATCGCCATGGACTGCAACACACTTATTCCAGCGCTTGATCCAATCCTCGAAACATTTTTTATATTCGGTTTTCGGTATGTCCATCAGTGCTTCCTGCGATTTTTCCATTACTTCCTCTCGGCTGCTGAAACGCGTTCCCCGTAGTGGTTTTTTAACTCGATTGAACAGAAAGAAGTCACAGGAAGCCAAATCAGGTGAATTCGGTGGCTGTTGGATGGTATTTGTTGCATTTTTCGTCAAAAAATTACGAATAATGATGGCACTGTGCGACGGTGAGTTATCATGGTGCAAAATCCACGAGTTTTCTGCCCACAGTTCTGGTCTCTTTCGGCGAATTGATTCACTCAAACGTCTCATAACGCCCAAATAATACTCTTTTTGGTCTGTCTGGCCTTCTGGCAAAAATTCATGATGCACTACACCGTTGTAATCCATGAAAACCGTGAGCATTGCCTTCTTTTTTGACTGAAAACGACGTGGTTTTTTTGGTATCGGCTCATTTGGTGAATGCCATTCACTTGCCTGATGTCTGGATTGCGTGTCGTACTCGTAAGCCCACGTCTCGTCTCTAGTAATGATCCTTTTGATGAATGTGGGATCGGATTCAGCGTCGCAAATCATCTCTTTTGCGACGTCAAGAAGGTCTCTTTTTAGCATGAAATTGAGGTCTTTTGGCACCAACTTTGCTGCTACACGACGGAAACCCAAATCATTAACCAGAATATCTTGGACGTATCCATAGGCAATGTTCAATTCCTCCGATTTTCGATGTCGATGGTCTGCCACTGCGTTCATCATCTTCGATTGACTCACGACCAATTTTGAACCCCTCGTGCCACTGGTAAACAACCGTTTTCTTTAGAGAATCGTTGCCGAAACACTTTTCCAACATTTCCAACGTTCACGCACCATTAAATCCGTTTTCTACGCAAAATTTAATACAAGTTCGTTGTTGCAAATTTAAATCCATTTCTAAAATTGTAAAAAATCGCCAACACACACAGAGATAGATATACTCATGGATACATAACTTTTGCAAATGTAGAGCTATGATGCTAAGATTTAGAGTATAGTAAATGTCAACAACAGATTTACCAACTTAACAAAAAAAACAGAACTCAAATCGGAAAAAAGGGAACGCCACACGATGGTTATTCCGTGGTAGGATCAAGGTGGTATGAATGATTCAGAAGTTAGAATTTCGTGTCAAAATTGGCCCACCTTGCTTACGACATTAGAACAAAAAATTCATCAGTTTCCTGGGTTAGCATTGCAGATGAAGAAACCATTTCTATTCCAGTAAACCCTTCACCAGCAGAGCCTAAAAACACTTTGCAACCAACGTCTACTGGTGGACAGTTTCTACCTACCACTGATCAGGTTTATTAACATGGAGTGGGGCGTTAATGAGAATCGAGTCGCGGTAATAGCGTTGCATAAGTGCAGAAAGAGTGCTGGCCAAATTTTCGAGTTACTAGAACCACCCGGAATATCGTGAATATTCGTTTATCGGGTTATTGCTCGCTTCGGCGAACTGTACGTCGTCCGTACGAATGCGGTAGTAAATGTAGTGCATGAACGAATTCGCAGAAATCCTCTTAGGAAGCAGAAGATCATGTCCAACGAATTGAATATATCACATAGATCCATGTCTAGGCTGATTCATATACAGATATGAAAGCCTATCGTCTGTCCACGGGTCATCTTCTAACTCCTCAACTAAAAAAAATTAGGCTGGAAATATGCCAGCGACTTTGCAGTGGCACGCGGACAATAGCCGTGAAAGTATTCTGTGGAAGAAGTTTTCAACAAACAAAATGACAATATACCACTTCATCTAAAGAAGCGAAACAAATTGTTCCAAGGGTTCAACGTCTCTCGGGGGTCTCTCACCATGGTGTCACATCCCTCTATTTCTGTGAAAAAGGCGTAAAAACTGGTGCAAAAGTTTACCAAGAAGATGTGCTAGAGGGTGATGTGAAGGGTTTGACCAATACCATTTTCAATGGATACAGATCGATCTTCCAACAGGACGCCGCTCCAGCGCACAAAGCCAAAACCACGCAGAAGTGGCTCAGAGTCAATATTCCTAGCTTTATAGCAGCAGAAGATTGGCCGTCGGGGTGTCTAGATCTGAATCCACTGGATTATGGTTTGTGATCAGAATTGGAGAACATGCGCTGCAAGACTCCCCACAGAAATTTGGAAAGCCTTAAAACAGCATTAACCAGAGCAGCGTCCACGATCTCTATCCAATTTAAATATCCAATTTTTTTTAATAATCAATATTTTGGTGTAATAAATGAAACAATTTTGAATAGAATACGTCTACTAGTTTTTGTTTTTTATAGCGTTTTATATTTGTAATAGAACTTATGGCAGGACTAGGTATACTCGTATACTCAAATGTTGAAGGAGTAATTCGGTAATATAGGAGAAACCGTTCTTCATCGTCCTTAAGCATTTTTTGCGAGTGGTGATATTCATCTAATTCATACTTTTTCCACAAACTTTCCGTTAATAATATTCCTTCATCTAATATAAAAATAGCGACATGTTGTCCACTTCACTAAAACTGAAACAGAAACTGAAGCGTTTCAATTGTACACCTTACAAGCTTAAACTAGCGTGAGCTCGTGCTTGTATTACTCGCTTGCTATACAATCGCCGCCTAACACGTTTATTTTGTTTAGCAAGATACGAATATCTACATAAAGCAGCCAATTCTTATTTGTTTATCTTTATAGGTACATTCTCCGAGTTTCGATTTCAAAAAGGACGGTCGCATCGGTCGATTTGCCGAATGGACTCCTTAAATTTTACCGAGTTAGTTATTTATTTTCTTTTTTTTTTAATCAAATAACTATGAATTAATCGCCATTTTCGAAAGGTGAAACCTTTGAAAATGCCGACTTGTATACATTTACAAGTTTAAAAACCTATGCCTAATAAAAATCCAAACTCACTTCTTATTTTTTAACATTTTGTTCCGAGCTAATTTTTGAAAATTGCTCGTTTTACTCATAATAACCGATTTATTTTTAATTTAATTTTAATATTTAATTACATACAGTGAACACGTTTGTAATAAAAATAAGGCAAGTTTGGAGAAAGATACAGACACAAATGAAGCTTTAAGGAGTGAAATAAATGCATTTAGTTTAGATGTTCTAGATGTAAAATTGATGTCTTTTATAGCTGAATCAGCAATTTACTTCACACAACATCAGAAGTTTTTTTGCTACATAGAAGGTGAAGGTGAAATGGACTCAAATGTTTTTGCTTTGTGTGTTTCTCATGTCTTAGAAAATTAATGAAATCTGGTTATAGCGCAAAAAATCGAAAGGTCAACTAAGCCCTAACCTTTTACAATTTATATTGCTACCAAATACGAGTATAATACGACAATTTAGCAAAAGTATTTAACTGTTGGACATACCCAGATGGAATGTGATTCTGTCCACTCAACAATAGAAAGGAAAAAATGTCCAAAGGGATGTACGAGTACGTTCTTGTTGATTTTATTCGAATCATTACAGAAGCTAGAACCACACCAGAATCGTACAAAGTAACCTACGTAGACCATACATTCTTTAAAATCTTTTTGAATATTAATTTTTATAAATCCATAAGACTAGGCAATAAAATGGGTGACTAGCAATCTACAGATCTTAAATGCATAAAATATGATTCCACGAGAATGTACTATAAACTTGACTTTGACATTGATTTGCCATTATCACCCTAAAGAACAGGGAAAATAAGTATCTCGAAAATTATTGTAAGCCATTGTATAAAAATTCAATTCTTTTAACTGTAAAAAAAATATAACACCTTAAGAAACTAAATCCAACAAACATTTTGAGTTTTTTCCTTAAAAAACGCTTCTGTTCCTTGTTTTTTAAAACTGATTATTACTTAAAGTACCTACCCATGATAAGAAGTATGTACCTACAGTACCCCGCCAAAAAATTATGAACACTGCCATGGTTTTGTATTTGGATTTGTATTTGTATTTATTAAGTAAGTTCGCATACACGGTAAGATAATGGCATCTTTTAAAGTGTGAAAGCCTCAATTTTTTTTAAGTATTAGATACAAATGTGTGCAAGTATGAGTATGTATAACAGTAATAATAGTGATAGAATAAGTAAGTTTACAATTTATATACAAAAACAGAGTGCTTCTAATTTTCCTAATATTTATGGTTCCTTGCCCATTCCACAGCCGTACAGAAATTACGAAAAATTGACGTTCAGAAGTCAAGCAGGCATAACTCGTTTGAAATAGCATACATGATCTACCTGACTGAATGAAGCGTAGCTTATTGAATAGGTATGCCGGTTGCTTAGTTTGAATTATATCATGCAAGAGACTAAGCGTTCTATATTTAAGCACGTTATCAAATGTACAACCGCTGATTTGCTTTGAATAAAAGGAAACCTGGTCATATCGTTTTAGGTTAAATACAAAGCGGGCAATATTGTTATATACGCCATTGAGCTTTCTCCTGGAGTCGTAGTCAGGGCAGCAAAAGATCTCAGAACAACATAACAGAATTGGCATTAGTCCGGTTAAATATCAAACCAAGGTTGTTGGCGGAGTCAACGTACTCTATTGTACTTTGAGGTAGCTGGATTAAAGGCAAGTGAGTAAGATCTAATTTTCTTTTATGGATCACAAGTGCTTTTGTCTTTTACGAATTAAGGCGCAGTTCGTTCTTAGCCGACCAAACAGGTATACGCTGGAGATCTTCATTTACCTGCTTAGTGGCTTCGTGAATTAAATTGATCAGAAAGCTTAAGTGGATCTGGGTATCATCAGCGAACATGTGGATTGCACTATGTTCAACAATCAAGCGAAAAGCGAAGAAATCAATGGTCTAAGAATAGAGCCTTGCGGTACCCCTCCTCTTTACTGACAACGGACATGAAAGTCAAAGTCAAGTAACGTCAGGATTGTAACATGGTTTTCATCAACAGTTTTTCTAATTTCATCGATGACCATTAATAACGCAGTCTTACAACTTCGTTTTTGACGGAAACCAGATTGGTTCTCACAGAGCAGTTTTTTTAGTCAAAACATAGTCTTGCATCTGAATTAGAATGCATTTCTCAAAAACTTTTAAAAGGAATGGCAAAATTAAGATTGGTCTGAATTCCACCGTATTTTCATTGGATTTCTTAGGAATAGGAATAATTTTAGCGTCTTTCCAATGAGCGGGAAAGATTGATGTCGTTAAAATTGATTTGAAGACGTGTTTTATAAATGGCAGTACATTTTTTTTTGCAAAATGCGATTTTTGTTATCCAGTTTATAAATATTATCAACTTTGTTGACAGTATAATATATACTCTGTTTCTGTCGTCACGTCTGTGAATAACAGTAAGATCTTTCAGGAGAATTTTAGCACTAAAAGCGTCGTTATGTACACAAATGATGACGCGGTTGCAGTTTTTATGCTTGCATATTGCATTTCTTTTGGAACGTGCTTCTTGCTACTCCATGATTAGCTATCTCTATCCCTCATTTCTGATCATGAAGTAATACGAGTATATTGTAAGTACAATGTTGACTTATTTCTTTGCTCTAAGCCATCATCTTTTCAATTTAGAGACTTTTCCTCTATCGACAACAGTACGTTACAACTAAATTCTAACATAATTGCTATTACGCCTCGAATGTCAATGAAAAAATATACCATTTGCAAACCCTGCTCGTGAACCGCTAAAAACCTGCCGTGGTTCACACCCGAGGTTCACAATGTCATGAAAGTTTGTAACAAGTAGTACGCTAGATGGAAGCTTAAGCATTCAAGGTTTTATTGGGAGTTATTTTTGTCGCGCTTGCAGCCACTTCATTTTTGTGACCCGAAGAGCGAAAAAAAGATATTTCCTATCGAAACTGAGCACCGACCAAACCTCTAAGAAGCTGTGGAGCAATCTACGATCCATTGGTATAGGAAAAAAGTCTGTTGTCGATAGTGGTCCGAAGGCAAACGACCTTAACGAGGCGTTTCTTTCAAGTTCTCCAAATACGAGTAGTCAGTGCTTTACTCCAGATAGACAACTGTTTAGCTCTGAATTTGAGTTGGAAGTCGTCTCAGAAGGTGATGTAGTAAATACCATTCGTTCTCTTAAGTCCAATGTTATAGGTGAGGATGGTTTACCCATTCGCTTTGATATTATCGCATATCATAATCTCTCCTACACACGTAATCAATGTTGCATTACGACAGCTATGATTAAAATTCTCGATGATATAAGGGTCAAATATGATGCAGGCGAAATAATGGTACATTCCTTGCTAGATTTTTCCAAGGCCTTTGACAGCGGGGATCACAAAGTACTATGTCACAAGCTCAGGCTATATTTTGGTTTTAGTGCAAGAACGGTGGGCCTGATAAGTAACTATTTAAAAAATCGCTTTCAAATGGATTGATGGAAAAAATCACAGTTTAACTTCAGGAGTACCGCAGGGATCAATATTAGCACCAATACCTTTCTGCATTTTTATTAATGACCTACAAAAACGAATGCCTGAATGTAAACACTCATATCTACGCTGATGATGCTCAGATATACTTTTCATGACCGATTGGGTTCATTGAGGATATTTTTGTTAGAATAAATGAAGACCTGTCGGCAGTATACAACTGGTCACTATGCAATGGTCTCAATCTGAATTCTAACAAATCCCAGCTTATTCTTATTTCTAAGAAGCATTACCATACTGATCTTCTGCCGCCAGTAAGCTTGAACAATAAGCAACTCAAATTTGTGGATGCTGTCACAAATCTCGGTTCCAAATTAAATTGTTCTCTCTCTGCCGTTTACCATACAAATTATGTTATTGGACGAATCTATGCTGGGCTACGTAAAGTTCAGTTGTCTTCTAGTTTTACTCCGGTTGACACTAAGCTAAGGATAATAAAAACGTTATTTATGCCTATTATTGATTATGCCACTCTGGCGTTTAATGATATGGTTAGGTAACGTGTATGGTAGCAACACATAACTACTCTCTTCAGATCTTTTATCTATTTTCTGCACTATTCTTTAAACTTTTTCACAATCTTTTAAAAGTGGTCGTCAAAATTGTGGCAGAAAACGAAAATTGTGTGAAAGAACAGTGAGAAAAGTGGGTAAAATGTGCTTAGAGGATAGAAGAACACCAGCTAGAGAAATTTTAAATTAGGTGCGCGTCGACTGTGTCGATATCTCCCTATGAATTCTTTCAACAAACAATTTAAAGTGTAGACGCCCTGCAAAAAAGCCAAAACTAACCAAAATAATGAAAAAACAGCAGTATATATTTCATCGCAGCTTTGACATGAGTGATTGGAATAAGGTATGTCACCAAAAGTCTTAAATTTTTTACGTGTGTTATTTTTGAATCACTTCTTATTTAAAGGTCATATTCAGTGATGAATGCCGCCTTGAGGCCGTCACTGAAATGATTAAATTTGTTCGAAGGAGGCCAGGTCAAAACGGTAAGACAACTGCCATCAGTTATGATCTGGAGCTGCATATCGTCGGAAGGACCTGGCCCAATATATATTGTTGATAAAATAATAAACAGTGACCTATACGTACAGGTCCTCAACACAGTCTTTTTTTGGCTTATTTGCAAAGCATCCAGTCTTTTTCAACGGACTACACCTTTATGCAGGATGGCAAGGAAAAGTATAGAATTTTGAACTCAAGAAATATTAATATTCTTCCTTGGGTCTGCAATTCTCCTGACTTAAACCCCATCGCGAACTGTTGGGCTTACCTAAAATCTAAAGTTCACTCTCGAAAGAATGCAACCATCCAACTGCTGAAAGAAAATATTGAGGGCATATGGAGGAATGACAGTGGTATCAAAGATATGCCAAACAGGGTTCACCGTGTCTTAAGAAACAAAGGCAATTTGACAAAATATGTAAACTTACATGAACTATCTACGATCCAAATTGAAAGAAAATATATTAAAGATGTAAAAAGCATTGTTTTGATGTCGAAATTATGCAAACACTGTCTAAACTTAAAAATTGAAGCATTTTACCCGTGTTAACAATTTTGGACGGGAATCTGTACTTCACAACATACATACCACAATATTTAAATTTTTAGGATTAATGTAACAAAGTAACCATTGTCAACCATTTCATAATAAGATTATTTCAGGAATAAATAAACATGTATCAGTAGAATCTTTTTATTATTTATAATTTATCAGTTTGACTAGAGTGGAGGTTACAGTGTCAATCATTAAAAGGCGTTTCATATAAAAGCAACAACCTCGTATCTGCTAGGTGTGCATCAAAACATATGAGATGGAAACCCGTTTATAACAAAAACATTCATAACATCTACTCGTATGTATTTATATTCAAATGCAAACTGCAAACTGTTAACCATTAACAAAAGTGAAATATAAATGAAAAAATTGTAAAGTTTCAGTATTGTATTCGATTGAGGGAAACCATTCGATTTTTTTTTAATTCCTGAAAAATTGATGTTTTGTAGACACGTGCTTAACGCCGAAATGGAACCAGATGTTGTACTGAGTGGTGTGGTTTGATGCATAAATAACTTTCCATTCGAAGTGGTCGGACTTTTTAAGTAATTTTCAACAAAAAATAAGACAGGTAATCAATTTATTTATTTTTTTCAACTTTAGCCAATTAGGTAACTTTGTGCCTAACCCCTGATTTCGGTATTTCTCTATAATTTTGTTCTGTATGTGTTGAATAATAATCACCATAAATCCTATTCTTCTTCTAATTTTATTGGAATTTACAATTTGCCTCCAATTACCCGTGACCAGCGGTTGAGACAGGATTTGGGTTTTTTGAAATAAAAACAAAATTTGGAGTTTTATCGCTGTGATTTTATATTTTTAGTAATGCGCACGTCCTTCCTTGTTACTTATAACCTCTAAAAACAGAGTTAAACAGTTTTTTAATTAATTTTCATGTTATTTTGTCCCATTCAGTTTCAATGGCGTCTTTAAGGTTCGCTATTGTACGTTATTGAATTGTCGTCCGGCTTGGTAGACAGCTCTGGAGAGATATTCCCATACATTCTCAATTATGTTGAGGTCTGAAGACAATGCTGGCCAGTCAAGAACACGAACGTTGTTACACTCGAAGTGCTCTTTATGTTTTTGCAGGATGAAATTATGATTCAAGTTCTCTTCGTCTATGATCTTAAGGTAGTCGTCACTTTTCACATTGCCGTTTACGAAGCTGATATTAGTTCTATTTTGGTATGATACTCCTGCCTAAATCATGACTCCACCTCCGCCTTGTTGTCGTCGTTTTAAAAACAGCTCGTCCTTTCTCAAATCATGAAAATAATGACGAAATCCCTCAGGACCATCAAAGCAAAAGCGTTTTTCTTCGATGAATATGACAATTCTCCAACGCTTCTTCCATCTTCCATCTTTCTTTGAAGATGTTCCGCTTCAGCCAACACACTCTGGCAAGTCTTTAGTTTTCTGGCCACATCCACACGAAATAAAGATGGACAAATTATGATATGCCACTTGAACTTCTGTGCAAATATGCAATTGGTACCCAATGCCTCCCACAATTCATAAAATTTTAATTCATGGGCCGGCCATTGTAGAACATGCCTTATAGCGAATAGGTCAGCTGAGTGAAGAAGGGCAGGTGGCAAGAAACAAAAAGTTCAAAAGATATAGAGAAAATTTCGCTCGAAAAATATCGCGCTTAAGAACTAACGTAAGCATTATGAACTCTTTGTTGGCTTCCTCGGACATATTGGTAACGAGTTTACGGAAATTGCCAAATAAACGTGGAGATATTATTGAGAAGGACGTTCTACATTCATTGCAGGCTGCTAATGTCCCACAAACTTCCGATACTTCTACAGGAACAATATGTGAAAGCTCAGATGATTCTTCTGAATCCGATTAATTGTTTCTAAAGGGTGACCAGATAAGAATGATAGGAAGAAAATAAAACAACAACGGCGTGATACTCGTATATAAAACTGATTCTCTCTTTATTTTGAAGCTACTCGTACGTTCATGCCATTATGTGTAGAATAGCACGTCATTCAAATAATGTCTCGGCTTCGTTGGCAGTGCATCAGGAGTTATTCCGGCAATAGTGTGTCGAATGTTGGCCTCAAGCTCGTCCAAAGTGGTTGGCCTGTTAGCGTAGACTAAGGACTTGACGGAGCCCCATAAAGAAAATAATCGTGTGGTGTCAAATCGCATGATCGCGGCTGCCAATTGGTGAACGCTCGCCGCGAGATGACCAGTCGCCAAATTTCTCCTACAGAACTGCGAGCGTTGTTGGAACCACAGCTCGGATATATCGATGTTGTCGAGCTCTGACAGCAGAAAGTTGGTTAACATCAACCAATACCTGAACCTATTGATTGTAATGGTGTCTCCCTCCTCATTTCGAAAGAAATAAGGTTCGATGATGCCGCCATGCCGTAAATAGCACCAAAAAGTCAATCCTTGTAAATGCATTGATGCTTGGCCGAAAACTTGTGGATTGTGTTCGTTCCAATAAGGACCATTTTGCTTGTTGAGCCAAAAATAAGCCTCGTCCGCGAAGATGATTTTTTGGCCAAAATCCGGATCACCGGCCAACATTTCCAGCGCCCAATTAGCGAACTCACGGCACTGTCTATGGTCGTCCGGCTTCAATTCTTGCATCCGCACAATCTTATTCGGATGTAGGGCCAAATCCAAAAGCAAAATTAGCCGGGTTGTCTCTTTGGCAATGCCCAATTCAGCTGATCTTCGCCTAATCGCCATTTCTGGGTCTTCTTCGATACTGGCCGCTACGACGGTTATGTTTTCTTCTTCAGACTGTAATAATGCTCATACTTTTCCACTGCAGCCATGATGACGACCGGCAAGCGTAAAATGATTCACGATGAAATTGCAAATCCTACTGAATATTTTGACAGCTGGATGTCATTGGTAACATTTACAGCTGCCGAAACATAACAATTGGAAAAACTATCATTGCTATCTGGTTACCTGTTTATTTATTATATTTTGTTTATAGAGTCGACATATTCGACGGCCTATTCGTCAGTTTCTGCAAGGCTTACTTCTATTGGGCTGCAGTTCGTCGTTTTTTTTTTTTTTTTGGTTATGTACGACAAAATAATATTTTTTCCATGAAATGGCAATAAAGGCTGTTTTTTTGCAGAGGTATATAGAAAACAGTTGTGGCGCGTCATTTCGGGCGCGTCGAATTTTCGCCCACTTTTTCGAGCAGCTGGGGCCGTGTTGGCGGCGAATGTTGGCTTCCAAGCCGTTGATCGTCTCTGGTTTATTGTCGTAGACAGATACACTAACAGTGTTAAATTACACGATCTTGGAGGCCAATTCACTAGTCCGCTATGAGAAACCATGCTCGCATCGAATGTTTCTTTCAATAAACTGATTGAAGTGTCATGTCGCGCCGTCTTCTAGACTCTTTTCTACCTTAAGTCCATTTGACTGGGAACCGAAAAAGTAATATAGGTAATTGTGGATCTGTAGTGCTCCCCATTGAATATACCTAATGTTCTGGGCGGCATCATTTTTGAAGAAATGTTAAACAAACTTTTGTGGTCAACAAGATGTTCCGTAGTAATCTTGTTTTCAGCCAATTCACTGAACGGTTGACACACACGGTGGTCAAGCGGCTTCAATTCCTGCACGAGCTGGGTCTTATAAACTCGTCAACCAAGATCTTTCAGTTAAGTCGTCCATAAAGTGCTGAATACAAATATGCGCAGAAACATGCTCCATAATGCTGCTCCAGGCCAGGAAAATGATCTTTTGCATGCACAAATAACGTCCCAAGAAATACAAGTAGTCGGGCATTAAATGGGCTTCTAAATGAAAAGGCTCCAGGTTCGGATCGTATTCCAATAGAATTTTACAAGTACGGATCAAATGAGCTACTGGAAGAGTATTACTTTCAATAACGTATTGGAGTATGGTGTAATTCCCCAGCAGTTTAAGGAAGTAATAATTTTTCCAATCCATAAAAGGGTTCCAAATCAGACCCTGGAATTGGACCGTGAAATTTCATTTTTAAACTCTTAGTATATATAAAGTCTTCACGGCAGTGCTTATTTAATTCTTGGATTACGGCTATATTGTTAGGATCTAAGCAGGCAAGATTTAGATTTGGGTGTTCAACAGTAGACCATATTTTCGAACTAAAAGCCATTGTAAAATCGTTCATGGCAAGAGGCGAAAAAATTGCGTTCGGCATTTTTTGTGGGCTTCAAGGAGGCGTTTGATACAGTGGACCGAAATGCTCTACTTTATATGAGAATATGAGAATGTCGATAAAATTTCGTAGAGCTCTTCAAAATTTGTAAGAGGCTACCCAGGTATATATGTAGCTGTGTGGAATAGCGAGGCCCCATCGGGGTGGTTTCAAACGAAAATCGGAGAAATACAAGGTTGTTTTACCAGGTGGTGTTCAAAATGCTGGTGTATTAGTCACTTAGTTTCGCTGATGATATTGCGCTTTTAACACCGGAAATACTGCAAATGATAATTAACCGGCTGGCCGAATATTGCAGCTTGTGGAACCTCGTTGTCAATCTAGAGAAGTCAAATGTGATGATTTCCAGAAATGGAGGCGCCAGAAACTGTCATAATGAGAGGTGGATTTTTAACGGTCATCAAATAGAAACAGTCAGGGAGTGTAGTTATCTTGGTGTGCTTCTAACGAAAAATTTGAGTAGGGATAAGACGATACTTACGAAAGTGAAAACTGCTATAAATGCATGCCGTAAATGTTTTGCTAATGTAAACATAGCCCATAGTAGCAAATACAAAATTTTCAAATCGTAACAAATCGTATGAAACGAATCTTTCACCTTCCGCCGATTGCACCAAACTATCTCCTGATGATTTATTGAATTCCTTAAATTGTAGTTTACCTACATGATGAAGGTCCTGGGAAACCATCGATTACTGAAAATATTGGCACTCAGGAAAGTAAGGAGCTGTTCTAGCTGGTACGGTGATTGGAAAGAACTGGTTCAGAGTTGTGGGATGGAGCTATAACACAATCCACTGCAAAGTTGGAAGCCGATTCTCATGGAGTTTGTCTATCTATGATAGATCAGCAGTGCGAGAAAAATGCTGTAGTGAAGCGGCGGAATCAACGCATAGAAGAGTACGAGTATATAGTCAATTAAGTTACAATACTCGAAATAACTATTTTGGGGACGGGTATACAGCATATCAAATCTGAATGATTTGGTACGAGGGGAATTGGTCCATTTAAATTTTATACCACACAGGACACTGATTTACCCATCTTTTGTGGGATGTGTAACAGAGGCGAAACTGAGGGCGTTTTCCATTTCATAGGAAGATGCCCAGCACTGCGGAGAACAAGAAGACATATGTTGCAATAAGAGTCATAACAAGTTTTCGTTGAGTTTTAATTGGAGTACTTTACTAGTTGTCCATGATAAGGTTAGTGTGATGGTATCCAGACAAGTTATTACTTATAAAAAAACCGAGTCTGAAAAGTCATTACATTACTAGAAGTTCCAGATTTGAGTTAAAAAGCCAAAGGTTAGGTATAAGTCTAATGCGTAGCTTGCGGTGGGACATGGGGAGAACTTTCGATTTAGCCGGGTTAAGCAATAGTCCGTTTACCACAGACGGGTTATGGATCGGAGACAAACGTTCATTTAATTGTAAGGTCTGAACATAGTCAGCCTAAAGGTCGATTTTAGCATGGTTGCAAAATTTACGAAAGGGCAGAATATGATAGGTCTGAGAGTTGATCCCTGTGGTATACCTTGCCTGAGTATTTTAAGCTCTGAAGATTTGCTTACAGTGACAACACTTCGATCGCTGAAACCAAAAAAGTTATGGACATTCGAGTACAAAAAATCATGATGTAGTTTATCAAATCCTTCGAAAAGTTGGTAAAGTAATGTCACAAATCCTCTATCAAAGTCACGACATATATCGCCTAAGATGTTAATCATGGTCAAAGAGGAACTATGGTTGGTTCTGAAACCAAATTGGAAAGGGCTAAGGAGGCGATTCGAAGATAAGTGGACTATTAGTTGTTTTGAAACAAGTGGAATCGTTAATACGCAAAATGTTCCGGTTTGTGGCACTCAGAACCCTGAATTAATTGCTCTGCTCTGAATGCTCTGAATCAGTCGCTTTATTTATTTTTTGGAAGACAGTGATGACGAGACAGCTACGGTCAAGGGAGTGCAATATAGAGCAATAACATGCAATTTTTTGGCATCTGCACTGGACAAAAATGGCATGGAGCAATACTAGTTTCAACAGGAACATGACATACTGCACGTGACACAATGACACAATCGATTTATTGAATACGATGTATTGTGATTTAGACTGGCCATCACGATAGCCAGGTTTTACTACGCCTGACTCTTTCTTGTGAGAATATGTGAAAAAATTGGGCTTATGCCAATAAACTTGGGCGCCTCGAATATCTTGAGACTAACGTACGCAACAAATTATTGAATTATATTATAAAATTCGTGCTCTGCGAAAAGTGTTTTTCGCGCACTTCGACCATTTTATGGTCGTCATAATCGACCTAATGAGCAAACAATTCAAGCCATAGTGACCAAATTTCGCACCAGTTTCACGCTATTGGGTATCAAGCCACCTACTCGTATGCGTAGAGTGCGTGCAGAGGAAAATATTGCTGATATATCCGCCAGTGTTAATGAAGACCGTGATTTGCCGTCCACAGCAATTGTGATTGTGTTACTCGACTACGTGGAAGATTTTACGCAAGGGTCTTGGTATAAGACCTTACAAAATACACGTCATGCAAGAACTGAAGCCGAACGACATACCAATGCGTCGGATTTTAGGTGAGTAAGCCTTAGAAAAGCTGGAGGAAGATCCGCTTTTTTATCGAAAAATTGTCTTCAGCGACAAAGCTCATTTATGTTTAAAGGGAGATTCGTATTCGGACCGATGAGCAACCTCAGGTAATACAAGAGTTGTGACTGCACCCCAAAAAATGCACTGTTTGGTGCGTTTTATGATCCGAAAAAACCATCGGCCCGTATTTTTTCAAAGACGACCGTGAGAACAACATTACCGTCAATGGCGCCCGCTATCGTTCAATGATTTCGAACTTTTTTTTGCCCAAAATGCACAAGCTGAACCTGGTTGACATGTGGTTCTAGCAAGAAGACGCTATATGCCACATATATAGCACGCGAATCGATGGATCAATTGAGAAATGAGTTCGGTGAGCAATTTATCTTTAGTTTTGGACAGGTGAATTCCCCGGATAGCTCGTACAATTTGACACCGTTAGACTATTTTTTATGGGGATAACTCAAATCACTCGTATATGCCGATAAACCAGCGTCAATTGCAGCCTTGACAATCAACATTACAAGTGTTACTAGCGAGATACCACCCAGTATGCTCGAAAAAGTGATTCAAAATTGGACTCTTCGTATGGACCACGTAAAATGTAGTAGTGCTCAACATTTATATGAAATAATCTTTAAAAAATAAATGGCAAGCATTGATTTATCAACTCAACGAACAATTATATACACTTGGTGCAAACTCTTACACATAACGCGGGCGAAGGAGAATCAGGAAGGAAAGAAAGAGAGTTACTGATGTATGTTGGTCTTAAATTATATATAGTGAATAGGAAATAATGAGCTCGTCAGGGCATTCCCCTAGCGAGTCGTGCGGTCGAAGGTGGTCTTGAGAGTAAACTTATGAGTTTTCATAATGACATTTGTTTTACTGTTGAAGATTTGAATTAACGGAATGCTATTTTCATTTAATAGATTGCCAATAAACTGCCAATATTAGCGTCACATATGGGAGTTATCGCACAGCTTTGAATCCCATCTAGCAAGTGATAGATGTGGATCTTGTACTCCAATTTAGGTCGAAAAATTGGCTTGTATGGTATATTGAGGCTATATTGTGTTTCTTACATTGCTTGAGGAAATCTAGATATTTCGACGATGCAAGTGCCACTCATGAATAATGGCTGGTGCTTAAATTTCGCAAGCATTATATTCCACTCGGTTGATTGTTCCCCAATTATCATAGTTATGATGTTAATGTTGAAATTTAATGAGCTTAATATACGCTACCGAAGAGCAGTAGTTTATTTTGTCGATATCAAACTGAAGACCCTCCAACATAACTTAAATTGAACGTTTTGAAAGAAGATTTCTTAACTGTTCAAGAAGAGTAATTGTAATTTTGATTTCAACATTTTTTTTGTCATTGAAGTACTTTTAGTCAAATGAGTACGATTTATACTTCTGCCGTCGGCTTTTCGCCAAATGAATCGCTCTTAAAATATTTGCCTCGATTTTTGTTTACTTGTAAAAATCAATATAAAGCTTATTCACATGTTCACCCTCAAATAGTTAAAAGCAAAGCACATCCTTATTTTGTTCTGGCTCTCTCTGCTAGTAACTAATAAATTAAATATAACTTTTCGTATATTCAATTTAAAATAACTATCTAACTTGTAATTTTACCAATCGCATGCGAAAAGTTACTACTTTTACCTACCTACTTTTACCTAACCACAGTGTAGCGCTCCCATTATTCCGATTTGAATTCTGTTTTCTTTGTTAAATTGGTAAGTCTGTTGTTGATATTCCTTCTAAATCTTAGAGTCATAGCTTGACATTTGCAAAAGTTACGTAGCTAAGAGTACATCTGTATAATTGTGTGTGTTGGCGATTTTTTACAATTTTAGAAATGGATTTAAATTTGCAACAACGAACTTGTATTTAATTTTGCGTAAAAAACGGATTTAATGGTGAGCGAACGCTGAAAATGTTGGAAAAGTGTTTCGGTAACGATTCTTTAAAGAAAACGGTTGTTTAACAGTGGCACTAGGGGTTCAAAAGTGGTCGTGAGTCAATCGAAGATGATGAACGCAGTGGCAGACCATCGACATCGAAAATCCAGGACTTGAACATTGCCTATGGATCCGGCCAAACATTTTGGTTAAAGATTTGGGTTTCCGTCGTGTAGCAGCAAAGTTGGTGCCAAAAGACCTCAATTTCATGCAAAAAAGTGACCGTATTGACATCGCAAAAGATATGATTTGCGAGGCTGAATCCGATCCCACATTCATCAAAAGGATCATTACTGCATACGAGAAGTGGGTTTATGAGTACGACACGCAATCCAGACATCAGACAAGTGAATGGCGTTCACCAAATGAGCCGAGACAAAAAAAAAAAAACACGTCGTTTTCAGTCAAAAAAGAAGGCAATGCTCACGGTTTTCATGGATTACAACGGTGTAGTGCATCATGAATTTTTGCCAGAAGGTCAGACAGTAAACAATGAGTATTATTTGGGCGTTATGAGACGTTTGCGTGAAGCAATTCGCCGAAAGGCACCAGAATTGTGGGCAGAAAGCTCGTGGATTTTGCACCATGATAACGCACCTTCCCACAGTGCCATCATTAATCTCAATTTTTTGACGAAAAATGCAACAAATATCATTCAACAGCCAGCGAATTCACCTGATTGGGCTCCCTGTGACTTCTTTCTGTTCAATCGAGTTAAAAAACCACTACGGGGAACGCGTTTCATCAGCCGAGAGGAAGTAATGGAAAAATCGCAGGACGCCCTGCTGGACATACCGAAAACCGAATATGTATAAAAAATGTTTCGAGGATTGGATCAAGCGCTGGCATAAGTGTGTTGCAGTCGATGGGGACTACTTTGAAGGGGACAATATAGATTCAGATGAATAAACTTTTATTTTTATTTTTCTGAATAAATGTATAATCGGGGTGGTATATACTGTAAACCGCAAACCACTACGATGAAAAAAAAAAAACACTAAACGTTTTCCTGTCGTAAAAGAAATGATTTTTGAATTTTATTTTAGTAAAAATGACAGTAAGGAAAGGTAACGTGAGTTTTTTCCTGAATTCCTACCAAGAGGCAATAATGGTTTAAGCGCCATTTTAACACCACTGTCCACAAAACCTATAACGTTTTCTTACGTTGGAAGTGAAGCTCAAAATCTCTTGGAGTTGAGAAAATCGAAACTGTTATTCGATTCGTTCAACAGGTTATCAAAAAACGATTTGCCTTAAGCACGACTTGTGGCTTTGGCCAATATTGACTGCCCACAAGATTTCCTCACCTTCGGCAATGGCGTGATTTTGAGACATCCCCACTGATAGTCCTATATTCCAAAGAGAGAATGACTTCGAAATGACAGCTACCCATTGCCTGCATCTCCTTGTAGTCTTCCAAAAGATTGAGCCTTAATTACGGCCAGACTTTCGATAATGATAACTATTGGAGCCAACTCGTTTATTAGATTACTCGATTCTCTAGTTACAGTTGGAATTAAATAAATATTTCATTTTAGAACCGTCGGAGAAAGTAAATAGATATCGATCTGAGTGGGCATCCTACACAAAAGCCTTGGAAATTAGGTTTGTGTGTGGTACGTAGTCAGCGGAATTTGGTCCTACATATGTTGCTGAGTAGTACATGTAGAATTTTTCTATGTTCACAGCTTGATTCTTTTGGCTTTATTGCACTACACTATGCAATGGCTTAATAAACAGATAAAGATAAAGTTATTAAGAATCATATTTAGCGTATCAGCTTTATGTCGTTTTTATGACAGGATACAGATTCTGTGAACGGTGACCTGCTTGAGTATAACGATTGTCTAATGTATTTCTAAAATTATGGGAAGAACGTCAGGTTTTGCGATTCAAATGAAGCGAGGCTGTTAATTGCTCAGGGTGAGAGTTACTTCCTTGATCTAGCAAAATCTTAAAGGTTTTCGATAGATATGTAGTATTCCGACCAGGTCTGTGTCTTGGCTAATCCTATTGACTATTTGTAAAACTGTAGGTAGTCCTTATTGCGTCTTGTGTCTTCCAGAACGTTTAGAAAAATAAAACAATTTGTCTCTTTCATAAACGAAAATGATTAAAGCATTGTTCTTTTGTAGATATTGTTCTTCATTTCCGCTATGGGACAGCACGTAGAAAACTAATTTCATATGATATCTTTCCGATTATTATGAGAGTAAGTAAATAACTTGTCGGGGAGTGTGGATAACTCAATCATTAAATTAGTACGAGCATCTATGAAAGAAGAAAGAAGACCCTTTAAACTTCGGCAGCTATAGAGGTTTAAGACTCTTCAACATCGCGCATAAGATCTTATCTGCTTAAAGTAGTAGCCTTATATTAGTATGGTATTTTTATAGACAAGGAAAACTAACCGTATAACGAACTTCCGTACTACGGAAGAGCCTGAATAAAACCCGTGAATTTCAGATCATTACTCAGCTTCTCTTCATCGTTTTTAAGGACGTGTATGACAGAATTTATAGAGACGAGGTATATAAGGTATAATTGGAATTGCTGACAAACTTTTTCTGCAGGATGACAATTGATACCGCATCGATGTCAGTAAAAATCTCATTGAAACATTTGGCATCAAAAAAGGATTTTAGCAAAGGGCCGCGTTTTGGAAAACACATACTCTGTTTTCCGGTCTGTTACCTGCCAGAAATGTGTTTAATTACTTGCATACGCTGTATGGACCTAGATCAAAAACGACAACTCAATGTATGCGGCGGTTCAAATAACGGCTTCCACAGCCATTACACGTGAGCTGCGTATCACCTCTATGGGCACATTGGACACATTTTTGCACCTAACACTGATCAAAAAATTTGCTGGCAACAGTCCGATATGACTCACTAATCTGGGTTACTTCAGGAGCAGTAGTTTCAGAAATGGCACGGTCCTAACGGTGGTACTGATGAAATTCCTTCCTTGGTCGACTTCCACATTCGTATTATATAATTTATCCGGAGAGGGAGGACTGGGAAGAAAATGTAATAATCAGGTCGAATGAAATTGCGATTTTCACAGATGCCTCAAAAACAGAAGACGCAGAACTAAGAGGGTCCATAAGACTACCAGACGCAAGCAGTGTCTTCCAATCAGAGGTTCTGGCCGTCCTCAGGACGGCTGGGCTAATGCAGATGAGATCGGTATCCGAAAGAGATATCGTTATCTACATCGATAGCCAGGGCGCACTCAAGGCAATGGAATTAATCAACGTCAACTCTGGTACAGTCAGGGGCTCTCGCACGGTGCTCAAGGTACTATGCAGTCAAAACCGAGGAGGACTGTGCTGGGTGCCAGGACACAGCAGTATTAAAGAAAATGAACAAGCAGACGAGCTTGCAAGAAAAAGAGGGCTACTCGACAATAGTGAGGTTGCCAACATCAAACCACACTTTTGCATAGTGAGGGGCACTATCGAGGAAAAAGACACAAAGACTGCCAACCTAAGGTGGTAAGGTCTTGAAGGACATAGGGTATCCAAGGATCTTTGGCCGCTTTTCGACTGCAAACGATTTAGGGAGTTAATAAAATTAAGCAGACATAAGCATTCCACAGTAATAGGAAGCCTGACTGAACACGGTCTCCTGTAGCAACCCACAAAGAGACTCAAATTGTCAGATACGGATATCTACAGATTCTGCGGTAATTTGCAAGCTGTTGAGGACATAATAGAGATACTGAACATTGCTAAGCAATATCGCGTAGTCAAAGAATATTTTTAGGGAAATACTTTTTCGAAAACCTAGACGAAATAGATGGCACGAACTTCAAAGGCCTTCTTCACTTTTGCAGGAAAATTTGGTGTTTCACCAGGGCGATTATTTAGGTTCCACAGGGATCGCGATGAGCCCGTTTTGGTGTCTGGTGTCTGTGTGATGGCATATCCATCATACCCCTATTTAACCTAAACTCTAACCTTACATAAATGTCTCAGACAGATATATTTTCCAGGTAGTTTGAAAATTCGTAACGTTTATTTTATTTATTTATTGTGGTGCTGTTCTGTGCATACTTTATGATGTTTAGATCAAATCAACTTCGAAGATTGTGAACTTTCTTTTAGACATTTCTGCGATTTTATTGGCCCAAGTGATGGTCGAATTGGGCAGGCCTTCTCTTAAATATTGGAAGAAGATACAAATTTCTTGATTTGTAGTTTGCTGCAAATAGCGCTCTACACGTCCTTCAAAAAGTTTCCCAAAAATCTTAGCCCTAAAACATGTAGCCAGTGCATACCATTAGTTGCGCTGCTCAATTGCTGATTGCTTAGAAGTTGAGTTAATGTTTACCGATAAATTAAATTTAATAATTAAGCTCACTATTAACTGGTGGGTATATTGACAAGCAAGGTTCAAAAGAAAGCAATTTCAACGAACTTTATTCGGTGTGTCAGATATGCAGCTGAATACTTAAATAAATGATGGAATGAGGTTAAATTCACAAGGGAGAGTTACGATTTTTTTTTTATAACATCAGTCTTGTAATTGGAAATGAAATCGGGGTTCAACATATGCAATCTGCCGAATGACTAACACCAACGAATGCGTAGAATTAAAACGCAACTTTGAATCACAGAATCAACAAATCCTTTTGGGTTTTGAAAACCTGTCAACCTAAAATGCAAATTTATTAAAAGAAAAAGATCATATGCACTTACTTTGACATTATCAGAGATACATTGCAGAAATTTCTTACGCAGCTTCTAATCATACGACGCTGTCACAGGCAAATCTAAATTATTGCACATTCATTACTCCTGTCAACTACGTTTCCGTCTTTGTACACGGAAAATGAAATTGATTCCATGCCGAGTTGTATGAATATCCACTTACTTTCCTGGGACAGAATTTGCATTTACAATCACCATTTCAATCGATAAAATTATAAAATGATGTCCTTCGACCGCTTAGACCTTAAGATACGTTTGGACACCTTCACAGTACAGCAAAACCAAGACAACATCGATGTCGATGTCGACGTCAAGGGATTGAAGAACTTGCCCTCAAATGAAATCCACCAAATTATTGGCACATGGCAAGTTTATCTTTTGTGTCCCAAATTAGAAATGTTGTTCCAATGGTGTCCTGCAATCAGTTCTCCTTCGATATGCGGTTAATAACTTAGCATTTTGAATGAGGTCGAGCTTAAAGCAGTCACATAATACCGACATCAAGCAACCGGGCGGTGGAGAGTAAGAGTAAGAGTAAGAGTAGGATTCTCAATGTGATTCCAATCGGATTGCCTGCCAAATCGAACCACCTATCGTTTGTCGTTGTTGTACGATGCGACTCTGCGACGAGCCCAAATGATGTCCGCTAAGAGATGCGGTCCAAGAAAATCAACTCTCTTACACTCCGGGGCGAAAATTGCAAATTTCTGCCCGCCAGACACTTATGCCCCATAAATTCGATATTTTATTGAGCCCCCGGTTGAAGTTTATCACTTGGGCGCATATGGGTGCGCAAAGTTTGTATTGGTGCGCGCGCGCGCCACCAACCCGACATACTCGTATCTACAGCTATTCGTACAGACGGATGGACAAGCGGATATAAATATCTCATACGACTGCAGTCGCCGCCGACACCGCCACCGCCGCTGTGCGAAATGTAATATGCACAGCACTACAATCGATTCGCATCTCACAGATACAGGATATTGAAATGATGAATTCCTGCTGTTTGGTCGAGTGCAGTCTTGGCAATTATGATAAATGAACATCCCTAGCTGGCCAATGGGCACAACATGATTTCTGTAGTGGAGTCAAGGGACACCGCTCGTTCAAAGCCATCTTCCCAATATCGGAGCACAATCTTAGGTGCGATAATGGGATTGTTCACGATGTCTGTGTCTGTTTTTTTTTTTTTTGTTTCGTTGTCTCACCTTACTTGCGTGGTTTTGTGGAAATTTATGCGAACAAACTTCCATATTCTGTACATGGGGTCATCCTGTGTGAAGGTTGGTATCCCTTTCTGGATGGCCGATGAAACATCAAAGATTCCTACGTCGTTTTAGCTGTTTGGTCTCTCATCAAATTTCACAATCCGTGCAACATCCAAAAAATAAAGAGTGCGCGTGAATTTATGAACTCGTTGGTGAGATTCAATGCTGGAGCCTGGGCTTTTACGGCAACTTTATGAGCATCCTGACCGAGATTGTTGTTAATTTCTTGTTAAAGTGATAAAAGTGCATTTCAATTTGGGGGAGGGCGGCAGGGTTCGGCAGGTGGTGCGGTTTAACACAGTTTTTGGTTTAGTGCGACCGGCGTCTCATGATAAAGTTATCAGTGAAATTAAAATGCAAAGTAAGATTATTCGTAGCACTGGAGGTGAGTAGTAAGGATCAGACTTTGAGATTTACCATGCCAAATGGAAGTTGGCGTGTGTAGTGCACCTTTCTCTGGGTTAAGTCTGCGGATAAGAAAATTGTACTTTGGCTGGAATTAATTAGTTCGGATAAGGTGACGATGATGCACTCTGACTATGGGGGTAAAGCATGTACCCGTTTGCGCTTTGTAGTTGAATACCAAAAAAAAAATGCTAAGAAATGCGGAAAATGGATCTGCTGTCTCACAAAACCGATTTCAACATGAGGCCAAATGCTATGTGAGAAAATTGCTTTTTTCTCGAGTTGATCATTTTTAAATCAAAACTCTGAATATGTGTATTTTGAATGTTCAGTTTGTGTTTCTGTTGTTTTCTGCAGGTGTGATCTAACTGCCATATTACGTGTATTTTGTTTCGAAGAATGTGACAATTTAACTTCTAAGAACTTAGCTTTACTATATTTGACTTGAAATCATCATCATTTTCTATGCTTCAAATGTAGTAATTGAAGCATCCGGTGAGATTCTCGACTTTTTCTGTAGCATATTTTGAAACTTGACAGACTTTCATGTGTTCCACTAGTTCGTTGGAAGAGTAGTTCTCTTTATCTTGACAAATCTTATTTGCCTTTGCTGGCAGAGCGTTTGAATGATGGTTTTCAATATGTTTCATATTAGATCTTTCTATTCCATTAATCATTCAATAAAATTTGTGATTGGAACTGGTCGACTTAACCGGCCAAATACGTAAGCTATTCAACGATTCATTGGTGATCCCTTGTCCGAGCTGCTCTATCAAGAACGTCAATGCGGTATGCGTATGGGTTAGGTTAAGTAAGAGTGAAAAAACCAACCAACGAACTGTGGCTAATTTGTCCATCGCAACCTCGTGGATCTGTGACCCTCCAAATTTTGGAACCAATTAGAGCTTCTGGCGAATCGTAGGAGACAGTTAACGTCAATATTCTTCAAATCGCTTAAGTTATTGTAGAGGAAAGCTCCTAAGTGGAGTTTCTTTCTTTGGGAGAAAGCTGGGCATGAGACAATCCTCCACATTCTCTCCCATACAGATTCTGCCGAAGTCATTTGTAAAAACGCCAAGCCTTCAGGAATGTTTGCCTATAAGGCAGTGTCCAGTGTCCAGCGATGACACCTAAGATTCTCCTTATTTTGGAAAATCAAACCCTTAGAGCGATCCAGATCCAACTTTGGGCAGATTTGTTTGTTCGCTAGACTTGTTGACCCAATATTCCACCTAAGGTTATTTTATTAGCACCCGTTTGTGTACCGATGCAAAAGTTGATTCCTTCCAATTTAGGCGAGTTCGTCGGCCCTACAATTCTCCGTGCTCCGGGGCACCCAACATAGGTGAATGTTGAGCTGCTCTGCCAACTCCCTGGGAAATTATCGCTAGTCAAGGGCTGTTTTAGAATTTTGTGGTACTGAGTCCAGGGATTTGATAGAGGCCTGACTATCCGGAAAGATGCGAACTTCTTTAATCGCTAAAATTTCCGCCTGCAGCACGCTACCGAATTAATGTACCTGAGCCGTATATTGCATTTAGATCTACTCCAATAAGCATAAAATAACTTAAGCCAAATCATGTACATAGAACATAGAACCTCGGGGTTTGAGTTCTCAAGCAAGACATGGTTAATGCTAAAGTTGACAAGAAAATCAGCATAGTGCCCACTGCCATACCATAATTACCTCGTGTAAGCAGAATTTTCGTATTAACGGCAGTGAGAATCTAGAAGTAACTAATGAAGTGACATTAAATGATAAGTTAGTAAGTGAGTTGTAGATTTGTAGCTGCTGGCATTATTGGACCTTCCTCATTTTGTATAGATGAAGTTGACATAATTGCGACTATGAGTGATATTTGTGGACAGAATTGTATGAGTTGAGTATGAGTTGGAAACATGTTGTTTCAAAATTTCAATTTCAATTTATTGCAATAAACAAGTTGTACATTAAGACAATGTCTCTTATAGTACTAAGTGATAATATTTAGTTACAAAATGATAAGTAATAGTCATTATAATGATAATAATAAAATAAAAATACTAAAAAGGAAAAAGAAAGATAAAAAAAAGGGAGAGGAAATAAGATAGTTGAGAAATTGGAGAAAGACTGAGGTAGAGTTGATAGTAAAGAGATGCATTAAGAAGAAAAGTACACATATAAGGCAGTTTTGAAGCTAGCAGTATTTGCCAAGCACTTTATATGAGACGGTAAGTTATTCCATAGTCTAATAGCTTACGTGAAAAATAATCGCGATGAATTGAGGTATTTGCAACGCTGAGTGCTAATGTTGAAAGTTCCTCTGGAAAGGGAAAATTCCAGTTTGGAGTAAAGGTAAGGGGGTTGCTTTGTGTTTATAATTTGATGTAGAAATATGCAATTTCTGAAATCAAGGTACTTTCGCAATGTACAGCCAAGAAACCGGCATGAGAATTCCGAGATTATATCGTAAACATTACATAAAAATACCGAACAGCATCATTATAAGCAACCTGGAGCTTGCGAAAAGATAGTGAGTCAAGGTCACTGTAGACGTGGTTATAGCCAGAAAGCTTTCGATTTATGGTGGAACCAAGACTTGTAGCCACCTCAACTAACCTAATCTTACTACGGGTTAAGCAAACATCAGGAACTAGATTTAGCTCAAAAGACTTGTTTGATATTGGAAGTAATTGGCATTTTAGTTGCCCATTCAACAATAGAAGCAAGATCCTCATTTAGTAGTGACACTAGTTCACCTATTTTATTAACCGGATGAGATAGGTAAAGTTGTACATCGTCTGAATAGAAATGAATAAGCGCGTCATTTATGTACATACAGAACAAAAAAGGTTGAGAAGACGTCACAATTAGTCACATTATTTGTAAAATAGTGGCTTTATCATTTGATATTTTTGAGAATCATCAACAACTTGCTTGAAAAGGGCAATCGTCAATGTATAGTCGGACATTCCTAAAACGGTCAGCGAGTAAGGTAACCAGATTAGATTGATGAATGGATTTAGCATTTGGATTTTCCAAGATTTTCTTCGATCTACTTTCCTGCATATCCTTCTCAGATGCTCGAAGGCGTTGAATTTGTAATCGGTTGCGTAGTTTGCAAACAAAAATCTATCCCGAACAAAACCTGAAAGTATAAATGTGGACACACTGTGATTACTTTATGGTTTGACCCACCTCGCCAATGATATCTTTTATGAAGTCCGCGAGTTGATACATCCAAGTGAAGGACCAAATATAACTTTCAAGATGGAACTATGTTTCAAGACTTTTAAGGTTCTTAAATTAAAAGTTTATACCATGAAGGCTTAGAATATATCCAAGTCAATTACTTACATATAGACTTGAAATGATGGTCCAGACTCATACATTTGGTCCATGTACGCGGACAGTTTGTAGAATGATTGCTTATTACTTTTATAAGCTTATTGACTCGTAAAAGCGTAGCGGTACTTAAGACGTGTTTTTATTGACTCAATATTGGTGAAGGAGGTACACATACTCGTATAATTCAATCGCAAACCAATTCGATCTACGTAACACACTGTTCAAAATGATCCCGGAATTTATTCAGAAAATTAAAAAATACAGGTTTATTCATCTAAATTTATATTGTCCCCTTCAAAGTAATCCCCATCGACTGCAACACGCTTATGCCAGCGCTTGATCTAATCCTCGAAACATATTTTATATTCCTGCGATTTTTCCATTACTTCCTCTCGGCTGCTGAAACGCGTTCCCCGTAGTGGTTTTTTAACTCCATTGAACAGAAAGAAGTCACAGGGAGCCAAATCAGGTGAATTCGGTGGCTGTTGGATGGTACCCGTATTTTTTGCATTTTTCGTCCAAAAATTACGAATAATGATGGACCTGTGCGAAGGTTCGTTATCATAGTGTAAAATCCACGAGTTTTAACGCAAACGTCTCATAACGCCCAAATAATACTCTTTGTTTACTGTCTGACCTTCTGGCAAAAATTCATGATGCACTACACCGTTGTAATCGATAAAAACCGTGAGCATTGTCTTATTTTTTTTACTGAAAACGACGTGGTTTTTTTGATCTCGGCTCATTTGGTGAACGCCATTCACTTGCCTGATGTCTGGATTGCGTGTCATACACATAAACCCACGTCTCGTCTCAAGTAATGATCCTTTTGATGAATGTGGGATCGGATTAAGCCTCGCAAATCATCTCTTTTGCGACGTCAACACGGTCTTTTTTTTTGCGTGAAATTGAGGTCTTATAGCGCCAACTTTGCTGCTATACGACGGAAACCCAAATTATTTACCAAAAAGTCTTGGACGGATCCATAGGCAATGTTCAAGCGTTTATCATCTTCGATTGACTCACGACCACTTTTGAACCGCTCGTGCCACTGGTGAACGACTGTTTTCTTTAGAGAATCGTTGCCGTGGTTTTTCCGGGAAGATTTTGGTCAAGGTGGTATACCATACAGCGTCTCATATTTTGAATATCCGAGTATTTTGATGAGTGGACATCAGAATTGGACTATTATTTTGTAGCCGCAAAGGTTTGAATTTGGATGTGCCGACCATAGAAATGGCTTACAGCAATCCACAGGAACCTCCAAGTACCTTCAAATCTTTGACAAAGTGTTTCTGTAAATAACATAAACAAACTGCTGGCACAATAACCCCAGCTAGTCTCATCTCTCCCTATCACTGTGTTTTCCTCTTCATATTTTGTGCAAAAAATTAAAATTACGTTTTCTTCCTACTTTCTGTTATTTGGCAAAATTTGAACCCGGACCCACTTGCCTAATATACGATGAACCTAACCACTGCGAAAAGTCATCATTGAGTGTTTCTTCACCTCTCCTAGAAGCTCACGCCGACAGTATCAAGTACAAAAAGAAATGGCAAAGCAATATTGTGAAGAAGCTAGATGTGTGCTGTTTGTTGGATTTCGCTCGATTTATATAAAGAATGGCTGCTGGTATATGCAATAAACGAAAAGGAGGCCTACAACGTGGTTTTACGTAGATGGATAGAGGAAGCTCACTGAGAAACAGTGAGAAGGTATTGCGAAAGTGAGATATTAGCGGAATACAATAAATAGGGCGCAGAATGTTACAAGTGGCATGGCGCGGATACTACTACGACGGGAAAAATAGTTATTGACATCACCATAAACTTCCGAAATAGACGATGTTTTAAACTTGGGTATCCTGTCTTTGTTTTACTCTAATTTACCATTAGAGCCTTTACCGCTTCTGTCTCAATGGCCGAAGATTCTTTGAAGTTCAATATAGCTCGTTTCTATAAACGCTGCCATGTGTAGCCTTAAAATCGATAGTCAGGTGATGGCTATCAGTTTCAAGTGGGATTAATATTTCACCAATGGCGAACCAGATATTAAGAAAATATAAAAGTAAAGATATTAATAAGGATTATGAACATATTTAGAGTTTCAGGCGATCTTAAAATGCTAAGCCAACTGGTTCCTTCATAGGCAACTCAATAGAAAGATTATTGAGAATCGGGTTAGTGACATTCAGTATATTTTCATCCAACCGTATCTTATAGACGTCATTACTTAAAATAATTTGATTTGAATTGACGGAGCATCAGCCTTCTTGGACTTGAATTTAGATATTGCTTTCTAGAGGTCTTATTAGTAAAGAGACGGAGTTTGTATCGATCATTGCTCACGTTGAATGTCGCCGTTAAACCGACTGCAGAAGTAAATTCCTCCTTATTCCTGCATGCTTCTGTTCAGAGTTCGGGCCTTTGCCATGTCCTTCTCAATTTCTTGTAGAACTTTGAAACTTTGGAGCGCTTGCCAATTATTTTCATGTTAACACATAAGCTGATACTCCTTACGCCTCCTTGCTCGTAGTAGCTTGTGAACTACTCCTCTCGTTCTTCTTCGCAACTTTTGTTTCGTTGAGTGCTTCCTACTGGCACACCAAAAGTTTCATTACGGATATGGTTGCATCCTATCTCATCAGATGCAATATAAAACTTTTGTTTGGGAAACTCAATATATCCCAGCACTCTCTTGTAATTGTAGCCTTTGATATCTAAAAACTTCACAGTATTTCTTCGGTGTTCTGGCATCTAGGTATCTGCATTTGCACCTTGGGCACATTAAGGTAGTGGCCCAGTTTATGTTGGTTCCTTCAGGAGTTCGAATATTTCGAATACTAGTCGTTCGTCGTTTGCAAAGTAATCATCCGAATAGAAGTTTTTATGATAGCTCCTTCTCTGGATGTGGAGATGAAGCAACGCATGCTAACTATGATGACATTTTGCGCTGCCGTGAAATTGATTAGCTAAGTACGTTTCAGAGCTGCTGTCGTGAAGGCTATAAATTTTCAGCCAAAGATTGAAGAATAACATTGGCCATAGGTCATAGTTCGCAGAAGCTATCTTTGGTAAAGTCATCCTTTTCTTCTATGTGGGTGTGAGCGCATGTCAGCCTAGTGTTGGCCAATTTAGCATTGCGAATAACGAATTGCTTAAAAGAATATTAGTTTAGTTGAAAGATATGAGAATAAGAGTACTCAATATTGCAAGACATTCGAATTGGCACAAAAAGTACAGGGTCTTCCAATAGGGACTTCCGAACTTTGACAGTTGATAGCGGCAATATTGTTGAAGCTACATCTGTCAAATTGGCTGTCATTTATTCAGTCTGTTTTGCCAAATCACCATTGTTTTATCAAAATGGGTGTTCTGTTCGGGCAACATTCTGCCCGCTTCACCCATTTTACAGTCGTCATAATTGTTCTGCCAGTAAACGATAAACCAACGATGAAATGCAAGATCTGCCGATCGCCGCTGTCCGTGGCCGTCGATTTCGCGTCGCTCACAAAAACTCGGCCTTTCGCAGACCACAACTTGGTGAATTTTGAATCGTGACTTGGGTCTGCACCCGCATAAAATTCAACTGACCCAGGAGCTGAAGGTAAACGACCGTAGACAAGGACGTGTGTTCGATGAATGGGCTCTGGAGCCCATTTCTGGATGAATGGGTATGTCAACAAACAAAATTTCCGAATTTGGGACGATACCAATCCACATGAGATCCAAGAGCGTCCAATGCATCCCGAAAAAGTCACTGTTTGTTGTGGATTTTGGGCTGGCGGAGTCATCGGTCCATATTTCTTTGAGAACGACATTGGCCAGGCCATCACCGTCAACGGCGAGCGCTAGGTCTATGATTACCAATTTCTTTTGACCTGAATTGGATGATATGGACACTAACGGTATGTGGTTTGAACAGGACGGAGCTACATGCTACACAGATCACGCCACATTCGAAATTTCTCACGATTGATTCGAGAGCATGGTCATATCACGTGATGATGATGTGAACTGGCCACCGAGATCGTGCGATTTCACCCCGTTAGACTTTTTCTTGCCTATGCGAATAAGCCACAAACCTCAGCGGCCCTCAACGCCAACATAATCCATGCCATCGGTCAAATTCAGCCTGATTTATGCGCCAGAGTCATGGAAAATTGGACATTTCGGATGCGCGCCGCCTAGAGAAGCCGCGGCGGACATTTGACCGATGTTATATTCCAAATTTCGATGATATCTCACACACACTTTGTTTTATTTAAATTTAAAGATTAATAAAAGACCCTTAAGAATGTTAAATATTGTGAACTAATCTTAGGTGACGAATGTATGTAGAAACGCATCTCAATCAATTTGTGTGAAACAGAATGCTGCGTAAAAGTGGTAGACCATTGGAATATGCAAATGGAAGGGACCCTGATACTACCCGCAGTATACATACGGAGACGTTTGGTAAGTGATGGTGTCGGCTCTTGGAAATATTGATGGCGATTTTCGAGCTCCAGCCTCCAAGCCAACATATAGATCTCTTGGCCTATTTACCTGATTTTTATAAGTCCTTCAAGAAGGATATTGTTTCCCTGTATAACAGCTTACGGAGCGCTCTTTAGTGAACATTTGGAGGCGAGTTTTAAGCTCACGATATGAATGCGTATACGAAATATACCCTGAAGAAATGAAATATTTCACAAAACCGCCGTAATGAATAAATTCTTGAATGTCCTTGATTAACTTAAAGATCGAAATGTACTGCAATATTTTGTTTCTAAACTAAACGCTAGGCTATGTGCCAAAACAGTAATACAGGTAAGTGAAGTGGAGGATTTTTTCACTATTTTCAAAATTTCCGGAGCTTATACATAACATGGAATATAAATAAAAATTTCAGAACGTAAACAAAATAAAATGAAATACAAAATCTTAGGAAAATCCACTAAACGGGAGTGTATTCTATGTTATCTACATCATCTAATCTAATCTAATCCCTTCCTGCTTCAAAAATCTACAAAATCTAGCGCAGTATCTATTTTTCAAATACCACGTAAATATTTGGTAAATATTTCTGGCATCCGTATTTACGTATTTACGTGGCAGCTACAAGTATCTAACCAACGAAAAAAAGGAAACAAAAGCATCTTCTTCACTTTGTGGTTGTTGGTTATTTAAAGAAGCACTGGGGAAAATTAGGCGCCACTTCGTTTATTTTTGGGCCAACAACACAGGGCGCGATAATCAAAATAAACATTTCTTCTAATCTGTTTCAAGTAGAAAAGTGTTTCTTTTCAGTTTCTTATTATTTTTTGTGGTGGCTCTTTTTCTCCTGTTTTTTAAGATAAAATGCTATTGAAGATAAAACAGCAAAAAAAACAAAAAACGAAAAAAAAAATTATCGTATTTAGTTAAAGAGATACGAATACTGAAATTTGTTTGGTCTTTGTTTATGGCAAAGTATAAAATCCAAAAATGAAAACAAATGGAAAGGGTTTTTGAAATAAAGACCATGAGTTATTTTAATGCTGATCTTGGCCAAAAACAATTTTCATTCTCTCGAAGTAGTTTAAAAACTTGCCAAAAGAATCAATTTGTTCATGCTGATTATCTTATTTTCTTATCCCAAGATTTCATGCCGCTGTCCCATAAAGAGATCCTGGCATGGCGAGTATGTATTTTATATTACATAAGGTCACCTTAGTTACTTTTAATTGTTTTCTAAACTCAGAAAAAAGCAGAGATTGTCAAGAGTGATTCTTAGTCCAATTTTCGTAGGGATGATATTGTCAAAACAGGCTGCGGAGCCCCAGCAAATTAAATCTCTACGAATTTTACTACTCCAAAGCCGATGGTGTTATTTCAGATCAAAGGGGTTTGTGCATAGTGTTGATTTTATCATAGAAGTGTGTATGTACTTACGGTGGAGCTTTTCCGGGATGCCGAAGTTAGTCATTTTCTCCTTCGCCATAGTAATCAATCAATTCGTCCTTTTGAATTTAAATTTTTTCGTAAATACTTCACATACATTGCCCTAACTAATTGCTAATTTCAGAAAATTTAAAAGAGTTACTTTGGTCCTTCGAACCGGATGTATATAAGTCAAGACGTATACATACGAGGGGCGTTCAATATATTCTCGGTATCGATATGAAGGAAAATGCGAATTCAAATTAAATTGTTTTTATTTTTCAATATAATCTCCCCTAACATCAATGCATTTGTTATATCTTGAGATAAGCTTTTTTAAACCCTCAAAAAAATAAATTTCCTCTTCCTTTGCAGAGAAGCAAAATACCCATTTATTGCCGACTTGAGTTCTTCATCATCGGAAAATCTTTTTTCACGAAGACACTTTTTCAAATCCGGAAACAGGAAATAATCACTAGGGGCAAGGTCTGGACTATAGGGTGGGTGTTGGATTTCTTCGAAACCACAACCTCGCGCAGCAGCCTTGGAAACTCGCGCCGTGTGAACAGGAGCGTTGTCATGAAGAAGCAACACACCCGCTGCGAATTTACCCCGTCTTTTCTTTTTAATTTCCTCCCGCAAATTATGCAAAGTGGAAGCGTAGGATGTGGCGTTGATGGTTTCACCTTTTTTTTTGTACTCAATGAGCAAGATTCCCTTTGAGTCCCAAAAAACTGTGGCCATGAGCTTCCCGGCAGACGGAGTGACTTTGAACTCCTTCGGGGGGGTCTGTTCCTTTTTTATGCCACTGCATGGACTCTTGTTTGCTTTCAGGGTCATAGTGGTGGACCCATGTTTCGTCCCCAGTAACAATTCGATCCATAACACCGTCCGCGTTCTCACTACACATCTCCAAAAGCTCTCTACAGCATGCGATTCTCACTTTTTTCTGAGGCGCTGTGAGCATTCGTGGCACCCACCTTGCACTGACCTTTGAAAGGTTAAGATGGTCATGAAGAATGGTGTGAATGGTACCAATTGAAAGCTTGGTGATATCTGCCATCATTTTCACCTTTATTCGGGCATCCTCAAGAACAAGTTTTTCGACTTCTTTGATGCTTTCTCCCGTAAAAGCAGTAGCCGGGGCGCCGGAGCGGGGGTCGTCTTCAATGCTCTCTCTGCCTCTCTTGAACTCACTTGACCACTTTTGCACAGTTGATAATAAAGGTGCGGAACCCTGGTAAACAGCCACCATCTCTTCATGAATAGTTTTTTGACTTTTTCCTTGCTTAGTGAGAAATTTAATTACAGCGCGATGCTCAATTTTCAACATCATCGTCTCAGTTGCCATTATGATTCTGTTTAACTAGAGATAAAACGCGAATTAATAATCACATTTATATGAAATTTTACATGAGTGCACTAAAATAATAGTATTACTTGATAAATAAGTCAATTTATATATACAACCACAGCTTCACCCCGATACCGAGAATATGTTGAACGCCCCTCGTAAGCAGATGATATTAGAAGGGGTGAAGACTCGGTGGACAAGGAAACAGCAAGCGATTTTAAAGCGCGTGCCAAGTGAAGACACCCAAATATATTTCAAGTTTCTATAGAGTTTTCCAATAAGAACTTGACAAATTTTTTTTAAATAAAACGCAAACCATTTGAGATATTTCAAAAACTTTATTATCGACTTGAAGTACAATCAAAACATTTATGAATGGAACTCGACTTCGTTCATATGGCTACCGCGGGCACGTTTGCAGCGGTCGATTCGCTGGTAATCGATTGTAGCGTAATCGATTGTAGCGTGTGCTGTGTGGCTTGTTGAATCATCCTATTGAAACCACATGTCGTCCAAGTCCATATCTTCCAATTCGGGCCAAAAATAATCGGTGATCATGGCGCGATAACGCTGACCATTCACAATAACGTGACGATCGTTATCGTCGACGAAAAAATATGACCCAATAACGCGATGTCCAATTCTTGAGAACGCCGTGGAATTGACTGATTTGGATCGTTTGCTACGGACGCCTGAACGGCAGCGATATTTTCGACACTTCGACCAACCCGTTGTCTCACTGACACGGTAACATCACACAACGAATATGTACACTCAAATTTTTGCACTAAACTTTTTATTGCCTGTCTACTAGGGCGAGAATTACGACCATATATTGGAGTTAATGCTCTTAAAGTTGCAGTCACCGACTACGAATTTCGGTAGAAAATTTTTATAATTTGCAGATGTTCCTCGTTCGTGTACTTTACCATGATGTTGAGTTTACTGAATAAATTGACAGTGACAGTTTGATGATTATTGAAAGAGTGCGTTCACAAATTAAATTCAAAGTTTTCAAGTCCCTATTGGAAAACCCTTTATTTGAGTGTGCAAACAATGTCAATCTTTAAGGGGGAAGGTCCCGAAACAAGGTACATTTTTAAGGATTTTTTAGTCAGTGAAAAATTGGTATTTTATTAAAAAATATCTTTTATTGTCAGATAGGAAGGAACATGTGTTAACTATAAATTTTTTTTTCAAGATGGCGGCGTTGCACGGCGATAAAGCCGAGCGTTTTTGAAAATGGCATACAAGCTGGAGATTTTATTTTTCATATGTAATAAAAAATCAAAATAGATCTTGTTAAAACCATTGTTTCGCCTACTCCAAACCTTTAAAACCAAAAAAAAAAATTAATTGAATATAGAAAAATTAAAAATTAAAAATGTTGGTACCTTCCCTGGCCTGGCCAGGTATTTGTTTTCTGGCCAATTTGTTTTCATTTGAAAATGGCCAGCCTAACACAAAGGAAGTCAAAAAGGAATCGATCTTGTCGGTCATTGCGAAGCTGCACGACCGACTTGATTTCAGCACGAACTTCCGATGAGTTTCATATTCAGGTCTTGGGTCCACACAACAAGATCTGTACGTACGAGTATCTTGTTATATTAAATACCAAAGTAGCACCCACGAAGAGAATTATTACACTCCATAGTCTTTAACTTTTTGTGGCAGCGACGGTGGACTCTGCCGTAGAGATCCTGGGAATACCGAGCTAACAGGCCAACAACAGAACGGATTTTGCAATAACGTTAGCATTTATATTAGCTCCTCCGTCAAGATGGGGAACATTCGTAGCAAATTGAGCGTCAGAATTCTAAAGTCAAGTCGAAACACCGAAACATGGGTGCATGCCCACTTTAAATGAGTCGAATTAAGGTCCGACTGTTATGTACTTTACTGCTGTAATTTTTTAAAAGACGAAATAAAGGCGTTTAGCAGTTCAATGAAAGTTTTAGTTTGTTCCACTATTTAGATATAGCTCGTCGTTACGTGTTTACTACCCAGATCCTGAACACTTGGATTTTCTTTTTATGCAAATAGTATGCCAAAGTTAAGATTTCACCCATTGGATGATTTACCGGGTCAGGAACCTCAATGGTAGTTGACAAAAGGATTCAGGGTTAAAATAGTATTATGGGCACAATCTTAAAAGTGCTATTTAGGATACTGATGCCGCTATAGTTGGGACAGTTTAAAGAGTATATTTTAAGGATCGGTCAAATCACACTGCGATTAAACCCAACGGGCATGCTCGGATCCAGTTGGGTGTTGTAGTCTGTATTGAGTGGACTATTCTGCTGACAGAACTTCTCAAGTCTTAATTGTCTTAATTTCACTTGGTGTCCATGCATCCAATGGGGCCAGGATATACACCTTGCTATCGCGTACCGTGTTTCAGTAATACAAAAGTCGGTTGAGTCGAGGCCGATCTAAAACTTCTTGGTGGCACCCAATACTTATTTACTACTCCACATTGGGTCAACCAACTCTTGGAAGATCTTTCCTGCGACTTAAGGTTTAAACTGCCGCCACCATAAAGCTCCCATCAGGGGGCCTACCACTTTCAAGTCAGCCTCTGACCGAAATCCGGGGCCCCTGACTCCCATGATACCGAGTATTAGGTCCTGGTGAGGACGACTGGTGGTCCTGCCAACCAACATAGTTATTTCAAATCGTAGTAATCTTTAGTGGCATTAAAATTTGGAAACCATTACACTAATACCAGTATTTCCCTACCCCTGTTCATTATTAGGCTACGTCATTGATGGGCGTAGCCTTGATAATTGAACGCCCTCCTCCATTCTGCTGACAGTTGGCTGTTTTTGCTGTTTAGTAGTCTGCGGACTTATGTTTGGACCATTATTTCTGTTCAGCAAATAACAACTTTCAATAACCACGATTGTGCTGTTCCTATGCTCTTCCTTTTTCTTCTGGGGAAGGCATTCTTTGGCATTTTTTGGTTCGTAAAACTAGAGGGCTTGTCCTCATGTAAAAGATCTTTATACTGTACAAGATGGCGCAAAAGTTGTATTCTGATGTTCTTTGGCTGTACATTTTTTTATGAATGAAAAACGTTGGTTCTGCTCCCTCGTGGTCGAGATTGAGGATGGTGCGAATGTAGGTTACACACACTTGGCGGTCAACAGCTAACAGCTGATGTACTGTCTGCACTTTGTAAGGGAACATCTTACAGTCTTTCATCAAAATTCTTTGTAAAGACCAAAAAAACTGTTTTGATCCTTTAAGATCTTTCGATCCGCATACTCTTATACATGTGTTGCCGTCTGCCCATGTGTTAGATGTGAAACGTTGACGATCACAACCCGAAATCCTGATTTTCCTTTTACTATAAAATTCAGCTTTTTGTGGAAAGACTTACATATCTGCATTTGCGTGTATCTCAGTCTCTGAATCTTCGAAACCTCTGCAGATACGAGTATGCTGCAGTTTCGTAAAACTTTTCCTTGCAGAGTGTTTACCTTACAGGTTGTGACCTGTTGTAACCATTGTAGCTTTCATTATATCAATGTTTTTAACAGTGACAAGGTTCTTCGAGTGGTGATACTCGTATTGATCTTGATCTATAGTGTGATGATGTAGTCGCAGTTATGTTGTCCTATCTGCTTGTTGTGACGTTCTGTGTGGACTCCTTCATAGGTCGTATATCCATTATACTCATCTGTTTCGGCGGCTTCGTACATTTCAACAATTTTTGCTTGAAAAATACTGTAGTAGTTTGGTTTTTTTTTAGATTATATTAAGTCTCTCTGAGTAAATACCTATCTATTCCTACACCAGAATTCAATGTCGAGCCGTCAGTATTGTAGGCTATTTGATTGCCACGCTCAATATCTTTATTTGCCCGCTCTTTTCATGGGTATCTTGGTATTTCTATATTTAATTTACTTAGGTATACAGCATTTTGTTCTGAAGTTTCTTGTACGCGAAAGTCATTTTGAAAAATTGGCAAAATGACCTTAAGCTATGCTCATTAAGCTATGCTCATTATGTCTTCGTTAACAACTTTGAGTTCATGGATTTGTTTGAAGCTTCCACCAAACAGTGCAGCTATGTGTTATTATGATTTTGACAACAACAGCGTACATCAAACGATTGGTTCATAGGGATGACTTTCATTTCTTACTACAAATTCTTAGGCATTGGATAAAGCTGTGGATGCTTTCTTAACTTTGCCTCCAATATTCATGTTCCAAGTAAGTTTATTGTCAAGGATTATGCCAAGGTGTCTGGAGATTTTTGCGACCCTCAGCGCCGATTCTTCTATCAGTGGTATTCTGAATGATCGGTAAACTTACCTCTTGGTGAATAATACCAATTAAGTTCTTGCTGGATTTTCTACAACAGGAGTTAGCCCATTCCAAAAGGTTATTTATGTAGGTTGGCTTGCAGTAAATCGCTTAATGTGGCAATGAATTTACTACATGGGACGAGAGCAACGACATTAACGTATGCAGAACACCCGCCTGAGGGGTGCCTCTTGTGATAGTGACAATCAGTGCATGCTCACTTGCATATTAAAAAAACGTCTTTGTAGCATTGCCACAAACTTTCCAATGACTTGTCTTCTCGTGATTTCTGTATCTGTCTTGACATTATCGAAAGCGCCTTCTATGTTTAAAAGGGTTGACAGTGTGCATTTGTTTAGTTTGTGAGACTTTTCTATATTAGATCCCAGGCTATGTAGTGCTGTTTCCATCGATCTGCCTCAAATGTAGGCATGCTTGCTGTTTGAAACTTTCCTATCTTTCTCTGCAAGAAACTGCCAAGGTGCTGTTTGATGAGGTCTCCAGAAACAAACGTTCTATGTACTATTCAAAGAGTTTTGTAAGTAGCGAAATAAGTCGCAGTTTGATGGCACTAGATCTGAGCTATATGGTGGATGTGGCAACATATCTCAACCAATCTGCAACAATTTTTGTGGTTTGTGGTTTCGCATTGTCGTGTTGAAATACCACACTCTTACGATAGATCATGGTGATGGAATCACTTAATTTCTGTAGCTGCTCGCAGTAGACATCTGAATTAATCGTTTTGTTCTTTGGAAGCAGCTAATAGAAGACTGGATTGTATCGTCGTTAATCTCGGAGGGCCTACCGGAGCGATGAGCGAGTTTTTAACTAAATTTCCCTAGTTGCTCTTCTCCGTTTTTTGGAGTAATGAAGCTAAATATGGCGAAAATGCTCTTCAAGTTCTCCATGCTCCTTTTTATGCTTTTAGGTTAAGTGTCAACTAGAAAACGCGCGCAAACATTTGACGTATAAGTCACAAATACAAAAACAAATAAACGCGGGCAAATTTATCTATTGCACAAAAACGCAGTGACTTTGTGAACAACCCAATATCTGACCATCTAGGGATTTGCTATATCAGTTTTTGGGATGAAAATAACATCAATTTCACGTGGGTATCTGTCGCCTGCTTAACTATTCTCATATTAACTATTTTCTCATTGGTAGAATGCTATTCTTATTGTAGGGCTTTAAGATAAGCAAGCTATCTACTCGTAGTAAGCATTTTAAACCTTTATGTAGATATATACTCTTGAAGGTATCGACTAAAACTGCGCCTGATTATAAAGAAAACTATTGATGAGGTTTGATTTTATTCGGGACTCTGGACTTCCTGTCTAGATCTCGTATCACGGCAGACAATTTTTATTTATAATCGCTGTATTAACTCCACCTTTAAAAAGTGAATGTGCGAGTTTTATTGTATTTTTCAGATGAGGATTGCCCAAGCATCCTTTTGTTAACCAATTTTGAAGTCCTATTAGTTTAACAAAATTTGTATACAAAGTTGCATTGATACGAGTAGGTACATGAGAGTATGCATGTTTGTATTTAACAAATAAACATACGTGCTTTCATATAAAAATGTAAATAGAGTTTGGAATGTTCTTAACAATTGTTTTTGTGGAAACTTTCACACGTTTAAGTTTAAGCTATAAAATAATTTAAAATAATTTATGAATGTGACTAATAGACAATTTAAAGTTTTATTGCCTATAATAAATATGTAGCAAGCGCAAAAAACAAATAATGAATTTAATTTATTTACATTGCTTAGTGGGTAGAGAAAACAACAAACTGAAATTCATATTTGTACAAAGCACAGTCACAGCAGGTGTAGGTGGAACATATAATTCAAATGCTAACGTTTTCACTGTTGGAATTGAGAGTTAAAAATTAAAAAAAAAGGGTCTCCTATCCGTACATCGATAAAACTGTTACTGCTTAAAATGTTAAAAGTGTTTCCAGCGGTTAGCAATTTTGCAATAAACTCTAAATTTCGAACGCCGAAAGGTCAATTTAATGTGAACGAATCTCGGTAAAAATGCCTACAATTGGTAATTTTCCTTAAATTTATGGAAAGTACGAAAAAAATATTTAAGGGGACAACGAAGTTGTTTTTGAAAATGGATTGACCGGACTTACATCAGCAGAGGCTATAGACCAAAATGAAGTGAATATTCGTATTAATGCAATCCAAAATGTGATAGTCCGTAGAATTACAAAAATGGTTGGTAATTTTAAGCTTAAGTTGAAATAAAATTGGTTAGGATCGAATCCCAGGTTAGTACTAAAAAAACAGAAAAAGTACGTCACCACTCTTAGTGTGGAAATGTCTAACCCCCGAAAGTGAAAGCGTTTGCATATGAAAAAATTCTTATCGACATCATCGTACTCTCGAAGCATACAATGAAGTTAATCTCTCTACCAGACTGTTGTGCTATTAGTATATTTATTTTTATTTTAGGAAAGAGTGACATGTATATCGGCGCAACTTGAGAGACATGCCCTGCATGATACCGCCACCGAAAGTGGGCTCATATTAAATGTTATCGTCGATTCCACATGTCTACTTAGTTCTTACTGAACAGTGATTTGCCTTAAAAGGCAGCTTTCCTCCTTTGGTCACGCGATTTACAATTTTCCCGACCAACTGGCCTTGGGGGCTAGAATTCCAAGACCCTCTTAGTTGGAGCTTCATTATCTATTCGCTCGATGTACGGTAGCCAGTGCTGCCGATATGTTTTAATTTTTAGACTACATCCACATTTTGGTAGAGCTCTTTGATTTTGATTTTGATTTTGCGGCCCGGGTCAATCCCGGACAGATTTATTGAGCTTATTGCAAGCAAACATATACTTAAAACTAACATTTTCACTTAAAAGGGTGGGATCGGTTAAAGAAAATAAGGACGTGAGGCATAGGTGGAAATAAGTATGTTCTTGAGGGAGAGTTTGCTGAGATGGTAGTCGAAGAGAGGCAGTACATCGTTAACTTCGCGAAGCATCCTAGACATTGGCTCCAGGTGTCCGTAATTCGTTCTGTGAAGATTGAGCCGGAAAAGTGGCACAGACCTAAGATTGCGGGGATTGGTGTTAAAAGAAATAATTTCAAGTAAGGAAGGACAGTCGATATTACCTACTAAAATTTGATGAATAAAGAGAATGTCGGCAACTTTTCGGCGTATAGAAAGGGGTTGTAAATTTATAAGTTTCAGCCGGTCAGTGTAAGGTGGTAAGTTTTGGCTATCATCCCAGGGAAGACCACGTAAAGCAAAGCGTAAAAACCTGCGTTGAACAGCTTCTATCTGGAGGATGTGAGTTCTGTAGTAGGGTGACCAAACTTGGCTGGCATATTCCAGAAGAGGCCTAACAAAGGTTATGTAAAGAGATTTGGTACGAGTAACATAAGGATTGGAAAACTCCTTAGACCAGCGCTTGATAAAACCAAGGGCAGAGTTGGCTTTTTTTATTATACTATCAATGTGAGAACGGAAATTGAGGTCCTTGTCGCAGATAACACCTAAATCACGCAACTCATTCACTAAGGGAACAGGCAGATTAAAGATTAGATAGCAACGAGGTGAAGTAGGGAGGCGTTTACGGGTATATGTTATAGCCTGACACTTATTGACGTTAAGCTCAAGAAAATTCTTCTGACATCAAGTACAAAACCTGTCTAGATCTTGCTGCAGAAGTAGGCTGTCTGAGGAAGATGATATATATTTAAATATTTTCATATCATCTGCGTAAACAGATATGTATGAATTTTTAATGATACAAGCAACATCATTAATGGTCAGAATAAATAATAAGGGACCAAGGTGGCTGCCTTGGGGTACACCAGAGGAGGCTTTAATTGGGTCAGAAACCATGGACCTAAATAGAACATAGTAAAGTCTTTCATTTAAATAGGATTGAACCCAAGTTATAAAGTTTATCTGGAAACCAAGAGCCTTTAATTTTAGAAGGATTATATCATGAGCAATTCTATCAAAGGCTTTGCTGAAATCGGTGGCAATCACATCAACTTCATTTCCAGATTCCAGTGCACATAAAGTGCTTGATACGAATTCCGTTAAGTTGATGGTTGTAGATCTGCCTTTGAAAAATCCGTGCTGGTTTGGGGAAACAATAGATTTACAATGGAAAAGCATTATGTCATAGATAATGCTCTCAAAAAGCTTAGGTACTCGTATGCAGGACAACTTAGCAATTGGTCGATAGTTGGAAATATCGTCTTTTCTACCTTTTTTATGTAGGGGAATAATAAACGACATTTTCCAGGTTGATGGAAATAATCCCTGGGTGATAGAAAGCTGAAAGAGAGCTGTAAGAGGTTGGGCTAGAAGCATTTGACATTTCCTTAAAAATATAGGGGGAAGGTCATCAGGGCCAGCAGAATAATCATCTTTGAGTTTTATTATTTTATCTCTAACTTGCTCTAAAGTTATAGACACCGATTCCAAAGTTGTTTGTGGGCAGCTGTTTAAGTAGGAAAAGTAAGAATGGTCTAGCTCTTGTGAATGGATGGCGAACGCTTGGCCAAAAAAGATTGCGGGGAGATTTGCAATAATTTTTGAATCGCCCGAGGACCTATCAAGAAAATTTAGGGATGATGGATAGTTATCCGATTTGCTTTTAGTTTTGATGAACTGAAAGAATCTTTTGGGGTCGGAAATGAGTGTGTGGTCCATTCGGATTAAATAGTTGTTATAGAGAGTTTGGCAAAGTACAGAGAAATTAATTTGGGCAGACTGGTAGTAGAAGGAATCGGTGTCGGAACGCGATTTTAAGTAAGAATACCAGAGCTTATTTCTCTTGTTACGAAGAAATCGCACCAGGGTGGTGACGATGAGGGATTCCTTTTGGGTAAAAAAGGCACAGATTGGGAGAGACATTTTAAAATTTCGGTATAAAAGGATGCAAGAGCATCGTTAACCGTAAGGTTAGGGTTATAGTAGAGAAAGTTAAAATTGACCATACTGAGGAGGTTGTTCAGCTTGGCGTAGTTAGCCCTATGAAAATTAAAACTGTAAGAATATTCATAGGAAACGGGATTAAGACCATTGTCATATGTCAGCGTAAGAGAAAGGGGAGGGTGGTAACTATCCAACTTAGAAAGCAGGTGTTTACTTTCTAAAACGACGCAGTTATCTGTATCAGTGGCGAAGACTAGGTCGAGTTGTCTGCCGATGTTATTGGTGACACCACTTAATTGATATAGACCAGAGTCAGTCATGCAGTCAATGAAAAGATTCTCTTTATCAGAGGTAGGATTTGTTGCAGTATAGTAGCACTGATCAGTCTGAGTCCATAGAAGTTTAGGTAGATTAAAATCACCTAAAAAAATAACAACGTCATTGGGATCAGCAGCATTAAAAATGCAGTCGATTGCATCAACAGCTAGCTGGTAACCTTGAATTGGTTGAGAGGGGCGAATATAACAGCAACAAATATATAGGTTGCGTTTGCAAATAGGAATTCTAGCGCAAACGAATTCGAAGAATGCAGTGGACGATTTTTTTAAAGGGTCTAGACTCCAGACGAGAGTATATAGCTAGAAGTACACCACGGCCATATAAATTCTCCTCTTTATCTAGACCATCGTCACGGTGTAAATCGAAGTCTTGGGAAAATAATTCATTATTCTTAATATCAGGGGTGAGATTGGTTTCTGTGAGGGCAAAGATGAACTCTCCGATTTATCCTCTCCTTTTCCATTTACCCTCACAGGGTATAGGGTATCATTCATGGTATCAGTCATGGCCAGAATGGTAGCAATTAGTCGCGTTTAAGTGCGATAAGGGTGGGTTGGCCATCCTTAGCCAACAACTACCGGCTTATTTCAGGTCGTATTGAGCCTTCATCGCTGTATGATACTGGGAAAATTTTATTCGGTGTAGGGTATATAGGGTTAAGTTAGCTTTATATTTAGTTTTAATTCGTTAAATTAAGTTCGGTATTTAGAGTTTGGGTTAGGGATTAGTTAGTTTTAAGTGCAAAAGTCCCAGTCTTGCACATTGGTGATTGCACACAGATGTGATCTTGCTGTTTCATTTCCTCTTTTTTCTATCGTCTTTCTCTACTCCCCTCTTTTAAACCCGTCCGTAAAGTAACGTAGCTTTCTGCAGGCTATCCTTCTTTTCCTATTTTTTTATAATTCGGCACGAAACAAAAAGATAAGTTGAGTTGAGATGCACGGGGTAGTGGCAAGAACCAACCCCATCCAACGAGCTAGAGCGGAACAATCGCGAGCGTGCCAATGCCATCTACTACTGCATCATGGATGCCTCCTTGGCTGATTACGCTCCTCATAGGGTATAGGGTAAATATTCGTCGACAAATTTTTCTCTCAAATGTTCAATATCTGCTCTGTTTATTGTCCAGTACTCTTTACCGCATAGCAGAACTGGTGGGATTAACATTTTGTTGAGCTTACATTTCGTCTTCCAAAGTCCGAAGCTTCGATCCTATTTCTTTTGGCAAACCGAAGTGGCAGCGGGTTTCTCGGGTAAGCCTTTATCAAGTCCCTTCTAGGTTGTCACGCACGGAGTTTATTTTTACTCCAAGATAGGTTAACTGCTTATTGTGATACACGTTTAAAAAAATGTTACAAATTGTATATTACACGGTTTCCAGCATAGTTCGATACAGCTTTCATTCTATCATATGTGGGATTAAAGTGTTTGAATACGAGTAGGTGGTGAATTTTAACTTGAAATTCACTGGTCTTGCTGTCATTGTAAGGATTTGTCATTTATTTGACTAACTGGGGCGGAAGATGCAATGATGCGTGTAGAAGGAGATGGAGAGTTCAAATAACACAATAGACATGGTCTTATACACGACACTTAAACGCGATATATGTACGACAGTAGGTCTTAAAAGACACGAAGGTGTATTCGTATGTTCCGCAAATTGCCCAGTGCATTATTTCGTCTACGCATACTCCTTTAATGATTTGGTATTTGTGCAGCTCGTCTAGTAAACCATGTGAACCGGTGGTTCTTCAGCTTTTTATAGCTGCGCCATATTGGGGCTATTTCACCGATTTATGTGATTTCTTCCACCGTTCTGAGGAACCTTTGCTTTCGCATTAAAGCCGGCTGTTAGCTATTTGACTTTCTCGTATAATTTTTGAATGTTGTCCCTGGGAGACTGCGTATGGTCTCTTCTTCATTCGCAAAATTTTTGTTCTATTATTTTATTCTGGCTCGACACTCTGCACGTGCTGTTACTATTGTCCTACTGGTAGTGAAACCAGTGTCATCAACCCATTTCAAGGTTAAGTCTTGGTGCTGTTGGCTTCACCTCTTTGGAAAATCCTGGTTAAGTCTTAAAGATCGTCAACATCTTGAGCTCAAAACATGTCAAAGTAGCCTAGACAACGTCGAACATCCGCCAGAGCATTTTCTGATCGAGTCATCTTCTAAGGATTTTCTGGCAACATTCACAAGAATTTGCATTTGGAAACAATCGTATGTATTGCGCTAGGTTTCATATGACCATCGAAATCCCTGATTTGATAAAAAATGCCAATAAGCTTATGTAGAGAAATATCGGCTTACTTGACAAAAAAAATAGATAGAAGCACCATATTAAGAAATTTCGGTAAAAGGTAAAAACAATATGCCAATGGCATAAAGTTGCAATAGAACATAGCAGGGATAAGGACAGTAATGTAGCAGCAGAGCCGAAATACTGAAGGATTTGAAAAGATATCTAGTGCAGATTGTTTAACGGTGATAATGAACCACATTTCACATTGGAGTAGAATCAGCCATTGAATATACTTTACGATCGGCAACAATTCTGTGCACTTGACAATGAAGTGGTCTGTACTCGTCCAGACAGATGGTCTATTTGCCGAAATGTTTAGACCAGACACTATTAATTTGGCATGAAAATTATACCAAACTCACATGTAAATTCGAGAATTTTTGTCCAGTTCTTAAGATGGAATTGTGCCAATAAGATCTGGAAACATTTGATGACTTGCTAAGTCCTTGTTAATGTGATAATAAACATAGTAATTCCATTATCGATTACATATCGTAGACTGGGAGGTGCATATCAATAACGACTCACAACCTGCCTGAATATATTCCATAGATTCGTAATGGCGAACCCTCGCTTAAAGTCGGTACGAACTCAATAAAATTTTTGAAGTCCTCACAATTCATTACACACTGGTTTAATGTCCAAAAACCAGTGAGCTTCAATTGGCACCGTGCTAAACCCGGCTCTCAATCCGTTTCTATTAATGGAATATAACAGTATATTCGTGCGAATATAACGAACACTGTCTTCTTAAATACTGAACCTTTTTCAACAAATTTGCTTCACATTTTTATATGCAGTGCCCATTGTGTAGTGCCTCTACGACCAAAATCAGTATTAGGATGCCAAGAGAGCCTCAACTTTTGAGAGTCTTGAATTGAGAGTCCCTTTGGTGGAGGAGATATCGAAGGTGACAGTGTCCGGTTAGAAGTCCAACCAGCCTTCTGATATCATAATAATACAGAATCGCTCAGAGCCGTTGAAGGAATCAGCAGAACCGTTTCTAGCCAGCTCGTCTGCTATTTCATTTATATACAAATACAAACGTTGGGCGGATGAGGACAATCATATCGAGTTTGCTGCTAAAAGGGTATAGTATAAATATTTATCTAGCTAGATCATATGGTTTCTGTCAAGCCGTCCCACAATCATTAGAATGGTTTTTGGTTGATCTTCAACTTCCAGTCATCGCTTCATCTTATCTTCATCTTATCAAAGTCACATTGCTGGAGTATATTAATGATCGCATGCTTTACGCTTTACCTCGCGATCAAGACGTCTGCATACGCTATGGTATGGAGAAGTGAATCCACAAGATCGCGAATAAACTAGACCTTGTTGCAGACCGTTTTTATCATGTTTCTCTGGAATTATATATATCGTTGTGTTCAACCCACTCGATCAGTACCCTAATGATCACTTTTTCTAATACCTTTCTGATATTCGGAAGAGACTTTTTGAATGAACGTTCACAAGGTTGGACCTGTCTCATTCCGTTTTGATAATGGGACTGCTACCCAATGATTTACATAATCGGCACCATTCATTGCATAATTAAATAGTGTGGTATAAATGAACAGAGCTTTAAGTGGAAAATGTCGAAGCACAATGGTCAGTGTACCATCGGAATGGGGGAGCTGATGATGACATTATTTGCCATATTTTCGTCATTCAAACCTGAGTTTTTCAACCGGCAGCTCTCCATGTCGTTTTAAAGGTAGAAATTAATAAAAGAACCCGATTTTCCGGGTCGTTATTCGGGCCAATGACAAAATTCGCCTTGTCACCGCCAAGGGTTCTACCTAAATTTTCATCGTCGATCGTTTCACCTGAATCTATATCTACTTGGTGCGAGCAATAGTTCATCTTTAGCTGTCGTTCGGATAATCTTGAAGTATAGCATGAGTTTAGTCTCTGCAACCAAGAACACAGCAGTGGTTTGATCTTTGAGCAAATTCAATAGTGTGGCTCTTTATTCGATCTTAATCTCTGAATTTATTTTATATTAGTCATGGTTTGGGTATAACGTAGAAAAGCCACAATCGCATGAGGCCGCCAGAGTATTCGCCGATCGCGTTTCGCTAAATCTCTCGACAACTCCTATACCTCCATCATTAAACAACGAAGACCAGTGGCAGCTCTGCCAATGTGGCATCAGAGACGCCGCAACTGACGTGCTAGGTTTCGCCCAACCACTACCGAATGCCGGCAAGAAAATGGGGCTAAAAAAGAAGCGCAAAAAGCGGCACTGCAGAAAGAACATCAGTTTCTCCAGAAGAAGAGGTTTTACTCTAAGAATAACGCACGGAAATTTTACCAACAGCTAAAAAGAACGTGTCAAGGCAAGAAGACCCTTACAGATGCCTGTAGTGATGAAGAAGGAAACCTTGTATTAGAGTCGTAGTCGGTTCTGAGAATATGAAAAAAACTATTTCTGCAGGCTGTATAATTGCAGCGAAGACCAACATCGCGCCATCAGGTAGAATAAACATTTCAACTTAGGCGGTGATAGCCAACTACCGTCCACCTGACCAAAACGAAGTAAGAAAATCATCATCTAAGCTGAAATCCAACAAAGCAGCTGGAACTGACGGCTTACCGGCCGAGGTATTCAAAGCTGCTGTAAATGACTTTATGGAGGGCATACACCAACTCATTTCTCAGATCTGGTCAGAAGAGTGTATGCCTCAACAACGACTGCCCGATCCACAAAAAAGGAGACCATAGGGTTTCAGAACAGAAAAGTCCACAATCGACTAAATCTTCATAATACCGCAGATCCTGGAAAAAACTCAATACAATCAAGTCCAAATACTCACTATCTTTTGATGGGCTATATACTAGTCATGTCTAGTTTTAGCATCCTGCCAAACACTCGCTGTTCCGTCATGGTTGCTAACGACTTAACCGCGACATTTGATGTCAAGAAAGGTATTAGAAAATGTGACGCGCTCTTATGTGACTTCTTCAACATCATACTTGAAAGAATTATGCAGAACTCACAAGCGAGCACTGGAGTCACAACCTTTCAAATGTCTGTACAACTACGCCGATGATATTTACGTAATTGGCAGAACTCAACAGGCTGGCACCGGTGTGTGTTCGCTAGTATTGAAACGGAAGCTGCCAAAATGCGTTTTACGGTAAATGAAGGCAAAACCAAGTATATGCTGTCAACAAGACACACAACATCGACGAATTGGACAGAACGTCACAGTCGACAGCTGTCATTTCAAGGTAGTAGAGGACTTTATTTACCTTGGTTCTGTTATAAATTCTGCCAACAACACCTCTGTAGAAATAATACGAAATAATCACTCTTGCCAATGATGCAATTGATTAGTGAGGCACTTTCCCGAGCAAATAAGGAGGCTCTGTATAAGAACTTGGTTATCCCAGTCCTATCCCAGAAAGCGGATGAAGATATCCTTAGTCGTTTCGAGAGAAAAATCCTACGAAAAATATTCGGTCCAGTTTGCGTTGACAGGCTTTTGAGGCGAAGATTCAGCAACGAACTATACGAGATGTACGAGTACAGCGACATCGACGTGCGCATCAGTCACCTGCGACGGCAATATGTCGCATAGACACCAATGATCCGTCACGCAGAGTCTTCGAATTTAACCCGGGGGAACAACGCAGTAGAGTAAGACCTCATCTTAGGTGGCGCGCACAAGTAGGAGGATACCTCAATCAACTTGATATGCGCAACTGAAGGCGGTCAAGCGAGATTGTGCTAAAAAATATTCAAAAGATATTTAAATAAATCTTAGAAAGTCGAAATAAGACTCTCTGAAATAAGATTTATCTCTGGCATTAGGAGGTAGGCAATATAATATCGTAAGTAATATCGAAAGCGTTTTTAGACACGAGCTGTCGGATGTACGCGTGGAGTGCGTATTTCACCTCTTGCTCCAAGTTTGTGGTTGTTTTTTGAGAAACTCTGATGTGTGATGAATTGAATTTGGATTAGTTATTTTGTTTACTCTATATTAGATGCTTTTAGTAATATAAACATTCTTATGTAATATTATAGACGTGCACTACAGTATAATCAAAAACCTTCTGACAGTATCAACTTGTTTCTTCCAAACAGATCAAGGCAGACGTCATTTGGAGCCACATGAAACAAATAAACATTTCCATCACATATAAGCTGTCAAAATGACACATGAATGTCAAGGACGACGAAATGTCAAAGAGTCGTCAGAATGGAGCCCCTATGGACTATGGCGTCAACCAGTTTCTATGGCATTCCAGGAAAGTTATGTTCGTAGCTCTCAGAGGGAACATGGTCCCCATAAAATGTAACCGCACTCATATTTTTGTTAGCACGCCAAATGTTATTCAACTGGAACTGAAATGTCTGCATACTTGAATGGGAGTTTGTTTAAACAAACAAATATCTGCATTTGGTTATTTCTAAATCAAAAATAAAATTAATAAACCAAAAACGGAGAAAATGTAATGGAACAAAGAAAACATCTCAAAAACCGAGCAAAACTCTCACATTTCAAATTACAGCAAATACTTGAGAACTTCGTCAGACCCAAATGCACCATACGCGTAGGGTTGGCTCTTAGAGCCGAACGGGCTACGACGAAGCCATTGAGATAGAGACTACGACGGCGACGACGATGACGACGTCGGTGGCGTTGGCGATGGTATTGTTGGTGGTGGTGGTGGAAGCGGCAGCGAAAAGATCGCCGTCAGTATGGTGTAGCAGGCGTTTATGTATTTCAAGTCAAAATGCCAATCAAATCAACTGACAGCTGGAGCAGAGTGCTTCGATGATGCCCCAGTGTTTGGGATAAATTCATCCTGAGCACAACAACAGAAATTAGACGAATCCCAAAGAACAAACAAAAAAAAAAACAAGAAACACAAAAACTCAAATGAAATTCTACAGCAACAACGAAAAAACAATTTTGTTGTTTTTTTTTTTTTTTTTTTTTAAGAAGAAGAAGAAGAAGAAGAAGAAATTGTTTTGGAATCTGAAAATAATTCAGTTGATGGATGTGAATGTTGAATGGGGGAGGAGGCTGTGGGGTGATGAACCAGGAGTTGCGATATGAGAAGATATGAATATCACTTGCGAGCGTCTTAAACGCCCGAACAGTTTTGCTTATTTGTTCCTTTTGTTTAGCTTAATTTGAAATTCAATGGAATTTTTTGCAAATTGAACGATGGCAATGGAAACATTTTGAAACGCTTTCTGTTCATCTGTTCGCTGTTGCCGAAGCCGTTGCCTGATAGTGATGGCCCAAATGGAGGAACGCCTTCGGGTGGTTTCATCTTAGATATTCGACGTAGGTACTATTCATTCGCGCCGCTTTCTCTGCTGTATACTTTATTTGTCCGGCCATGGTGTAAAGCCATTAAGATAAAAATGCCAAAAAAAAAACCCTCATATCCATCGTTTAATCTACGCAAATGGCTTATTGTCTTAAGTGATTTTGCACTTTTTAATTTAAAAAAAAAAAATATTGAAATGGTTGCTAACAGCGCTTTCTGCTTTCTTGGAATTTCTGTTATTTTTCATTAGCAAATATAAAAGTTAAACGTTTTCTGTTTGCTTTTCACTGAAAACAGTTGCCGAGGAAAGTTACTGGCACGCTTCTTCCTCAATTTATATTTTATTTGTTTGGAATGAAGTTTTTCTTGAAAACAAAAACCAGTGTCGGCAAACACTTGGTAAGTCTTTCGCAAACATTTGAAGGAGGGAAAATTACCAAAACAGTGTTGTGCCTCGGATTCTTTAGAAATGAATATTTATTTTAAAGAAAAACAGAATGGCCGGCTTCATTGTTTATGCCATGTGTTTGAAAGAAATTAAGTAGATGTCCAACTTTGGAGGAAATGCGCTAATCGACATTATATTTGTTAGTCACGAAATAATTATGGTGACAGATTTCTGCCATTTAAGCGCACTATTAGGGGTAGATTCAAAATACGATGGCGCTCATCCAATATACTCGTACTTGTTCCAGCCATAGTAGTCGTTGTATTGGCCGATATTGTTGTATTACCTGTACAGTTGATCGTTGTATCTTTTCGTTTATTTACCTCAGGATACTGCTCTTCTGCGCCTGACTATGATGACTGGGGTCATACATTAGGATAGTTTGGTAGCTTTGATACTCAATTACCTTGAAAAAGTCAAAAACTATCCCCAGAAACCTTTATGGCTAAGCAACATCTGTCTGAAGTATTGTTTTGCTTGAGACATTTTCGTTGAATGAACTTTTTTGTTAACTGCATGCAGTATGTTTAACCCAGTTCGCAGAATAGTCAATTCATATCTACATCATCGACCAAGGTTCTATTACCCACTAAGCTCCTTTTTTCGACTGCGCAGTTTTCGAATAGAGCTAAACTCTAAACGGGAGAAAAGCGATAAACTTTCTATGCAAATGAAGTTTGCCATTGCCTTCTTCTTTTCAGTGTTTTCCTGTTGTTCGAGATTTGAACCCATTCCAGTTTGTGTTATTACATTTACATTTCTTCTAAGCGTTTGGATTTTAATTGTCAAAGACAAAGGAGGAAAATTATCAAAATGTACAAAATTTTTATTTGAGTTGCTAAATCAATGCTTGCCATTTACTTTTTAAAGATTATTTCATGGAAACGACTACATTTTAAGTGGTCCATACGGTGAGTTCAATTTTGAATCACTTTTTCGAGCATACTGTGTACTCTAAGAACACGTGTAATGTTGTTTTTCAAGACCGTAATTGGTTTATGGGCATAGACGAGTAATTTGACGTACGTCAATAAAAAAATTGCCTAAAGGCGTCAAATCGCACGATGTAGCCTGCCAATTCACTAAAACGAGAGATAAATTGCTTCGACGCTGTGACATGCCGTTCGGGGTAAGTTCTTGCACGAGCTGTATTTTGTAAGTTTCTAGACCAAGATCCTGTCATAAAATCTTCGACGTAGTCGAGTAACGCAATCGCAATTGCTGCGAACGGCGACGAATGGACAAATCACGGTCTTCATTAACACTGGCTGATACCTGTTCTATACGAAATCTACGCATACGTATAGGTTGCTTGATATCCAATAGCTTGAAATTGGCTTGAATTGCATGCTGAGTAGGTCGATTATGACGACCGTAAAATGGTCGAAGTGCGTGAAAAGCATTTCTCACAGAGCACGAATTTTGGTAATAAAATTCAATATTTTGTAAACGTTGTTCGGTTGCAAATCTCTCCATGATGAAATGGCAGTGCTAACTAAGCATGTTTGACTTTGACACATGTCACGAATCATGCGTGAGCTATCAAAAATAGAACACTGAAAAACCAAGCAGCAAAAAGATCACCCTTCAGAAAGAAAATCTATCTATCACATCAGATTCGGCATTTCTGATAGCTTTCAGCAATTATATCACTGATGCTGGCAGCATTACACCTCATGAAAGATTAAGGCATACTCGATTGTACGAGTATGTATGTATGGCTGTGATTGTAGCGTTCCAACTTTTCACATCTGATTTTTTTTTTCCTTTACAATACTCGGAATGCTCCCAACAATAGCCTGGCTACAACAAGACTGTAGTGCAAGTCGCTCCTCAGAACAACCGGTTATCCATTATACTGGAGGAGTACTGATTAGTAAAGTAGGCTCTGCTAAAAAATCTCCTCAGTTATTTTCTATATATCTCTCCTAAATAAAAATAGGAGCGATGACGTCTTTCACGCCTCATAATTTGAATGTCGTTTTCGTTTTTAATGCATTTTATTTTATTCATCTTAAATTTACTGAACTTACATGCTAACAGAGGAAATGCTTAAATGCTAGCTTATTATAACTTACTGGCCCAAAAAACGGGCGCTCTAAGGTAAACTATAATATATTTTTATTTTATGTCTTTCGACGTCTAATTTACAATTTTCAATCTTATTTACTGTTAATTAACATCTATTATAGTTAAACTAAGAACAAATTAATTGTTTAAGAAAAAACTTAGTAACTGAGCATTTTTTTGTATTTACATAAAACTTATACTAGAGGTATAAGTACTTAAACTACTTAAACTAACTATTTTTGATAACTTATACTAAACCTTAAACTACTTAGTCTAAATATACAATCTAATCTAACCTAATTGTTAACAAACTTCAAGTTGCTAACCTAACAGCTAGCTAACCCAAGGTTGGCAACCTTCATACCTTAAAATACCCTAAACTGTCTAAGCCGGCCATTTTGTAAACATATAAAGGGAAATATGGCCCACTTTGCCTTCTGACTAGGCTAACCTGGACTTGAAGGAAACGACGAAGAAATCGGGTCTTCTTCATTCAACCACCAAATATTTTGGTGCTGACAACATCTTAGGGTGTACAAAAAGGATGAGCTGGATGCTGATAAGCACCCTCCTCCTCCTTTAACACCTGACATCACAACCTTGGATCTTGGAGCGTCGATATCCTTTCCAGAATTGGATAGCGACGACTCCAATCTGTCCGAGGTGACTACCAAGCCGTCGGTCTCCTCTTCTGACACACTGCCGGAAATGGAAACCGATGACGAAGCAATTAGAGGTTCTGCACGATCAGAGATAGAAGATGAGCTCTTGGGCACATCTTCAGAATCGGAGGACCTCAACAACACCGTGGTGGAGGCGACTCTGGAAGACAGTAGCAATGATACGGTTTCTCCAGATTAATCTCCACCACTCAAAAAAGGCTTCGGCCGCACTCATTCTGCGTCTTTCTAAAAACGCAGAAGACATAATCCTAATCCAGAAACCGTGGACTTAGGACACCCACATACGCTCCGCTCTATACAAGAGAAAAAGGTAAGATTAGAACTTGTATATTAGTGAAACGTAGGCGCAGTGACCCCGACCTAACCGTTGCCAGACTAGAGACTGCCAAAGGCTCTTACTGGCTGGCATCGGCTTACCTCGGCCACGACCAAGTGGGCCCTCTCCCTGGTGATAACCTAGAAACGGTGGTACTGGAAGCGGGAAGGCAAAAAACTGGCCTCATAATCGGATGCGACGCTAACGCACATCATACGGTATGGGGCAGTACCGACATCAATGATAGAGGTGAGTCACTTTTAGACTATATTTTAAGTACTAACCTCTTAATTTGCAATATTGGCAATGAGCCCACTTTTATAACAAAAAACCGACAAGAAGTATTAGATATTACTCTTGTCTCCGACAGCATCACCCAAAGGCTAACAAACTGGATGGTATCGTCTGAACACTCCTTTTTACATTACATAGATACATCCAATTCAGTCTGAGTGATGCTCCCCCCCGCCAACCAGCTTTCCGGAACTACCGGAAAACTGATTGGACAAAATATAGAGGAATACTGTCGGAAACGATATCCTCTAAACTATCAAGTCCCCCGCGTGACACCAATGAGCTCGACATGAAAGTCAGGGAATTTACTCTGACTCTCAATAAGGCTATGGCCGCTTCCTGCCCTCTTATTCAACCAAGAGGCAAGAAAAAGCCACATTGGTGGACATCGGCACTGGGACTGCTCAGAAACGCCTGCAGAAAACTTTCCAACGCAGCAAAAAGCACAAGAAAAGTGACCGACTGGGACTCATATAAAGAATCCCTCAAATTATACAAAAAAGAACTGAGGAAGGCAAAGCGACAATCCTGGAGGTCATTCTGCGACAAAATCACAGAAACCTCTGAGGCTTCGCGGCTTAGAAAAATCCTCTCCACAAATCCTATGATGCCCAGCTGTTTGAAAAAAACCGATGGCTCTTGAACAACCTCAAGTGATGAATCACTCAACCTGCTTCTGGACACCCACTTTCCAGGTAGCTCCCAACTCGCGGCCAGTAGCGGCCCAAACAGGTCTACTGCAACGTGACCAAAATTCATGGTCTGATTACGAGAGACAAACTGCTCTGGGCGCTGCATATCTTCAAACCATACAAGTCTGCTGGTCCGGACGGTATTATACCTGCCGAGCTACAGAGATCCTCAGATATTATTCTACCAGTGTTGGAAAATATTATGAGGAGCTGTGTCGAACTTATCCACATTCCACTGTTATGGAGAGAAGTCAATGTAGTATTCATTCCCAAAGCTGGAAAATGTTCTCATGTAGTCCCAAAGGACCTCTAACCTATAAGTCTATCATCATTTCTTCTGAAAACTTTAGAACGACTGATTGATATCCATGACTTCTGTCTACGGCTCAACATGCCTACTGTAAAGGAAAGTCGGTGGAAACGGCTTTGCACTCTCTGACTAGCCACATCCAACGATCCCTACAATATAAGGAGTACACAATGGTTGCTTTCCTAGACATAGAGGGCGCCTTTAACAACGTCAACACATCCGCAATCACGACTGCGCTGTCAACTCTGCAGGTAGACGGCTCACTTGGGGAGCTGATTAATCTAATGCTAACAAGCAGGATAATCAACTCCAAACTGGGTGAGACTTCTGCTAAAAGATATGTCAGTAGGGGTACGCCGCAAGGCGGTGTCCTCTCCTCCCTTCTCTGGAACTTAGTGGTTAACGAACTACTGATATACCTGGAAGCGGGTGGTAGCAGAGTGATTGCCTATGCGGATGACGTTGCCATAGCCGTCTCAGGAAAACATCTAAATACCATTAAAGAACTCCTCCAAGTAAATCTTAACAGATTAACCTGCTGGGCAGATCGCTGTGGATTGGGAATAAACCCCCATAAAACTGATCTTGTCCTCTTTTCCAGGAAATATAAAATTCCAATCATAGACCCTCCTTCAATAAACGGTACCAGTTTAGCTTTCTCCGATACAGCAAAATATCTGGGTCTCATTTTTGACAGGAAACTAAACTGGAAACCTAACATTCAAGAAAGAGTCAATAAAGCTACAATAGCTTTATTCTCTTGCAAAAAAGCCATTGGGAACAAATGGGGCCTTCAACCTCGCATAACCCACTGGCTATACATCTCGGTCATAAGACCGATACTTACTTACGGGGTGGTTGTCTGGTGGACGGCCCTGGAGAATGCAGTCAACCGCATTAAACTAAGCAGAGTCCAAAGAACAGCATGTCTGTGCACAAGCGGAGCCTTGCGGTCTACCCCTCTGCGGCATTAGATATTCTGCTTCACTTGACACCCCTCGACATTTTTAGCAAGCAAGTAGCTGCGACTGCATCTATTCACCTTAAAGCGACTAAACAGTGGACAAATAATTCATCTGGCCACGCCAATATTCTTAATACATTAGGAATCCTCACAGATAACACCGATTACACCATACCTGAACTTTGGTTTGACAAAAACTTCCATGTAAGCTTCCCCTCTAGATCATTCTGGGAGGAGGATGCTTTCATGGAGGACAAGTCAATCCATCTCTACACAGATGGATCTAAAACCGATAACGGAGTTGGTGGCGGTGTTTTCTCAGATAAGCTAAATCTAAGCCTCTCTTTCCGCCTTCCAAATCACTGTAACGTGTTCCAGGCGGAAATTTTGGCGATTAAAGGAGCTATGTCCTGGCTGAAGAAAAAAGTGATATCTGCAAAGGATATCCGCATATTTTCGGAGAGTCAGGCCGCCATCAAGTCCCTGGACTCGGTCTCATTATATTCTAAAACCGCCCTTGAATGCCGATCATCTCTTATGGAGATGGCAGAGCAGTTCAACATTGACCTTTGTTGGGTGCCGGGCCACAGAGACATTCCAGGGAACTGCAGAGCCGATGAACTCGCCAAAATTGGAACCATTCTACCTATCCTACCGGACAAAGGTAGTATAGGTATACCAATCGCTACGTGCAAACTAACACTAAAGCTAGATGCCAATAAAAGAACGGACCTTAGATGGACTGCTGGACAAACATGTCTAGCGACCAAACAGATCTGGCCAAGGCTGGATCTGAGTCGATCTAAGTGTCTGATCCTTTTAGATAGGAAACATCTCAGCGCCATAATAGGTGTCATTACCGGACACTGCCTCATAGGCAAGCACGCAAGAAGGCTTGGCGCTTTTACTAACGATTTCTGTAGAAGCTGCATGGACGAGGAAGAGGAGGAGACAATCCCCCACCTACTCTGCACATGCCCAGCTCTCTCTCAGAGAAGGAAGCTTCATCTAGGAGCTTTCTTCTACAACGACCTAAACGATCTAGAAAAAATAGACGTTAACAGTCTCCTACGCTTTATTATAAGCTCAAACTGGTTCCAGTAGTAAGAAGATCATAGATCCACGTGGCATCACAATGGGCCAATAGGCCTAAGTGGGTTGGTACTTCAACATCCACTCTTACCTAACCTAAAACAACATCTTTTTTATCGCGTTTTTAAACCGCCCTGCTAAACCTGAGACGTTCAGTACTGCCGTGTGCGACGTCTCTGTTGTAGTTGAGTCGCCCCTCACCCACTGCACGAGCTACGTGGAAAATTAGCGGCACCGCAAACCTATCCTGGATCAGCCCTTTCATGTCTAAATAGAGGAACGCTTCAGGAGGCACGAAGCCTTTCAAGCGCACACTCTCATGATATAAGTAGTTGGGGTAGTAGGTCCCAGTATCAGGTTATTGGACGAGGTCATTGCTCTCGCAATATGCCCTCGAGTCAACTTAATAGCGAAGTTGTCCACTCTTATTAGATGCGCCCTGTTGTATAGAACCTCATTGGGATAGAATTTTATGTACTCCGATTCTGGTTTTCTGTAAAGGTGAAGACAAACCCTAAGGCAAGCCCTCTCAAACATCCGAATCTTTTCCATTAAGCTCGCTCTCACGTTGAACCACACGGGACACCCATATACCAGCATGGGCCGGATGAGGGCCATGTAGCAGATAACTTTCACCTTCGCATCGAGTTGGCTGCTGTAAAACAGCCTCCTTGTAAGGGCAAAAGCACCTTTGGCCCTTTCCAGAGCAGCATCTACATTCTTGTTAAAATATAGATATTGGTCTAACCAGATTCCAAGGTATCTGACTACATTTCGACAAGCAAGTGGTTGGCCGTGTTGTCCAATGATCGAGAATTTTCGCCAATTCTTTCTGGTGTCTCTAGAGGCACCAGACAACGGCGTTCTAAATAGAATGGTTTCAGACTTCTGTCTTCAACTTCCTGTTGATTTTCAACTTCCAGTCATCGCAAAATCGCCACGTTGCAAAAGCATGTTAATGACCCCAACCTTTGGACCTGTTCTGTACGCTATCAAGCCATCTGCATACGCTACGCTATGGGGAAGTGAACCTATCAAATCGCTTATGTAAATGTTGAATAAGATCGGCGAATTAACCGCACCTTGTTGCAGACCGTTTTTAATGTGAAATGTCCCAACAGAAGTCCGTAATTTGAATGTTTTCGATACCCTTTTTACATCTACCTTTCGTAAATCAATAACTCCCTTCTGTATCCTACTCATTTGCTAATTACCAAAGTGGTTACCGAAACCATATCTAGCTGGATGCTACCCCTATATAGCTATATGAAGTGCTTTCACCCACTGTGTTTCCAGTGCAGATTGCGTTCGCTTCAGACGTGAGTGTCTTAGAAAACTCGGATCGATAATTTTTTTTAGCTGCTGAGCTATGTATTTCCCACTCTAGTTTTATTGAGTTACCTCGCTTCTAATACTCGTTTCTAAGATCATACTAGATTGCAAAAAGAACTTATCCGGTAACTTACTTGATGTGTCATGACATAGAGTGTCTGACTCTACTTGTAAGTCACTGGAAAGTAAGGAAATCTGTTTTTCCGCGGTGTTTTCTGAAACTACATTGTCTAAAACCACCGATTTAGGAGGTTAAAGATTCTTTTGATAAATCTGTCTTCAGTACCAGGAGTAATCGGAAAGATAAATTCCTAGTTAGAAGAAATCGCTTTGCCGAAAAGAACGGTTAGAGGTATTTTGTAATTCGGAGTTCGGAAACTAGCGACTTAGAGACCTTGTATTTCGGTCAGTTCTACTCCTCTTATTGGTCACTTTAGATGGAAGTTATATCTTATCCAATAAAGTCACTTCGAAGCACAGATTCGACAGCGATTAAAATATTAACTGATCGGTGTTTTGAAATTAACTAGGCAGTGAGTCTCCTTGTGACACTTACTCGTAAGGATCGTTTTGCGTTTTTCCTTTCTGTGTCCTAAATTGGACTTGTTTGATCGATATTGGATATTTCTACTCTCAGTCTGAACCAATCAGCTTGTTGATTTATATTTTCTGAAAATCACAGATTGTGCCAGATAAAATTCATTCGATTTGGAATCCAGATTTACTCATCCAAATTTTCACATAGCATCTGCCAATGCTCAACTACCTATGTTTATTTGCTCTCTACATACCGGTTACTAGGTGGTATCAACAACTTGAAAAGGAAGAGACCAGATTATGTATCGTTTATAGATTTAAATCATTTGTTTTCTATTGTCTGAATCTCAACCCATGATAGTAAAGATGCTCTTACTATTATTTATCGCACACTTTTGCTATTTTTTGCTTTATTTGCTAAGTCATTCACATCAGTTTCGGCATCCGACATCACATAGATTGGATTTTGTGATCGCAAGCATGTAACTTTGAGAGCCAAGAAGGCTCCTTCCTCATATACATATGTACAGCTCATTCAATCTTACTCCTTATATAATATTCTAGGACTATCGCAGAATATTAAGAGGAAACTGGTCAACAATATTTCACCTTACTGAATGTTTGTACCACCACCGAACCTTTAATATATTTATTGGAGCCAAAATGGTTGGAGAAGGTTAACTCTGTCTTCTTCCATGGCATCATTTAAAGAATTTGTTTCAAACATTCGTTGAGAGCAATTTAAAGTTTCCAAATGTGTCGTCGTTGTCTTCAGAATTCCGCCTCTTCATGTTGATAGTTGCAACCACCAGCTGAATTGAAATTGAAAAGTAGCAAGCATATATGTAAGTTTCTAAACTGTGAAAAATTCGTGCTAAAGCACGACATAATGCCATATTATCATGATGGTATTTTATGATATATTTTATGGTCCAGTAAAAAATGAAAATTTCTCATCACCTTTATTTCAAACCCAGCATTACAGTGCACACTCGGCTAAAAGCATATCTTAATGTCGTTACAAATCAGCAACTTGTCCTCGTTGTCACCAACAATAGGCAATTAAAAGTTTTATTTTTCAGCACTTAACAGCCAATGGATAGCATGATAAACTCGGTCGTTTAAGACTTTTAAAATACCAGTCAGCTTATTATCCCAACCGATTACCAATGCCTTTGCCATTCATCCAATTGGATATCGACAAACCGTCTTTTTTATACAGTAACACTGTGTCTTATTGCTGTAGATATTCACGTAATTAGCCGTGCATTGCGCATATCATCAGCCATTAAGCGTGCAGGTACATTCACATTCACACTCGAATGTAACTGAATTTAGCTGGCTGGCAGCAGTAACTCCTGGTCTCGAGACTACCGGCCACCTCCTCAACTCTAGCTTGTATAACAATCTTAATGAATTCCATATAAAGGAAATTCAAATTCAAATCCAAATCGGAATTCTCCAGCAAAAAAGAACAAAAAAATAAAAAAAACATAGAAAAGAAAAACAGCAATCCCCGACTACACTACAAAACGTATCTAAACGCGAATCCAAAATCGGAAGAAAGAAAAACAAACAACCATTCGACGCGGAATGACTTTGAGGGTATGTTAAGTCCCCAAGTGTACTCGTATTTGTCTCGCACCAGCTAGGCTTCTGGTGGCACCAGTGGCACTGGTGCTGGTTCCAGGCAATCAATGCAAGCTAGTAAGCTCCACCACTCCACTAATTTCACTTGTAAAGTGCCATTTTTGTTTCCATATTGCATTTTGGTATTCGGGGTCTTGGACGGGAGCAAATTGCACTGCATGCAATCTGAGACAGGCAACGACCACGACCACGACCACAACCACTACAGTGACAGTAGCAATGGCAACGGCACGACGATTGTCACACAAGATCCCACCAGCCTTGAATGCACTCGAAATGGAGGGAACAACTCGCAACGGAATGGAAGCATATTTTCTTTTCCAATTCGGTGTCTTTTTTTTCGCGTGTTTTTCGTCATTGTAACCAAAACTGCTGCAATTGCGATTGCATTGGTTGATAAGTGCTTCTTGCGTTGCATTTGTAGTGCAACCCCTGTTTATTGCCGATGGCGGAGGAGCAACCCTGTTAGCAGACGAAATGCCACTCAACTTTTAGCTAGAGTTCGTAGTCGGAAATGGAAGGCTATGCGGTCGAATACTTACGAGTGTACGACATCAATGTCATTAATCAAAAGGCAGACAATAGGCGTAGGCTGGTTTTTTTCTGTCGAAGGGGCAGGTTCCGTTGACGGAAGTTCTAAATTTAAAAATTCCAAACATGACGACTTCATAAAAACACGTTCAGTGGTCTAGGGTGGGACTCAGTTGGACGTAACTTGTAACCTCAAGCCCTGTATAGATGGGATGGATATTTTATTTATATTTCTCTGCTGATATAATGTCAGAGCAGTATGTCCACAACCGCATTTTGTCCTGAATGATAAACTAAAATGTATTGCACAATACGTATCTTTTGAATTTCTGCACCATAAAAACAGTCTTCGAGGAATTTCGGAGAACAACGTTAAACTATTGTAGAGCTGTTGGTAAGGTGGAAAACTCTCTAAAGAATTTGAAGTGCGTTGTCATATACATGTGTATCTTTGTTAATAGAAAATTGGAAGCAGATCAACACATTGCTAACTACGATAGGGAATATTGTATAGTTTTTTTTTTTTTTTTTAGTTTTAAATGCATTTTTATTTTCTTAATCACTAACTCTTACATACTAACAAAAAATGCTTAAATGCTAGCTTACAATTACTTAACAATCTTATACTAACTTACTGGCCCCACACAGGCGCTCTAAGCTACTCTAAATTCTTATAACTATGTCTTTCGACTTCATTTACATTTTATTTAAAATATACTTATTTTCTATACTTAAGGCTAAGAAAAAAAATTTATTTACAAAAACTTAGCATATGGACATTTTTTAATTTTTTATAAAAACTTAATATCTAACTTAAAATAAACCTTAGCCTACCTAACCTAAATGTACAATACACACATAAACACACATAGACATTATACACAATCATATACATATAACAGTGTATACAAAGGTGTATATACACTGATATATGTATATATTTCTTAAATGCTAACCTAAACCTATGTAAGCTGGCCATCGCTATTTACTGAGCAAATAAATTGGTCAGCTCTGCCTCATTAGTGAGGCTGGTCTGTAATTGACGGAAACGACGACGAAACATCTTCTCCATCATTCAACCACCAGAAATGCTGGTGCTGCCGAACGACATCCCTCTTATCGCGATTCCCCACCGCCCTACTGAACCTGAGGCGATCCACACTGCCGTGTGCGACGTCTCTGTTGTAGTTGAGTCGCCTGTCCCCAGCTGTCCGAGCGACATGGAAGATTAACGGGACCGCTGATCTATCCTGGATCAACCCTATCTGATCAAGGTAGAGGAATGCTTCCGGTGGAACGAAGCCGTCAGAGCGCACACTCTCGTGGTAAAGGTAATTGGGGTAGTAAGCCCCAGATATCAGGTTATTCGTCGAGGTCATTGCTCTTGCAATGTGCCTTCGAGTCAGCTTAATTACGAAGTTGTCCACTCGTATTAGGTTCGCCCTGTTGTAAAGGACCTCATTAGGATAAAATTTCTTGTACTCCGATTCTGGTGTTCTGTACAAGCGAAGACAAGCCCTCTCAAACACCCGAATCTTTTCCATTAAGCTTGCTCGTACATTGAACCACACGGGACAACCAAATACCAGCATGGGCCTGATAAGGGCCATGTAGCAGATTACCTTTACCCCCGCATCGAGTTGGCTGCTATAAAACAGTCTCTTTGTAAGGGCAAAGGCACCTTTAGCTCTGGCCAGAGCAGCATCTACATTTTTGCCAAAATACAGAAACTGATCTAGCCAGATCCCAAGGTATCTGACTACATTTCGACAGGCAAGAGGCTGTCCGTGCTGTCCAATGATTGAGAACTTTCGCCAATTTTTTCTGGTATCCCTAGAGGCTCCAGACAACGGCGTCCTAAAGAGAATGGTTTCCGACTTCTGAAAGTTGATTTTCAACTTCCAGGGTGGTGTACTTCCACCATTCAGGGTGGTGTAGATGTCCACCGCTTCTAGAGGAAGATGTCGAAACACGATGTTCGGAATACCATCGGTCCCCACCGATTTCTTAGCCCTGATTGTGTCGAAGATCTCATGGAGTCCTGCCTTCGAAATGAACGGGGGTAGGCCACCCTCTCTAGCAATGACGTTATTTGCCATATTTTCGTCGCTAAACCGGGTGAAACCAGAGCCCTCGGTCCGCCAGTTCCCTATTTCATTTCGAATGCAGAAGTCGTGCACCAAGACGCGATTGTCCAGGTCTCAACCTTCTCCTGTGGATCCTCGATCACAAAAAAGTCGTCATCATCAGCGGCCTCATTTGGATCAATGCCTGCTATTGTCAGTAACCGTCCGTTGTCTGTTGCCCGGGCTATTTTAAGACACTGAAGGTCGTTTTGATTTTTTCTCCGAAATAGTTTATTTATTTGCGGAAACATATTCGGGTTGCTGGTGTTTACAGTGGTGGTTACAGAAATTCTGTAATTTTCTTTTATTAGCGTTTGAATATTTTTAATCGACGACTTCAGTGTCCTAATCTCCGGGTCTTGTCGGTCAGTTAACTGTCTGTACAAGTTTTTAAGTCTGGTCAGAAGTCTACTTTTCTGTCGGTGCAGTGCGTCAATAGTAGGATTGCGGAACAGGTCTTCGTTAGTCGTACGTCGATACCGCGGTATTGTAGTGTCCATAGTTTGTTTAATTGTCTCGTCCATTTGTTTTAGGTAATTGTCGATCTCCTCGTTTGACAAATTCCTATTGGACGGTGGGTGGAGCGTGTTCGAGGAGAGCGCTCTAGTCAAGGTTGCGGAGAAGCGTGTCCATCGAGTCTTACTGTAGTTGTAAGTATATCTTTGGACCAACTCCTCCAATTCCGCAATTTCGTTGGGAACCGTAATTTCGGTGCTAAAACCGCAATGGTCGCTGTCATACACGAATGTGCGCAGACAGTTTAATGTTTGTAAATTCGTACCTGTCAGTCGTATACGTTCGTCGTACAGCAGTAGATCCAAATAAGACCCGCCTCTGGGAAACGACGGGTTATCCGTCGCTTTAAGACCGAGTCTGTACATGACATCGTGCTGACCCCACCAATCGAGTAGTAGGTTCCCTCTAGTATTTGGCAAATTATTTCCCCAATCTCTGTGTCTAGCGTTGAAATCCCCGCCGATTATAAAATAATTCTCCCCCGATTCCAGCCTCAGAAGTCGAAAAAGCGTGTCGAGCTCTGTAATGAATAGGGTGGATTGTGAAGTATCAGGTGCGTAAACAGAGGCCAAGTACAGGCGCTTTCCACTGCGGAGCGGGATGTACACGACGACTGCCTCCAACACCCGGAACCTGCGCAACACGCCCTTGTACACTCTGTGAAATTTTATACCCTCTTTAATGAAGACCGCGACACCGCCTCCACGTTTGGATCTGGGCCGGTTTCTTCTTCTAACGATATAATTATTGTACTCCAGTTTGTGCTTATCGGTTAGCTTAGTTTCGCTAGCGAAAAGCACATCAGGAGTTTGGTCTTGCAGCAATTTAAACATCGCGGCTCTTCGTTCGATCCTAATCAGTGAATTAACATTCACCGCAAGGACCTTCAAAGTTTGCTCCACCATGTGCGTACCCATTACGACATGTGTTGCGTTAGGCCCGGCAGCAGCGCGTAGATCTGGTCCACCCGCTTGGCCTGTTCTTGTACCTGCTGTTGCAGCTGAGCCATCTGTCCTTGGATTGCTAGCAAGATGGCCAGCATGTTAGGTGCAGCTTCCGTTGTTCTCGGCATTGGCGCCGAAGAAGCAACAGTCGCTTGCTGTACCGTAGCCCCCCTACCTGACGCCATTTGGGCGTAGGAAATTTGAGACGAGACGGCTGGTGTTTGAAACCTAACAGGTGAACGTTTGACCTCCACCTTCTGCTGCCGAGCCAGTTTTGCTTTTTTAATGTCGGCGAACTTAGGACAACCCCGATAGTTTGCGGTGTGTCCCACGTTCCCACATAACACGCACGAGAGCTGCGACCTATCGGATGCTCCGTCAACACCCAGAGGACATTCCTCGGAACTGTGGTTCTTAGCGCACTTCACGCATCGAGGCTGCATTTGGCAGTTCGACGCGGCGTGCCCGAACCTCTGGCAGCGAACGCATTGTATAACGCTATCGCTCCTTTTTAATCTTTCCCAGTGAACCACCTGGTAGTCTAGGACATTGATACTCCTTAGACTATCCAGACGGCTTTCGGGACTGAGCTGCACCAGGAAGAACGGCAGACTCCGTTTCTCCCGCCTGGCTCTAGCTGTGGTAAACGGCTTTACCCCCACAAACTTTGGTCCTTCGCACTCCTTCCCTTTGAGCAGTGCCAAGATCCCCTCAGGATCAGAAGACGGTTCCAACCCCTTTAGCAGCATAGATTGCCGCTTTTCACACTTTGGTGTGAATGAGTAATGCTCCGTCGTCGTTTCCTTTAGGAGCTCTTTTACTTTCGCGTAGCCCTCCACTGTAGTGCAGTGGATGGCATGACGATCGTTCCCCAATCTTTTAATGTTAAAATTGTTACCAATGACCAACTTACACAGGTCCTTGGTTGCACTCACCTCTAATTTATAGGTATTAATAGGAGGTACCTTCTCCTTCTTCTTCTGCTGCTGTTGTTGTTGTTGCTGATGTTGTTGTTGTTGATGGTGTTGTTGTTGTTGTTGTTGCTGCTGCTTTTTTTTAAGCTGCTGTGGTTTCAGGGTTTGTTATCGCAGCTGTTGCTGTATCTGCTGCTGCTGTTGTTTCTGCTGCTGCTGTTTTGTTTGATGCAGTTGTTGTTTCTGCTGCTGCTGGATTTGTTGTTGGGAGCTCGCTACTTCCAATTGCTCCCTCTGCCTGCGTGCTGTTTGTCTTTGTTTAATAGCAAGCATTTTTTCATTTAGCACTTGTATGCTGCTATTAATTTCTTTTAACTCTTTTTCCTCATCATCCGATTCGGATGCGGCTAGAGAGGCAAAGTTGTTTTTGCCCCCCTCATAGTTGACCTTATCAGCCGTTAAGACGGCATTTGTTCTCCTTTTTGTGAGAATAGGAGGGGTTTTCAAGCTCCTCCTCCTTTTAACGGCTTTCGCCACGGCACCGGCAACACTATTTTTGCCTTTTCCCACTTCCGTTATGGGAAGAGCGGAGCGCTCTCCACCATCCATCACGTTATATTGTTTTTTTTTTTTGTAAACACTTTAATTCCTCTTATTGAAATTGTCTGTTTAATAAATTAAATAGGTAAAGAAAAACCCGTTCGCTGGGGCTGGGAAGCGAACCCAGAACCCCGAGATTTGTCGCCCGGGTTTTTGCCACTTAGGCTACCGAACACTCTATAAATTATTAAGTAAAAGTATACTTCTTTTCTTTTCTTTGTTTTTTTTTTTTTTTTTTTTTCTTCCACACTTGTGAAGCCGAACACGAAATGATCTCGACGGAGGTCTATGAACGACTGGGAATATTGTATAAATTGCAACGACGTGGACGTGTAAAGCCTCCTTAAAGGAAAGTTGAACGTCGAAGGTCGGGCATTTAGTATTATCCAAAACCAGTGGGGTTATACAAATTTCTTACGTTCATAATCAAAACTATGGTGACCTAAAACTGCATGATTTATTTGGATCTAGACAAATGAAAGCTTTCATGAAATAGCTGTGGGAGTTAGATTGAACACAACCCGTATATCTGTAACTATATTTCAAACAATAGAAACAGGTTGGTAGTCCCCAAAATCAACAAGTAGATACAAGTCTCTTACTTTCTCAGCATAAAAAGTGTGAGTTGTCATGAAAACGAATGGCAATACGTCTAGTCATAAAGCAATCCGTTGAAATGTTCAAGCAATTTATAATCTATACGATCAAATGTAGAGGACTGCTTAGACTATGCTTTAACATCCACAACCTAACTATAAATGATGCTTCGTTCCTTACGAAATAAGAGAAACAAGTTATGTGCTGTTTTCCTTCGTACCAGATTCTTTTCCATCTATTCGAACGATCTTGGTACTTATCTTCATTTCACCGAACTTTACGATTCCCTCTAGCAGCGCTACCCCAACAATGCGCAAGTCAACTTAAGTTCTTTTTCCAATTACTCCGATGGTTACCCTCCTTCGCTCTCTTTCAACAACAAGTCATCAACCGATCCACTCTCAATTGCCATCCCATTTGCCACCTTTTTTAAGCAATCCTTCACTAACCATTCCTTTGTACCAGAACCATTCTAATTTAATTACCTACTGAACTTCTCCACTGGTCCACTTTTCTCTCACACCTTGAAACCGTCTTATATCGAATAAAAATTACACCAACTTAATGACGAATTTACAACCGGCTCAGATGGCCTCCCTGCCATATTTCTTTAAAAAATGTTCCTCCTTTATTTCCTTTGCCCTTCCTAATCTCCTCCATCTATCCCTTTCACAAAGAGAATTTTCCCAGTCTTTGAAAACCTCCACAAAAAAGGATCAAAGAATGAAATAAACATCACTAAACTCTCCCATATACCCAAACTGTTCGAAAGTATTTTGTATGAAGCTCTAAGTTTCCAATGCAAATCACTTATATCCCCTAGACAACCTAGACAACATAGCTTCCTGAACGGTGGTCAACAACCACAAATCTCGTTGAATTCGTATCCTTTACCCTCCCTGCCCTAGAGAATGGTAACGAAGTCGATGAGGTTGCAACCGATTTTAGTAAGGCCTTAGATAAAATCTCCCATCGATTAATACTCTTCAAATTGTCTGCCCTCTTCTGTTAAAATGGATACCTGGAAAACAGTTTTTACAGTGGTCGTTTTAGGCCAGCCCACCCGACTCCATTTTTGACCATTTCTGGAGATCCACAAGGCAGCCATCTCGGTCCTCTTCTTTTTATTTTATTAACCATAAACTATCTCGATAGGATCATCAAACACTCATTCGCCTCTCTTTAGGCCAACGATATACAATTTTTCAAAATCATTTTATCACCCCATGACTCCTTCCTCCTTCAACAAGATCTTGTAGTTTTTCGATCTGGTGCCTCAAAAATTGTTTGGCACTTAATGTCGCCAAATGCCAATCCATTGCCTTTTCACATTAGCTGCACCAATCTCCTCACCGACCCTACCTTCTCTACAACCAACCTATCTCCTCCGTTCAGGTTACATTTTTAATATATTGTCATATTGTCAAATCACAAATCTATTTTTCTCAACATTAACCCTCGTAATCTACGTACCTTCATCTCTTCGAACACCTTCTATGGCGCGAACGAAGCAATCTCCCGTAGGCTACGAAAGATCAAATCAAATCTTACCGTCTTTCACTTTCACCGCACCACTCACTACCACAAATGCGTTCAACTTTAGTTTTAAGTTTAAATTTAAGTTTAATTTTAAGTTAGCTTAAGATTGGGATTGCAAGGAATGATGAGAACTCGCCCATCTAAACATCACGAAAAAGTAATTTTCAATTATTAACAAATGAATAACTCTTTTAAGAAAAATTAATACTCACATCATAAAACTTAGAAGAATGCGTACGAGTTTATCAAGAAGGTAAGTTCACTAAAAACCAACCGAAGACTGAACATTTAAAGGTGTGCTGGTGCCTATCAGGCAAGCCATGGGAATGTTAACCGAAATCCTTTGATGGGATTCAAAATTTTCTATCCTTTTTTTAAATTCGACAATATTTTAATTTTTCAAGATAATTTTAACGATAATTGAGTTTCTCGGGAAGCCTTCTTAGCTTTTCTGCAGGAGATTGCTTATCAAAACATTTACTGTCCCCTAATTCGTCAAGGATAATTTAGGGAATAATTTTTGGGTGCATTCTAAGAAAAAAGTCGTTCTACAGTAAGGGTCTCTCTCCAATGTTGACATCATTTATCGAGGATTTAAGAAAAAAAAGGTGATAATCTACCTATACCTAGAACCTTGAATGGTTTAAGTAAGACAAATATTCATACAACTTTGAAGACCAATATGGACGTCAGCAGTGAAGATAGCGATTCGATCTTTTCGCTAAAGTTTTTATAGAAAGCACTCTTCGATATCCGAATACATTTTATTCTCGAATTCTGACGACAAATACTTCCCAAGAAAAAACTAACTAATTTTCAAAAGCACACGAACTACACAAAACAATAATCTCAAGCACATTCGCAGTTTTGTTGTCTCGGTGTTCGTTGTTTTCACCCAAGTGAAACCGTGTTTTTATAAATAAAAAATTATACAATAAACAAAAATATTTACTGGTGACAATGTGGTTCATATATAATAATTTAGAAGATTAGTTAGCAGGTTTTTAAATTTAAACTACGGGATGTTCAAGAAATGCTACTTCGTCCTTATAAGTTTTGACAGGTTTTACGCCACCTAGACCTCAAAAATATTTTTAGATAAACCATCGCAAAGAGTGAGCCTTTCAGTTGAAGTCGCAAATACGAGGGGCGTTCAACATATTCTCGGTATCGGGGTGAAGCTGTGGTTGTGTATATAAACTAACTTATTTATCAAGTAATACTATTGTTTTATTGCATTCATGTAAAATTTCATATAAATGTGATTATTAATTCGCGTTTTATCTGTAGTTAAACAGAATCATAATGGCAACTGAGACGATGATGGTGAAAATTGAGCATCGCGCTGTAATTAAATTTCTCACTAAGCAAGGAAAAAGTCAAAAAACTATTCATGAAGAGATGGTGGCTGTTTACCAGGGTTCCGCACCTTCATTATCAACTGTGCAAAAGTGGTCAAGTGAGTTCAAGAGAGGCAGAGAGAGCATTGAAGACGACCCCCGCTCCGGCGCTCCGGCTACTGCTTGTACGGGAGAAAGCATCAAAGAAGTCGAAAAACTTGTTCTTGAGGATGCCCGAATAAAAGTGAAAATGATGGCAGATAAGAGGGCGGGTCAATAAGTCCGTGACTTTTTGAATTTCTGACATCTTTACTGAAACAGCAACACTGCTCCTGTCAGCAGGCATCTGTCAGTTGACTCCTGTCAAAATTTAAACTTGCTGCGTCAGTTAGTTTATGTTTGACAGCTATTTTTATCAGACTACTCACTAATTTGAGGAGAAAATGGAAAAAGTGAATTTCGTGTGCTTCACTTCACAGGAAGGTTTGGCGTTGTTTAATCGCAATATGGAGGAGTTTTTGCGCCGTTTTGTAACCGTGGACGAAACATGGATCCATCACAACACACCAGAGAACAAACAACAGTCAAAACAGTGGGTTTCTAAGGGTGAATCGGCGCAAAAGAAGGCCAAGGTGGGTTTGTCAGCCAATAAAGTTATGGCGACTGTTTTTTGGGATACACGCGGGATAATCCACATTGACTACCTTCAAAAGGGAAAAACAATCAATGGGGAATATTATGCCAACTTATTGGACCGATTCAATGACGATTTGAAAAAAAACCGACCTCATTTGGCCAAGAAAAAAGTTATTTTCCACCAAGACAATGCAAGGGTGCACACATGTGCAGTTGCCATGGCAAAAATCCATGAATTGGGCTATGAATTGCTCCCTCATCCACCCTATTCTCCAGATTTGGCTCCGAGCGACTACTTCTTGTTCCCAAACCTGAAGAAATGGCTTGGTGGAAAAAGATTTGACTCCAATGATGAAGTCATCTCGCAGAGAAAGGCCTATTTTGAGGACCTCGACAAATCATTTTTTTTGGAAGGGATAAAAAAATTGGAGAAGCGTTGGACAAAGTGTATAGAGCTCAAGGGAGACTACGTTGAAAAATAAAATTATTTTTTTATCAAAAAATCTGTGTTTTATTCCAAAAGTCACGGACTTATTGACCCGCCCTCGTATCACCAAGCTTTCAATTGGTACCATTCACACCATTCTTCATGACCATCTTAACCTTTCAAAGGTCAGTGCAAGGTGGGTGCCACGAATGCTCACAGCGCCTCAGAAAAAAGTGAGAATCGCATGCTGTAGAGAGCTTTTGGAGATGTGTAGTGAGAACGCGGGCGGTGTTATGGATCGAATTGTTACTGGGGACGAAACATGGGTCCACCACTATGACCCTGAAAGCAAACAAGAGTCCATGCAGTGGCATAAAAAAGGAACAGACCCCCCGAAGAAGTTCAAAGTCACTCCGTCTGCCGGGAAGCTCATGGCCACAGTTTTTTGGGACTCAAAGGGAATCTTGCTCATTGAGTACAAAAAAAAAGGTGAAACCATCAACGCCACATCCTACGCTTCCACTTTGCATAATTTGCGGGAGGAAATTAAAAAGAAAAGACGGGGTAAACTCGCAGCGGGTGTGTTGCTTCTTCATGACAACGCTCCTGTTCACACGGCGCGAGTTTCCAAGACTGCTGCGCGAGATTGTGGTTTCGAAGAAATCCAACACCCACCCTATAGTCCAGACCTTGCCCCTAGTGATTATTTCCTGTTTCCGGATTTGAAAAACTGTCTTCGTGGAAAAAGATTTTCGGATGATGAAGAACTCAAGTCGGCAATAAATGGGTATTTTGCAGAGAAAGAGGAAATTTATTTTTTTGAGGGTTTAAAAAAGCTTATCTCAAGATGTAACAAATGCGTTGATGTTAGGGGAGATTATATTGAAAAATAAAAACAATTTAAATTGAATTCACATTTTCCTTCATATCGATACCGAGAATATATAGAACGCCCCTCGTAAATCGTATGCTCAGCGATGTGAATTTTAAGATACTTTATATGGTGACTAGTTATTCCAATTGATTTGTTGTAGTTCCACAATGGTTTATTTCTAATTTGGAACCTTATGGAACACCAAACTCATTTAGGCTTTATTTACTTTAGTGTATGCCTTTTTTACCGTAATATTTCTTTTGTCCCTCTAAGACCCATTTTTTTGGCTCTTTCGATTAGCTTTTCATGCATTAAAGTGCTGAATTAGAGTCTATAAACATCATCAGCATTGTTTAGATTCGTTTTAACTTTCTTATCGAACCCTCCTTATAAAATTCAGGTAATATAATCTTTTTTAGAAACTGGCCGATAGATATTTGACAGCAAGCTAATCGAATCATATCGGCTCCATCAGTTGCTTAATTTAGATTTGTATCATTAGTTCTGAGCAATGAGCCGTCACTTCTACTATTTATTAACATCACAGTTCAGTTTTTTTTTTTTTTTTCAGTTTTTATGCATTTTTATTTTTTAACTTAAGTTACTCTTATATGCTAAACAAAAAACGCTTAAAAATTAGCTTAAATTACTTAAAAATAATCTTATTCTAACTTAATGGCCCCATGCGGGCACTCTAAGATAAACCTAACACTTAAACTATGTCTTTCGACGAATCTTACAGTCTACTTTTATTTCTATTTTAACATTAATTAATACTAAAACTAAGAAAATAAATTTTAATCAAAAACTTAGTATATGGACATTTTTTTAATATTTTTATAAAACTTAAAACTAAAAGCCTATAAACTACCTAAAAATAAATCTTAATCTACTTAACCTACTTACATATAACACAAACATAGACATACATAAATATATATATACATAATATGTATATACATAATATATAAATACATGCATATATATATTTTTGTTTTTAATTTTTTTTTTGGTTTTTATATATTTTTTTTTCTTAAAACTACCTTAATCCTACCTAAAACTATGTAAGCCGGCCATGGCTAACAAAAAAATTAGGCTGGCCCACTTTGATTCACATGAAGCTACACATCACTGAAGGAGTTTGACGACGAAGCATCCTCCCCTTCAACAAGCCACCAAAAGTTTTGGTGCTGCTGAGCAACATCCCTCATGTCGCGACTCCCTACCGCCCTACTGAACCGGAGACGCTCCGCACTGCCGTGTGCGACGTCTCTGTCGTAGTTGAGTCGCCTGTCCGCAGCTGTTCGAGCGACGTGGAAGATTAGCGGCACCGCCAATCTGTCCTGGATCAGACCTTTGCTATCTAGATTGACGAACGCTTCCGGAGGAATAAAGCCGTCAAAGCGAACTCTCTCGTGATACATATAATTGGGATAGAAAGCCCCGGAGATCAGGTTGTTCGATGAGGTCATTGCTCTTGCAATGTGCCTTCGAGTCAACTTAATGACGAAATTGTCCACTCTTATTAGGTTCGCCCTATTGTATAAGACCTCATTAGGATAGAATTTTATGTACTCAGACTCTGGTGTTCTGTATAAGCGAAGACAAGTCCTAAGACAAGCCCTCTCAAACACCCGAATCTTTTCCAATAAACTTGCTCTCACGTTGAACCACACGGGACATCCAAATACAAGCATGGGCCTGATAAGGGCCATGTAGCAGATCACCTTCACCCTCGCATCGTCTGCGTCTATGTCGTCTGCGTACGCTATGGCATGGTGAAGTGAACCTATCAGATCACTCGTGTAAATGTTGAATAGGATCGGCGAATTTACCGCACCTTGTTGCAGACCGTTTTTAATGTTAAATGTTCCAGCAGAAGTCACATCGCCATTCTTCACGATGAACTGTCTACTGGAGAGCATATCGAAAAGAATATACAGCAGTGGTTTACTAATGCCCAACCTGTCCAGCTTGAAAAAGAGTCCCTCTAACCATACGGTAGCGAAGGCCTTCTCCAAGTCAATCAGGTAGGCACCAGTGCACTGTTTCTTGCCTTTGTTCCATTGGATGTCAGGAACCAGTTTCGACGCAGCATGAATAATATCATGCCCCGCCTTGAAACCGAACTGATTATCCGGAACTATATGTTTGTCCTCAACCCACTTAGTCAGGACTCTATTGATCACCTTCTCGAACACCTTACTGATGTTTGGAAGAAGACTGATCGATCGGAGATTCGCCGGATTGGAAGTGTCTTTATCCCTTTTGGGGATGGGATGTACCACCTCAGTTTTCCAATGCGCTGGATAATGTGCATTATTCATTGCATTATTAAACAGGGTGGTATAAATGTTCACCGCTTCTAGAGGGAGATGTCGAAGCACAATGTTCGGTATTTCATCGGTTCCCACTGATTTCTTACTTCTAAGCGATTCGAAGATCGTTTGGAGCTCTTCCTTCGAAATGAACGGGGGTAGTACCCTATCGTTGGTGATGGCATTATTTGCCATATTTTCGTCACTGAACTGGGTGAAACCCGAGCTCTCGAATCGCCAATTCACAATTTCATTTCGAAGGTAGGAATTGTGCAAAAGGACTCGATTCTCCAGATCGTGGTTCGGGCCAATGATAGCATTTGCCTTGTACACTTCCTGGAAAGTCACTCCTATAGTCTCTACTTGCTCCTGCGGATCCTCGATCACATTTATTAACATCACCTAGAAAAGCTTATGCACAAGCAGGTTTTGCCAGCATATAATGGTGAATAGGTAGAAAGAGGTCGGATACGGAATGTCTAAATTCAGAGATATGTCTCATAGAATGCTCCCATTAGTCTCTAATATCTCAAAACTTGAATTCGATGGATTGCTAATCAGGGGAACAGATGAAGGATGTCGTTATATTAGCGGCAGTTATAACACTGGATAACTTGAACCACAGGATTGACGAGGCAGCTTCGAAAATCAGAGATTAGTTAGAAGAACGGACATTGAAGGATATTTCAAGCACAAACGTATAGTGATTTGACCTTAAATACTTCATGTGATAAAAGTGTTTTTAAGAATTCAAATTCAAAAACCGTTTTCTTTTTAATTTCAATTCAAGATATCTGGGAAAACACTTTAGTGTTTCTAAAAGTTGATCGCCTGAGTGGCGATTAATCGTAAAACCGCCGAGAGTCCCATAACTTGAGTTGAGTCGACAACGCAACAATCTAATTTTTAGGGAAGTGTTTGCCTTTAATTCTAGTGGTAATCCCCGGTTATTGCATGAGTAAACCTTTACTCATGCAGGCTAAAATGGCAAAGGCATGCCCAGTCAATAGCATAGTACTGACTTACGCATGCATAGGGATCACGACCCTATATGGAAGAGATTAAAATACGTGGCAAAAATCAACTAAGGGCCTTGGATAAAAATGGATTCACTGTTGACGAATATAGCAAACATTTAAAGAATAACGACTTTCGGATCTGTAACGTGTAATGCTCGGGCCCTTAAAAGGCCACGTGCAGCCGAACAATTTACAGAGGCTGCTTGACTGCTATCACCGCCATCCAGGAAATGCGATGGGATGGACCGGATATAAGGAGGATGAAAAACTATGATATATACTATAGCGATAGCTATCACCAGGAAAAAGGAACAACGCATGCGGATTTGCCATATGCAAGAGACTTGGGCAAGAAGCCTTGAGCTTATTACAATAAAAGTGAAGCGCGCGATCGAATATATTGAGAGGCTGTACTCCACGAATGACTCACGGAAGTTTTACCAACAGGCGAGAAGAACGTGTTAAGGTACAGAAGTCTGTAGCAATTAAGAAGTAGAGAGTCGGTGTTGAGAATGTAGAAAAACTTTTTCTGCGGACTATAAACCGGCGAAGAAGCCCAACATCACACCGTTAGCAGAATAGAATGGAAAAGAGACCGCCTCAACTGTGCAAACTATAAAGTCATAAATCTCCTCAACAACGAGTACAAGATCTTATCTGCCATATTGTGTGAATGCGTAAAACCCTTCGCCTATAACCTGATTGGTCCCTATCAGTGCCGGTTCAGACTCCGAAAGTTCACAATCGACCAAATCTTCACACTCCGGCAGATCATGGAAAAAACTCAAAAAGTCCAAATCGATACCCACCATCTTTTCATTGATTTTAAGGCTGCATACCACCTTGATCAAAGAAATTATTCAGAAAATTAAAAATACAAGTTTATTCATCTAAATCTATATTGTCCCGTTCAAAGTAATCCCCATTAACTGCAACACACTTATGCCAGCGCTTGATCCATTCGTCGAAACATTTTTTATATTCGGTTTTCGGTATGTCCATCAGTGCTTCCTGCGATTTTTCCATTACTTCCTCTCGGCTGCTGAAACGCGTTCCCCGTAGTGGTTTTATAACTCGATTGAACAGAAAGAAGTCATAGGGTCATAGGAATAATGATGGCACTGTGCGACGGTGCGTTATCATGGTGCAAAATCCACGAGTTTTCTGCTCACAATTCTGGTCTCTCTCGGCGAACGAAAGAGACGTTTACGTGAACGTCTCATAATGCCCAAATAATACTCTTTGTTTACTGTCTGGCCTTCTGGCAAAAATTCATGATGCACTACACCGTTGTAATCCATGAAAACCGTGAGCATTGCCTTCAATCAAGCTATGACGCTAAGACTTAGAGGGAATGTCAACAAAAGATTTACCAACTTAACAATGAAAACAGAACTCAAATCGGAACAATGGGAGCGCCACACGGTGGGAGACGAGCAGTATAGAGTCAGGTCTAGACTTGGCATCCCTGCAAAGCTCGTCCATTTGCGCAGAATTATGCTGCTCTGTCAAAATCAATAACGACTTAATCGAGTCCTTAGATGTCAAAAATGATTTTAGGGAAGGTGACACGCTGTCATGTGACTTCTTTAACATCATACTTGAAAGAATTTTGCGGAGCACACAAGTGAACAGTGGGGGCTTACTCTTTCAAATGTCTGTGCAATTACTAGCGTACGCCGATGATATCGACATAAATGGGAGGATTCAGCTGGATGTCACTTGTGTTAATTGAAACTGAAGCCACCAAAATGGGTTTAACGGTAAATGTGTGCAAAACCAAGTATATACTGTCACTAAGCTGGGACACAAAACGTCGACAGCTATAATTTCGAGGTAGTGAAGGGCTTTGTCTACCTTGGCTCTACTATACCTAAATTCTGCCTACAAAATTGCAGCAGAAATAAAACGCAGAAACACTCACAGTTGAGGTCCTATCTCGAAAAATGAAGCCGACTCTATATAAGACCTTGACCATCCCAGTCCTTCTTTATGGCGCAGAAGTGTGGACCCTATCGAAAGCGGATGAAGATATCCTCAGTCGTTTGGAGTGAAAAATCATTCGAAAAATATTTGGTCCCATTTACTTTGACGGGGTTTAAGGAGAAGATTCAACGATGAACTATACGAACTATACTAGTTCTAGTTCTGAACTAGTAATAGTCAGAAAACTGCGCATCATTCGCTTGAGATGGCTAGGATATGTAGAGTGTTCGGCCATATTCGAATCTAACCCGGAGGGACACCGCAGTAGAGGGAGACCTCACCTTAGGTGGCGCACTTAAGTAGAAGGCAACCTCAAACTACTTGAATTGCGCAACTGGATGCAGTTAGCTAAAGACCGGACTAACTGGAGAGGCTTGTTCGCTGCTCCGTTCCGTTCTCTGTAGGTGCTCCCCGAACTATAGTGCCACCTAAGTAAGTAAGTTCTAAAAAGAAGTGTTAAAAATTTCATAGTATCAAATTGTTGGTTTTTATTTAAAAATAATATTTGTCCCTTGGGGCAACAAACACATGTAATATGTAGTATAATAGGAACTTATTAAAGGGGTTATGGAAATGATTGAATACCATAACGCACACAGTTGGGACAATGGACAATTTAAGGGGAAAAATGTTAGGATATCGATACACATTGGTTTTGAATGACTATGGATTATCCTGGTATAGTATCACGACTGAAAGCACAGAGCATGGTGGGGTGTTCCACATTCATTTTCTCTATTTTATTGTGCCTCCGAAGTTGGGGTTAGGGGTACACTGATGAGTATTCATCGCGGAAAGTCAGTTTCGAATGAAAACTTCATGGGCTGGAATGTTTCATACGGGGTTAAGTATTTTTGACATCGCTTGAAAAAACTAAACATTTCGCAGCGTTTTTGGCGACACCGATTGAAGTGTTGAAGATACGAAACCGTCCAAGCAACTGGAATGGGAAGTTAACTTATAATAGATTAGTTAACTTAAAGAGGAGATTTACCGATTCCGCATACTCAACAAACGAGCCTGATGGCAAGTTCTGATAAATTCCTTTGAAATTTTAGAATATTATAAGTCCGAGTTCCTTACTTTCGCCAAATAGGTGCAGATTTTGATTACACTTTTCAGTGATATATGCCATAAAACCACCACCGAATCTGTTGCTACAAAAATCGTTCTGCTGGTAATCGAGAAATTTTCGTGTCTTGCAAATTTGTCAAGAGACGCAGTGGTTTCGCGAGCTAAAAAGAAGAAGACCTCATAAACTCATAAAATTTGGGAATGTTAAAGTTTTTAAGCAATCTTGCTACTACAATACACGAGTGCCTGTGTACTACAAAATACTGGACGCGTTTAAGTTCATAGGGAGATATGATAAAATTTGAAAGCATTGAATTGGCTATAAAGTGCACAGAGGACAGTCAAGCGTTAGGATGGAGTATTATGTACAATTCTTTCTGGTTTGATAAAAAATTGTATTCGAGAGTGTATACATTTCCAACGTAAATGTTTTTTTTTTCTTGACATATAGTTCACTAGTAGATATCATTACAATATACGAGTATGCTTTAGAATCAGGCACCGTGAAGTTCCTTTTCAAACAATTTCTGTAAGAAATTTGTAAAAAAATCGCCATCCTTGCGGTACGCATCTTATAGTCTAGTTCAATTAAAAAAAGTAATTTTAAGAGATTACATTATTTTTGAGCGTACCTATCATATAAGGCCTGAAAGGCTTGTTTACAGAACACTCGATTAAAAAGTTAGAAAATAATGACTCGTCTTAAGAATGACCGTTCAACATAAAGTGAAGTAGGGATACCTTCATAAAATTCGCATAAATTGATGATTTACCAATAGGAGTATACAGTTAGCAGCTGTATTATCTTCGTCATGAAACTTGATTTCCAATTCCGCCTTCCAGATATGAGTTAGTCGTAGTAAGTCATGGTCAACTTTCTAAATTTTTGTGGCTGATGATGATGGTAGTATCGCCGTGTATGCTTCAAAACTAGGACCAATCGCATTCTTTTCGACCACTTTTTCGAGAAATTAGGTGCGCGATATATGCCCGTATTACTCGAATAATGTTCTGCTCCAAAGGGTCAATCGTTGCTGATTGATCGGCATAAACTTGTGACTTGAAGTAGCCCCACAAAAAAAAATCCAATAGCGTTAAATCGCACGATCTGGGTGGCCAATTATCGGGTCCATTTCGTGAAATGACTCTATTGCTAAATCGTGATTTCAATCATTTTTTTTTTGTGGGGTGAAGCACCGTCCTGTTGGAACCACAATTCTTTTATATGAATGTCGCGCTCTGGGCGCTGCATAGCTTCAAACCATACAAGTCTGCTGGTCCGGATGGATTGATATCCATATTGGAGCTAAAGTTGATCCAAGAATTCCGTCAACGGCTCAACAAGCCTACTGTAAAAGAAGGTCGGTGGAAACGGCTTTGCACTCTCTGACTAGCCACATCGAACGATCCGTACAATATAAAGGGTACACAATGGTTGCTTTCCTAGACATAGATGGCACCTTTAACAACGTCAACACATCCGCAATCAAGACTCCGCCTTTCAACTCTGCAGGTAGACGACTCACTTGAGGAGTTGATTGGTCTAATGCTAAAAAGCAGGATAATCAACTCCAAACTGGGTGAGACTTCTGCTAAAAGATATGTCAGTAGGGGTACGCCCCAAGGCCGTGTCCTCTCTCCCCTTCTCTGGAACTTAGTAGTTAACTGATATACTTGAAAGCGGGTGGTAGCAGAGTGATTGCCTATGCGGATGCCATAGCCGTCTCAGGAAAACATCTAAATACCATTAAAGAACTCCTCCAAGTAAATCTCAACAGATTAACCCGCTGGGCAGATCGCTGTGGATTGGGAATAAACCCCCATAAAACTGATCTTGTCCTCTTTTCTAGGAAATATAAAATTCCAATCATAGATTCTCCTTCAATAAATGGTACCAGTTTAGTACTTTCCGATGCAGCAAAATATCTGGGTCTCATTTTTGACAGGTAACTTGACATTCATGAAAGAGTCAACAAAGCTACAATAGCTTTATTCTCTTGCAAAAAGCCATTGGGAACAAATGGGACCTTCAACCTCGCATAACCCACTGGCTATACATCTCGGTCATAAGACCGATACTTACTTACGGGGTGGTTGTCTGGTGGAAGGCCTTGGAAAATGCAGTCAACCGCATTAAACTAAGCAGAGTCCAAAGAACAGCATGTCTATGCACAAGCGGAGCATTGCGGTCTACCCCCTCTGCGGCATTAGATATTCTGCTTCACTTGACACCCCTCGACATTTTTAGCAGGCAAGTAGATGCGACTGTAGCTATTCGCCTTAAAGCGACTAAACAGTGGACAAATAATTCATTTGGCCACGCCAACATTCTTAATACATTAGGAATCCTCACAGAGAACATCGATTACACCATACTTGAACTTTGTTTTGACAAAAACTTCCATGTAAGCTTCCCCTCTAGATCATTCTGGGAAGAGGATGCTTTCATGGAGGACAAGTCAATCCATCTCTACACAGATGGATCTAAAACCGATAACGGAGTTGGTGGCGGTGTTTTCTCAGATAAGCCAAATCTAAGCCTCTCTTTCCGCCTTCCAAATCACTGTAGCGTGTTCCAGGCGGAAATTTTGGCGATTAAAGAAGCTCTGTCCTGGCTGAAGAAAACCGTGATATCTGCATATTTTCGGATAGTCAGGCCGCCATCAAGTCCCTGGACTCGGTCTCATTATATTCTAAAACCGCCCTTGAATGCCGATCATCTCTCATGGAGATGGCAGAGCAGTTTAACATTCACCTTTGTTGGGTGCCGGGCCACAGAGACATTCCGGGGAACTGCAGAACCGATTAACTCGCCAAAATTGGAACCACTCTACCTATCCTACCGGACAAAGGTAGTATAGGTATACCAATCGCTACGTGCAAACTAACACTAAAGCTGGATGCCTATAAAAGAGCAGACCTTAGGTGGACTGCTGGGCAAATATGTCTAGCGACCAAACAGATCTGGCCAAAGCTGGTTCCATTAGTAAGAGGATCGTAGATCCACGTGGCATTACAATGAGCCAATAGGCCTAAGTGGATTGGTATTTCCAACAGCCACTCTTACCTAACCTAACCTAATGTCGCGCAAATTTTGGAAAAAATAATCGTTGACATCGCATTGTACCACAACATTGTACAGCAAATATGGACCAATGATGCCACCGACGTACAATCCGCACCTAATGGTATATTTTTCTGGATTCAATGTCATCTCCTGCACTTATTGATGATTATCCTCGCTCTGAATTTGAAATTCTGCTTGTTTACCTAGTCGTTCAGCCAGAAATGAGCCTCATCACTGAATAAATTTTTACGGTAAAAGAGTTGGTCAACTATCAATTGACTTAAAGCGCATTCGCTGAACACCCGACGCAATAAATGGTCAAGCGGCTTTAGCTCTTGCATGAATTGGATCCTATAAGCCTTGAAACCAAGATTTTTATGCAGAATTTTCCAAATAGTGAAAGGACAAATTCCAAGTCGTTGCGAATGATGACGACTCGATAAATTGGGGTTCTATTCCACAGCCGCGACATTTCCTTCCGAATGCACTGTCCTCGTTCTTGTTGGTGTGTGAGTATCCAATGGGTACGAAACTTTTCAATAATTCGATAAATGACACGTTCAGATGGTTGATGATGTTTTCAATTTTGGAAATAAATTTTAACGATTCGAAGTCGTTGTTGTGGTGTCAATCTTTCTATGATGTAGCGGTAAACTGTTCTGAAAATAAATAAAACGTTCTCTGTACTGTGCCAAAATATTTTGCTATCCTTATTCAAAAGTTATTTTTGCTAAGAGTTTTCAAACCATGTTAAGATATAACCACGATTGCATGAAACCAATATTTACACTATTGTAAAACCAGTTTACTTGTTGCATAGTTTATAAAATTGAATATATTTATATCGACGTACGAGTAGGTCGCATACACGCATGATATAAGTTTTCAAAAATTTTGAAATCGATGCATGTTGTTCTTAATTGTATTCATCAATCTAGTCATTACTGAATGAGATTTAACATCTGTAAGATCTCTCACTAAATCCCGCTAAATTGTCTGTTTTCAGTGGTCTAAGAATAGTGCCCACTTCTGTTACAGGTTCCTTTTCTATATAGAGAAGGGTAGAATAGACTGGTTCTCATACGAGGTGCACTAAGACTAGTTCTAGGTTAATTGTGATACCATTGGGAGAGTTTGGTAAGGTGACAACAGGGCTACTCCCTGACAAATGGAGATTTTTTGATGAATTTTTCAAGATAGCGATCTTTATAGAGGAGATATAATTAATCTCGGAAGTGGTGGAAGCAGGTCAATCGCCTACGAAGTGTTGGAGATATATGTGCTTCTGACGTTGATCAACTCTTTTGGACTCTCGTTTTGCCATCAAGTATGGCTCTAGGCAATATTTTTAAAATGTCATAAGAGAGTACTTTCGAGAATCTATAATCTAAGGTCATTCGAAAAATGATTCTTAAGGTTGTCCTTGACATTTGTTACTGCTTTTCCAAGATCGAGTTCACCAGCTTTCGTGTTGCTCTGCCATTGTTTATATTAATTTGAGGTCCCATAGTATGTGAGTGGGAAACATACATATATATTCTGATAGAAAATAATTTTTTTTAATTACAAATTATTTATGAAATTATACAGTGTAGGGTTATGTATGGGATATCATATCGGGTAAATGGTCTTCACGGTTTTGCTGGGACATATGCACTCATTTGTCGAAATTTTCTATGAGAGTTTTGCGTATATGTAGCTGAATTTTGTTGATCCAGCACTCAATTCGATCCTTTAAGGCGTAGTCGTTGGCTTGTTGATATAAATCTTGACATGAAAGTCCAAGGGCGTTAAATCGCATAATCTGTGCGGCCAATTCTGTTCACCAAAACGGAAGATTGCACGATCGGAAAATGACTTATGAAATAATTGAGTTATGTCTTAAGCTGTATGACATGTGACGCCGTCTAGTTGACACCACTTGTCGTCCACATCCATATCTTGCAATTTAAGCACAAAAAATTGGACTATCATGTCATTTTCAAAGAAGAATAGTTCATAATCTGCACCAAACACTGGCACGTTGTATAAGTATTTGTTTCTCAACAATCACTCGTGGATTTTCTGAACCCCAAATGCAACAATATTGGCGAGAAACAAGTCACCAAAATGAACATGAGCCTCATCACTGAAATTGATTTTATTGTTCCATAATCTATTGACGAAATCTAATGAACTCTCTTCGTTGTGCGTGGTCAGTAGGCTTCAGTTCTTGAGTCTATTGCACTTTGTAGAGAGCTTATCGAAATGTACAATTCTTGGTCTCTTAGCAATACTCTCAGGAAGTGCTTCGATGTTTTGTGTTGAACGATTTGTTGAAGGAACTAAATCACTATTCCGACCATATTTTGTACGAAAATTGCGAACTATAGCTGCCAAGCCTTCATTACTTTTTAAAATACTGCTCAGCAATGACAGCGTTGTCAGGTGTATTTTCGTGTAGCGCTCCATTTTCAATAATTCTGAACTGTCAGCTATCACGTGGTTTTTTGTGTTTTTTTTTCGTTGGCCACACTTTGCCGTTGTTCAAAATTCAAATCTTCCATGGAAAACAATTCATATCAGTCGCTTTGAGGGCCCTAGGATTCGTGAAATTTTCGGGGATACTCGTACATTCCAAAAAATCCAATGGGAGCGATGAACCCAACCGGTGGGCTATGTACTATAGCAGTAGCTGTTCAGTTACATGGCATCTATGAATCTTAACATTACCTTTACTCATTCAAGAATTTTAGACTTAAGGGTTTGTATTTATGAATTCTTTTACTTAACAAATATTTCTACCTTACAGCTATTTATGGCCTTCACCTGCGGATGTTTTTGGTACATCATATCGATACCTTACTGCTGGAATTTTTGAGAATCGTATAATTAGCGTTTGTTGAAGGCGCTGTCATTTCTTCGTGTCCATCAGCATTTTAGTGTGGAAATCATATTCTACTTGATTTGGCCTTAGGTAGGACATAAATCAATTCTGTTCTTTTATGGTGCTCTACGCATTATTCCAAAAAAATAAAAAAGGTTGTATTATGTTTAATAGATGATAACAGTACAGCTCAAGGCATAAAACCATTGAAACCCTTAAATTTTCAACGCCATCACTCAAGTTGCTTATGAATTTCAAATTACCTCAATAAATCACTGGGCTATTTGTTCAAGCTAAACACATTGTTAGCTGTCTCTTGCTCGTCTAAATAAAAACCTCCAACTTAGATAGCTACTTGGTCAACACTAAACCGCCGTCAATTACACCGGTCATGACACCAGAAAGCCACTATTAATTAGTTCACTTCTCAATTTGCACATTTATTGCAGTGTCAGCCATTTGTCATTTCAAAAGACCGTATGTGTTACGAATACCAAGTGCAGTGTGTCCTGAATTCATTTATTCAAATCGACGTGGCGCAACAAATTCTTTGTATTTAAATTAAATGCTGTTACCTATCATTGAAAGTAGGTTCTTGTAAGCTACTCGCAAATTGGTATCCACCAATTGGGCTTACGCCCAATTAAAGACCAAGGTCTTTAATAATTAGATTTGTATGCACCCGGAAAGATTTGGGTTTTGAGTTGCTCTGTTGATTACACATACGATTCGATACTAATTGAATATTTATGAAATATCTCGACGTCGTTTCCACTTAATTATATGGCAACAGAATGCGACTTTCTGTTTTGGGAAGAAAGAAAACCCCTTGCTGCTGGGAAAGGACGCCTGTGGACAGATTCACAGCACATACTCGTACTCGTATAAACGGTGAGATGATTTTGCGTAAAGATCCGTATAATAACTGAGTTTCAGTATTCAAATTAGACGTCTTGAATGCAACTTCATTTTGGGGCAGATCACTGCCGCACCTCTGCCGGTCGTATGCAATTCTGGAGACACCTTGCCTTGGAGCTGCCCCTCTGGACACTGTACCATATGAACAGACTGAAAGTTATAAAATCTCGAGCCACCATTCAACATGAGAAATTAAAGTCAAATTTATTGGTAATAAAACGCGACGGTGTTTCATTAGTGATCCGCCCGGCAGGGTGCTTTCTTCTTCTTGTCCAAAAGTTAGGCTTTATAAATATTTTTTTCTCCGTATAATTTGCCTTTTTTTTCGTATGCTAACGGCGCAGTTTGTTAATTTTCTCTCATTGCTTGCGTTTTATATTTTTGAAGAAGGGGGATAGGTTAGTTAATTAATTGGGTTAAAGATTGATGCGATTTATTTGGTGTTAATTACTGGGGAATGTTTAGTAAATTATTACGATTGGGTTGGTCGAACTGATTTTCCGATTACTCGTAATTACGAATAAAAAAATGTGCTGGCATTTCACGGATGGACTCATAGAATCTTGTTTGTTGCTTGCTTTAAGTTTTTGCGATATTCTATAGCTTTGGTTTACAATTCTGGGGTGACGAAATCTTGGGGGTTAAACTAGGCGATCGAAAACTGTAGATCTATTCTAAAAGCTATGGCACTTTGGAAACCGCTATAGATGGTATGGGCATTACTAAGGTTTCACTAAATATAGCCCATCAATTTCTAGAATAAATTAGATTGAATTAAGAGGTGGGGTAACCGCCCGCCCTTGGAAAAATTGGCGGATGCCATTGACTGCTGACAAAAAGAGGATGAAAAACTGCGACATTCATTACGGCGACGATTGTTATCCACGGGAAAAGCAGCGCCTATTTAAATGAGTTTTCGTCATGTCAAAGAGTGCCTCGTAACAATCTGCATTAAAGATAAATTTGCCAACATCAATCTTATATGCACGCACGTTCCCACAGAGGAGTAAGATGACGACACCAAAGATAGCTTCTACGAGCTCTTGGATATGACTTGCGGGCAGTGCCCTTGTTATGACATTAAAATTGTCTTCGGCGATTTTAATGCAAAATTAGGAAGAGAGGGCATCTTTGGTAATACTGTCGTGAAGTATAGCCTGCACGACACCACCTCCGATAACGGATTCAGGCTAATCGACTTTGCGGAGTGGCGAAACATTTTCGTAGATAACACGCGGTTCCCGCATCTCGATATCCATAAGAGGACTTGGAGATCTCCTAATCAATCAACCGTCAGCCAGATTGACCACATTGCGATCGACGCATTGATGTCCATACATTTCGAGGGGCTAATATCGGCTCGGATCATTACCTTGTTGTATCCAAGGTACTGTTTCGGATAGCCCGAACATTGCAATTCCAATTTAATACTGTGGGGAAGTTGGACGTCGTGCGGCTGCAATCGCAAGAGATCGCCAAATTCTTTTCCGATCGAGTCCCACTTAATCTCTTAAGAGGTCCTATACCACCAGCATGAAGTATTGAAGACCGGTGGTAACTGGTCTGTGCTGGGTTTCATTCGGCCACCGCAACGAAACCACTGGTTTGACTACTAGTGCCGCTAAGCAAGAGGCATACAAAGCGTGGTTGCATAAAAGGATTTAAGGGCCAGCTTTTCAGGATATCAAATAAGAAGTGTGAGAAGCACGCGGTCGAAGAAATTGAAAGATGCTGTAGAGGTGAACAAGGAAACATACTAGTAGAGTCGCAGTCGATGCTGAGGAGTTAGAAGGAGCATTTTTGTAAGCTGCATAACGGCGATTGCAAACCAAATACCACTGTCAGGCAGAATGAACTTTTCAACCTGGACTATGTAGACCAACAATTTCATCCACCCGACCTGAATAGAGTGAAGATAGACATAAGTGCAACAAAGCTGTTGGAGCCGACAGCCTGACTACCGAGCTCCTGAAAACGGCAGGCGATGACTTGGTAGGGACCGTACACCAACTTATCTGTAAAATATGGTCGGACGAAAGTATGCCTGATGAATGTAACCTTTTTTTGTTAAAGAACTTTACACACAAGTGGCTATGAATACACTTATAATGCCTCGGAATATGTTAAGTTTTCTGGAAAATGGAAAATGTCCGATCCTCAAGAAAGGAGACTCTCTGAACTTTGCCCACTACAGAATATTCTTAACATCGCCTACAAGATCCTATCTGCCATTTTATGTGAAGGCCTGAAGCTGTTCGTCAACAACGTGATTATTCCATATCAGAGTGGCTTCAGGCCAGGAAAAACCGCCATTGACCAAATATTCACACGACGGTAGATCTTGAAAAGAATCCATCGATACACACCACCTATTCATCGGTTTTAAGGCCGCGTATGAGAGCATCAGTTTAGTTTTGGCATCCTTGCCAAATACGTCCGTTTCTGCAGGATGACAATGGAGTATGCACACTGCTTCATCATGGTCGGTAACGTATTCACAGAGACCTTTGATGTCAAAATAGGATTCAGAAAGGATTTCTTTGACATCATTCTTGAAAGGATAGTGCAAAATTCAAGCGCTAACACATATTTTTTCGGCACACGCCGATGATAGACAAAATTGGAAGAAGGCAGTGTGATTTCAGAAGTGCTTTCGCGAGAAGATGGGTTTCACTGTCAACGAGGGCAAGACTAAATATATGCTGTCAATCAGAAAGGACACTCAATACCGACATCTCGGACAGACCGTTACCCTCGATAGATATAATTTTGAGGTAGTTAAGGACGAGATCAAACGAAGAATAACTCTTGCCAATGGCTGTTTCTTAGGGCTAAGAACACAATTGAGTTGCAGAGTCCTCTCTTAGACAACAAAAGTGACCCCATATAAGACCCATTCTACTCCTGCTCTATGGCGCAGGGACATTGATCAAAAATGAGGCTGCTCTTGTCTGTATAGACCGTGAGTGGAGGAGGAGATACTACAACGGATTGTACGGGCTGTACAGCGGCATCGACTTAGCCAGAAATGTGAAGGACCAACAACTGAAATAGCTGAGCCATGTAGAGCGGATGAATACCAATGCTCCGATCTGAAAAGTTTTCGAATCCGCCCTCGAGGGACAGAGCAGTGGAGGAAAACCGCATGTAAGTGGAAGGGGACGTAAAGTAAAGTTTTCACAAGTTTTAACCTAGTATCAAGTGGGGTGAAGTTGGCAGAGTTTACGCAGTCTGCCACATATTCGGCCCACAATGCGATTTAGTTGATCCTGGCAGGAAAGATTACGATTAATTTTGAATCCAAGACTACAAGTAGTTACTGAATTTTCAAACTTTAATTTAGTTGCAGAGAGGAAAACAGGTGGAATGGAACTCGTATCATAAGATTTGTGGGAGATTAACAGTTGTTGCGATTTGAACGCCCATTATCAATAGAGCAAATAGCAGACAAGTCTTCGTTTCATCTAAAAATGCGATTTTCAACAAGCGTAATCGGCTTTGATAGACAAATTTGAACATCATCAACGTATAAATGTAACGCTAAACTTTTACATATACATATTAGGTAGGTCATTGATAAAAAAGCAAAAGAGAATAGGGCCGAAAATTGGGCTATGAGGGACTCCTGTCTCAAGATACTTTACATCGGAATGGTTGTTGGCAACACTTTCTATAAGTAAGATATTCTTTGATAAGGCGCACAGCCTTTGTGCTAAAACCAATGGAGAAATCCATTAGCCACAGAATAGTAAAGTTTCCCTGATCAAACTTCTTTGTTATGTCGTCCAATATCTTGACTATTGCAGTGGAGCAGCTATGATTGGCCCTAACCTCTGATTCAAATGGTCATAAATAATTATGACGGTCAAGCCCGTAATTCGCTCCGCAATGCACATCTCAAAGACTTTATATAGGCAAGGTTAAATGCTAATTGGGCGGAAGTCACCACGTAAAGCTGGTTTTTTTGCAACAGGTATTATTTTTGCAACCTTTCAGCTATTGGGGAATTTAGATGAAATTATGCTGAAGCCAATAATATATGTAAATGAGCTAAGAATGGGTGGTATAATTAGTTTCACGAAATGAAGTGACAATCCATTCACCCCAACAGCATTAGATTTCAAGGTTATATGACTTTTGGCCACATCGCTTTCTGTAACCACTTCCAAATACTGATTAAAGGTTTTCACAAGTTCGTCATCGATTGTGAAATCAAAACAATTTTTATGCTGCTCGTATAACGTTGATATTTCAGCGAAGTATTCCGTGGAAATAATTTTGTATCTGCTTCTACAAATCTTCTCCAATGTTCATGTAATCGATGCAGCCGCTCTTCAAAATAGGCTCTTGCCTTATCTGCTGAGTTCATTCTGGAGTTTCATATGATCTGCTTAATTTCTGGGCCAGCTACCAACTAGGCCCACAATGGCCTCTTCAAATGACGTCATGACTGCTTTCGAATATGAATATGCGGTGTTACGAGTATTTAAAGGTATGTTGATGACAGACTGATCCAGATAATTAAGATTCCAATGATCAGCTGATATCACGTCGGGTCACCAAATTGTTCAGACTCGTTTACCTAGGTTGGATATCAAGCGCGATAACAAGCACTTCTTGAATATTACACTTTATTGTTTTCGAATTTCCTAATTTATACATAAAATTTGTTTACTTTAACATTTAACAATTAAATAAATTAATACGTACTTAATCACCTGCAATTTATGCAAGTTTAGCATTTGAGGTTCGTTGGCATGATGTGATGATTTATTGAATTATGCGTCGGCATAAGACGTTTGTTGACCCACAGTGAGCTGCGTCCGCATGAGTATTGGTACAAAATGCTGCATCGGCACTAGTTGTTTATTGACCCAAAGTAAGCGATATTTAGCGTAAACAGGTTGCAATGTTATTTTGAGGGAAATGGTTGCTAAAAAGTTGTTGGACTGCATTTTACCCATTGTTTCCGTTCAATAAAACAGGGTTTTTAGCTTTTAACCAGCTATTGATGGAGGTATTTATGGAGATAAAAACCACTGGATTAGCAACATAAATATTGAGACAGGTTTTTTCTGGCAACTCTTTCATAACTGTCATGGAAACTTTGTCTTGTCACTCAGATTAAGTGAACCTAGCTAGTGTGAGATTATCTCAAAGGTGTTGATTGCAAGCTTGTTTGAATTCTCTATGAGGCAGAGCTTTATTTCATATAAGTATCTCACCTTTAAATATGGAGATACTACTAATACAACACTCCGTATACCACAACTCGTTCGCCAGTTGTAGGTCTAGTCGTCATTCTGGAAATGTAATCTTAAAGTTGGAATCGGATGTTGTATCTTTTCGAACAGTTATCAGTAAAAGGGGGTTTCGTAGTATTGTAGTTTACTAGTTCCTAATTTTTGTACGAGGCCCAGATTTACTTGTTTGGAATTGTAGTTTTCTTATTGCTGGCTTGTATACACTTTTGCTTTGTGCTATCAAATGGGTGAGGCATAAATCTGTACACATCATAACAGACTTACTTCTTAGATGGTGCTACAGTCATAAACAAATAAATTTCGGTCTTTGGTCATTTCTAGGTGCGAACTTAAAGTTTGTTAAGATGACTTCACATTTGTGAGTGTCGTAAAAAAATTGTCCTTAGCATTGTGTCGTCGGGCAAGAATCGAAGACTATTCGCGCCTGAGTGTCTACATGTCTAATGCCAAAAATTACTTTCTGTGCATTGTCTTTGTAGATGATGTCATAGGCGGCCTTGAAATCGAAAACGAGGTGATGAGTATCGATTTTGTTTTTTTTTCCCTAGGATCTGTCGCAGTTTACATATGTAGTCAATTGTGGACTAACTTGGCCCAAAACCGTAAAACAAATGATCATGACACATACCTTCCTCCGACTGAGTCCTGCAAATGGGGTAGTCACCTCTCTACCAAGTCTTTTCCAGTTGCTTGATTCTGTCTTTCCAATGGGGCAGCTCTCATTACCAATTATGACATGATGGTTTCTCCTTCCACAACGGTATAAAAGTCATTTCAGTGTTAGAAATTCTTATTCGGTGGAGTTACCTGTTAGGTACGCTGATCAAATTTCTGCTTCAGTTATACCATCTGTAGGCACCTGCATAGAGGATTGTATACGGCTAATGCTTAATAGTGCTCACTGCAGATGTGAATCACATTTTTTGTAGAGAAGCAAGGG